>JAAALK010000084.1:3378575-3978575 GCA_019279435.1 Zizania palustris | reverse complement strand
ACTAATGGTCAAAATGCGCAAAATACCAGAAGAAGGTTTTTGACCAAAAACGTGACAGATCTGGCAAAGGCCGGTTTGACCGGCCATAGTAGGCCGGTCCAACCGGCCAAGTAGGCCCAGTCAGACCGGCCTAATGGGTCCGGTCAGACCGGCCATTGTTTGGGATTAGGGATAAAATAGCAGTTTTTGGTGGTTTTGATCCCCTAATCATATCCTAATGATTTTTGGCCGAAAATTACTCATCTTGGGCGCCAGATAAACTAGTCCACCCCCTATAAATACCAAGGGGCAAGGCCGATTCATGGCATCTACACATAGATCATCATAATGCCTTACTTTTGAATCATACTACTTTTTCTCCCATGCATTACTTTTACCCTAGCAGTAGAACTTCGTCAATTTGATCAGTAAATTGACCGTACTTCGCCACGTTACTGCGAGCTATTTGTAGATTTGATATGAAACCCTTCCGTTTCACCCTCGTACAGGTTTTTTATTGTTTTTATCGGCTTTTACCGGTGATTCGGTCCCGAGACGAAATTGCCTTTGTTTTCTTATTGTTTTGTAGAGTAATTGTCTTCACAAACTCCCCTGCGAAGTGTGAAGGTGATTGGATTTCATCTGCTAGGGTTGCCAAGGCCTAGAAGATTGGATCTGGTACTATCGGTCTGACCGGCGGTACTAGGTCGGTCCGACCGGACATCTCTGCACTGCGCCGAAGCCCTCTGCTGAAGCATGCACGCGCCGAAGCGCCGTGCACCAAAGTCCACCCGATGAACCCCTCCGCGCGGTGCGACTGGAGTTATACGGCCGGTCCGACCAGAGATACTTCGCCAGTCAGACCGTTCTAGCCATCCCTTCGCAGCTGCCTTCTGGACACCTCCCAAAGCCCCTTCGCACCTCTGGTCCGACCGAGGTTATACCTCCGGTCTGACTGGGCCTATGGCCGAAGGTGCCCTAGGGACCCTTCGGACAAATCTCTGCTGTAACTCCGAATCGGCCTCCGAATTCACCGATTCTAGGTATTTTGGCTATTTTATTCTTGTTACATTATTACTGATACTTTCGGCCAATTGGATTAAAATATTAATTATTATCTGATTACCTGGCGACTCCAAATCCCTTATCACTATTTAGGGTAGTCGGAACACGACGTCAGTATCGCTACGATACTTTTGGATGTCAAACCGGCCCAAGTGCGGGGGCGCATTTCTGCGTCAACAGGGTGATCAAGGATCGAGCGGGGAGCTCGATGCCAAAGGATCAGGGAGGTCGGGTGAAGTTGCAGATGATTTCAAGAATGCACGAAGAGACCGAGTAAGACATGGACGAATAGATGGTCGAGACAGCGTGATGGTCAAGTCAGCAAAAGGGAGCCAGTGCAAATGATCAGGCAGCTTGAGGGGATCGAGAGCGAGAGAGACTTGTTGGCAGTCGAATTCGCGGATTGGCATCACTTGTCGACGATCGGGGAGGCTTTGTCGGTTTTTGCTGAAAATCGTCGCATCTCTAATGTTTTAAATACAATAATTAGGGATCTTTTTGTTTTGAGTAATTTAGAGTAATGTGTAAACTCTTAGTATTTTTTCAGAACTTCCTACTTCTGAAAATATATTAAAGATGTAGAGTCAATTGTAATAAAAATTTAGTAGAGGTCTATTGGGTAATTTTCAGAATTTACAATTCTGAAAATGACTCATGTCTTTTTGTGTAAAACTGAAAAGGTTGAGGGTCTATGTGTAAATCTGCCATCTTGGGTGGGCCTATAAAAGGCATCCTCACCCAAGGTTGGCTGTCCACTTTTTGCTGCACAAAAAATCCTATGGCTGAGTTGTTCACTTCTTGCTTGTGATCCAAGAAACCAAAACTTGTCCCTGATTTCTCTTCCTGCCGAATGCTGATCTGGTGGGCTATTCATATGTGGAAAATCAGAAGTTCTTTTGCAATTGGTGTGTGCTGTCCAAGGGAAAAAGATGGCTGATCAATTAATCCAAGAGGTGTGTTTCCCTGCAATTTTTTTACTTAATCTACAGTACTATTCATCATCTAGATATGCCTGCACACTATTCATTTTGTCATCTAGTTTTCTGTTTTAGTTAAAAAAATGTGCATTTCTTCCCTGTTTTTGCTACAGAGATGCCATGTTGAATTTGATCTGATTCTTGATGGTTCTATCTGCTGATTCATGATGGTGCATAAACTTTGTGCTTAGAACCAGATTGAGCCTTGAGAATAGTTTTTTGTTGGCTATTGAAGTTGAATCCATGTCTGCAGTTTTTGGTTCATACTTCTAAATTGCAACGGCATCTCAAGAAGGGATCCAATATTTTTTTGATTGTTCTTTGATTACTTGAGTATTGAAAAGTTTTACCTCGGTTTTACCTCAAGTTTTGTTCAGTATACAAGATCAAGAACTTTTCAAGTGTCATATCAATTTGGGAATATGATTCATTTATGAAATGGGACAGAAATTGCAGTTTCAGTTTTCCTGCTCTATATCAAATCTACTGTTGAATTCTGATCCAAGTAGTGGAGTAATTATGCTGTATTTTATGCTATCAAGCTATTTGCTCCAACTTTATTTTGATAAATGGTGCATCTGAAAGTATAGAGTTGTCCTTAACATACTGATGATCACCATTAAATGTTTTGTTCAATTTTTTCTCTGAAAACAAGTTGTTCAGTTTTGCTCATTTTATTTGTTGATCTTTGTTGGCGTAAAAAATTACACTAACAGGTTCTCTAAGATTAAGAACTAACAAACAATGAGTTTGTGAACCGAACTATCTTTAGCCTCCGAATAGGATAATAGCTCGAAGTAGTTCAAAGTTGTGTATTGAATATCTGAGTAGTCGATGCCTATTACAGGGTGAGAAGGGGGTATTTATAGGTAAAAATCTTAAGGAAAATACCTTTTTACCCCTCAGTTACAACCGACATAGTGGAAACTATTTCGGTACCCCTAATAGGCCTAGAATGGTAAAATACTAATCTAATCAGAAAGAAGATAAATCTTCTATCCTTGCTGGCAGTTATCCACTGCGGAGATTGGACCTTCGAAGTGTATCTTCAAACGGGAGTCTAGATAGATCTTCCGGACTTGATTATACACCACTCCGGAGATAGGTCTTGGACTTTGGTCTAGTAAATTGCCTTTGTCTTACAACCAAGAAGATCCTGGGAATGAAGTATTTTCCCCCAACAGTAGCCCCTCGAATACGCTTCTCCGATAACCTCTAAAGTAAGGGAAGCAGTATACGCAAGAAATATTTTCATGCTCAGGGACTTAGCAAAATTTACCGTCCTTGGAAACATCCAAAGATTCACAATCTTCGAATCAACTTCTATGCGAAGACATCAGCGAAGCGGCTTCGAAGGCAATCTTTGCGAAGCTGAGATGACCGTTAGACACAAAAATAGCCGTTACCCTTTTCCTCGGAAAGAGTTATAGCATCGCTTCATTTCTGGAGATGAGTTCTAACGAAGAGTCGCGATAAATTATAACGGTACAGAAGACGGAAAGGCACGTATGAATGGTAAAATGTCTGTGAGCACAAGCTATAAATAGAGGGGTAAAGGTGCGTGTGAGATACTTTACCAACTGCTCACATACTCTTCCCTTTCTGGTTCCCGAGCTCAAGCTTTGAAACTTCAACCTTTCTCATGGCGAAAACCAGCCACAAGGCTCCCGTCCCTGCTTCAACCCTAGCCAGGCAGTAGGCGATGGCAGCAGCGGCGCCTTCGGGTAACCCTCGCCCAACAGGTCCCCACGACCTTCTCCCGGCATCATCCAAATACTCTGATCAGTCTTACAGCCTGGGGCCATCAACCTGCATGAAGAAATCTATTGCGGCGGTGATCGCGGGGAAGACGAACCAGGGGATTAAGATCCGTCAACCCAGCACATAAACAATCCCCTCGTCTCGGAGTGGAGAAATGATCGTGTTCGAAGCTTTCTTCGAGGTGGGGTTGGGACTTCCTGTAGTGGACTTCCTCTTCGAGGTACTGGAGCTCTTCCATCTTACTCTTCCTCAGCTCTCTCCCAATGCCATAGCATGCTTGGCCATCTTCGAGTGGGCGATGCGAGACGAAGGTTGTGAGGGGAGAGCGGAGATCTTCGCAGCACTCCACAAAGCCTCCTACCATCCAAATACTTACCAAGGCTCCGGAGGAGAGAAGATGGTGATTGCGTTCGACAGCATAAATTTCTGACTTCAAGACGAGTACCAGACTCGGTTCCCAGCGAAGGCTATCAATGCCAGATGGTACACGAACTGGGTCCTTCGTTGGTTTTATGCCGAAGTAGGAGCGGACAGCGCCTTGTCCGAACCTCTCGAAGACATCTTTTATCGGAGGGAAGCGGAGGTTCATTCGGACCTGGGCCAGCTTGAAGCTCACCTCAATCTGCTGCAAGCAATAAGTAGCCACATGAGCATGTGGGACTTAGCATAGGAGTTCATCAGACTCCGAATTCTGCCTCTGATGGCCAGCTGGCCGATTAACTTCGAAGAGAATCCGGAGGGTGGACTCCGAGAGATCTCTTCAAGTGGTGCAGGTAACCTCGAAAGTCCTGCAAAATGTTTCACATGCAGTATTGACTTTGTAGAAATGATTTAACCAAAATAAAATCTTATCTTTCAGCTCCACACACCACCCTCACTCCGGAGCAAATCGTGCGGGCTTCGGAGAAGATCCTCGGAGCTCCTACGCCCGCCGAGAAAGAATGGAGGGTGAATTTGGTGGGCAGCTAGGAGTGATTCAACCGGGTATGGAGCGTACTCGGAGTTGAAGCTCCCCCTCTTTTGGACTGGGACACCTCCGAACAAGCCCCTAAGAAGAGGAAAGCTAAAGCGGGGACCTCAGCGTTGACCAAGACACCCGTGAAGAAAGTGGCCAAAAATTCGAAGGTCCTCGCTCCTTCCAAATCCCTTACTTCGTCTTCGGAGTCATCTGAAGATGAAGGACATGTAGAAATACGAAGGGAATTCGAAGCCCTCATTACCAGGGATGAGGAATCACAAATGGGGGTTGAAGTGCCCGCCCAGGATGATGCGATGGCAGTGCCCGTCGCTAAAGACAACCTCGAGCAGGTAGAAACTCAGAATGCCCTGTTTTGTCAAGAAGTCCCTACTGCGGGAGAAGGCAGAGTCGAGATGGCGGATGTCCAAGTCTTGGCTCCGGATGAAGTGATAGATGCGGTTGTCGGGGAATTATTGCCATCTAATCCTTCGATTCCAAGCCCGGAGTCCGAGGAGGACTTCGATGAAGCGTTCGAACCTCCGAGCAGTCCTGTGCTCGTTCAGCGGCAGAACGTCGAAAGTAAACTTTAGTAGAGTACCCTTTCTTTTCCTTTATTTTCGTGTCCTGTAAAGTTTTGCAATATCGAATACCTTTGGCTTTTACAGGATCAACTCACATGGAGATGACCCTTTCTACGAAGATTGCACCGGAGGCTGCCAAGTCTCCGAAGCCAATTCCGGAGGTAGCCATGAAAATGGGTCCAGGGAAAGGTAAAGGTAATGGGGGACCTTTGCTTGCTCTGGTCCCAGGGTGGACCCCGTCGGAGTCTACAGATGGAGGCCAATCCACTGAGGGAGCCCAATCCACAAAAGCCTCCGAAGATGCCTCGTTGTGCTCCGGCCCATCTCCGAACGAAGATGATCAGAATGCCTTGTCTAGGCTCCCCCTCCTAGCTCCTTTCCTAGAGCGAAGGACTGGACTTCGGACTTTGCTAGAGCCCCTGGCTCGGGCTAGTCGCGAGGTTGGGGAGACCGACTTTGTTTCCATTCTCAGGGAAGCTGACGGGTCGAAGTTGGACGTGGCCATGGAGTGGGCAGCCTATCAGGTATGAAGTATCTGCAACAACAGAGTTAGTTCAAATCTATGTAAATATTTTACTTACATTGCTCTTTTTCTCCCTTCGTAGCAAATAGTCCTGTCTCAAGCTGTGGTTGTATCAAATGAGCGAGAGTGCAACCGACTCAAGGAGAAAATAACAACTCTTCAAGGGAGTCTTGTTAGTTCCGAGGTTCAGACCTCTGGCCTGGAAGAAATGGTGGCTGTGGAAAGAAAAGCTAGACTTAGCTTGGAGGCTGCCAACAATAAACTCGAGGCTGAACGGGTTGTACTTCGGGCTGAAGTGGAAAGGTTGTGGGGGAGCAAATAGTCGTGGGAGTGGAACTAGTCAAGTTTCGAGAAGAGCAGCTGAAGTTGACAAAGGAGGCTAACAACTTGCTCGGACAAAAGAATTCTTTGATTACTGAGGCAGCTAGGCTCTCATCCTTGACAGACGAGCTGTCTTCGTCAAAGAAAGCTTTGTCTGAAGACAAGATAAAGTGCGAGAAGGTAGCCTTAGATACCATGGACAACCTTCGGGGTGTCTTGGAGTACTTTGGCACTTCCTGGACCTTATCTTTGACTGGTGATGTCCCTCTACTACGAAGACTGAAAATGGTCCAAGCAGCAGCGAAAACTATGAAGACAGCAGGTATTAGGTATGGAGAGATCTCCGGCCAAGTAGCTACTCTCGGAGTGCTTCGCTATTACGAGGATTTAGGGCTATCTCTAGCAACAGAACCAGAGGCAGCCCCTGTCAACTTCAGCGACGACCGGCTCCTGACTCCTTCCGTCGACATGGCTGCGGCTTGGGAAGCCTTCCAACCATCTTGGAGAGCTGAAGGTCGATCTGCAATCAAGACATGGATTGACGTAGGACTTCACCAAAAGCAAGCGCAGTTGCAGCCTTCGAGCAGCCAGCCTCCTTCGGACCCAAAGGTTTAGTTCTCCTTAGGGCCCCAATTATGTAAAAACTTATGCTTTTATCCTTTTATGAATGAAAAGACTTATTTGGAAATGTTTTTAGGCTTTCTGACCTTTTTTGGGTGATCTCTAAGTGCTAGAAATTAACGAAGAGCTTTGCCTGCAATGGGCTATCTTCGAAGCTCTAAGACCTCATAGACGCCCTCGATTTTCAATTCCTCGAGGAAGCTTCGGGGAAGTTATACCCGATATATGCAAAGAAGTATTAGCTTATATTAAAAAGGAGGAAAAGGAAGTTAGCTTAGAAACTTCATCTTCTTAGGACATTGAATGGTCCGAAGAAGAAAATACTGCTACAGAGCGAGCAGAAAAGAGACCTGAACAACTTCGAAGCTAGGAAAGAAGCCCTGAACGACTTCGGACTTGGGCTGAACTTCAGCAAGAGCAAAAAGACTTCTGAGCTTTGAAAGGAGGGAAGAGAGTTAAGCGTAAAGTTATTAACACTCCTGGCTCTGGGACAAGTCTCCTTCAAAGTTGTGCTAGTAGTTCTAGGGACCGAAGAGGTCTTAGATTCCTTCTTAGTATAGATACTGATTTTTCATGATGTAATGTAATCTGTTTGAATGATAAAAATTAAAGATTCAAAATTGTTTCTCTACTTCCTAGCCCCTATTTGGGTGTAAGCAACTCCGAAATTTGGTCGAAGGTGGTTACGCGCAATGAAGATAACGTTAGTTAGGAGTACAATTTTAGGGGCTCAGAGCCTCTTATCATATTAAAGATTGACTAAGTCCAATAGTGGTCACTAAAGACCTCGAAAATGTCTTCGACTCTACTAATTCGGAGTCTGAAAACTGGTAACTTAGTACATTTTTGTTTGAATGTGGTCACTTCAGACTCTTTTTCGGACACATTAGCGTCCGATTACAATGGTCACTTTGGACTCTTTTTACAGACGTTTTCAAGCTATCAGCTCAGAGTCTGTTTTGTTTGGTCTCCTTCGACTTTTTTTACGGATGCTATCAAACTGGTGGTTTGGAATCTGCTTTATGGTCTTCTTGGACTCTTTTTACGGATGCTTTGAAGCCGAAGCTTGGAATCCGTATCACTTGGTCTCCTTGGACTCTTTTTACGGATGCTTTCAAGCCGGTGGCTTGGAATCCGTTTTTTGTGGTTTTCCCACCTCGTCGGAAGCTTCGAACCGGTGGTTAAAAGTCCGTAAAATTGGTTCAAATGAATGACACTTCCTTCACAATGAACTACGTTCTTCTAGTGCGTCCACTAGAAGTAGGGAATGTTTGAGAATTAGGTATTACCTGAACCATAAACTTTATTTATTCAGAAGGTATTTACAGATGATTACAAGGACCCCTATGCAAAATATCGTTTCAGGTGCTCCGCATGCCAGGCATGCTTTAACTCTTCACCTTCTAAATTAGCTAACTTGAAAGAACCAGGGCGTCCTGAACGAAGAATGATATATGGACCTTCTCACTTATTTCCTAATTTCCCTGGTGCTATGATGCTTCGCAAAACTAAATGACCTGGTTTAAGTTTATTAAGTTTAACCTTTGGGTCATACCAAGTCTTCGTCTGATGCTGATACTTCGACAAATTTACAACAGCTCAAAGCCTTGTTTCTTCCGTTAAATCTAGCAAAGTTTGCCTTTCGTCTTCTTTTTCAGGTTCAGTGGTGCGAATAGATCGCCCTCTAAGCTCCGTCGAAGTCATGGCTTCATCTCCGAATAGTAATCTAAAAGAAGTAAACCTGTGTACCTCGTTTGAGTGGTCCGAATGGACCATAAAATCTTTGGGAGCTCTTCGGTCCACAGTCCTTTTGCCAATCCTACTATCCTTCGATTCAGACTGATAAAATATTACCATTAGCTCGTTTTGACAGCTCCATTAGATTGAGGATGACGCACAACTGCAAAACACATTTCTATGCCAAGGTCTTCACAGAACTTTCTGAAGGGTTCGGCATCAAATGGGTGCCATTGTCGATTGTGAGCTGTCGAGGGACTCCGAACCTGCATATAATATTCTTCCAAAAGAATTTTTGTACATTATTTGAAGTGATAGCTGTGAGGGGTTCTGCTTCGACCCACTTGGAAAAATATTCAATTGCTACCACTGCAAATTTCATACTTCCTTTTGCTACTGGAAAGGGGTCAATGAGATCCATGCCGCATCTGGCCATGGGCCAAACTGGAGCAATAACTTGAAGAGGTGTTGGCGGACGATGACTTCATCTCCCCATCCATTGACAACCTTGGAAAGTGCAGACCAAGGCCTCCGCATCAGCTACTATTGTAGGCCAATAAAGCCCTGGTGAAGTGTTTTTCCTACTAAAGCCTGGGGGGCATGATGGCTACCACAATGGCCTTCATGAATTTCTCGGAGTATCTCTTGGCCTTTGGCTTGAGAAATACATCGGAGTAGGGGGGAACATACTCCGGCCTTGTAAAGAATACCGTTGATAACATGATAATGCCAAACTCTTAGCTGCAATCTTGAAAGCTTTGGCCCTTTAGGTAAGGTTGTTTCGCATTGCAAAAATTCCATGATCGAACTCCGCTAGTCAGTGTAACGAAAGCCTTTGAATACTTTGAGCTAAAGGTTTTAAATTGTAAAGCCTTTCTTGATTTAAACAAATTTTAAATTCGAATTCAGTTTGAAAATTTGTTTGGCGCTTTGAAAATACGGGTGTTACAGTCAGTGTTTGGAATGCAAAGAACCTCCGCAGGAGGGATTTGGTGCACCGAAGGTGAAGTAAGCTCTTCATAAAAGGCCTCTTCTGGAATATGCATGGCTCCAGCTATAGCTTTTGCTAGGATATCAACTTGTGCATTGTCGGCTCTTGGTATACTTCAGACAGAAATCCCCTTGAATGATGCTTCGATCTTACGGATCTCTTCCAGATATTTTGAAAGCTGTGGATGTTGTACTTGAAAACTTTTATCAACGTGCCCTGCTACAATTTGAGAATCTATTTTTATAACAACTCTTGTAGCACGAAAAGCACGCGCCTTTCGGAGTCCTAACAAAATTCCTTCGTACTCTGCTATATTATTGGTGGACTTAAAGTTGAGCCTTGCGGAGTACGTCGCTCTTTGCCCTGAAGGTGAAATTATCACTGCTCCAATGCCTGCTCCGGATGCTTGAAAAGCTCCATCGAAGTATATGGTCCAAATTCCTTCGCTTGATTTTTCCGGAGCCCATATTGTAGACAGAGTCCATTCTACTACAAAGTCCGCCACCACTTGTGACTTGATTGCTATCCTTGCTAGAAAGGAGATGTCGAAGGGTGCTAGCTCAATGACCCATTTTCCAATTCTCCTCGTAGAATCTTTACTTCAGAGCATATCTCCCAAAGGATAAGAGGTTGGTACAATTACATTATGTGCTAAGAAATAATGTCGCAATTTCCTTGAAGCCATTACCATAGCATAAGTGAACTTTTCGAGCTCGGAATATCTTGTTTTTGCTCGAGATAAAGCTTCAGATACAAAATATACTAGATTCTGCACCAACTTCCCATTGAAATCAACTTCTCGAACAAGGATTGCACTAACAGCGGAGCCGATAGCTGCAAGGTAAAGAAGAAGGGTTTCATCTGCCGTGGGCATAGTGAGTGTTGCGAGGTTGCTGAGATAATTTTTAATATCATCAAAACTACTTTGGCACTCCGGTGTCCATGTGAAATCTTCGGACCCTTTCAATGCTTTGAATATGGGCAGGCTTCGTTCTGCGGACCGTGCTAAAAATCTGTTGAGCACTACAAGGTGTCCAGTAAGCTTCTGTACTTGTTTTAAATTCTCCGGCGGAGCCATTCTTTGCAATGAAGATATTTGAGTTGGGCTAGCTTCGATTCCTCTACATTTTTCGGGGTTGATGCAGACTCCACATGCTTAGAGGCTCTCAAATGTTTCCACAAAGTCTAGGCTATGCTGGTGCTTTAAAGCACTCTTTATTACAATATCATCCATATAGGCTTATACATTACAACCTATTTGGTGACCTAGAGCCTTAGCAATTAATCTTGAAAAGGTTGCCCCGGCATTTCTCAAGCCGAAGGGCATTCTGACATAGCAGAAGACTCCCGAAAGAGTTACGAAGATTGTTTTGATTTCGTCTTCGCGCTTTAACCATATTTGATAATATCCGTAGTACGTGTCGAGGAAACTCAATAACTCCGAACCAGCGGTGGAGTCAACTAATTGATCTATACGGGGCATGGGGTAGGGGTCACGTGGGCATGCTTAATTCAAAGATGTAAAATCAATACACATGCGCCACTTTCCGGAGGATTTCTTTTTGACGAAGACTGGGTTGGCTAGCCACTCCGTATGAGCTACTTCTCTGATAATCCCAGCCTTCAATAATTTCTCTACTTCTGCCTTAGCAAGGCTTGCTCTTTCTACTGATAACTTTTGGAGCCCCTGTCGAACAGGCCGAACCCTTGGGTTTACAAGCAAGTTGTGCTCAATGATATCTCAGCTAACTCTCAGAATGTCTTCATCGGACCAGGCAAAGACATCCAAATTCTCTTTAACTACTTCTTCCAATGAAGTAGCGATTTCCGAAGGAAAATCTTTGCCAAACTGAACGGTATAGTCTTTACCATCCTTAGCAATAATCTTTGTTATGATTTCTCCTTCGGGACTTGGCCTTGGGAAGGATTTCTTCGAAGATTCACTTGAAGCAGGGATATCCTCTGAATTTCCTTGCACATTATTCACTTGCCTTGGATTGATAAGGGGGCCATGACCGTACTCTACTCTTCGCGCAATGGCTTGATCACCGAAGACAGTAAGTACTCCTGCTTGCGTGGGCATCTTCATGCATAAATAATTATGGTGGGCCATAGCTCCAAACTGATTTAACATGCCCCTTTCAAAGATGACATTATAAGCGTAAGGGGCATCCACAACATCAAAAATTACTTCCTCCATTCTTGCCAAGAGCCCCTCTCCGAAGGAAACCTCAAGACCTATTTGGCCGAGGGAATCAAGAGGAGGTCCTACGAAGCCTTGAAGGGGATGAGCTGCGGGGAGGAGATGCCTACGGGAGATGCAGAGCTGATCGAAGGCTTGAACAAAGATAATATCTGCCGAACTTCTGCCATCAACCAGTACTCTCCGAACTTCTATTCCTACAATATCGGCAGTGATGACAAGGGGATCCGCATGGGGGAATTTTATACCTGCTGCATCATCTGTAGAAAATATATAGGCACATGGGACCACTCGGGCATTGCAGCTGCCGACGAAGAGGTTCCAATATGACCTACTTCCCGAACATACTCTCTCCGTTGCCTCTTTGACATGCTGCCAAGAGTTCCTCCTCCGGAGATAGGAAGGACCACTCTTTTGCCCCGATCTTGACCATCTTCTTGCTTCGGATGTGGCATAACACTGGCCACCGGAGGTTGCCTTGGGGGGTCGAAGTTGTCTACATGTACGACAGCATGCACAGGCTCTGGACGTGCCTCAGGGGGGACTTGGTCAGTAGTACCTCGACCAGATCTCCTTTCAAGGTACTCGCTTCTTAAAGCTAGTATAGACTTGCATGCATCAATAGCATGGCTTCAGTTTTCACCATGAACACAGCAGAAGAAGGCCTGGCCCTTGACAGCCGGCTTCCCTGGCAGCCTCCAGCCGCTGACCTTATTTCCCGAAGCCTGTGGACTTTTGGGGGAAAAATTTTGCAGACAAGGAGCAATGTTCAGGACTTCATAGCGAAGATGTTTTTGCCCTTGACTTCTGTCATGCTGGCTGTCAAAGTTGGGTCCTTACGAAGGTGTTGAAGTCTTCACCTCGAGCTTGACTTCTTGGATAATTGGTGAAGACGAAGCTATTCTTCGGAGCCATCCTTCCTCCGACCTAGTATATTCTTCAAAATAAGCCATCAACTGGGCTATAGAGGATATCTGCTTCTGGTGGATCTTGTCGAAGAGGCCTGCATGAGTGACTCCTTCTCGGGCTACGTCGACGATGGATGATGCAGACAATCCTCTTATCTATGACTTCGTATGAGCGAAGCGCTTAAATAACTGCCTCAAAGTTTCTCCAGGTTGTTGCTTCACCTGAAAGAGACTTCCCGTAGACATAGGGGACACAAAAGTACCCTGGAAGTTACTTATAAATTTTTTTCCTTAACTGCTCCCAGGTTTTAATTGATCTTGGTTTCAAAGACCAGAACCAACGCAAAGCAACTCCTTCGAGCGCAAGGGGGAAGCACTTAGACATTGTATCTCAAACCCCTCCGCTGGCTTCGATCGCTAAAGCATACGAACGAGAGAACTCCCCTGGATCTTCTTCCCCGGAGTACTTACAGAGCTTCGAAGTTTTGAACTTGGGGTTGACGCGCACCTTTTGTAAATCGGGGTGCAGCGGAGACTCGCTATCAAAGGAAGCATTCTCTGGGGCTTCAGGATAAAGAGGAGAGTCGTTGTCTTGAGGCACCTCCGGGATGACAGGGATAGCTTGGGGACGAAGCCTATCTGCAGCTTCTTGCCTCCACCTTGTCACTTCAGCTTGAAGACTATCCATCTGAGTTGCCACATCATCAAGGCTATCTTCATTTCTTCTGGAAGGAGCTTCCGAGTCTTGAGAACTGAATTGGTAAGTTCAGAGTATAGTCGGAGCTGCAGAAGAAACTCCATCGGTTCGAAGCATAGACGGATTCCCTAGAGGGACTTCATATGTTCGAGGAAGAATATTTCCTTCAGGGGTCTAAGGTGGGGGAACTACAGAAGGTCCTCTGACCTCAACCGTATTCGAAGAACTCACTCCGGGGGTCCGAGGGGACCTCCAAAGGGGACTACCACCTGAACTCCGTTTAGGAGGCATGGTTATAGAAAATTGGTAGAGAATTAAGTTTTCGCACTAGGTTCCCCACGGACGGCGCCAATTGTTGGTGTAAAAGATTACGCTAACAGGTTCTCTAAGATTAAGAACTAACAAACAATGAGTTTGTGAAGCGAACTATCTCAAGCCTCCGAATAGGATAATAGCTCGAAGTAGTTCTAAGTTGTGTATTTAATATCTGAGTATTCAATGGCTATTACAGGGTGAGAAGGGGAGTATTTATAGGTAAAAATCTTAAGGAAAAGACCTTTTTACCCCTCAGTTACAACCGACATAGTGGAAACTATTTCGGTACCCCTAATAGGGCTAGAATGGTAGAATACTAATCTAATCAGAAAGAAGATAAATTTTCTGTCCTTGCTGGCAGTTATCCACTACGGAGATTGGACCTTCGAAGTGTATCTTCGAACAGGAGTCTAGATAGATCTTCCGGACTTGATTATACACCACTCCGGAAATAGGTCTTGGACTTCGGTCTAGTAAATTGCCTTTGTATTACAACCAAGGGAGATGGACGCGAAGAGGCAAAGGAGAGGGAGTTCGAAGCCATCACAGTCAAGGTAGGATATCAAGAAGTCGCAATCCCGAAGGCCCCCTCGCCGAAGCCCGTCGGAGGTAAGCCTCCTAGTCCAGACGAGGCCAACGCCGAAGCCCGATCCGATCGGCCAAACAAGGCCGGTCTAGCCGACAAGATCCGCAGCGAAGTACCTACCAAATATGAAACACGCGAGGCCAAACTGGGTGGTACTCCTTCGGCCAAAAATAATAGAAACAGGGTGGTGGTGCCTAGTACCAAGCCACAACCATCTTGGGCACCTCCGGGCATGTCCAAATCACAGAAAAGACGCCTACAATGCCTACGGGCACGAGAGATGCACGAGAAGAAGGCCAAGGACGAACGAGATGCCATATTAAGGAGATCTACCCTCGACCAGCTATGAAATAGGTATGGAGGCCTAAGCCAGTTGAGATGAGCAACCTGGCTCCCATTCCGAGCGATGACGAGGACATGCTCGATGACGATTACACGCCCATCTTCGAGGGACCTGCACCACAGGCGACAAACATCAACGTCGTCATGCTGCCTGTCAAATTCGCACTACCACGAGACAAGGCCGAGGTCGCTCAGTTGAACCTCGACCCACGAGATGCTGTGTTCGAGAAACTTGAGGATTCGACTCATCACCTAAAGCCTCTCTACATCAGGGGGCACATTGATAGGAAGTCGATCTCTAGAATGCTTGTTGATGGTGGCGCTACTGTCAACCTAATGCCTTACTCTCTTTTAAGGAAGCTTGGTAGGGACAAGGAAGACATGAAGAAAACCAACCTAATGCTTAACGGCTTTGTGAAACCAAGTGGGGTCGCACTATGGTTTCTGTCTTTGTGATGAGTGATTGATAAGGATGAGCGATCGAGTGATTGAGTGAGTGCTGGTTTGATTGCATCAAAGGGTTCGATGTGTGGTTATGAATGGTCTGTGCCGATGGGATCGGTGTGTGTCGTGTTCCGTGTTTTGGCTTGTCTTATGTGTGTAGGGTGGAGATGCTAACCAACTGTCAGCGGCGGGTGTGTTTACACCCAAAAATGTCACTAATGGTGAAAATGCGCAAAATACTAGAAGACTGTACGTTTGACCGAAAATGTGACAGATCTAGCAAAGGCCGGTCTGACCGGCCATAGTAGGCCGGTCCATCCAGCCAAGTAGGCCCAGTCAGACCGGCCCAATAGGTCCGGTCAGACCGGCCATCGTCCGAGATTAGGGATAAATAGCAGTTTTCAGTTGTTTTCATCCCCTAATCATATCCTAACAATTTTTGGCCGAAAATTACTCATCTTGGGTGCTAGATAAACCAGTCCGCCCCCTATAATTACCAAGGGGCAAGGCCGATTCATGGCATCTACACATAGATCATCATAATGCCTTACTTTTGAATCGTACTACTTTTTCGCCCATGCATTACTTTTACCCTAGCAGTAGAACTTCATCAATTTTATCAGTAAATTGACCATACTTCGCGACGTTACCATGAGCTCTTTGTAGGTTTGATCCGAAAACCTTTCGTTTCACCCTCGTATGGGTTGTTTTATCGTTTTTATCGGCTTTTACCAGTGATTCGGTCCCGAGACCGAATTGCTGTTGTTTTCTTATTGTTTTGCAGAGTAATTGTCTTCACAAACTCCCCTACGAAGTGTGAAGGTGATTGGATTTCATCTGCTAGGGTTGCCAAGGCCTAGAAGATTGGATCTGGTACTGTCGGTCCAACCAGCGGTACTAGGTCAGTCCAACCGGATGTCTCCGCACTACGCCGAAGCCCTCTGCTGAAGCTTGCGCACGCCGAAGCGCCGTGCACTGAAGGCCACCCGACGAACCCCTCCATGTGGTGCGACCGGAGTTATATGGCCGGTACGACCGGAGATACTTCGTCGGTCAGACCGCTGTAGCCATCCCTTCGCAGCTGCCTTCGGGACACCACCCGAAGCCCCTTCGCACCTCTAGTCCGACCGAGGTTATACCTCCGGTCTGACCGGGCCTAAGGCCGAAGGTGGCCGAGGGACCCTTCGGACCAATCTCCGATGTAACTCCAAATCAGCCTAAAACTAAGCCGATTCTAGGTATTTTGGCTATTTTATTCCTGTTTACATTATTACTGATACTTTTGGCCAATTGGATTACAATATTAATTATTTATCTGATTGCCTGGAGACTCCAAATCCCTTATCACTATTTAGGGTATTCGGAACGCGGCGTCGGTATCACTACGATACTTTTGGACGTCGAACTAGCCCAAGTACGGGGGCGCATTTCCGCATCAACACACTTTTTGGCGACTCCGCTGGGGATGACTACGGCAAGTACAACTGCATCGGCGGCGGGTATGAGTACTACGACTACGTCAATGGTACCCTCTACACTGACAAGCATGGAGGGGAACACGAAGGATGACGACGACTCCGTTATCCCCACTTGAAGACCACGTGAAGATTGAAGCCAAAAAGAAGGAGCTCGAAGAACTCATGCTTGGGGAGTACGTCAGGACAGGCGATGGCTTCGTCCATCACGACACCGGATTTACCACATTCACCATGCCGACTAAGGTAATCTCCTGCTCTTTCTTCTCTTCCCTAGAATTCAAGCAAAAAGTAGCCACCAAGGTAGAGGAAGCGATTAGCCGCATGTTCACTGAAATTTGGGGACTCGAGATAGAGTCTAGGGTGAAGGCTAAGTTGGAAAGACTCGGCTTTTCTGAAATCGGTTCCCCTACTATGATTGCTAGCGATCCCCCTGCCTATCGCATACACCTACAGTAGGATGGAAGAGAGCACAAGAATAGATGTTGCGTCGACGGCTTCGGCTTTCATGGACGAAGCCCCTCAGACCTTTGTCGATCAGACCGTACCTAGCTGGCCGGTCCGACCAGACGAACATGGTCGGTCCGATAGGCTATACTAGGCCAGTCCGATCGATGCATGCCAGCCCGCATCACCTATCTGGCGCACCGGTGCCCCCACACCACTAGCAGCGGTTGGTCCGACCAGCTTCTGGGCCAGTTCAACTGGTGCGTACCCGACAACACCGATCGACCGTCAGGCCGATGTGACCACATCCCCGACAAACGTCAGTCTGACCGACTCTATCTGGCCGGTCCTACTAGAAGGGCATGGTCGGTCCGACCGACAACATCAGGCCGGTGTAACCAGCATGTACCCTACCACATTTTTTACACCACTGCCGCATGCGCCGATAGTTTCACTAACCGCACCTGCTGCGCCTTTAGCTACCCCACACACATATAGGTCTGGGCACACACCCCATTACACTACATTGACTCAGGATTGTTTGTCTCGCTTGACCGATGATGTTTTCACATCCCCCGTTAGCACTCTGCGATCGGTCTACCCACACTCACCGACAATAGATGTTGATACACATTGCACACCGATCAAGAATATCATTCCCACCGCTAACCCTCATGGCCAGCGAGACGGTCTTGGTCACACTCCCATTAAGACTTCTCCCTTTGGGCCAGTGACACAGAAGAATAGTCGTACAAGGCCTAAAGTGTTGAGGAAGAAATTGTACGCCACACTCAGAGAATATTTAGAGCATGAGTCAAGGGGCCCAGGCGACCCGCAGCCGTACCCTATATATTTTGCTTATTGCAAGCTACCTGATGGTTTCGAAGTGCAAGAATTCACGAGGTTTGGCGGTAGTACTACTAAGGCCACAAGCGATCATGTAGCGTGGTTTTCTCTCTCGTTAAGCGTGACTGCTTATGAATGGTTTATATCCTTGCCCGCCCATTCTATTTTTGATTGGGAAGATTTGGTCCAGAAGTTTCATATGCGATTCTCTCCTAGTAAAATAGAATGTCAGCTAGCTACTTTGAGATCGATTAGGCAACAGACTAATGAGACCATTGACTCTTACATTCAAAGGTTCTTAGAAACCAAAAGCCGATACTCTAACTTAGCTATTAATGATAAAGATTTGGCCAAACTCACATTTGATGGTTTGCTTGTCCACATTAAAGAAGCTGCACGTGGCCAAGCCTTCATAGATATTGGTCAAGTACTACAAAATGCTCTAGCTATTGAAAGCCGAGTCACGGGTAAGGATAAAATTGTAAAAAAAACCCCGAAAAGGATGCCGGTGAGTGATCATCTAGCAAGAATAGGAAATTTGATGTCTATACAGCCGAGTGGACTTGGACAAATGAGGGGAGTCCATTCGTTTGCTCTAATTTAAAACCAACACCTCAAAAGAGCTCAGGAGGTAAATGCACCTTTGATTGACCAAGTGTGATAAGATATTCGATTATTTCCTTGATAAAGGACATGTCAAGGTGCGTGAAGGTCATATCATCCCGGTTGGGGGAAAATACTTCATCCCCGGGGTCTCTACATGTTGGTGTAAAGGATTATGCTAACATGTTCTCGAAGATTAAGAACTAACAAACGGAGAGTTTGTGAAGCGGACTATTTCAATCCTCCGAATAGGATAATAGCTCAAAGTAGTTCGAAGTTGTGTATTGAATAACTGAGTATTCAATGATCATTACAGGGTGAGAATGGGGGTATTTATAAGTAAAAATCTTAAGGAAAAGACCTTTTTACCCCTCAATTACAACCGACATAGTGGAAACTATTTTGGTTCCCTAATAGGGTTAAAATAGTAAAAGACTAATCTAATTAGAAAGAAGATAAGTCTTCCATCCTCGCTAGCAGATAAGCTCTCTGAAGATTGAACCTTCGAAGTCATACTCCGAATAGAAGCCTACATGGATTCTCCGAGCTTGATCATACGCGAGGCCGGAGTTAATACTTGAACTTTGGTCTAGTAAATTGTCTTTGTCTTATAACTGTAGAGATCCTAGGGATGAAGTATTTTCCCCCAACAGTAGCCCCTCGAATACACTTCTCCGAATGATCTGTAAAGTTAGGAGAGCAGTATACGCAAGAAACATAATCATGCTCAGGGCTTAATAAAATATACCAACCTTGGAAGCATTCAGAAATTTACAAACTTTGAATCTACTTCCATACGGAGGTTCATCAAGCAGCTCCGAAGACAATTTTTGCGAAGCTGAAAAGACCGTTAGACTCACAAAAATAGTCGTTACTCTTTTCTTTCAGAAGGAGTTATGACGTTGCTTCGTTTTTGGAAATGATAATGGTATAGAAGACGGAACGACATGTATGAATGGTAAGAATTTGTTAGTACAGGCTATAAATAGAGGGGCAAAGGAGCATTCGAGATACTTTACTCACTGCTCTTGCATTATTCCCCTTCTGACTTCTAGAGCTCTAGTTCCAAGCTTTCCATTCCGTTCAATGGTGAAGACTAGTCACAAGGCTCCCGTAGCAACTTCGACCTTGGCTAGGCAGCAAGCCATGGCGGCGGCAGCAGCGGCGGCGCCTGCGAGGAATCCCCATCTAGCCGGCCCCCACAACCTCCTCCCAGCGTCTTCCAAGTACCCGGATCAATCTTACAACCTAGGGCCGTCGGCCTACAAGAAGAAGACCATCACGGATGTGATTGCGGGGAAGATTAGTCTAGGGATCAAGATTCATCAGCCCGGCCAAGAAGCAATCCCCTCACCTCAGCCCGGAGAGGTAGTTGTATTCGAAGCATTATTCGAGGCTGGGTTAGGGCTTCCTACGATAGACTTCTTGTCTGAGGTACTGGGACTTTTTCACGTCACTCTTCCTCACTATCCCCAAACGCCATAGCGCGTCTTGCAATCTTCGAATGGGCAATGCGAGCCGGAGGTTGCGAAGGGAGGGCAGGAATCTTCGCAGCACTCCACAAGGCTTCCTGCCAGCCAAAGACTTACGAGGACTCCGGAGGAGAGAAAATTGTAATTGCGTTTGGTAGTATCAACTTCCGGCTCTGGGATGAGTACTAGACTCGGTTTCTGGTGAAGGCTATCAACGCCAGATGGTATACAGACTAGATTCTTCACTGGTTCTATGCCGAAGTTGGAGCGGACAACACTTTGGCCGGTCCTCTGGAAGACATATATTTCCTAAGGGAAGCCGAAGTTCATCCAGACCTGGGCCATCTCAAAGCTCGCCTCAATCTACTTCAAACAATAAGTCGCCACATGAGAATGCGGGACATAGCGGAGGAGTTCATCGGGCTCCGGATTCCGCCTCTGATGGCCAGCTGACCTACTAACTTCGAAGAGAATCTGGAGAGTGGACTCCGAGAGATCTCTTCGAGTACTGCAGGTAACTTCGGAGACTGAAAAATGTTTTATATGCAATAATTTCATAAAAATGATTTGACTGAAATAAATCTTATCTTTTAGTTCCACGCGCCACCTTGACTTCGGAGCAAGTTGTACGGGCTTCGGAGAAGATCCTCGGAGCCCCTACCCTCACTGAGAAGGAATGGAGGGTGAAACTGGTGGGTAGTTGGGAGCGGTACAACCCAGTATGGACTGTACTCGGAGTTGACGCTCCTTCCCTTCCGGACTGGAGCACATCCGAGCCAGGTCCTAAGAAGAGGAAAGATGAAGCTGGGACTTCGTCGCCAGCTAAGACACCTGTGAAGAAGTTGGCCAAAAAACCAAAGTCCGTGGTCCCTTCCAAGTCCTCTACTTCGTCTTCAGAGTCATCTGAAGATGGACACATAGAAATACAGAAGGGGTTCAAAGCCCTTATTACAGAGGATGAAGGGGTGCACACGGAGGTCGAAGTTCCCGTCGAGGGAGACACATCGGCCGTGCCTGCTGTGAAAGGAAACCTCAAGCAGGCAGAGACTTCGAATGTCCCGCCTGGCCATGATGCCCCTACTGCGGAAGAAGGCGGAGTCGGGGCGACAAATGATCAAGCCTCAATTCTGGACGAAGTGATAACTGTGGTTCTTGGAGAGATTTCAGCAGCTAATCCTTCGGTCTCCAGCTCCGAATCTAAAGAGAACTTCGAAGAGGCATTCGAGCCTCCGAGCAGTCCCGTACTCATCCGGTGACAGAATGTCGAAGGTATACCTCAATAGAGTGCTTTTCCCTTCTTTTTGTGTCCTGCAAAGTTTATGCAATATATAATACCTTTGATTTTACAGGATCAACCCCAATGGAGATGACCCCTGCCGCGAAGACTGCGCCTGAAGCTTCGACATCTCTGAAGTCAATTCCGGAGGAGGCCATAAGAATGGGGCCTGGAAAAGGGAAAGGAAAAGGGGATCCTTTGCCTGCTCCGACTTCGGGATTAACCCCGTCAGAGTCTACCGACAGAAGCCAGTCTACGGAAGGGGGCCAATCCACAGAGGTCTCTGAGGATGCGGTGCTGCGCTCTGACCCTTCTCCGAATGAAGATGATCAAAGAGCCTTGTCAAGGCTCCCCCTCCTAGCTCCTTTTTTAGAGCGAAGTACTGATCTTTGGACTTTGCTAGAGCCTCTAGCTCGGGCTAATCGCGAAGTTGGGGAGACCGACTTGGTAGCTATTCTCGGGGAAGCTGAGGGGTCAGAGCTGGATGCGGCGTTAGAGTGGGCAGCCTATCAGATACGAAGTATCTACAGTAATAGAGTTAGTTTAAATATGTAAATAGTTTACTTACATTGCTCTTTTGTTCCTTCGCAGCAAATAGTCTTGGCCCGAGCTGCGGCCGTATCAAATGAGCGGGAGTGTAATCGACTCAAGGAGAAGATAACGACCCTTCAGGGGAGTCTTGTCAGCTTCGAGGTTCGGACCTCCGGCTTAGACGAAATGGTGGCCGTAGAAAGGAAAGCCAGACTTAGTATGGAGGCTGCGAATCAGAAGCTCAAAGCTGAGCAGATCGTGCTTCGGGTCGAAGTAGAAAAACTGCGGAGGGAGCAGGCGACTGTAGGGACCGAGCTGGTCAAGCTTTGAGAGGAGCAGATGAAGTTGATGGAGGAGGCCAATAATTTACTTGGATAGAAGAACTCCTTGGTTACGGAGGTAGCTAGGCTATCTTCTTTGATAGACTAGCTGTCTCCGTCGAAGGATACTTTGTTCGAAGACAAGGCGAAGTGTGAGCAGGCAGCCTTAGAAACCATGGACAACCTTCGGGGCATCATGGAGTACTTCGGCACTTCTTGGACTTTATCTTCAACTGGCGACATCCCTGTATTGCGAAGACTGAATATGATCCAATCAGCAATGAAGACTATGAAGACATCGGGTATTCGGTATGGAGAAATCTCCGGCCAAGTAGCTGCTTTCGGAGTGCTTTGCTACTACGAGGATTTAGGGCTATCAGTAGCACTAGACTCAGAGGCGACTCCTATCATCTTCGACGATGACCGACTCTTAGCCCCTTCCACCGATGTGGCTGCAGCTTGGGACGCCTTCCAATCATCTTGGAGAACTTAAGGCTGATCAGTGATCAAGACCTAGATTGACGAAGGACTTCGCCAGAAGCAAGTGTGGTCGCAACCTTCGAGCAGTCAGCCCCCTTCGGACCCGAAGGTCTAGTTCTCCTTAGGGCCCCGATTATGTAAAAATTTATGCTTTTATCATTTATGAATGAAAAGACTTATTTGGAAATGTTTTTAGGCTTTCCAACCTTTTTTGGATGATCTCGAAGTGCTAGAAGTTAGCCAAGAGCTTCGCCTACTATGGGCTACCTTCGAAACTCTAAGACCTCACGAACGCCCTCGATTTTTAATTCCTCGAGGAAACTCCGGTGAAGTTATGCCCGAAATATGCAAAGATATATTATCTTATATTAAAGAAGAGGAAAAAGAAGTTAGCTTAGAACCTTCGTCTTCTGAAGACATTGAATGGTCCAAAGAAGAAGATACCACTAAAGAGCAAGTAAAGAAGGGCTCTGAACAACTTCGAAGCTGGGAAAGAAGCCCCGAGCGACTTCGAACTTGGGCCGAACTTCAACAAGAGCAGAAGGACTTTCGAGCTTCTAAAGGAGGGAAAAGGATTAAACGTAAAGTTATTAAAACTCCTAGCTCCAGAACGAGTTGTTCTAGTTTCAACAGTAGCTCTAGGAATTGGAGAGGTCTTCGTTTCCTTCTCGGTATAGATACAAATTTTTCATGATGTAATGTATCTATTTGAATGATAAAGATTAAAGTTTCAAATTGTCTCCCTACTTCCCAGCCCCTCTTTGGGTGTAAGCAACTTCAAAATTTGGTCAAAGGTGGTTACGCGCAACGAAAATAACATTAGTTAGAAGTACAATTTTGGAGGCGCAGAGCCCCTTATCAACTTAGAGATTGACTAAGATCTCAAAAAATGTCTTCAACTCTACTAACTCGGAGTCTGAAAACTGGTAACTTAGTACCTTTTTGTTTGAATGTAGTCACTTCGGACCCTTTTTTGGATACCATAGCATCCGATAAAATTGTTCGCTTTGGACTCTTTTTACAAACGTTTTAAGCTATTAGCCTGAAGTCTGTTTTGTTTGGCCTCCTTCAGCTCTTTTTGCGAATGCTATCAAACCAGTGGTTAGAAATTCGCATAGTGGTCTCCTTGGACTCTTTTTATGTATGCTTTCAAGCCAGAGCTTGGAATCCGCATCATTTGGTCTCCTTAGACTCTTTTTATGGATGCTTTCAAGCCGGTGGCTTGGAATCTGTTTTTTGTTACTTTCCCACCTCGTCGGAAGCTTCGAACCAGTGGTTCGAATTCCGTAAAATTGATTCAAATGAATGACACTTCGCTCATAGCCAACTTCGTTCCTCCAGTGCGTCCACTAGAAATATGAAGTGTTTGAGAGGTAGGCATTATCTGAACCATGAGCTTTATTTATTCAGAAGGTGTTTACATATGATTACAAGGAGCCCCTATGCAAAATAGCGCTTTAGGTGCTCCGCATGCCAGGTATTCTTTAACTCTTTGCCTTCTAAATTAGCTAATTTAAAAGAGCCAGGGCGTCCTGAACGTAGAATGATGTATGGACCTTCCCACTTATTTCCTAATTTCCCTTGTGCTATGATGCTTCGCAAAACTAGATGACCTGGTTTAAGTTCATTCAGCTTAACCTTCGGGTCATACCAAGTCTTCGTTTGATGTTGATATTTCGACAAATTTGCAACAACTCAAAGCCTTGTTTCTTCCGTTAAATCTAGCAAAGATTGCCTTTCACCTTCTAATTCGGGTTCGGTGGTGCGAAGAGATCCCCCTTTGAGCTCCGTCGGAGTTATAGCTTCATCTCTGAATAATAATCTGAAAGGAATAAAACCTGTGGACCTCATTTGATTGGTCCGAATGGACCATAAAATCTTCGGGAGTTCCTCAGTCCACAACCCCTTTGCTAATCCTACTATTCTTCAATTCAGCCCTGATAAAATATTTCCATTAGCCCTTTCGACAGCTCCGTTAGACTGAGGATGGCGTATATCTACAAAACATTTTTGTATGCCAAGGTCTTCGCAAAATTTCCTAAAGGGTTCCGCATCAAATTGTGTCCCATTGTCGACTGTGAGCTGTCGAGGCACTCTGAACCTACATATAACATTCTTCCAAAAGAATTTTTGTACATTATTCGAAGTGATAGCTATGAGGGGTTCTGCTTCGACCCACTTGGAAAAATATTCAATTGCTACCACTGCAAATTTCAGATTTCCTTTTGCTATTGGGAAGGGGCCAATGAGATCCAAGCCCCATCTAGCCATAGGCCAAACCGGAGCAATGACTTGAAGAGTCGTTGGCGGACGATGACTTCGTCTTCCCATCCATTGACAAACTTGGCAAGTGCAGACTAAACTCTCCGCATCAGCTACTATTGTAGGCCAATAAAGCCCCTGGCGAAGTGTTTTTCCTGCTAAAGCTCAGGGGGGCAGATGGCTACCACAAAGGCCTTCGTGAATTTCTCGAAGTATCTCTTGACCTTCGGCTTGAGAAATACATCAGAGTAGGGGGGAACATACTCCGGCCTTGTAGAGAATACCATTGATTACATGATAATTCCAAACTCTTAGCTTTAACCTTGAAAGTTGTGGTCCTTCAGTTAAAGTTGCTTCACCTTGCAATAACTACATGATTGAACTCTACCAGTCAGTTCTCGGAATGCAAAGAACCTCCGTGGGAGGAATTTGTGGCACCGAAGGTGAAGTAAGTTCTTCATAAAAGTCTCCTTCCAGAATATCTACAGCTCCAGCGACAGCTTTTGCTAAGGTATCAGCTTGTACATTTTTAGCTCTTGGTATACTTCGGATGGAAATCCCCTTGAATGCTGCTTCGATCAAATGGATCTCATCCAAATATTTTGCAAGCTGCGGATGTCGGACTTGAAAACTTTTGTCAACGTGCCCTACTACAATTTGAGAATCAGTTTTAATAACAACTCTTGTAGCACCCAGAGCACGCGCTTTTCGGAGTCCTAACAAAATTCCTTCGTACTCCGCTATATTATTGGTGGACTTAAAGTTGAGCCTTGCGGAGTACATCGCTATTTGCCCTGAAGGCAAAATTATTACTGCTCCAATACCTGCTCTGGACACTTGAAAAACTCCATCGGAGTATATGGTCCAAATTCCTTCGTTTGATTTCTCCGGATCCCATATTGCAGACGGAGTCCATTCTACCACAAAATCTGCCACCACTTGCGACTTGATTGTTGTCCTTGCTACGAAGGAGATGACGAAGGGTGCAAGTTCAACGACCCATTTTCCAATTCTCCCCGTAGAATCTTTGCTTCAGAGCATATCTCCCAAAGGATACGAAGTTGGTACAATTACATTATGTGCTAAAAAATAATGTCGTAATTTCCTCGAAGCCATTATCAGAGCATAAGTGAACTTCTCAAGCTCATAATATCTTGTTTTTGCTCCAAATAAAGCTTCGGATACAAAGTAAACTGGATTCTGCACCAACTTCCCATTGAAATCGACTTCTCTGAAAAGGACTGCACTCACAGCGGAGCCAGTAGCTGCGAGGTAAAGGATTAGGGTTTCATCTGCAATGGGCACAGTGAGTGTTGCGAGGTTGCTGAGATAATTTTTAATATCATCAAAACTCTTTTGGCACTCCGGTGTCCATGCAACATCTTTAGACCCTTTTAACGCTTTGAATATGGGGAGGCTTCGTTCTGTGGACCTTGCTAAAAATCTTCTAAGTGCTGCAAGGCGGCCAGTCAGCATCTATACCTATTTTAAATTCTCCGGCGGAACCATCTTTTGCAATGCAGTTATTTGAGTAGGGCTAGCTTCAATTCCTCTACTTGAAACTAGATACCCTAGCAACTTCCCAACTTGAGCCCTGAAGATACATTTTTTGGGGTTGAGGCGGACTCCACATGCTCGGAGGCTCTCAAATGTTTCCGCTAAGTCTAAGCTATGCTGGTGCTTTAAAGCACTCTTTATTACAATGTCATCCATATAGGCTTCTACATTGCGGCCTATTTGATGACCTAGAGCCTTAGCAATTAACCTTGAAAAGGTTGCTCCAGCATTTCTCAAGCCAAAAGGCATTCTTACATAGCAAAAGACTCCTGAAGGAGTTACGAAGCTTGTTTTGATTCCATCTTCGCGCTTTAACCAAATTTGATGATAGCTAGAATATGCGTAGAGGAAGCTTAATAACTCTGAACTAGCAATGGAATCAACTAATTGATCTATTCGGGGCATGGGATAGGGGTCACGTGGGCATGCTTTATTCAAAAATGTAGAAATCAATACACATGCGCCACTTCCCGGAGGATTTCTTTCTAACGAAGACTGGATTAGCTAGCCACTCCGTATGAGCTACTTCTCTGATAATCCCAGCCTTTAATAATTTCTCCACTTCTGCCTTAGCAAGGCTTGCCCCTCTGCATCAGGCATAAATTTGGATGTCTTTGCCTGGTCTAATGAAGACATTCCAAGAGTCAACCGAGATATCATTGAGCACAGCTTACTTTTAAACCCAAGGGTTCAGCCTATTAGACAGGGGCAATGTCTGAGGCACTACTGATCGAGTCCCCTCCGAGGCATGTCTGGAGCCTGTGCAGGCTGTCGTACGTTTAGACAACTTCGACCCACAAGACAACCTCCAGAGGTCAATATGATGCCACCCCCGAAGCAAGAAGATGGCCAAGACCGGGGCAAAAGAGTAGTCCTCCCCATTTCCGGAGGGGGAACTCTTGGCAGTATGTCAAAGAGGCAGCGGAGAGAGTATATTCGGGAAGTAGGTCATATTGGAACTTCTTCGTCTGCAGCCGCAATGCCCGAGTGGTCCCATGTGCCTATATCTTTTTCTGCAAATGATGCAACAACCATAAAATTCCCACATGTAGATCCTCTTGACATCACTACCGATATAGTAGGAACTTAAGTTCGGATAGTGCTGGTTGATGGCGGGAGTTCATTAGATATCATCTTCATTCAAGCTTTCGATCAGCTCTGTATCGCCAGGAAACATCTTTTCCCTGCAGCCTGTCCCCTGCAAGGCTTCGCAGGACCTCCTCTTGATGCCCTCTGCCAAATAGGTCTTGCAGTTGCTTTCGGAGAGGGGCTCCTAGCAAGAACGGAGGAAGTAATCTTCGATGTTGTAGATGCCCCGTATGCTTATAATGTTATCTTCGGAAGGGGCATGTTAAATCAGTTCAGAGCCGTGGCGCACCATAACTATTTATGTATGAAGATGCTCACGCAAGCAGGAGTACTCACTGTCTTCTGTGACCAAGCCACTGCGCGAAGAGCAGAATATTGTCATGGCCCCCCTCTTGACCCAAGACAAGTGAATAACATACAAGGCAATTCAGAAGATATCTCTACTTCAAGTGAGTCTTTGAAGAAGTCCTTCCCAAGGCCAAGCCTCGAAGGAGAAATCGTAACGAATATTATTGTAAAGAACGACAAAGACTATTCTTTTCAGTTTGGCAAAGATTTGCCTTCGGAGATCGCTACTTCTTTAGAAAAAGTAGTCGAAGAAAATTTGGATGTATTTGCCTGGTCTGATAAAGACATTCCAGGAGTCAGCCGAGATATCATTGAGCACAGCTTACTTGTAAACCCAAGGGTTCGGCCTATTAGACAGGGGCTTCAAAAGCTATCAGTAGAAAGGGCAAGCCTTGCTAAGGCAGAAGTGGAGAAATTATTGAAGGCTGGGATTATCAGAGAAGTAGCTCATACGGAGTGGCTAGCTAACCTAGTCTTCGTCAAAAAGAAATCCTCCGGGAAGTGGCGCATGTGTATTGATTTTACATCTTTGAATAAAGCATGCCCACGTGACCCCTATCCCATGCCCCGAATAGATCAATTAGTTGATTCCACTGCTGGTTCGGAGTTATTAAGCTTCCTCGACGCATATTCTGGTTATCATCAAATCTGGTTAAAGCGCGAAGATGAAATCAAAACAAGCTTCGTAACTCCTTCGGGAGTCTTATGCTATGTAATAATGCCTTTTGGCTTGAGAAATGCTGGGGCAACCTTTTCGAGATTAATTGCTAAGGCTCTAGGTCATCAAATAGGCCGCAATGTAGAAGCCTATATGGATGATATTGTAATAAAGAGCGGGAACATTTGAGAGCCTCAGAGCATGTGGAGTCCGCCTCAACCCCGAAAAGTGTATCTTTGGGGCTCAAGCTGGAAAGTTACTAGGGTATCTAGTTTCAAGTAAAGGAATTGAAGCTAGCCCTACTCAAATAACTGCATTGCAAAAAATGGCTCAGCCGGAGAATTTAAAATAGGTAGAGAAGCTGACTGGACACCTTGCAACACTCAACAGATTCTTAGCAAGATCCGTAGAATGAAGCCTCCCCATATTCAAAGCATTAAAAGGGTCCGAAGATTTTGCATGTACACCGGAGTGCCAAAAGAGTTTTGATGATATTAAAAATTATCTCAGCAACCTCGCAACACTCACTGTGCCCATTGCATATGAAACCCTACTTCTTTACCTCGCAGCTACTGACTCCGCTGTTAGTGCAGTCCTTGTTTGAGAAGTTGATTTCAATGGGAAGTTGGTGCAGAATCCAGTTTATTTTGTATCTGAAGCTTTATCTGGAGCAAAAACAAGATATTCTAAGCTTGAGAAGTTCACTTATGCTTTGATAATGGCTTCGAGAAAATTACGACATTAGTTTTTAGCACATAATGTAATTGTACCAACTTCGTATCCTTTGGGACATATGCTCCGAAGCAAAGATTCTACGGGGAGAATTGGAAAATGGGCCGTTGAGCTAGCACCCTTCGGCATCTCCTTTGTAGCAAGGACAACAATCAAGTCGCAAGTGGTGGTAGATTTCGTAGCAGAATGGACTCTGTCTGCAATATGGTCTCTCGAGAAATCAAATGAATGAATTTGGACCATATACTCTGATGGAGCTTTTCAAACGTCCGGAGCATGTATTGGAGCAGTAACAATTTCACCTTCAGGAAAAAGAGCGATGTACTCCACAAGGCTCAACTTTAAGTCCACCAATAATATAGCGGAGTACGAAGGAATTTTGTTAGGACTCCAAAAAGCATGTGCTCTGGGTGCTACAAGAGTTGTTATCAAAACAAATTCTCAAATTGTAGCAGGGCACGTTGACAAATGTTTTCAAGTCCAGCATCCATAGCTTGCAAAATATCTGGAAGAGATCCGTAAGATTGAAGCAGCATTCAAAGGGATTTCCATCCGAAGTATAACACTAGCTGAAAATGCACAAGCTGATACCCTAGCAAAAGGTGCAGCCGGAGCTGTGGATATTCCGAAAAGAGCCTTTTATGAAGAACTTACTTCGCCTTAGGTGACACAAATTCCTCCTACGGAGGTTCTTTGCATTCTGAACACTGACTGGCGGAGTTCAATCATGGAGTTATTGCAAGGTGAAGCAACTTTACCTGAAGGACCACAGCTTTCAGGATTGAAGCTAAGAGTTCAGAATTATCATGTAATCAATGGTATTCTTTACAAGGCCTTTGTGGTAGCCATATGGCCCCCGAGTTTTAGCAGGAAAAACACTTCGCCAGGAGCTTTATTGGCCTACAATAGTAACTAATGTGGAGAGATTAGTCCGCACTTGCCAAGGTTGTCAATGGATGGGAAAATGAAGTCGTCGTCCGCCAACGACTCTTCAAGTCATTGCTCCGGTTTGACCTATGGCCAGAAGGGGGCATGGATCTCATTGGCCCCTTCCCAGTAGCAAAAGGAAATCTTAAATTTACAGTGGCAACGATTGAATATTTTTCTAAGTGGGTCAAAGCAGAACCCCTCACAACTATCACTTCGAATAATGTACAAAAATTCTTTTTGAAGAATTTTATATGCAGGTTTGGAGTGCCTCGACAGCTCACAGTTGACAACGGGACACAATTCGATGTGGAGCCCTTCAGGAAGTTTTGTGAAGACCTTGGCATACAAATATGTTTTGCAGCTATGCGTCATCCTCGGTCTAACGGAGCTGTCGAATGGGTTAATGGTAATATTTTTTAGGGCTAAATTGAAGAATAGTAGCATTAGCAAAGGGGTTGTGGACTAAGGAACTCCAGAAGATTTTATGGTCCATTCGGACAACTCAAACGAGGTCTACATGTTTTACTCCTTTCAGATTATTATTCGGAGATGAAGCTATGACGTCGACGGAGCTCAGAGGGGGATCTCTTCGCACCACCGAACCTGAAATAGAAGGTGAAAGGCAAGCTTTGCTAGATTTAACGGAAGAAACAAGGCTTCAAGCTGTTGCAAATTTGTCGAAATATCAACATCAAACGAAGACTTGGTATGACCCGAAGGTTAAGCTTAATGAACTTAAACCAGGTCATCTAGTTTTGCGAAGCATCATAGCACCAGGAAAATTAGGAATTAAGTGGGAAGGTCCATACATCATTCTACGTTCAGTACGCCCTGGTTCTTTTAAACTAGATAATTTAGAAGGCGAAGAGTTAAAGCATGCTTGGCATGCAGAGCACCTGAAGCGATATTTTGCATAGGGGCTCCTTGTAATTATCTGTAAACACCTTCTGAATAAATAAAGCTCATGGTTCAGATAATGCCTACCTCTCAAACACTTCATACTTCTAGTGGACGCACTGGAGGAACGAAGTTGGCTGTGAGGGAAGTGTCATTCATTTGAACCAATTTTACGGACTTTGAACCACTAGTTCGAAGCTTCCGACGAGGTGGGAAAGTCACAAAAAATGGATTCCAAGCCACCGACTTGAAAGCATCCGTAAAAAGAGTCCAAGGAGACCAAATGATATGGATTCCAAGCTCCGGCTTGAAAGCATTCGTAAAAAGAGTCCAAGGAGACCACTATACGAATTCCAAACCACTGGTTTGATAGCATTCACATAAAGAGTCAAAGGAGGCCAAACAAAATAAACTTCGAGCTGATAGCTTGAAACGTCTGTAAAAAGAGTCCAAAGCGACCATTTTTTCAGATGCCACGGTATCCGAAAAAGAGTCCGAAGTGACTACATTCAAACAAAAAGGTACTAAGTTACCAGTTTTCAAACTCTAAGTTAGTAGAGTCGAAGACATTTTTGAGATCTTAGTCAATCTCTAATTTCATAAGGGGTTCTGAGCCTCGAAAATTGTGCTCCTAACTATTGTTATTTTCGTTGCGCGTAACCAACTTCGAACCACTGGTTCGAAGCTTCCGACGAGGTGGGAAAGTCACAAAAAACAGATTCCAAGCCACCGGCTTGAAAGCATCCATAAAAAGAGTCTAAGGAGACCAAATGATGCGGATTCCAAGCTCTGGCTTGAAAGCATACATAAAAAGAGTCCAAGGAGACCACTATGCGAATTTCAAACCACTGGTTTGATAGCATTCGCAAAAAGAGCTGAAGGAGGCCAAACAAAACAGACTTCGGGCTAATAGCTTAAAACGTCTGTAAAAATAGTCCAAAGCAACCAATTTTATCGGATGCTATGGTATCCGAAAAAGGGTCCGAAGTGACTACATTCAAACAAAAAGGTACTAAGTTACTAGTTTTCAGACTCCGAGTTAGTAGAGTTGAAGACATTTTTGAGATCTTAGTCAATCTCTAAGTTGATAAGGGGATCTGAGCCTCCAAAAATGTACTTCTAACTAATGTTATTTTTGTTGCGCGTAACCACCTTCGACCAAATTTCGAAGTTGCTTACACCCAAAGAGGGGCTGGGAATTAGGGAGACAATTTTGAAACTTTAATCTTTAACATTCAAACAGATTACATTACATCATGAAAAATATGTGTCTATATCGAGAAGGAAACGAAGACCTCTTCGGTCCCTAGAGCTACCGTTGAAACTAGAACTACTTCGAAGGCGACTCGTCCTGGAGCCAGGAGTTTTAATAACTTTACGTTTAACCCTCTTCCCTCCTTTAGAAGCTCAAAAGTCCTTCTGCTCTTGCTAAAGCTCGGCCCAGGTCCGAAGTCGCTCGGGGCTTCTTTCCCAGCTTCAAAGTTGTTTAGGGCTCTTTTCTACTTGCTCTTCGGCGGTATTTTCTTCTTCGGACCATTCAATGTCCTCAGAAGACAAAGGTTCTAAATTAACTTCCTTTTCCTCATTTTTAATATAAGATAATTTATTTTTACATATTTCGGGCATAACTTCACTGAAGCTTCCCCGAGGAATTGAAAATTGAGGGCGTTTGTGAGGTCGTAGAGCTTCGAAAGTAGCCCATAACAGCTGAAGCTCTTCGTTATCTTCTAGCACTTCGAGATCATCCAAAAAAGGTTGGAAAGCTTAAAAACATTTCCAAATTAGTCTTTTCATTCATAAAGGACAAAAGCATAAATTTTTACATAATCGGGGCCCTAAGGAGAACTAGACCTTCGGGTCCGAAGGGGGCTAACTGCTCGAAGGTTGCGACCGTGCTTGCTTTTGGTGAAGTCCTTCATCAATCCAGGTCTTGATCGCTGATCGGGTTTCAGCTCTCCAAGATGGTTGGAAGGCTTCCCAAGCTGCAGCCACGTCGGTGGAAGGAGTTAAGAGTCTATCATCGCCAAAGTTGACATGAGTCGCCTATGGTTCTGGTGCTACTGATAGCCCTAAATCCTCGTAGTAGCGAAGCAATCCGAGAGTAGCTACTTGGCCAGAGATTTCTCCATACCGAATACCCACTGTCTTCATAGTCTTCGCTGCTGCATGGATCATCTTCAGTCTTCGCAGTAGAGGGATGTCGCCAGTTGAAGGTAAAGTCCAAGAAGTGCCGAAGTACTCCAATACGCCCCGAAGGTTGTCCATGGTTTCTAAGGCTACCTTCTCACACTTCGCCTTGTTTTTGGACAAAGCATGCTTCGACGAAGACAGCTCGTCTATCAAAGAAGATAGCCTAGCTGCCTCCGTAACAAAGGAGTTCTTCTTTCCATGTAAACTGTTGGCCTCCTCCGACAACTTCAGCTGCTCCTCTCGGAGCTTAACCAGCTTAGTCCCTGTGGTCGCCTGCTCCCTCCACGTTTTTTCCACTTCGGCCCGAAGCACGATCTATTCAGCTTCGAGCTTCCGATTGGCAGCCTCCAAGCCAAGTCTGGCTTTCCTTTCTGTGGCCACCATTTCGTCTAAGCCAGAGGTCCGAAACTCGGAGCTGACAAGACTCCCCAGAAGGGCCGTTATCTTCTCCTTGAGTTGGTTATACTCTTGCTCATTTGATACGGCCGCAGCTCGAGCAAAGACTATTAGCTGCGAAGGAAGAAAAGAGCAATGTAAGCAAACTATTTACATGTTTAAATTAATTCTGTTGTTGCAGATACTTCGTACCTGGTAGGCTACCCGCTCCAAGGCCGCATCCAACTCCAGCCCCTCAGCTTCCTCAAGAATAGCTACCAAGTCGGTCTCCCCAACTTCGCGATTAGCTCGAGCCAGAGGCTCTAGCAAAGTCTGAAGCCCAGTCCTTCGCTCCAGAAAAGGAGCTAGGAGGGGGAGCCTTGACAAGGCTCTTTGATCATCTTCACACGGAGAAGGGCTGGAGCGCAGCGCCGCATCCCTGGAGACCTCTGTGGATTGGCCCCCTTCCGTAGACTGGCCTCCGTCGGTAGACTCCTACGGGGTTAATCCGGAAGTCGGAGCAAGCAAAGGTTCCCCTTTCCTTTACCTTTTCTAGGCCCCATTCTTATGGCCTCCTCCGGAATTGACTTCGGAGATTTTGAAGCTTCGGGCGCAGTCTTCACGGCAGGGGTCATCTCCATTGGGGTTGATCCTGTAAAGACCAAAGGTATTATATATTGCATAAACTTTGCAGGACACAAAAAGGAAGGAAAAGTACTCTACTGAGGTTTACCTTCGACATTCTGTCGCCGAATGAGTATGTGTAGGACCGAAAGTAGCGACCAGAGGGGGGGTGAATGGGCGCCTTAAAAAATCTTTCGAATCTATGGCCAGTTCCCAATACCCAACGCACCTCAAAAGACCAAGCAGCAGAAAATAAACAGATAGCCTAAGTCTAAAAGGTATCTAGTCTAGAAGCATCTGATGACAAACAGAAGACTATCAACGCAGAGCTAAAAGATAGATAAACAGTATACACTTAGACTAGGCAAGACAAACTTCTCAGTTAAAGCAACATCGGTGCACTACGAGTGAGAAGAGAAGTTACCATTTCAAATCTGTCTCCTGTTCGAAACTCGCCGAAGCCTGCTTCGCAGATCGAAGCCTGCTTCGCTGGCCGAAGCCTGCTTCGGAGGTCGAGGCCCACTTCGCAGGTCAAAGACTGGTTCGGAGGTGGTAGTCGAAGTTTGTCGAAGGTGGTGTGAAGATGCCGAAGGTGTTTGGGTCTAGTCTAGTTCGAAGTGGAAAGAAGCGAAGTCTGATTCGAAGCGAAGTATGACAACGCCGGAGCCTGCTTCGAAGTATGTACTTCGAAGGCAAGGCTTCGGACACAGCTTCGAACCGAGTACTTCGAACTTAAACCTTCGAACAGAGAGCTTCGAATGCAACACACTGACGGACTACCTTTGAACAAAGAGGCGAGGCCTGTAACACGACAGAGGCACCAAATTCGAAGCCTACACTCTACCTTCGAAAAGAGCAAGCTTCGAAAAGAGAAGCGAAGGCTGACACGCCACACAGAAATTAACGCGAAGCCTAGCAGAACGACAAGCTTCGAAGTCAACTTCAAAACCTATCGAAGTGTGGACTTCGAACAGCTAGAGCCGGAGTACCTTCGCACTGTCGTTCGAAGTATGCGATGTTGTCCGTTCAAAGAGAACTTCGAAGCTAGCAACACAGAACACAAAACAAGGTTCGAAGATCGAAACGAAGCCTTCGAGTAAGTCGGATCGAAGCCTGCCTCACAGAGCTGAGGGGCTTCGAACAGAGAGGATGGCTTCGTCAGAAAGCTACCAGAAAAGTGACTTGCGTCCTGTCAACCCGATCAAAAAGTTGAGCAGTAAAAGCAAAAAGCTGGCACAGGAGTACTGTAGCTACAGTGGAGTACTACTTGCAAACAGCAAGAACTAGTACTTTGCTCATGAAGAACATAAGCTTCGCCACGCCTGCCGAAGCCCAAAAACTCATCAGAAATTGCTTGTGCATGTGAATCGAAACAACAAAATGATGCTGTGCACAGATGGAGAAACGAAGCTTCAAAGCACTGTAGGAGAGAAATAAATGCAAGGCAAAAATCTCATGAACATGCAGCCTGGCTGCGCACAAAGAGAGAGAATAGAGGCAAAGCAAGAGACAAAAATGACCCAAAGGAGTAGTATTGATTTCAGCAAAAGGGGGTGTGTGCAAACCCTAGGGATTGGGGTCCTATTTATAGGCTCCCAACACTAGGAACATTCCACCTGCCCCTTAGGGTTTTTACAGACGCAAGAATAAAGGAAAAAGACTCTACTGCCCTTAGGTATTATTACAGACACGACTGACTGACTGTGGGCCTAGAGATACAGATGACTTATCCGGAAGCTAAGTTTTCGTAGCGACTACGGCTTCTCTTCTAGACAGTCGGATACAAGATCGACGGTTGTCAGTTTTGCACCGAAACTGACAAAGCCTCCACCAGCTTTGCACCAGGTACCCGGATTGGGCCAGCCCGACTCCGCAGCTCTCTCAGCCCGGCAATCACTCACCGCCCGTGTACCTGAGTCAGTCCTGGTCAACAGCCCAGTGGGACTACTACTGCTTCTGGCCCATGCACCCGGATTGGGCCAGCCCTACTACGCAGCCTCCTCTGCCCGACAGTCGCTTGCTGCCCGTGTACCTGAGTCACACGCGGCCCATGAAACAGCAGATCTCTTCTTCTTCTGTCCTCTTTGACTATTGTTGACAATTACTCATCACTTCTAGAGCCATGAGGCCCACGCTATTCAGCATGGCTCCTCAATCTCCCCCTTGATGAGTGCATTGTCAACACTCCTCTTCTTCAGCTCTTCAGCACCCGCGAGCAAATGTGGAAACACGAAAACAAAACACAAGAAAACAAAGAAGAAGAAAAATAAGGTAAAAGTTTAACCCTAATGACCAAAAGCCGAACAAATGCAAGAAGCGGTCATTATGGTTAACCAAAATGTAAAAGCTCAAAATGAGTGCGATTTCATAACAATAAGGATATCAACAGAGTAAGAACTCCCCCTTAAACTCTGATCCCAAACTTTCTCCCCCTTGTTGACAAGTGAACTCATCAAGCACTCAATAGAGACACAGACTCTCCCTGAAATGCAACTCCCCCTCAAAATATGCAGTGAATTCAACTGGAGTGCATAAGGAGTGTAGAAAGCATGCTTCTCAGATATGATTGACTGCAATTACAACATCTAACAAGCATAGCAAAAGAGATACTGTCTGAGACACATGGCATGATCAGTGCAACATATGATATCTAAAGAAAGTCATTAGCACGCATTTTTCAGTTTTTGTAAACAAAAAGCATCACCACATGTTCCAATAAACAAGCAAGGTAAAGCATGAGATGCAAAAGCTAACTGATATCTACCAAGATAGGCATTGTCCAAAACAAAGTGCTTCAGCAAACTTGGTATCATTTCAATTTTCAGGCTTTTTCTTTTTTTTTGCCAGGGGTTATTTGCATGTCAAACCTTATGCTGACCGACCAAGTCAAGCCTAGGCCAGAACTGGACCATCAGAAGCTTAAGACATTGGTCTTGGCATACATTACACTGTCCTAGTTCATACCAAAGTGCTATGGTACGCAGCCCAGAACAATGCAATGCGACAAAGCAAACCCACCTGGATCTTTTCAAGGTATGCATAAAAAAGCATGGAATTTTCATTTTTCTTGATTTGTCATCATTTTTATAGCACGTATCCATGTTTTAAAGCAGAAAGATGTCCAAGTTGCATATTTGCATCTAAGTCAGAAACTAGCTACAAGGCATATAACAGATAGCAAGAACATTCAGCCTACGCATGCTAGTTACCAGAAGCAATGGTGATCATTTTTCAATTTTAAAGCATAAAAGCCATGCATATAATAGATATCAGACATATCATTTGAACTAAAGCAAAGCATGATCATCGACAAGTAATCAAAAGCATGTACCAGCTAGAATAAGTAAAGCAGTTCAATCATATAACAGAAGCAAGCTCAAAAGTGTGATATGTGAATATGTATGATATGAACACACACAAAAAGAAAAGACTCAAGAAAAGAGTAAAAAAGAAAGAAAACTGACGCAAAATATCCTAAAAAGGATACACAACACCCAAATCCCCTTGTAAACGCTCGAATGTAGACTGATCTAGGGGTTTGGTGAAAATATCAGCCAACTGATGATGGGTATCAACATGAACAAGGTCAATGACACCTTTCTCATATTGATCCCGCAAGAAGTGAAAGCGCACATCAATATGTTTGGTTTTTGAATGGAGACACGGGTTTTTCCCTACACTAATAGCACTGGTGCTGTCGCAAAACAATGGAACTCTGGTAGGAAAGAATAACCCAAAATCTCGTAGAGTGGAAATCATCCAAACCAACTGTGAGCAGCAGCTAGCAGCAGCTACGTACTCAGCCTCTGTGGTCGAAAGAGCAACTACAGATTGCTTTCGAGAAGACCAAGAGACAAGAGAAGAACCAAGAAACTTGCAAGTACCGGAAGTCGACTTGCGATCCAACCGGCACCCACCAAAGTCGGCATCCGAAAAGCCAGATAAATCAAGAGATGATGATGCTGAATAGTAAAGACCGAGATCGGGCGCATAAGTGAGATACCTGAAGATGCGCTTGACAGCCTGCCGATGAGACGCGCGTGGTGAAGACTGGAAACGCGCGCAAAGTCCCACGGCGAACTGTATGTCCGGTCTTGTCGCCGTCAAGTACAGTAGCGAACCGATCATCCCTCGAAACTCCCTTTCATTGACCTTGACACCGCTCTCATCCTTGTCCAGACCCCCAGAAGTGCCCATCGGGGTCATCTGCGGCTTCAATTCACCACCAAAGTCAAATTTCTTTAACATATCACGAGTGTACTTACCTTGGTGGATGAAGGTGTCCGTCCTTGGTCTGCTTGATCTGGAGCCCTAAGAAGTACTTGAGCTCTCCCATGAGGCTCATCTCAAACTCGCTGTGCATCTGCTCAGAAAACTTGGACACGAGAGAATCAGTACTACCGCCAAAGATAATATCGTCCACATAAATCTGAGCAACTAAGAAGTCTGAAGCGACTCTGAGCAAAAAGAGAGTTTTGTCCACAGAACCCATCACAAAGCCCTTCCCCAACAAAAATTGCTTTAACCGGTCATACCAAGCCCTGGGGGCTTGCTTCAACCCGTATAAAGCTTTGTGCAACTTAAAAACATGTCGAGGAAACTTAGGGTTCTCAAAACCGGGGGGTTGCCTAACATAAACCTCCTCTTCAATGTACCCGTTTAGAAAAGCACTCTTAACATCCATTTGAAAAAGCTTAAAACCCTTCGAAACGGCAAAAGCTAGAAGAATACGAATGGACTCAAGACGAGCAACAGGAGCGAAGGTTTCTTCAAAGTCAATACCTTCCTTCTGGCAATAACCCTGGGCAACTAGTCGAGCCTTGTTGCGCACCACAACCCCATCTTCACCTTGTTTGTTCTTGTATACCCACTTGGTGCCTATGGGGTTGCATCCTGGTGGTGGCTCAACTAATGTCCAAACCTGATTGCGGACAAAGTTCTCTAGCTCTTCTTGCATAACATTAATCCAATTAGAATCAGAAAGAGCATGAGAAACATCTCTGGGCTCAAAAGATGCAACAAAAGCAGATTCAGCAAACACAACGAGAGAGGCAGAAGAACGCAAAGTCCTCTCAGTCAAATCACCTATGATGAGCTCTGAGGGGTGATCACGCTGTACTGCTCGGGTTCCCTGGTGATCCGAAGTCACCTCACCGGAGTCAGCAGCTGGCACCTCTGGACTCGACTGAGGGGGCTCGATCGTAGTGGAAGAAGTGATCAGAGGTCCGCCCTCATCCTCAGTCGAAGTCTCAGAGGGTGTGGGCTCTGCGGGGGATGCAGAAGGCCCACCCTCATCAGCAGCTGGAGTATCCTCATATTCCTCGAAGAAGGACTCTCCGAGCTCATCATCACTAGAAAGCTCAAAAGAAGGAGTCAAAGAAGGCAAGGACTCATCAAATGAAACTTCACAAGTCTCGACAAGCAGCTGGGATTCGAGGTTCCAAACACGAAAACCTCGAGAATGCAAAGCGTAGCCAAGAAAAACACCATCCCAGCAACGAGACTCAAACTTGTCCAAGTGCCCTCCCTTCTTGAGCACAAAGCACTTGCAGCCAAACGCTCGCAAGTGGCTCACCTTGGGCTGTCTGCCAAACCACAATTCATATGATGTCTTACCAAGGTAAGCTCTAAGAAAAATGCGGTTGGCCAGATAGCAAGCCGTATTCATGGCTTCAGCCCAAAAACGCCTAGGAGTCCTGTGCTCATCGAGTATCGTCCTGGCCATCTCGACTAGCGTGCGGTTCTTTCGTTCCACAACGCCGTTCTGTGGGGGAGTGTAAGGAGAAGAAAACTGATGGTCCAGACCCTGATCACTACAGAAGCTACCGAACTGAGAGTTCTTGAACTCAGAGCCGTTGTCGGAGCGAATTGCTCGCATCCTACCATTGTTCTCATTCTTCAGCTTCAAAATCAGGTCATGAACAAACTGAAACAGTTTCATCCTTAGACTCCAAAAAGAAAACCCACGAGAATCGAGAAAAGTCGTCAACAATCACAAGTGCGTACCACTTCCCACTGACTGAACGTACCCGAGCTGGACCAACAGTGTCCAAGTGTAAAAGCTCGCCCGGATACGAAGTCATCACCTGAGTCACAGGTGAGTGAGAAGCGGCAACCATTTTCCCATGACGACAAGGATGACAAACTAGATTCTTCTCCATTTTAAGCCTGGGCAATCCTCGGATGAGGTCCATAGAGCTTAACCTGACTAGCAGATCAAAACTCAAATGACCTAACCTCCTATGCCACTTCCAGAGCTCAGAAGAAGATCCAGCAATCAAACAGCGAGAAGGGCCAAAAGAACTAGAGAAGTCAATTCGAAAAACTTTACCGAATGGTAAAATCTGGCAAATCAAAGACCCTCTAGAATCAACCACAGAAGAATTGCCCTTCTTAAAACGCACTTCCAAACCATCCTCAAGAAGTTGCGAAACAGAAATCAGGTTGAAGTTCAAATTCTTAACCAAAGCAACATTCTTCAAAGAGAAATGATCTGAAATGCGAATTGAGCCTATGCCACTTACTTTCCCTTGACCGCTGTTCCCGAACGTGATGTATTCTTTGGAGCTCGGGGGAGTGAGACTGGAGAACCATCTGCGATGTCCCGTCATGTGGCGAGAGCATCCTGAGTCCATGATCCAAACATCCTCCTAGTCCCCGGTCCTGCATAATCAGTGGCTGTAAGTGGGAGCAAATGGTCCGACACCAGGTTTAGCAAAAGAGCTAAACCACTGTCAAGCCATCTGCTCAAAAGATGGAAAGCGAAAACCATCAAAAGAGTTTGGACCAAAATGCGGCTCAAAGCGCGGTCCTCGGTTCTGCCTAACCCGCGGTCACGAGGTCCAGGACCGTAGCCAACACGGCCTGGAACTCTGCCGGAATGGACACCACCAACTGGAGCACGGGCAAGAAAGTCGTCTCCTCTACCACCACCTACACGACGCGGCCTGGCCTCCAGCCTCTCCCCGCGCCGAGGAACACGCAGTCTACCACCCTGCTGGTAGAACTGCTCCTGATCACCACGAGCTCTCTCTGCTCTCTCAACCCGCTTCCTCCTGAAGCAAAACTCCGCAAGATGCCCATCTCTCTGACAGTACTCACAATGATAGGTGGGCTTCTTGGGATGTGGTTGAGGCTTGGGATGTTTGGGCTTGGTGGTGTTAGGTGTAGTCTTCTTGGGTTGAGAAGGTCCAGGAAGAGAGTCTAGAGAAGAGTGGAGGTGTTTGGGCTTAGGAACCCAGATAGGCTTCTTGGGTGGAGCTTTGGATGGTTCATGAATCACTCCATCCTTTGGCTGACAAGCCTGGGAGGACTCAGTGGAGTGAGTCTTGGGATACCTCTGCTCTGGAGTCATTTTACTCCACTCCACTGCCCGGCTAATGGCACTCTCAAAGTCAGCCTTGGTGTAGGTATAACCTACTCCAAACCCATCCTGCCTCTTGAACTGCTGGATCATCATGCCAAGCTGAGGCTTTCTAGCATTGATCCAACTCAGGATGGAACGGAGGTAAAAGTTCTCATTCTGAGAATCTGCTAGCTCCTCTCTCAAGGAAGCTAGAACCTCCACCTGAGTCAAGCAGGTCTCACACTCGCTTTCTACTTGGACAGACTTTTCGGCTTTTAGCTTGATCAACTCCATTCTAAGAGACAGACAGTTCTCACAGACAGTGGGTGGAACTGACAGTGTCTCAAGCTCTAGCCTAGTCTGGGCAAGCTCAGCTCTCAACCTCTCCAAATCACCCAAATGCTCATCGCCCTTGGATTTCAGCTTAGCTAAGGCAGCTAGATGAGTTGGGCAATGAACACAGGGTGTGACGACAGTGGCTTGAGCATCTTTCAGCTCCAGCTGAGCGCTTTCAAGCTCAGTGGCCAAAGCGTCCCTCTCATCAACCCTTTCTGTGTACCTGGACTTCAGAGTCGACAGGTCACACAGAAGCACCTCACACTTCGGGCACTCACTGCTATCACCCAAGCAAGGAGAAGAAGATAGACTCTCGATTCTGCCGTTGGCCACGGCAAGCTCACTCTCTAACTCATCTATCCTCTTCTTAGCCCCCCTAAGCAGTTTTTCCCGATATCTCAACTCCTGACGATTGCTCTCAAGTAAATCAACTATTTCGCGCTCGTAGGATGATACCTTGTTGTCGTCGTCGTCGGATTCGTCGGAGGAGCTCTTTTCTTCCTTATCCCCAAGAGCCATTGAGTAGAAGCTCTTGCGGGATCTTCGGCGCTGGTGTGAGCGGCTCTTCGGCTTGTCTCCGAAGGCCATGAAGCAGAGGCCCGCCGGATCATCCTTGTCCTTCCCCTTCCTGATGGCGATCTCCTCATCGCTTGAGCTCGATGAAGAGGAAGAAGATGTGGACCGCTTGGAGTAGCTCTTCTCCATCTCGGCGAAGAAGTCCTTGTCGCGCTTCTTGTTCTCTCGCCGGTAGTCCTTCAGGGCCTTCTTGAAGAATCCAGTCTTCGGCTTGCCCTTGTTGAAGGATGAGCTCTCGTGCTTGCCGGAGTCATGGAAGCTACCCCCGGTGCCCTTCTTGTATCCATTGCGCTTGGGGCAGTCGGCGATGAAGTGTCCTGGATCACCACACTCAAAGCATCCGGTTTTTCTGCCGTGTCTTTTGAACATTCTCTTATCATAGACACGACGCACCTGGTTGTTAAAAAGACACAAATCATCATCTCCCAATAACTCTAGCTGGTCCTCATGATAGACATCAAAGAGAACCCAACACAACTCACAGAAGAGGGATCAACAGAAGGTGTAGCAAGGGCCAGGGATTTTGATCCAGAACCAGTGAGATTTGATCTCAGCTGGATATCTACCTCAGTGGCCTTCAGCTTGCTAAACAACTCAGAAATGATCAAGGTATCGTAAGAAGTGCTCTCAATGATAGAGGATACCTTGATCTCCCAGATCTTTGGGTCCAAGGTATGGAGAACCTTGAGCGCCTGCTCGTGATCTGAGACTAACTGAGCACCCTCAGCCTTGTTGTCTCGAAGCTTGTTTATGATCGACTGAAAACGACCAAACAAAGCCTCAACAGATTCACCCGGCTTCTGTGTGAAATTTTCATATTCACGCCGGTAGGTTTGATAGAGCCGAACCAGCTTTGTTTGGTCATTTTCAGTCGATCATAAACAAGCTTCGAGACAACAAGGCTGAGGGTGCTCAGTTAGTCTCAGATCACGAGCAGGCGCTCAAGGTTCTCCATACCTTGGACCCAAAGATCTGGGAGATCAAGGTATCCTCTATCGTTGAGAGCACTTCTTATGATACCTTGACCATTTCTGAGTTGTTTAGCAAGCTGAAGGCCACTGAGGTAGATATCCAGCTAAGATCAAATCTCACTGGTTCTGGATCAAAATCCCTGGCCCTTGCTACACCTTCTGTTGATCCCTCTTCTGTGAGTTGTGCTGGGTTCTCTTTGATGTCTATCACTGAGGACCAGCTAGAGTTATTGGGAGATGATGATTTATGTCTTTTTAACAACCGGGTGCGTCGTGTCTATGATAAGAGAATGTTCAAAAGACACGGCACAAAAACCGGATGCTTTGAGTGTGGTGATCCAGGACACTTCATCACCGACTGCCCCAAGCGCAATGGATACAAGAAGGGCACCAGGGGCAGCTTCCTTGACTCCGGCAAGCACGAGAGCTCATCCTTCAACAAGGGCAAGCCAAAGACTTGATTCTTCAAGAAGGCCCTGAAGGACTACCGGTGAGAGAACAAGAAGCGCGACAAGGCCTTCTTCGCCGAGATGGAGAAGAGCTACTCCAAGCGGTCCACATCTTCTTCCTCTTCATCGAGCTCAAGCGATGAGGAGATCGCCATCAGGAAGGGGAAGGACAAGGACGATCCGGCGGGCCTCTGCTTCATGGCCTTCAGAGACAAGCCGAAGAGCCGCTCACACCAGCGCCGAAGATCCCGCAAGAGCTTCTGCTCAATGGCTCTTGGGGATAAGGAAGAAAAGAGCTCCTCCGACGAATCTGACGACGACGACAACAAGGTATCATCCTACGAGCGCGAAATAGTTGATTTACTTGAGAGCAATCGTCAGGAGTTGAGATATCAGGAAAAACTGCTTAGGGGGGCTAAGAAGAGGATAGATGAGTTAGAGAGTGAGCTTGCCGTGGCCAACGGCAGAATCGAGAGTCTATCTTCTTCTCCTTGCTTGGGTGATAGCAGTGAGTGCCCGAAGTGTGAGGTGCTTCTGTGTGACCTATCGACTCTGATGTCCAGGTACACAGAAAGGGTTGATGAGAGGGACGCTTTGGCCACTGAGCTTGAAAGCGCTCAGCTGGAGCTGAAAGATGGTCAAGCCACTGTCGTCACACCCTGTGTTCATTGCCCAACTCATCTAGCTGCCTTAGCTGAGCTGAAATCCAAGGGCGATGAGCATTTGGGTGATTTGGAGAGGTTGAGAGCTGAGCTTGCCCATACTAAGCTAGAGCTTGAGACACTGTCAGTTCCACCCACTGTCTGTGAGAACTGTCTGTCTCTTAGAATGGAGTTGATCAAGCTAAAAGCCGAAAAGTCTGTCCAAGTAGAAAGCGAGTGTGAGACCTGCTTGACTCAGGTGGAGGTTCTAGCTTCCTTGAGAGAGGAGCTAGCAGATTCTCAGAATGAGAACTTTTACCTCCGTTCCATCCTGAGTTGGATCAGTGCTAGAGAGCCTCAGCTTGGCATGATGATCCAGCAGTTCAAGAGGCAGGATGGGTTTGGAGTAGGTTATACCTACACCAAGGCTGACTTTGAGAGTGCCATTAGCCGGGCAGTGGAGTGGAGTAAAATGACTCCAGAGCAGAGGTATCCCAAGACTCATTCCCCTGAGTCCTCCCAGGCTTGTCAGCCAAAGGATGGAGTGATTCATGAACCATCCAAAGCTCCACCCAAGAAGCCTATCTGGGTTCCTAAGCCCAAACACCTCCACTCTTCTCTAGACTCTCTTCCTGGACCTTCTCAACCCAAGAAGACTACACCTAACACCACCAAGCCCAAACATCCCAAGCCTCAACCACATCCCAAGAAGCCCACCTATCATTGTGAGTACTGTCAGAGAGACGGGCATCTTGCGGAGTTTTGCTTCAAGAGGAAGCGGGTTGAGAGAGCAGAGAGAGCTCGTGGTGATCAAGAGCAGTTCTACCAGCAGGGTGGTAGACTGCGTGTTCCTCGGCGCGGGGAGAGGCTGGAGGCCAGGCCGCGTCGTGTAGGTGGTGGTAGAGGAGACGGCTTTCTTGCCCGTGCTCCAGTTGGTGGTGTCCATTCCGGCAGAGTTCCAGGCTGTGTTGGCTACGGTCCTGGACCTCGTGACCGCAGGGTTAGGTAGAACCGAGGACCGCGCTTTGAGCCGCGTTTTGGTCCAAACTCTTTTGATGGTTTTCACTTTCAATCTTTTGAGCAGATGGCTAGACACTGGTTTAGCTCTTTTGCTAAACCTGGTGCCGGACCATTTGCTCCCACTTACAGCCACTGATTGTGCAGGATCAAGGACTGGAGGACGTTTGGATCATGGACTCAAGATGTTCTCGCCACATGACGGGACATCACAGATGGTTCTCCAGTCTCACTCCCCCGAGCTCCAAAGAATACATCACGTTCGGGAACAGCGGTCAAGGGAAAGTAAGTGGCATAGGCTCAATTCGCATTTCAGATCATTTCTCTTTGAAGAATGTTGCTTTAGTTAAAAATTTGAACTTCAACTTGATTTCTGTTTTGCAACTTCTTGAGGATGGTTTGGAAGTGCGTTTTAAGAAGGGTAATTCTTCTGTGGTTGATTCTAGAGGGTCTTTGATTTGCCAGATTTTACCATTCGGCAAAGTTTTTCGAATTGACTTCTCTAGTTCTTTTGGCCCTTCTCGCTGTTTGATTGCTGGATCTTCTTCTGAGCTCTGGAAGTGGCATAAGAGGTTAGGTCACTTGAGTTTTGATCTGCTAGTCAGGTTAAGCTATATGGACCTCATCCGAGGATTGCCCAAGCTTAAGTTGGAGAAGGATCTAGTCTGTCATCCCTGTCGTCATGGGAAAATGGTTGCTGCTTCTCACTCACCTGTGACTCAGGTGATGACTTCCTATCCGGGCGAGCTTTTACACCTGGACACTGTTGGTCCAGCTCGAGTACGTTCAGTCGGTGGGAAGTGGTACGCACTTGTCATAGTTGACGACTTTTCTCGTTTCTCGTGGGTTTTCTTTTTGGAGTCTAAGGATGAAACTTTTCAATTTGTTCATGACCTGATTTTGAAGCTGAAGAATGAGAACAAAGGTCGGATGCGAGCAATTCGCTTCGACAATGGCTCTGAGTTCAAGAACTCTCAGTTCGTCAGCTTCTGTAGTGATCAGGGTCTGGACCATCAGTTTTCTTCTCCTTACACTCCCCCACAGAACGGCATTGTGGAACGAAAGAACCGCACGCTAGTCGAGATGGCCAGGACGATGCTCGATGAGCACAGTACTCCTAGGCGTTTTTGGGCTGAAGCCATGAATACGGCTTGATATCTGGCCAACCGCATTTTTCGTAGAGCTTACCTTGGTAAGACATCATATGAATTGCGGTTTGGCAGACAGCCCAAGGTGAGCCACTTGCGAGCGTTTGGCTGCAAGTGCTTTGTGCTCAAGAAGGGAGGGAACTTGGACAAGTTTGAGTCTCGTTGTTGGGATGGTGTTTTTCTTGGCTACGCTTTGCATTCTCGAGGTTTTCGTGTTTGGAACCTCGAATCCCAGCTGCTTGTCGAGACTTGTGAAGTTTCATTTGATGAGTCCTTGCCTTCTTTGACTCCTTGTTTTGAGCTTTCTGGTGATGATGAGCTCGGAGAGTCCATCTTCCAGGAAGATGAGGATACTCCAGCTGCTGATGAGGGTGGGCCTTCTGCATCCCCCGCAGAGCCCACACCCTCTGAGACTTCGACTGAGGATAAGGGCGGACCTCTGATCACTTCTTCCACTACGATCGAGCCCCCTCAGTCGAGTCCAGAGGTGCCAGCTGCTGACTCCGGTGAGGTGACTTCGGATCACCAGGGAACCCGAGCAGTACAGCGTGATCACCCCTCAGAGCTCATCATAGGTGATTTGACTGAGAGGACTTTGCGTTCTTCTGCCTCTCTCGTTGTGTTTGCTGAATCTGCTTTTGTTGCATCTTTTGAGCCCAGAGATCTTTCTCATGCTCTTTCTGATTCTAATTGGATTAATGTTATGCAAGAAGAGCTAGAGAACTTTTTCCGCAATCAGGTTTGGACATTAGTTGAGCCACCACCAGGATGCAACCCCATAGGCACCAAGTGGGTATACAAGAACAAACAAGGTGAAGATGGGGTTGTGGTGCGCAACAAGGCTCGACTAGTTGCCCAGGGTTATTGCCAGAAGGAAGGTATTGACTTTGAAGAAACCTTCGCTCCTGTTGCTCGTCTTGAGTCCATTCGTATTCTTCTAGATTTTGCCGTTTCGAAGGTTTTAAGCTTTTTCAAATGGATGTTAAGAGTGCTTTTCTAAACGGGTACATTGAAGAGGAGGTTTATGTTAGGCAACCCCCCGGTTTTGAGAACCCTAAGTTTCCTCGACATGTTTTTAAGTTGCACAAAGCTTTATACGGGTTGAAGCAAGCCCCCAGGGCTTGGTATGACCGGTTAAAGCAATTTTTGTTGGGGAAGGGCTTTGTGATGGGTTCTGTGGACAAAACTCTCTTTTTGCTCAGAGTCGCTTCAGACTTCTTAGTTGCTCAGATTTATGTGGACGATATTATCTTTGGCGGTACTACTGATTCTCTCGTGTCCAAGTTTTCTGAGCAGATGCACAGCGAGTTTTAGATGAGCCTCATGGGAGAGCTCAAGTACTTCTTAGGGCTCCAGATCAAGCAGACCAAGGACGACACCTTCATCCACCAAGGTAAGTACACTCGTGATATGTTAAAGAAATTTGACTTTGGTGGTGAATTGAAGCCGCAGATGACCCCGATGGGCACTTCTGGGGGTCTGGACAAGGATGAGAGCGGTGTCAAGGTCAATGAAAGGTAGTTTCGAGGGATGATCGGTTCGCTACTGTACTTGACGACGACAAGACCGGACATACAGTTCGCCGTGGGACTTTGAGCGCGTTTCCAGTCTTCACCACGCGCGTCTCATCGGCAGGTTGTCAAGCGCATCTTCAGGTATCTCACTTATGCGCCTGATCTCGGTCTTTACTATTCAACATCATCATCTCTTGATTTATCTGGCTTTTCGGATGCCGACTTTTGTGGGTGCCGGTTGGATCGCAAGTCGACTTCCGGTACTTGCCAGTTTCTTGGTTCTTCTCTTGTCTCTTGGTCTTCTCGAAAGCAATCTGTAGTTGCTCTTTCGACCATAGAGGCTGAGTACGTAGCTGCTGCTAGCTGCTGCTCACAGTTGGTTTGGATGATTTCCACTCTACGAGATTTTGGGTTGTTCTTTCCTACCAGAGTTCCATTGTTTTGCGACAGCACCAGTGCTATTAGTGTAGGGAAAAACCTGTGTCTCCATTCAAAAACCAAACATATTGATGTGCGCTTTCACTTCTTGCGAGATCAATATGAGAAAGGTGTCATTGACCTTGTTCATGTTGATACCCATCATCAGTTGGCTGATATTTTCACCAAACCCCTAGATCAGTCTACATTCGAGCGTTTACGAGGGGATTTGGGTGTTGTGTATCCTTTTTAGGATATTTTGCGTCAGTTTTCTTTCTTTTTTACTCTTTTCTTGAGTCTTTTCTTTTTGTGTGTGTTCATATCATACATATTCACATATCACACTTTTGAGCTTGCTTCTGTTATATGATTGAACTGCTTTACTTATTCTAGCTGGTACATGCTTTTGATTACTTGTCGATGATCATGCTTTGCTTCAGTTCAAATGATATGTCTGATATCTGTCATATGCATGGCTTTTATGCTTTAAAATTGAAAAATGATCACCATTGCTTCTGGTAACTAGCATGCGTAGGCTGAATGTTCTTGCTATCTGTTATATGCCTTGTAGCTAGTTTCTGACTTAGATGCAAATATGCAACTTGGACATCTTTCTGCTTTAAAACATGGATACGTGCTATAAAAATGATGACAAATCAAGAAAAATGAAAATTCCATGCTTTTTTATGCATACCTTGAAAAGATCCAGGTGGGTTTGCTTTGTCGCATTGCATTGTTCTGGACTGCGTACCATAGCACTTTCGTATGAACTAGGACAGTGTAATGTATGCCAAGACCAATGTCTTAAGCTTCTGATGGTCCAGTTCTGGCCTAGGCTTGACTTGGTCGGTCAGCATAAGGTTTGACATGCAAATAACCCCTGGCAAAAAAAAGAAAAAGCCTGAAAATTGAAATGATACCAAGTTTGCTGAAGCACTTTGTTTTGGACAATGCCTATCTTGGTAGATATCAGTTAGCTTTTGCATCTCATGCTTTACCTTGCTTGTTTATTGGAACATGTGGTGATGCTTTTTGTTTACAAAAACTGAAAAATGCGTGCTAATGACTTTCTTTAGATATCATCTGTTGCACTGATCATGCCATGTGTCTCAGACAGTATCTCTTTTGCTATGCTTGTTAGATGCTGTAATCGCAGTCAATCATATTTGAGAAGCATGCTTTCTACACTCCTTATGCACTCCAGTTGAATTCACTGCATATTTTGAGGGGGAGTTGCATTTCAGGGGGAGTCTGTGTCTCTATTGAGTGCTTGATGAGTTCGCTTGTCAACAAGGGGGAGAAAATTTGGGATCAGAGTTTAAGGGGGAGTTCTTACTCTGTTGATATCCTTATTGTTCTGAAATCGCACTCATTTTGAGCTTTTACGTTTTGGTTAACCATAATGACCGCTTCTTGCATTTGTTCGGCTTTTGGTCATTAGGGTTAAACTTTACCTTATTTTTCTTCTTCTTTGTTTTCTTGTGTTTTGTTTTCGTGTTTCCACATTTGCTCGCGGGTGCTGAAGAGCTGAAGAAGAGGAGTGTTTACAATGCACTCATCAAGGGGGAGATTGAGGAGCCATGCTGAATAGCGTGGGCCTCATGGCTCTAGAAGTGATGAGTAATTGTCAACAATAGTCAAAGAGGACAGAAGAAGAAGAGATCTGCTGTTTCATGGGCCGCGTGTGACTCAAGTACACGGGCAGCAAGTGACTGTCGGGCAGAGGAGGCTGCGAAGTAGGGCTGGCCCAATCCGGGTACATGGGCCAGAAGCAGTAGAAGACCCACTGGGCTGTTGACCAGGACTGACTCAGGTACACGGGCGGTGAGCGATTGCCGGGCTGAGAGAGCTGCGGAGTCGGGCCGGCCCAATCCGGGTACCTGGTGCAAAGTCGGTGGAGGCTTTGTCAGTTTCGGCACAAAACTGACAACCGTCGATCTTGTATCCGACTGTCCAGAAGAGAAGCCGTAGTCGCTACGAAAGCTGAGCTTCCGGATAAGTCATCTGTAACTCTAGGCCCACAGTCAGTCAGTCGTGTCTGTAAAAATTCCTAAGGGCAGTAGAGTCTTTTCCTTTATTCTTGCGTCTGTAAAAACCCTAAGGGGCAGGTGGAATGTTCCTAGTGTTGGGAGCCTATAAATAGGACCCCAATCCCTAGGGTTTGGACTACCCCCTTTTGCTGAAATCAATACTACTCCTTTGGGTCATTTTTGTCTCTTGCTTTGCCTCTATTCTCTCTCTTTGTGCGCAGCCAGGCTGCATGTTCATGAGATTTTTGCCTTGCATTTATTTCTCTCCTACAGTGCTTTGAAGCTTCGATTCTCCATCTGTGCACAGCATCATTTTGTTGTTTCGATTCACGTGCACAAGCAATTTCTGATGAGTTTTTGGGCTTCGGCAGGCGTGGGGAAGCTTCTGTTCTTCATGAGCAAAGTACTAGTTCTTGCTGTTTGCAAGATAGATAAACAGTATACACTTAGACTTGGCAAGACAAACTTCTCAGTTAAAGCAACATCGGTGCACTACGAGTGAGAAGAGAAGTTACCTTTTCAAATCTGTCTCCTGTTCGAAACTCGCCGAAGCCTGCTTCGCAGATCGAAGCCTGCTTCGCTGGCCGAAGCCTGCTTCAGAAGTCGAGGCCCACTTCGCAGGTCAAAGACTGGTTCGGAGGTGGTAGTCGAAGTCTGTCGAAGGTGGTGTGAAGATGCCGAAGGTGTTTGGGTCTAGTCTAGTTCGAAGTGGAAAGAAGCGAAGTCTGATTCGAAGCAAAGTATGCCAACGCTGGAGCCTGCTTCGAAGTATGTACTTCGAAGGCAAGGCTTCGGACACAGCTTCGAACCGAGTACTTCGAACATAAACCTTCAAACAGAGAGCTTCGAATGCAACACACTGACGGACTACCTTTGAACAAAGAGGCGAGGCCTGTAACACGACAGAGGCACCAAATTCGAAGCCTACACTCTACCTTCGAAAAGAGCAAGCTTCGAAAAGAGAAGCGAAGGCTAACACGCCACACAGAAATTAACGCGAAGCCTAGTAGAACGACAAGCTTCGAAGTCAACTTCGAAACCTATCGAAGTGTGGACTTCGAACAGCTAGAGCCGGAGTACCTTCGCACTGTCGTTCGAAGTATGCGATGTTGTCCGTTCAAAGAGAACTTCGAAGCTAGCAACACAGAACACAAAACAAGGTTCGAAGATCGAAACGAAGCCTTCGAGTAAGTCGGATCGAAGCCTGCCTCACGGAGCTGAGGGGCTTCGAACAGAGAGGATGGCTTCGTCAGAAAGCTACCAGAAAAGTGACTTGCGTCCTGTCAACCCGATCAAAAAGTTGAGCAGTAAAAGCAAAAAGCTGGCACAGGAGTACTGTAGCTACAGTGGAGTACTACTTGCAAACAGCAAGAACTAGTACTTTGCTCATGAAGAACATAAGCTTCGCCACGCCTGCCGAAGCCCAAAAACTCATCAGAAATTGCTTGTGCATGTGAATCGAAACAACAAAATGATGTTGTGCACAGATGGAGAAACGAAGCTTCAAAGCACTGTAGGAGAGAAATAAATGCAAGGCAAAAATCTCATGAACATGCAGCCTGGCTGCGCACAAAGAGAGAGAATAGAGGCAAAGCAAGAGACAAAAATGACCCAAAGGAGTAGTATTGATTTCAGCAAAAGGGGGTGTGTGCAAACCCTAGGGATTGGGGTCCTATTTATAGGCTCCCAACACTAGGAACATTCCACCTGCCCCTTAGGGTTTTTACAGACGCAAGAATAAAGGAAAAAGACTCTACTGCCCTTAGGTATTTTTACAGACACGACTGACTGACTGTGGGCCTAGAGATACAGATGACTTATCCGGAAGCTAAGTTTTCGTAGCGACTACGGCTTCTCTTCTAGACAGTCGGATACAAGATCGACGGTTGTCAGTTTTGCACCGAAACTGACAAAGCCTCCACCAGCTTTGCACCAGGTACCCGGATTGGGCCAGCCCGACTCCGTAGCTCTCTCAGCCCGGCAATCACTCACCGCCCGTGTACCTGAGTTAGTCCTGGTCAACAGCCCAGTGGGACTTCTATTGCTTCTGGCCCATGCACCCGGATTGGGCCAGCCCGACTACGCAGCCTCCTCTGCCCGACAGTCGCTTGCTGCCCGTGTACCTGAGTCACACGCGGCCCATGAAACAACAGATCTCTTCTTCTTCTGTCCTCTTTGACTATTGTTGACAATTACTCATCACTTCTAGAGCCATGAGGCCCACGCTATTCAGCATGGCTCCTCAGTATGGGACTGCTCGGAGGATGGAATGCCTCTTCGAAGTTTTCCTCAAATTCAGAACTGGAGACCGAAGGATTAGCTGCTAAAACTTCTCCAAGAACCGCTGTTATCACTTCGTTTGGAGATGAGACTTGATCATTTGTCGTCCCGACTCCGCCTTCTTCTGTAGCAGGAGCCTCTTGGCCAGACGGGACATTCAAAGTCTCTGCCTGCTCGAGGTTGTCCTTTGAAGCAGGCACGGCCGCTACGTCGCCCTCGGCGGGAACTTCAACCTCCGCTTGTACCCCTTCATCCTCGGTAATAAGGGCTTCGAACCCCCTCTGTATTTCTATGTGTCCTTCATCTTCAGATTACTCCGAAGATGAAGTAGAGGACTTGGAAGGGGCCACAAACTTCGGCTTTCGGGCCAACTTCTTCATAGGTGTCTTGGCCGGCGCCGAAGTCTCGGCTTCAGCTTTCCTCTTCTTAGGACCTGGCTCAGACGTGCTCCAGTCTGGAAGGGAAGGAACGTCAACTCCGAGTACGCTCCATACTCGGTTGAACCGCTCCCAACTGCCCACTAGCTTCACCCTCCATTCCTTCTCAGCGAGGGTAGGGGCTCCGAGGATCTTCTCCGAAGCCCGTACAACTTGCTCCGAAGTTAAGATGGCGCGTGGGGCTAAAAGATAAGATCTTATCTCAGTTATATCATTTTTTATGAAATTATTGCATATAAAATATTTGCAGAGTCTCCGAAGTTACCTGCAGTACTTGAAGAGATCTCTCGGAGTCCACCCTCCGGATTCTCTTCGAATTTAATAGGCCAGTTAGCCATCAGAGGCAGAATTCAGAGCCCGATGAACTCCTCCGCTATGTCCCACATGCTCATGCGGTGACTTATTGTTTGTAGCAGGTTGAGGCGAGCTTCGAGCTGGCTCGGGTCTAGATGAACTTCCGCTTCTCTCTGGTAAAATATGTCTTCAAGAGGCCCAGCCAAAGTGCTATCCACTCCAACTTCGGTGTAGAACCAGCGAAGAACCCAGTCCGTATACCATCTGGTGTTGATGGCCTTCGCTGGAAACTGAGTCTGGTACTCATCCCGGAGCCGAAAGTTAATACTGCCAAAGGCAATTACTAGTTTCTCTCCTCCGGAGCCCTGGTAAGTCTTTGGCTGGCAGGAGGCCTTGTGGAGTGCTGCGAAGATCTCTACCCTCCCTTCGCAACCATCGGCTCGCATCGCCCATTCGAAGATTGCAAGACGCGCTATGGCATTCGGGGATAATTGAGGAAGAGTAACGTGAAAAAGTTCCAATACCTCAGAAAGGAAGTCTACCGCGGGAAGCCCCAACCAAACCTCGAAGAATGCTTCGAATACAACTACTTCTCCGGCCTGAGGCGAGGGGATTGCTTCCTGGCCAGGCTGACGAATCTTGATCCCCAGATTTATCTTCCCCGCAATCATAGCCGTGATAGTTTTCTTCGTGCAGGTTGAAGGTCCCAAGCTGTAAGATTGGTCCGAGTACTTGGAAGACGATGGAAGGTCATGGGGGGCGGCCGGATGGGGATTGCCCATAGGCGCTGCCGCTACTGCTACCGCCATGGCTTGCTGCCTGGCCAAGGTCGAAGCTACTATGGGAGCCTTGTGACTAGTCTTCACCATTGAACAAAATGGAAGCTTGAAACTAGAGCTCAGGAAGCTAGAAGGGGAATAATGTAGGAGCAGTGAGTAAAGTATCTCGAATGCACCTTTGCCCCTTTATTTATAGCCTGTACTCACAAATTTTTACTGTTCATACATGTTGTTCCGTCTTCTGTACCGTTATCCTTTACAAAAACGAAGCAACATCATAACTCCTTCTGAAAGAAAAGAGTAATGACTATTTTTGTGAGTCTAATGGTCTTTTCAGCTTCGCAAAAATTGTCTTCGGAGCTGCTTTGATGAAACCTTCGCATGGAAGTCGATTCGAAGTTTGTAAATTTCTAAATACTTCCAAGGTTGGTATATTTTATTAAGCCCTTGAGCATGAATATATTTCTTGCGCATACTGCTTTCCTAACTTTACAGATCATTCGGAGAAGCGTATTTGAGGGCTACCGTTGGGGGAAAATACTTCATCCCCAGGGTCTCTATAATTATAAGACAAAGACAATTTACTAGACCGAAGTTCAAGTATTAACTCCGGCCTCACATATGATCAAGCTCGGAGAATCCATGCAGGCTTCTGTTCGGAGTGTAACTTCGAAGGTTCAATCTTCAGAGAACTTATCTGCTAGCGAGGATGGAAGACTTATCTTCTTTCTAATTAGATTAGTCTTTTACCATTTTAACCCTATTAGGGGTACCGAAATAGTTTCCACTATGTCGGTTGTAATTGAGGGGTAAAAAGGTCTTTTCCTTAATATTTTTACCTATAAATACCCCCATTCTTACCCTGTAATGAGGATCGAATACTCAGCTATTCAATACACAACTTCTAACTACTTTGAGCTATTATCCTATTCAGAGGCTTGAAATAGTCCGCTTCACAAACTCTCCGTTTGTTAGTTCTTAATCTTCGAGAACCTGTTAGTGTAATCCTTTGTGCCAACAATCCTGTTGGCGGAGGATCTAGGAGACTATAAGTATTGTAAGTGGCATGACTCTTACACTCATTCTATCGGTAAGTGCTATGTTTTTCGCCAACAAGTTCAATCGGCCATCAATGAAGGACGATTGAAGTTTGAAGACAACCCTTTTCCCCTTAATATTGATTGCGACACTAGAGTGTTGATTCGGCCTGATCAAGCCAAATCAGCTAAGGGAAAAACGTGGTAGTTGAATAACATCGGTTAGATGCACACAAATCTGTGGATAAAGAAAGGCCGCTTGATGACAAGATGGCTAGACGACCGAGGGTTACTTTTGATGCACTCCTGAAAAAAATATGAGCTTATGGCCGAGCAAAGAGCAACTGGTTGGCCTGACAATTTAGGGAGACCAAATCCGACCCCTGGAAGAGGATTTGGTTATAGTCCTAATTCATTGGAGTTTTCTTCACCGTCCTACTCATACGAATTTCCAATGATGTCATGGGGGGCATGCCCAATGCCCCAATATGGGTGTCCATCTCCATACTTCATCCCATGGATGCCATTCTCACCACCTCAAATACCATTCCCATCACCCCAAAAGGCATTCCACCAAGAATTGGCAAAACCAAGGAGATCGGCAAAGAGGCATGGGTTTGATCATAATGTCCGAACTCGGAAGAGTCGGCCTAGATCTTCAAAGATGAAGGAAAGGGACCAGGGAAGTAAACACAATGAGACAACCATTGTTGACAAAACAAGTGTTTGCGACGTCCCAATCCTCGAAGGAATCCTCCCAAAGCAGGATGGAGGCGACTCAGAAAAGTTCGCCAAAGAAATCATTGCTGGTCCGACCGCCGCTCTAGGGCCGGCCCGACCGACTATAGTACACCGGTCTGACCGGCCTAGCATGGCCAGTCCGACCATTCCTTTTTAGGCTCCCGGCAAGAACCGGTCTAACCGACCCAGCATGGCCGGTCCGACCGACAGTTCACAGGAGGATATTCATAATGACCGCAAAATTATCAAGGCTGATTTAGGTACTTCCCATTCGGCCAAGATTTCTAGGAATGAGTCTATAGCCCCGAGATCGAAGTTACCACTCTCATGGGCGCCTCCTGAGATAACTAAGTCCCAAAGGAGGCGGTTACTGTGGGATCGGAATGGCGACTAGAGGGGGGTGAATAGGCGCCTCGACAACTTCTTTCGAAGTGATGGCCTAATCAAATCACCCAACGCTCCTCTAAAAACACAACATCACGACTCAATTCAAACAGTACGAATGTAAAGCTCAAACATAGTCAAATTCACAAAACCGATTCAATTCGAGTTCCTTGACAACACCTATCTGAAACACTCACTCTGAAGAACACTTCTCAAATAAAAGAACAGCTCAGATAGTTTCAAATCAATCTCAAATCAGTTTCATTTAAATCTGAAATTTATCGGACGATGAATAGTAAACAACAGCTTTATCAAAGTGCCTTTGTCCAAAGAGGTTCAAATTACAACACTTTTAACCCAATTCAGACTAGAATTCAGTAAACTTGAAGTGTAAACATCATTCCAATCACTGTAGCATACACTGACAAAAACAGAGATTAACCTTTCAGACCAAGCAGCAACCAAGTAATTTTTTGTGAGGACATCATTCTGAAATCTGCACAACTAAATGATTGAATCAGTAACAGCAGCAAGACTTAACTCAGCCAAACAGGCTAACACATCATAATTTCAATTCAGGATTGTATTCAGAAAACTGGTACTGATCTCTATATACTAATACTGTAGCATATCAAATATTCATCCAGAAAACAAATACAGATCAGAAGATTCCCTTCTCAGCAATGTTTCCAAACAATCCTATGTAGTAACTGAATAAAACAATTTTCAAACTCATCACATCAAGCATTCAATCAAACTGAAACAGATTCTAACACTATTCATGATAAGGGAATTTTTCAAGTGATCAATAATACTGATTCTGAAAACTAACAAGAACTGAGATAGAAACACTCAATCTGATACATTCAATTCTGCAGCAAAACTGAACTCAAAACATATCAGCAATATATGATAGTGAATAATAGCACTGAAAACAGAACTGAAATCTGAATGATCTGTTAGAAAGTTTTCTCATCAAAAGACATAGTACTGATCACAATAGAAACATCCATCAACACTTGATCGCTGTTAAACACTAAAAGACTTTCAGGTTCAGCACGTTATCATCAATCAAAACCATTTCCAAAACAGTACCAATATGTAGATCAGCATTTAGACAGGTTAATTTGATTCAAATCTGCTTTCAATCAATGATAACAGCAAGTTCAAGCCAAATCAGAAACTAGGAGTGCAAATCATGTTTACTAATTAAACCATAGCAAAAGGTTCTGCTCTATTCCAGAGAAGACTCAAGTTAGACTCAAACTTTCAGAATTCAGAGAATAAACTGATTCAGGAACACTTTCAAGGTTCAAGAATTGAAAACATTCAGAAAGAAATATAACAATTGCTGAAATAGATCATCAAGTAATCATGCATCAAGTTATCAAGAATTCAGATGCAACAGACACAATATCAACAGAAATCAATGTTTTCACTGCAAGAACTCCATTCTAGAAGAACTAGCATACTCAGCAATTTTATCAAACACATACAGGATGAACTGATTCAACCAAAACTAAAAGTTGATTTGCTGAAAACAGAAATGAAGTGTCATTTTAGATCAGCAACCAAATCACACAGAAAAACAGAAATTTGTGGCTAATTTCAAAATGGATCAATCATAACTTGCATGATAGAAAGTATATAGACATCAACACTGAGTTCTATAGCAAAATCGCAAGATAAGTGGATCCCAAAATCGCATCTGGAAGGAATTTTTACCTCTAGCGCTGGTTTGATGTTCACGCTGCACTGTAGCCGATACAGTGCATAATCTTCATGCTGTAGCACATAATTGTCGGCAAAAACTCCAGCCGCTGTTTCAAATCAGAAGCAGTATAGCAGCACAAGCTCTGTAGTGCGATCGGCAACTCAGCGGAGTATTGTAAAAAATCAGACGCAGGAAGATACTTCCGATGAACAGCCAGGAGCAAGCAAAAAGCTGTTTGGATTCTAAATGTGTGTATGGAAAATTCTGGAAAAGCTCTAGATAGAATTTCTGGTTCAAAGCCCCTAGCCGGCCAGCCATGGAGGAGGGGATTTTATATCCACCAACTCCAAGGTTCTAGAAAGCCAATTACAATCAGCCCCCTAGGAAAGTCCAATTTACAAATCTGAAAACTAAAAATAGAAAATACCCTATACTAAAAAGAAAAATTACATTTGACTCCTTTTGAATATATTCTCAGAATATACATTCCAAAAATACACTCAAAAGTATACACTAATGACACTAAAATTTTAGACTAACAATTTGACACGATTTTATTGAAAAAATAGTAAATGCGACAGACGATACGACGGTTTTCAGCAAAAACCGATAAAGCCTTTCCAGCTCCTCGACCCGTGACACCGCTTCACGACTCCGAGCGCCAGCAAGCCACTTTCCGCTCTCGATCCCCTCGAGCCGCGCGAATGCTTGTCCTGGCCTCCCTCTCGCGAACACGATCGTCACACCGTCGCAGGCAGCCATCCGTCCGTCCATCCGTTCGCCTGTCCGAGTCTTGCTCCGTCTCTTCGCGCATCCTGGAGATCTACCCAAACTTCGCTCGGCCTCCTTGATCCTCGGCATCAGCTCCCCGCTCGACCCTCGATCACCCGCCGTCAATAATCTGTTAGCATCTCCACCCTGCACAAACACGATAAGCAGCCAAAACAAGGACACGACGCAACGTGACGCACTACCGAACCCCTTGGCAGCAAAACCTTCAACCCGCATCGACACCCTCGATGCAATTTACAACCTCTCAGTCATCCTCACTTAGACGCTCATCGTTGTCAATCGCTCGTCATTTAGACCGAAACCACCCCTAGTTTCTCAGTTACAATGCCTTCGCGCCGAGTACCTTAGAGGGAAAGAGGCCAAAGAATGCGAAGGTAGCCCACCCAGCAAGCCCGCGACTATAGCTGGGACACGCCAGGTATGGAGACCGAAGTTGGCTAGCAAGCCAACTTCAACCCTCGCTGAATAAGGAATGTATCTTCACAAGGGACTTGGGGGCTGAACAAGCAAAATTTCAAAAGGCCGATTTGATGAAAAATCTAGCGCTTAAGTCCCCTTGTCATTCTAAGTAGTTTGTACCAATCGTCCCCAACAAATCCACACGCCTTGAGTTATGAAATGGACGATTTGATACTTTTGGGGAACTCACAAAAGAACACCTGAAACACATGAGGCCGATGTGATTGTATCATGCTTGGCCCTTGTTCTTTTAGCTCACCAAGTTCGCTAAAAGGCAGGGGGCATGTGTTTACACCCAAAAATGTCACTAATGGTCAAAATGCGCAAAATACCAGAAGAAGGTTTTTGACCAAAAACGTGACAGATCTGGCAAAGGCCGGTTTGACCGGCCATAGTAGGCCGGTCCAACCGGCCAAGTAGGCCCAGTCAGACCGGCCTAATGGGTCCGGTCAGACCGGCCATTGTTTGGGATTAGGGATAAATAGCAGTTTTTGGTGGTTTTGATCCCCTAATCATATCCTAATGATTTTTGGCCGAAAATTACTCATCTTGGGCGCCAGATAAACTAGTCCACCCCCTATAAATACCAAGGGGCAAGGCCGATTCATGGCATCTACACATAGATCATCATAATGCCTTACTTTTGAATCATACTACTTTTTCTCCCATGCATTACTTTTACCCTAGCAGTAGAACTTCGTCAATTTGATCAGTAAATTGACCGTACTTCGCCACGTTACTGCGAGCTATTTGTAGATTTGATATGAAACCCTTCCGTTTCACCCTCGTACAGGTTTTTTATTGTTTTTATCGGCTTTTACCGGTGATTCGGTCCCGAGACGAAATTGCCTTTGTTTTCTTATTGTTTTGTAGAGTAATTGTCTTCACAAACTCCCCTGCGAAGTGTGAAGGTGATTGGATTTCATCTGCTAGGGTTGCCAAGGCCTAGAAGATTGGATCTGGTACTATCGGTCTGACCGGCGGTACTAGGTCGGTCCGACCGGACATCTCTGCACTGCGCCGAAGCCCTCTGCTGAAGCATGCACGCGCCGAAGCGCCGTGCACCAAAGTCCACCCGATGAACCCCTCCGCGCGGTGCGACTGGTGTTATACGGCCGGTCCGACCAGAGATACTTCGCCAGTCAGACCGTTCTAGCCATCCCTTCGCAGCTGCCTTCTGGACACCTCCCAAAGCCCCTTCGCACCTCTGGTCCGACCGAGGTTATACCTCCGGTCTGACTGGGCCTATGGCCGAAGGTGCCCTAGGGACCCTTCGGACAAATCTCTGCTGTAACTCCGAATCGGCCTCCGAATTCACCGATTCTAGGTATTTTGGCTATTTTATTCTTGTTTACATTATTACTGATACTTTCGGCCAATTGGATTAAAATATTAATTATTTATCTGATTACCTGGCGACTCCAAATCCCTTATCACTATTTAGGGTAGTCGGAACACGACGTCAGTATCGCTACGATACTTTTGGATGTCAAACCGGCCCAAGTGCGGGGGCGCATTTCTGCGTCAACAGGGTGATCAAGGATCGAGCGGGGAGCTCGATGCCAAAGGATCAGGGAGGTCGGGTGAAGTTGCAGATGATTTCAAGAATGCACGAAGAGACCGAGCAAGACATGGACGGACAGATGGTCGAGACAGCGTGATGGTCAAGTCAGCAAAAGGGAGCCAGTGCAAATGATCAGGCAGCTTGAGGGGATCGAGAGCGAGAGAGACTTGTTGGCAGTCGAATTCGCGGATTGGCATCACTTGTCGACGATCGGGGAGGCTTTGTCGGTTTTTGCTGAAAATCGTCGCATCTCTAATGTTTTAAATACAATAATTAGGGATCTTTTTGTTTGAGTAATTTAGAGTAATGTGTAAACTCTTAGTATTTTTTCATAACTTCCTACTTCTGAAAATATATTAAAGATGTAGAGTCAATTGTAATAAAAATTTAGTAGAGGTCTATTGGGTAATTTTCAGAATTTACAATTCTGAAAATGACTCATGTCTTTTTGTGTAAAACTGAAAAGGTTGAGGGTCTATGTGTAAATCTGCCATCTTGGGTGGGCCTATAAAAGGCATCCTCACCCAAGGTTGGCTGTCCACTTTTTGCTGCACAAAAAATCCTATGGCTGAGTTGTTCACTTCTTGCTTGTGATCCAAGAAACCAAAACTTGTCCCTGATTTCTCTTCCTGCCGAATGCTGATCTGGTGGGCTATTCATATGTGGAAAATCAGAAGTTCTTTTGCAATTGGTGTGTGCTGTCCAAGGGAAAAAGATGGCTGATCAATTAATCCAAGAGGTGTGTTTCCCTGCAATTTTTTTACTTAATCTACAGTACTATTCATCATCTAGATATGCCTGCACACTATTCATTTTGTCATCTAGTTTTCTGTTTTAGTTAAAAAAATGTGCATTTCTTCCCTGTTTTTGCTACAGAGATGCCATGTTGAATTTGATCTGATTCTTGATGGTTCTATCTGCTGATTCATGATGGTGCATAAACTTTGTGCTTAGAACCAGATTGAGCCTTGAGAATAGTTTTTTGTTGGCTATTGAAGTTGAATCCATGTCTGCAGTTTTTGGTTCATACTTCTAAATTGCAACGGCATCTCAAGAAGGGATCCAATATTTTTTTGATTGTTCTTTGATTACTTGAGTATTGAAAAGTTTTACCTCGGTTTTACCTCAAGTTTTGTTCAGTATACAAGATCAAGAACTTTTCAAGTGTCATATCAATTTGGGAATATGATTCATTTATGAAATGGGACAGAAATTGCAGTTTCAGTTTTCCTGCTCTATATCAAATCTACTGTTGAATTCTGATCCAAGTAGTGGAGTAATTATGCTGTATTTTTATGCTATCAAGCTATTTGCTCCAACTTTATTTTGATAAATGGTGCATCTGAAAGTATAGAGTTGTCCTTAACATACTGATGATCACCATTAAATGTTTTGTTCAATTTTTTCTCTGAAAACAAGTTGTTCAGTTTTGCTCATTTTATTTGTTGATCTTTGTTGGCGTAAAAAATTACACTAACAGGTTCTCTAAGATTAAGAACTAACAAACAATGAGTTTGTGAACCGAACTATCTTTAGCCTCCGAATAGGATAATAGCTCGAAGTAGTTCAAAGTTGTGTATTGAATATCTGAGTAGTCGATGCCTATTACAGGGTGAGAAGGGGGTATTTATAGGTAAAAATCTTAAGGAAAATACCTTTTTACCCCTCAGTTACAACCGACATAGTGGAAACTATTTCGGTACCCCTAATAGGCCTAGAATGGTAAAATACTAATCTAATCAGAAAGAAGATAAATCTTCTATCCTTGCTGGCAGTTATCCACTGCGGAGATTGGACCTTCGAAGTGTATCTTCAAACGGGAGTCTAGATAGATCTTCCGGACTTGATTATACACCACTCCGGAGATAGGTCTTGGACTTTGGTCTAGTAAATTGCCTTTGTCTTACAACCAAGAAGATCCTGGGAATGAAGTATTTTCCCCCAACAGTAGCCCCTCGAATACGCTTCTCCGATAACCTCTAAAGTAAGGGAAGCAGTATACGCAAGAAATATTTTCATGCTCAGGGACTTAGCAAAATTTACCGTCCTTGGAAACATCCAAAGATTCACAATCTTCGAATCAACTTCTATGCGAAGACATCAGCGAAGCGGCTTCGAAGGCAATCTTTGCGAAGCTGAGATGACCGTTAGACACAGAAATAGCCGTTACCCTTTTCCTCGGAAAGAGTTATAGCATCGATTCATTTCTGGAGATGAGTTCTAACGAAGAGTCGCGATAAATTATAACGGTACAGAATACGGAAAGGCACGTATGAATGGTAAAATGTCTGTGAGCACAAGCTATAAATAGAGGGGTAAAGGTGCGTGTGAGATACTTTACCAACTGCTCACATACTCTTCCCTTTCTGCTTCCCGAGCTCAAGCTTTGAAACTTCAACCTTTCTCATGGCGAAAACCAGCCACAAGGCTCCCGTCCCTTCTTCAACCCTAGCCAGGCAGTAGGCGATGGCAGCAGCGGCGCCTTCGAGTAACCCTCGCCCAACAGGTCCCCACGACCTTCTCCCGGCATCATCAAATACTCTGATCAGTCTTACAGCCTGGGGCCATCAACCTGCATGAAGAAATATATTGCGGCGGTGATCGCGGGGAAGACGAACCAGGGGATTAAGATCCGTCAACCCAGCACATAAACAATCCCCTCGCCTCGGAGTGGAGAAATGATCGTGTTCGAATCTTTCTTCGAGGTGGGGTTGGGACTTCCTGCAGTGGACTTCCTCTTCGAGGTACTGGAGATCTTCCATCTTACTCTTCCTCAGCTCTCTCCCAATGCCATAGCATGCTTGGCCATCTTCGAGTGGGCGATGCGAGACGAAGGTTGCGAGGGGAGAGCGGAGATCTTCGCAGCACTCCACAAAGCCTCCTACCATCCAAATACTTACCAAGGCTCCGGAGGAGAGAAGATGGTGATTGCGTTCGGCAGCATAAATTTCCGACTTCAAGACGAGTACCAGACTCGGTTCCCAATGAAGGCTATCAATGCCAGATGGTACACGGACTAGGTCCTTCATTGGTTTTATGCCGAAGTAGGAGCGGACAGCGCCTTGGCCGAACCTCTCGAAGACATCTTTTATCGGAGGGAAGCGGAGGTTCATTCGGACCTGGGCCAGCTTGAAGCTCACCTCAATCTGCTGCAAGCAATAAGTAGCCACATGAGCATGTGGGACTTAGCATAGGAGTTCATCAGACTCCGAATTCTGCCTCTGATGGCCAGCTGGTCGATTAACTTCGAAGAGAATCTGGAGGGTGGACTCCGAGAGATCTCTTCAAGTGGTGCAGGTAACCTCGAAAGTCCTGCAAAATGTTTCACATGCAGTATTGACTTTGTAGAAATGATTTAACCAAAATAAAATCTTATCTTTCAGCTCCACACACCACCCTCACTCCGGAGCAAATCGTGCGGGCTTCGGAGAAGATCCTCGGAGCTCCTACGCCCGCCGAGAAAGAATGGAGGGTGAAGTTGGTGGGCAGCTAGGAGTGATTCAACCGGGTATGGAGCGTACTCGGAGTTGAAGCTCCCCCTCTTTTTGACTGGGACACCTCCGAACAAGCCCCTAAGAAGAGGAAAGCTAAAGCGGGGACCTCAGCGTTGACCAAGACACCCGTGAAGAAAGTGGCCAAAAATTCGAAGGTCCTCACTCCTTCCAAATCCCTTACTTCGTCTTCGGAGTCATCTAAGATGAAGGACATGTAGAAATACGAAGGGAATTTGAAGCCCTCATTACCAGGGATGAGGAATCACAAATGGGGGTTGAAGTGACCGCCCAGGATGATGCGATGGCAGTGCCCGTCGCTAAAGACAACCTCGAGCAGGTAGAAACTCAGAATGCCCTGTTTTGTCAAAAGTCCCTGCTGCGGGAGAAGGCGGAGTCGAGATGGCGAATGTCCAAGTCTCGGCTCCGGATGAAGTGATAGCTGCGGTTGTCGGAGAATTATTGCCATCTAATCCTTCGATTCCAAGCCCGGAGTCCGAGGAGGACTTCGATGAAGTGTTCGAACCTCCGAGCAGTCCCGTGCTCGTTCGGCGGCAGAACGTCGAAAGTAAACTTTAGTAGAGTACCCTTTCTTTTCCTTTATTTTCGTGTCCTGTAAAGTTTATGCAATATCGAATACCTTTGGCTTTTACAGGATCAACTCACATGGAGACGACCCTTTCTACGAAGATTGCACCGGAGGCTGCCAAGTCTCCGAAGCCAATTCCGGAGGTAGCCATGAAAATGGGTCCAGGGAAAGGTAAAGGTAATGGGGGACCTTTGCTTGCTCTGGTCCCAGGGTGGACCCCGTCGGAGTCTACAGATGGAGGCCAATCCACTGAGGGAGGCCAATCCACAAAAGCCTCCGAACACGCCTCGTTGTGCTCCGGCCCATCTCCGAACGAAGACGATCAGAATGCCTTGTCTAGGCTCCCCCTCCTAGCTCCTTTCCTAGAGCGAAGGACTGGACTTCGGACTTTGCTAGAGCCCCTAGCTCGGGCTAGATACCATGGACAACCATCGGGGTGTCTTGGAGTACTTTGGCACTTCCTGGACCTTATCTTCGACTGGTGATGTCCCTCTACTGCGAAGACTGAAAATGATCCAAGCAGCAGCGAAAACTATGAAGACAGCAGGTATTAGGTATGGAGAGATCTCCGGCCAAGTAGCTACTCTCGGAGTGCTTCGCTATTACGAGGATTTAGGGCTATCTCTAGCACCAGAACCAGAGGCAGCCCCTGTCAACTTCAGCGACGACCGGCTCCTGACTCCTTCCGTCGACATATATGGCTGCGGCTTGGGAAGCCTTCCAACCATCTTGGAGAGCTGAAGGTCGATCTGCAATCAAGACATGGATTGACGTAGGACTTCACCAAAAGCAAGCGCAGTTGCAGCCTTCGAGCAGCCAGCCTCCTTCGGACCCAAAGATTTAGTTCTCCTTAGGGCCCCAATTATGTAAAAACTTATGCTTTTATCCTTTTATGAATGAAAAGACTTATTTGGAAATGTTTTTAGGCTTTCTGACCTTTTTTTGGGTGATCTCTAAGTGCTAGAAATTAACGAAGAGCTTTGCCTGCAATGGGCTATCTTCGAAGCTCTAAGACCTCATAGACGCCCTCGATTTTCAATTCCTCGAGGAAGCTCCGGGGAAGTTATACCCGATATATGCAAAGAAGTATTAGCTTATATTAAAAAGGAGGAAAAGGAAGTTAGCTTAGAAACTTCATCTTCTTAGGACATTGAATGGTCCGAAGAAGAAAATACTGCTACAGAGCGAGCAGAAAGAGCCCTGAACAACTTCGAAGCTAGGAAAGAAGCCCTGAACGACTTCGGACCTGGGCTGAACTTCAGCAAGAGCAAAAAGACTTTTGAGCTTTGAAAGGAGGGAAGAGAGTTAAGCGTAAAGTTATTAACACTCCTGGCTCTGGGACAAGTCTCCTTCAAAGTCGTGCTAGTAGTTCTAGGGACCGAAGAGGTCTTAGATTCCTTCTTAGTATAGATACTGATTTTTCATGATGTAATGTAATCTGTTTGAATGATAAAAATTAAAGATTCAAAATTGTCTCTCTACTTCCTAGCCCCTATTTGGGTGTAAGCAACTCCGAAATTTGGTCGAAGGTGGTTACGCGCAATGAAGATAACGTTAGTTAGGAGTACAATTTTAGGGGCTCGGAGCCTCTTATCATATTAAAGATTGACTAAGTCCAATAGTGGTCACTAAAGACCTCGAAAATGTCTTCGACTCTACTAATTCGGAGTCTGAAAACTGGTAACTTAGTACATTTTTGTTTGAATGTGGTCACTTCAGACTCTTTTTCGGACACATTAGCGTCCGATTACAATGGTCACTTTGGACTCTTTTTACAGACGTTTTCAAGCTATCAGCTCGGAGTCTGTTTTGTTTGGTCTCCTTCGACTTTTTTACGGATGCTATCAAACTGGTGGTTTGGAATCTGCTTTATGGTCTTCTTGGACTCTTTTTACGGATGCTTTGAAGCCGAAGCTTGGAATCCGTATCACTTGGTCTCCTTGGACTCTTTTACGGATGCTTTCAAGCCGGTGGCTTGGAATCCGTTTTTTGTGGTTTTCCCACCTCGTCGGAAGCTTCGAACCGGTGGTTAAAAGTCCGTAAAATTGGTTCAAATGAATGACACTTCCTTCACAATGAACTACGTTCTTCTAGTGCGTCCACTAGAAGTAGGGAATGTTTGAGAATTAGGTATTACCTGAACCATAAACTTTATTTATTCAGAAGGTATTTACAGATGATTACAAGGACCCCTATGCAAAATATCGTTTCAGGTGCTCCGCATGCCAGACATGCTTTAACTCTTCACCTTCTAAATTAGCTAACTTGAAAGAACCAGGGCGTCCTGAACGAAGAATGATATATGGACCTTCCCACTTATTTCCTAATTTCCCTGGTGCTATGATGCTTCGCAAAACTAAATGACCTGGTTTAAGTTTATTAAGTTTAACCTTTGGGTCATACCAAGTCTTCGTCTGATGCTGATACTTTGACAAATTTACAACAGCTCAAAGCCTTGTTTCTTCCGTTAAATCTAGCAAAGTTTGCCTTTCGTCTTCTTTTTCAGGTTCAGTGGTGCGAATAGATCGCCCTCTAAGCTCCGTCGGAGTCATGGCTTCATCTCCGAATAGTAATCTAAAAGAAGTAAAACCTGTGGACCTCGTTTGAGTGGTCCGAATGGACCATAAAATCTTTGGGAGCTCTTCGGTCCACAGTCCTTTTGCCAATCCTACTATCCTTCAATTCAGACCTGATAAAATATTACCATTAGCTCGTTTGACAGCTCCATTAGATTGAGGATGACGCACAACTGCAAAACACATTTCTATGCCAAGGTCTTCACAGAACTTTCTGAAGGGTTCGGCATCAAATTGGGTGCCATTGTCGATTGTGAGCTGTCGAGGGACTCTGAACCTGCATATAATATTCTTCCAACAGAATTTTTGTACATTATTTGAAGTGATAGCTGTGAGGGGTTCTGCTTCGACTCACTTGGAAAAATATTCAATTGCTACCACTGCAAATTTCATACTTCCTTTTGCTACTGGAAAGGGGTCAATGAGATCCATGCCGCATCTGGCCATGGGCCAAACTGGAGCAATAACTTGAAGAGGTGTTGGCGGACGATGACTTCATCTCCCCATCCATTGACAACCTTGGCAAGTGCAGACCAAGGCCTCCGCATCAGCTACTATTGTAGGCCAATAAAGCCCCTGGCGAAGTGTTTTTCCTACTAAAGCCTGGGGGGCATGATGGCTACCACAATGGCCTTCATGAATTTCTCGGAGTATCTCTTGGCCTTTGGCTTGAGAAATACATCGGAGTAGGGGGAACATACTCCGGCCTTGTAAAGAATACCGTTGATAACATGATAATGCCAAACTCTTAGCTGCAATCTTGAAAGCTTTGGCCCTTCAGGTAAGGTTGTTTCGCCTTGCAAAAATTCCATGATCGAACTCCGCTAGTCAGTGTAACGAAAGCCTTTGAATACTTTGAGCTAAAGGTTTTAAATTGTAAAGCCTTTCTTGATTTAAACAAATTTTAAATTTGAATTCAGTTTGAAAATTTGTTTGGCGCTTTGAAAATACGGGTGTTACAGTCAGTGTTTGGAATGCAAAGAACCTCCGCAGGAGGGATTTGGTGCACCGAAGGTGAAGTAAGCTCTTCATAAAAGGCCTCTTGCGGAATATCCATGGCTCCAGCTATAGCTTTTGCTAGGATATCAGCTTGTGCATTGTCGGCTCTTGGTATACTTCAGACAGAAATCCCCTTGAATGATGCTTCGATCTTACGGATCTCTTCCAGATATTTTGAAAGTTGTGGATGTTGTACTTGAAAACTTTTATCAACGTGCCGTGCTACAATTTGAGAATCTGTTTTTATAACAACTCTTGTAGCACGAAGAGCACGCGCCTTTCGGAGTCCTAACAAAATTCCTTCGTACTCTGCTATATTATTGGTGGACTTAAAGTTGAGCCTTGCGGAGTACGTCACTCTTTGCCCTGAAGGTGAAATTATCACTGCTCCAATGCCTGCTCCGGATGCTTGAAAAGCTCCATCGAAGTATATGGTCCAAATTCCTTCGCTTGATTTTTCCGGAGCCCATATTGTAGACAGAGTCCATTCTACTACAAAGTCCGCCACCACTTGTGACTTGATTGCTATCCTTGCTAGAAAGGAGATGCCGAAGGGTGCTAGCTCAATGACCCATTTTCCAATTCTCCTCGTAGAATCTTTACTTCAGAGCATATCTCCCAAAGGATAAGAAGTTGGTACAATTACATTATGTGCTAAGAAATAATGTCGCAATTTCCTTGAAGCCATTACCAGAGCATAAGTGAACTTTTCGAGCTCGGAATATCTTGTTTTTGCTCGAGATAAAGCTTCAGATACAAAATATACTAGATTCTGCACCAACTTCCCATTGAAATCAACTTCTCGAACAAGGATTGCACTGACAGCGGAGCCGATAGCTGCAAGGTAAAGAAGAAGGGTTTCATCTGCCGTGGGCATAGTGAGTGTTGCGAGGTTGCTGAGATAATTTTTAATATCATCAAAACTCCTTTGGCACTCCGGTGTCCATGTGAAATCTTCGGACCCTTTCAATGCTTTGAATATGGGCAGGCTTCGTTCTGCGGACCGTGCTAAAAATCTGTTGAGCACTGCAAGGTGTCCAGTAAGCTTCTGTACCTGTTTTAAATTCTCCAGCGGAGCCATTCTTTGCAATGAAGATATTTGAGTTGGGCTAGCTTCGATTCCTCTACATTTTTCGGGGTTGATGCAGACTCCACATGCTTAGAGGCTCTCAAATGTTTCCACAAAGTCTAGGCTATGCTGGTGCTTTAAAGCACTCTTTATTACAATATCATCCATATAGGCTTATACATTACAACCTATTTGGTGACCTAGAGCCTTAGCAATTAATCTTGAAAAGGTTGCCCCGACATTTCTCAAGCCGAAGGGCATTCTGACATAGCAGAAGACTCCCGAAAGAGTTACGAAGATTGTTTTGATTTCGTCTTCGTGCTTTAACCATATTTGATAATATCCGTAGTATGTGTCGAGGAAACTCAATAACTCCGAACCAGCGGTGGAGTCAACTAATTGATCTATACGGGGCATGGGGTAGGGGTCACGTGGGCATGCTTAATTCAAAGATGTAAAATCAATACACATGCGCCACTTTCCGGAGGATTTCTTTTTGACGAAGACTGGGTTGGCTAGCCACTCCGTATGAGCTACTTCTCTGATAATCCTAGCCTTCAATAATTTCTCTACTTCTGCCTTAGCAAGGCTTGCTCTTTCTACTGATAACTTTTGGAGCCCCTGTCGAACAGGCCGAACCCTTGGGTTTACAAGCAAGTTGTGCTCAATGATATCTCAGCTAACTCTCAGAATGTCTTCATCGGACCAGGCAAAGACATCCAAATTCTCTTTAACTACTTCTTCCAATGAAGTAGCGATTTCCGAAGGAAAATCTTTGCCAAACTGAACGGTATAGTCTTTACCGTCCTTAGCAATAATCTTTGTTATGATTTCTCCTTCGGGACTTGGCCTTGGGAAGGATTTCTTCGAAGATTCACTTGAAGCAGGGATATCCTCTGAATTTCCTTGCACATTATTCACTTGCCTTGGATTGATAAGGGGGCCATGACCGTACTCTACTCTTCGCGCAATGGCTTGATCACCGAAGACAGTAAGTATTCCTGCTTGCGTGGGCATCTTCATGCATAAATAATTATGGTGGGCCATAGCTCCAAACTGATTTAACATGCCCCTTTCAAAGATGACATTATAAGCGTAAGGGGCATCCACAACATCGAAAATTACTTCCTCCGTTCTTGCCAAGAGCCCCTCTCCGAAGGAAACCTCAAGACCTATTTGGCCGAGGGAATCAAGAGGAGGTCCTACGAAGCCTTGAAGGGGATGAGCTGCGGGGAGGAGATGCTTACGGGAGATGCAGAGCTGATCGAAGGCTTGAACAAAGATAATATCTACCGAACTTCTGCCATCAACCAGTACTCTCCGAACTTCTATTCCTACAATATCGGCAGTGATGACAAGGGGATCCGCATGGGGGAATTTTATACCTGCTGCATCATCTACAGAAAAAGATATAGGCACATGGGACCACTCGGGCATTGCAGCTGCCGACGAAGAGGTTCCAATATGACCTACTTCCCGAACATACTCTCTCCGTTGCCTCTTTGACATGCTGCCAAGAGTTCCTCCTCTGGAGATAGGAAGGACCACTCTTTTGCCCCGATCTTGACCATCTTCTTGCTTCGGATGTGGCATAACACTGGCCATCGGAGGTTGCCTTGGGGGTCGAAGTTGTCTACATGTACGACAGCCTGCACAGGCTCTGGACGTGCCTCAGGGGGGACTTGGTCAGTAGTACCTCGACCAGATCTCCTTTCAAGGTACTCGCTTCTTAAAGCTAGTATAGACTTGCATGCATCGATAGCATGGCTTCAGTTTTCACCGTGAACACAGCAGAAGAAGGCCTGGCCCTTGACAGCCGGCTTCCTTGGCAGCCTCCAGCCGCTGACCTTATTTCCCGAAGCCTGTGGACTTTTGGGGGAAAATTTTTGCAGATAAGGAGCAATGTTCAGGACTTCATAGCGAGGATGTTTTTGCCCTTGACTTCTGTCATGCCGGCTGTCAAAGTTGGGTCCTTATGAAGGTGTTGAAGTCTTCACCTCGAGCTTGACTTCTTGGATAATTGGTGAAGACGAAGCTATTCTTCGGAGCCATCCTTCCTCTGACCTAGCATATTCTTCAAAATAAGCCATCAACTGGGCTATAGAGGATATCTGCTTCTGGTGGATCTTGTCGAAGAGGCCTGCATGAGTGACTCCTTCTCGGGCTACGTCGACGACGGATGATGCAGACAATCCTCTTATCTACGACTTCGTATGAGCGAAGCGCTTAAATAACTGCCTCAAAGTTTCTCCAGGTTGTTGCTTCACCTGAAAGAGACTTCCCGTAGACATAGGGGACACAAAAGTACCCTGGAAGTTACTTATAAATTTTTTTCCTTAACTGCTCCCAGGTTTTAATTGATCTTGGTTTCAAAGACCAGAACCAACGCAAAGCAACTCCTTCGAGCGCAAGGGGAAGCACTTAGACATTGTATCTCGAACCCCTCCGCTGGCTTCGATCGCTAAAGCATACGAACGAGAGAACTCCCCTGGATCTTCTTCCCCGGAGTACTTACAGAGCTTCGAAGTTTTGAACTTGGGGTCGACACGCACCTTTTGTAAATCGAGGTGCAGCGGAGACTCGCTATCAAAGGAAGCATTCTCCGGGGCTTCAGGATAAAGAGGAGAGTCGTCGTCTTGAGGCACCTCCGGGATGACAGGGATAGCTTGGGGACGAAGCCTATCTGCAGCTTCTTGCCTCCACCTTGTCACTTCAGCTTGAAGACTATCCATATGAGTTGCCACGTCATCAAGGTTATCTCCATTTCTTCTGGAAGGAGCTTCCGAGTCTTGAGAACTGAATTGGTAAGTTCGGAGTATAGTCGGAGCTGCAGAAGAAACTCCATCGGTTCAAAGCATAGACGGATTCCCTAGAGGGACTTCATATGTTCGAGGAAGAATATTTCCTTCAGGGGTCTAAGGTGGGGGAACTACAGAAGGTCCTCTGACCTCAACCGTATTCGAAGAACTCACTCTGGGGGTCCGAGGGGACCTCCAAAGGGGACTACCACCTGAACTCCGTTTAGGAGGCATGGTTATAGAAAATTGGTAGAGAATGAAGTTTTCGCACTAGGTTCCCCACGGACGGCGCCAATTGTTGGTGTAAAAGATTACGCTAACAGGTTCTCTAAGATTAAGAACTAACAAACAATGAGTTTGTGAAGCGAACTATCTCAAGCCTCCGAATAGGATAATAGCTCGAAGTAGTTCGAAGTTGTGTATTGAATATCTGAGTATTCAATGGCTATTACAGGGTGAGAAGGGGAGTATTATAGGTAAAAATCTTAAGGAAAAGACCTTTTTACCCCTCAGTTACAACCGACATAGTGGAAACTATTTCGGTACCCCTAATAGGGCTAGAATGGTAGAATACTAATCTAATCAGAAAGAAGATAAATTTTATGTCCTTGCTAGCAGTTATCCACTACGGAGATTGGACCTTCGAAGTGTATCTTCGAACAGGAGTCTGGATAGATCTTCCGGACTTGATTATACACCACTCCGGAAATAGGTCTTGGACTTCGGTCTAGTAAATTGCCTTTGTATTACAACCAAGAAGATCCTGGGAATGAAGTATTTTCCCTCAACAATCTTTCATGCAGTCTCAGTTCAACAAAGTGATTTATCTCTAAATTCATTATTTGAAGTACTACAATATTTACCTAAAAGATATTTTGCTGGAGTTTAGTAATCTGTTTCAGAACATTTTCATTAGGACATAATCTGCACTTGTTACACTGTTTTGAGTATAGTCTATAGTTTCCTTTCTATTCCAAGTTCAGTCACTTGTTGTTTACCTTCCTGAAGATTCTGAAAATCTCTAAGTGATTACCTGATTGGTTTTTGAGGGATACCCTCAAGTGTATTCTCTTATTTTAAATAGTGCTGATCTACAACAGTGTAGTCACTGAAAATTGCAATTCAAGTTTTTCTGAAATGGAGAGTACTCTTATTGCAATTGCTTTCAGATCAGAACTGAATTCTTTTTGAACACACTCTTCAACTTGATTGAAATCAGTTTATTCAGATTCTTCTAAGTTTTCTCCTATTCAGAATCTTTTGTCAAAGATTTGTGCTAGAATTCTGTTGCAAGATATCACATCTCTGAAGCACTCAAGTAGAAGATATAAAGTGATCAGTTAGATAAATTTTGCACAATTTGTTCATCAGATGACTTGAGTTGAAAGTAAAACTATTTTACTGTAGATTGAATTATTCTTTTCAAATACTGTTGAATCTGTGCTTAGACTTCTGGGATTGAAAATAGAATTCTTTACTTGTTGAGAAACTATTCCTGTCTGAATTGCTCCTGAAACTCTTGGCTAGATATCATTGAAGTACTGCTAATTGTTCTGAAATCTGAATTAGAATCTTTTTTTGTCTGAACATTGGATTGTCTCAATCTTCAACTGTTTTCAGATTCAGTGTTTGAATTTATAGTAATTTTTGGTCAGATTCTAATTATCAGAGATGGGATACTAGTGGTTGTGCTAAATCTGAATTGTGATTTGTCTCAATGCAATTGATACTTGTTTGATTTGATCTATCATTTGCAAAACTGAATTGATATCAATTGTGAAGCTTCAATCTGTTTTCAGAATTAAAATTGGTTGGTACTGTTCATTATCCAGAAATTTTCAGAAGTTGTGTGTTTTCAACTGAAATCTATTTGAAATAATCTGAATTGAAGTCAATTGGAAAGCCTCAATCTGTTTTCTGATTTGAGATTAGTTGACACTGTTCATCATCTAGTTTTTATCATAATCTCACTTGAATTCATTTTGAGTATTCAGCAGTTCAAAATTTGTGGTTGGAATTGCTAAATCCTGAAACCTGAAGCTGTATCACATTTCAAATTAGAAGTATCTCAAACTGTACATGAACTTGGACAACTAGTGTTGAATTGATCAACCATTTGTGTCAAGTTTTGGCTCAAGGTGTCAAGTGAATGTGTAGAAGAGTTTTCTGAATTTTTGGTCTGTTTTGGAGTTTCAAACACCGATTTACTTCTGTCGATCATCTAGTTGTCGACCTACTCTCTATAGTTCGGAATATCAATTGTCGACAGAGTGCTTCGACACTTCAATCTCCGAACAAGACTGAATTCTGAATTTGAAAAGATTTTGTTTCTATGATTCGTACTGATTGGTTTAAATTTGAATCTGAAATTTTTGGAGGTGCGTAGGGTGATTTGAATAGGCCATCTGATTCATGAGAATTTGTTAAGGCATCAATTCACCCCCTCTAGTCGCCATTCCTGATCCCACAATTGGTATCAGAGCCGGTTAGATCACCAGTTGATCTTAACCGGTTTGTGATCCTCTTTCTAGCGACATGAGAGAAACTCTAAGATTCTAATTTTCGATGGTCATGATTTTGCTTATTGGAAGGTGCGCATGGAAGGCTTACCTACTAAGCCAAGTAAGTGCTATTTGGGACATTGTTGATTCCCAATATGTGATCCCTGAAACTCGCACATCAGAGACTGAGAAATTACAGTACGATTGTAATAGCAAAGCAAGAAACATATTGTTCATCTGTCTAAATTGCAATGAGTTTGACAGGGTCCAGCACCTTAGAACTGCATGTGAGATTTGGTCTACTTTGAAAACCTTACATTAGGGCACATCTCAGATTAAGGCTAGGAGGCAAAGCACTTATAATCAAGAATACCAAATGTTTGTGCAAGGACCCGGCGAATCTGTAGATGCCATATTTGCTCGATTTGATGGAATTGTGAGCAACTTGCGCTCCACTAGGACTTTAGCTTATTTACGATCATGATAGGGCGATCAAACTTCTCTATGCTCTTGATCGTAGTATATGGGAGGTGAAGATCTCTAGTATTGAAGAGTCGGTGAGCTTTGACACTATGACTTGCGACGAACTCTTTAGTAAGCTTAAGTCCACCGAGATTGCCAAGGTGTCTCGTCCAGGGTTTGGAAAATCTTGTTGCCTTCTATTGCATTGGTTTCTAGTCCTGGCAGTGGTACCTCATCTGGAGGTAACTTTTCTGGTGTTTCTAGAGTTTGTGCTTATTCTGGTAGTTTTGACTTGTCCTCCCTTGTCTCTGCACAAAAGAACAAGTGGACACTCTAGATGATGAGGAGCTAGCTCTAATTGTCAAGAAGTGCACTCGCTTCTACAATGATAGACGAGACTAGAGGAGAGGAGGGTTGCAGGGATGTTTTGAGTGTGGAGATCTTTCTCACATAAAAGCGAATTGCCCTAAATTAAAAATGAAAAATGAAAATGAGCACAAGCACCAGAAGTGGAACAAGAAACATTACTTCAAAGGGAAACGCGGAAAAGTAGCTAAACGAGTAGCCAGAGATTTTGTGGCCGCCCTCAGCGACATCGATGGTACATCAAGTGAGGAGCCAAGCTCGGAGGAAGAGGAGCCTCCCAAGAAGGAGAAGAAAGAGAAGAAGGAGAAGAAGACAATGGACCTCACCGTCTTATGCTTCATGATCGAAGACAACGATAGCAGCGACAAGCTCGACACTTCTTAGGTACATTTATCCCATGATCAACTTCTTGTTCAAAATGATGAATTGCGTGATGCTGTCTGTTCTCAGGATAGATTACTAAAACTTGCTGCTAAAGAACGAAAAGAACTAAAATTCAGACTTGAAAACAATTTCTATTGAACTTGCAAATTTGAAATCTAAGTCTGATGATGCCGAATGTGAGTCATGTCTTGTTCTCATGAATGAACTTTCTCACCTGCGTTTTACACATGCTCAAACTATTGAAAAACTTGAATTTACTAAAAAGCAGCTTTTGGTGGTGGAGTCTAGTCCTGCGGTCATCAACAAATGCATGAACTATCCTTTACCTGTTGAAAGCATTAATTTGAGAGATAGGCATGTTGATGAACTTAAGGCTAGATTGGAGAGTGTTGAGTGTTCTAAGGATGAGCAGCCGGCGTGTTCCACATGCATCACCCTTAAGGACCAACTCAGCTTTGCCAAAGAGCAAGTCGAAAAACTAAAATGTGAAAATGATTATCTTCTCTCCGTGGTTGAGAAATGCACTGAAGGGATGGGTAGGATGGATTTGCTTTTCGCTAAAACAAAATTGTGCACTGATAGGGCAGGGTTAGCTCTAGGGTTGGGCTATGAGAGAACCACTCCAAACACTCCGAGCAAAACAATGTTCACTCCACTCACAACTCTTGAGAAAGAAAGAGCACAGTTAGACACCATTCATAAAGCCGAGAATCCTACTCAACCTACAAAGAAAGCCCCTTGTCCACCAAAGGAAACTCCTTAGCAAAAACCCAAGAACACTGTGAGATTTGCAGCTGAGACCGATGCTCACACACCCAAGAGAGTGTATCACTGCTCCTACTGTCATCGGGTGGGTCATTTGGTTGGATTTTTCTTTTGTCATATCAAGGATGAATGGTGTGCTTTTACAATGAGCTTTCAGGACATGCATCACCCATATTTTGATATGCATGAGTCTACTTTTCACTCTTATCCTGATTTTGAGGCTCCGCATGGTCCCATAAGAGATTTTGCCTGTCGTGGTGTACACCATGCTTCATATGGTGCTAGACCGCGTGTAAGAGGCTTTGAATCTCGACAGTTTAGGAGACCTCGTCGTTTTCCAGGTTCACACTTTGTAGGTAGACCACACACTTTTTATCATGATTCATACCCTCTGCATAATCAGTCTACTACTTTACCTGGTTCTTGAGTTATACAATGCTAGATTCCTAAACAATTTTTTCACTCACCCCAACACTGAGCATTCGAGATCTTCTAGCATGTTTTGAGGCGAAGTTGTGTAGCACTGCATGAGCTTCTGTTATATGATTAATTGTTTTACAAGTACATGCTTTATTATGCCTTTGAAGTATTGTCTTTAATACTATTGATTATACTTTGCTTGAATACATCTGATATTTGTCATGAGCATGGCTTTTATTTATGAAAATTTTAAAATGATCACTACTTAGTCAAGAAACTAGCATGAATAGGTTGAGTGCTTTTGCTATCTTTTACATACCTGATAGCTAAGTCCTTTTCACTTGCATGCTAATATGCAACTTGATCTTATCAAAAATGTTGTGCTGAAAATTAAAAAATTGAAAATGAAAAATAAATGAAAATGAAATGAAAATGATTGATATTCATGTTGTTTTATGCTGAAATTGAAAAGATCTAGGTGGGTTTGCTTTGTTGCACTACTTTGTTCTAGACTGCTTACCATAACACTTTGGTATGAACTAGGACATTGAAGTGTATGCCGAGATCATTGCTTTAAGCTTCTGATGGTTTCAACCTAGGCTTAGCATGGTCGGTTAGCATAAGGTTGACATGCAAATAACCCATGGCACTAAAATGAAAAGAAATAAAAATTAAAAAAAAATCAAAAAGCTTGAATCAATTGCATGTCGAGTTTGTTGAAGCTCCTTGTAGTGGGATATGCTTATTTGGTTAGTATTTGGTTAGCTTTTGCATCTCATGCCTTGCCATGTCTAGTATGCTAGTCTGAGTGGTGATGCTTTTATTTGCTAAAATATGAAAATGCTTGCTCATGCCTTTTGTTAGATGGTATTCTTCTGAGTGTGTCATTCAGTACTTTTAGACATTTTTCAAAGCAAATGCTTATTTGTATTGTAATTGGAGTTACTCATGTTTCAAAAGCTTGCATCTTTACTCTACACTCACACCCCTCTTTGCATCTTTTTATCATCTTGATGCTTGCATTGCCAAAGGGGAGAAATAATTTACATGATGCTTTGGAGGCTTTTGGATGATTGCTTGGTTAATGGGGAGTAATGGCTTTCATGATGCATTGATGCTTTTGCCAAAGATATGGAGAATGCTTTGCATGAGTTTTTTGCCCAAGGGGAAGATCTTTTATCAAGTGACATGTTTTGCTTTTTTCTGAGTTTTTATTGTCACTTGTGCGCTTAACTTGTAACTTTCATCATGTCTCTGATTGGGGTTGTAAATGCACTCATCAAGGGGGAGATTGTGAAACCAAGTGGGGTCACACTATGGTTTCTGTCTTTGTGATGAGTGATTGACAAGGATGAGTGATCGAGTGATTGAGTGAGTGCTGGTTTGATTGCATCGAAGGGTTCGATGTGTGGTTATGAATAGTCTATGCCAAGGGGATCGGTGTGCGTCACGTTCCGTGTTTTGGCTTGTCTCATGTGTGCAAGGTGGACATGCTAACCAACTGTCAGTGGCGGGTGATCAAGGGTCGAGCGGGGAGCTCGATGCCAGAGGATCAGGGAGGTCGGGTGAAGTTGGAAATGATCTCAAGAGTGCACGAAGAGACCGAGCAAGATATGGACGGATGGATGGTCGAGACGGCGTGATGGTCAAGTCAGCGAAAGGGAGGCCAGTGCAAGTGATCAGGCGGCTCGAGGGGATCGAGAGTGGGAGAGACTTGCTGGCAGTCGAATTCGGGGATTGGCGTCACTTGTCGACGATCGGGGAGGCTTTGTCTGTTTTTGCTGAAAACTATCGCATCTCTAATATTTTAAATACAATAATTAGGGGTCCTTTTGTTTTGAGTAATTTAGAGTAATGTGTAAACTCTTAGTATTTTTTCAGAACTTCCAACTTATGAAAATATATTAAAGAGGTAGAGTCAATTGTAATAAAAATTTAGTAGAGGTCTATTGGGTAATTTTCAGAATTTACAATTCTGAAAATGACTCATGTCTTTTTGTGTAAAACTGAAATGGTTGAGGATCTATGTATAAATATGTCATCTTGGGTGGGCCTATAAAAAGGCATCCTCACCCAAGGTTGGTTGTCCACTTTTTGTTGCACAAAAATCCTATGGATGAGTTGTTCACTTCTTGCTTGTGATCCAAGAAACCAAAACTTGTCCCTGATTTTCTTCCTGCCGAATGCTGATCTAGTGGGTTGTTCATATGTGAAAAATCAGAAGTTCTTTTGCATTTGGTGTGTGTTGTCCAAGGGAAAAAAGATGGATGATCAATTAATCCAAGAGGTGTGTTTCCCTACAATTTTTTAGCTTAATCTGCAGTACTATTCATCATCTAGATATGCCTGCACACTATTCATTTTGTCATCCAGTTTTTTGTTTTAGTTAAAAAAATGTGCAGTTCTTCCCTGTTTTTGCTACAGATATGCCAGGTTGAATTTGATCTGATTCTTAATGGTTCTATTTGTTGATTCATGATGGTGCATAAACTTTGTGCTTAGAACCAGATTAGGTCTTGATACAAGTTTTTGGTTGGCTCTTGAAGTTGAATCCATGTCTGGAGTTTTTGGTTCATACTTCTGAATTGCAACAGCATCTCAAGAAGGGATCCAATATATTTTCTGATTGTTCTTTGATTACTTGAGTATTGACAAGTTTTACCTCTGTTTTACCTCAAGTTTTGTTCATATACAAGATCAAGAACTTTTCAAGTGTCATGTCAATTTGGGAATATGATTCATCCCCCCTCTGATTCATGAGATATTTTAAGGCGTCTATTCACCTCTCTCTAGTCGCCATTCCGATCTCATAGGCTTCGACGGTGAGAGTTCTGAAGAAAAAGGCATGCTCTCCATGGAGTAAACAGTGGGTAACAAGACGTTGCCGATAACATTCTTCGTCGTTGACGTCCAAGGTAACTACAGTGTGCTGCTTGGGCATGACTGGATTCATGCGAATTGTTGTATTCCTTCTACTTTGCACCAGCGTCTGATACAATGGGACGACGATGATGTAGAAGTCGTACCAGCGGACACTTGGGCCTATGTAGCATTGGCCGATGTGTCCATCGACGCCCTCCACAACAAAGTAGAGTGTCTATCAGGTAGAGACCTTTCGGATTACAACTTTGTTAGCGTATCCAGGGGACGTTTTGTGAAAGTGTTTGTAAAGCCGGCTGATGTAGCATGGCTATTGCTAAATTAGTATCCATGTCTAGTAAAAGTAACCTCAATTGGCTGAAGTCTCGTGTAGAGCAATATCAGTCTTCTAAAGACGGTATTGCCGAGGCCATTGAAGACTTTAGCGAAGTAGAAAAGTTAGGACAAGGTTTTGCGTCGGCTGACCCCTTAGAAGAAGTCGATATAAGCGATGGTAGCATTCCAAGGCCGACTTTTGTAAATCAACATTTACAGGCTGATGAAAAGGCCGAAGTAATAAAATTTCTTCGGTCATACGTTGATTGTTTTGCATGGGAAGATAGCGAGATGCCCGAATTAAGCCAAGAGCTCGTGGAGCATTGGCTACCTATTAAACCTGGGTTTAGGACTTATAAACAGCCCCTCATTGCTTTAATTTGGCCATATATGACCGAGTTAAAGAGGAGGTAGAACAGTTGCTCAAGGCTGAGTTTATTAGGCCATGCAGGTATGCTGAATGGGTCGCTAACATTGTGCCTATAGAGAAGAAAGGGAGAAGCAAAATACAAGTTTGTATTGATTTTAGGGATCTGAACAAGGCCACCCCGAAGGACGAGTATCCCATGCCGATAGCCGACATGTTGATCAACGATGCTTCAGGACACAAGATATTATGTTTTCTTGATGGCAACGCTGGTTACAATCAAATTTTTATGGCCGAAGAGGATGTCTACAAAACAACCTTTTGTTGCCCGGGTTTTATCGGCTTGTTGTAGTGGGTGGTTATGACTTTTTGTTTAAAGAATGTTGGCGCTACATATCAATTTGCTATGAACTTAATCTTTCATGACTTGCTAGTAATTATGCTAGAAGTCTACATAGATGATGTTGTAGTCAAATCGGATGCTATGGGGAACCACTTAGCCGATTTGAGAGTCGCTTTTGATAGGATGTGTCAATATGGCTTAAAAATGAACCCGCTCAAATGTGCTTTTGGCGTGTCAGCAGGCAAGTTCTTAGGATTCATGATTCATGAAAAAGGTATTGAAATTGATCCTAAGAGGCTTGAAAACATTATAAACTTTGCAGCACCGACATGCAAAAAAGATGTGCAAAAGTTGCTAGGCAAGACGAATTATTTGTGTTGCTTTATATCTAACTTGTCTAGCAAAATCGATGCTTTTGTCCCAATACTCCGGCTAAAGAATGAAGTCGAGTTCACTTGGGGGGCAAGTCAGCAAATCGCCTTTGAGAAGATCAAAGAGTGCTTGTCATCACCACCCCTGGTGAGAGCGCCAAAGGCCAGAATTCCGTTTCGACTGTACATCGCTGCAGAAGATGGCATGATAGGAGCCGTGCTAACTCAGGAGGTGGGGGGAAAAGAGTACATCACCACATTCTTGAGACACCGCCTACTAGACGCCAAAACAAGGTACATGTTCTTGGAGCGTTTGTGTTTATCACTTTATTATGCATGTACCAAATTACGTCACTATCTTCTCCCTAGCACATGTACTGTCACTTGCCAAACCGATGTCATAAAATACATGTTGCAAAAGCCAATTCTAAGTAGAAGAATCGGAAATTGGGATTACGCTTTAATTGAATATGATTTGGCTTATGAACCACTAAGAGCTATGAAAGGCCAAATTGTCGCTAATTTTATAGTTGATCACCACATATATGTCAATTGGAGTAATGATATTGCTCTAGTTGAAGTAGTGCCATGGAAACTTTATTTTGATGGTTCAGCTTGTAAGAATGGCCAGGGTATAGGGGTAGTTCTCATATCACCTGGCGGCATGTATTTTGAAACCTCGGCTCGTTTAGAATTTCCTTCTACTAATAACCAAGCTGAATATGAAGCTTTATTGCTAGGACTTGAATTGCTAGAATCCATAGGTGCCAAACATGTTCATGCACGTGGTGATTCTCTGTTAGTAGTACAACAAGTAGCTAAAAGTGCTCAATGTTTTAATTGCTTGCTAAATAGTTACTTAGATAGATGTTTAGACATAATTGCAATTTTTGATGACTTCAAAATTTCTCACGTGTCAAGAGAAGCCAATTCAATTACAAATGATTTGGCTTAGCAAGCATCTGGCTATCAAGTTAGGAGAGGAAAATTTTCTTCACAAGAAAAGCCAATGCTTGGTCTCACTGCCGAAGTCAGGGACTTTAGGCGGATGCGAGGTCCGTCAGACTCTCTAGGTCAGAACCCTCCGACCAGCGAAGGGCGTCACGCACCGGACCCCTTGTGTCGGGGCCCTTCATCCGCCAAAGGGTCCTGCACGCCGAAGCCTATGCATAGAAGCCTTCTGGGCAATGGAAGTCTTTGCTTGCCGGACCCCTCCAGCGGAAGACTTCGATCTGATCGGGTCCGACCCGGAGGTTTCGGCAGCCCTTGCGCCTGTTCGAAGCTACTGTAGTGAGACCAAACATCGTATTTTCTTGTATATAAAACTTTCCTCTCCTGACTCGGTAGCCAGATGCTTGCTGAGCCAAATCATTTGCAATGGAATTGGCCACTCTTGACACATGAGAAATTTTGAAGTCACCAAAAGTAGCAACTATGTCTAGGCATTTATCCAAGTAGCTATTTAGCAAGCCATTAAAACATTGAGCACTCTTAGCTACTTGTACTACTAGCAGGGAGTCACCATGCGCATGAACATGTTTAACACCCATGGATTCTAATAGTTCAAGTCCTAGTAATAGAGCTTCATACTCAACTTGGTTATTAGTAGAGGGAAACTCTAAACAAGCCGAGGTTTCAAAATGCATTCCACTAGGCAATATGAGAACTACTCTAATACCTTGGACATTTTTGCAAGCTGAACCATCAAAATAAAGTTTCCACAGTACTACATCAATTAGAGCAACGTTGTCATGCCAATTAACATCTATGTGGTGATCAACTACAAAGTTAGCTACAATTTGGTCCTTCATAGCTCTTAGGGGTTCATAGGCCAAATCGTATTCAATCAAAGCTTAAGCCCACTTTTCAATTCTTCCACTTAGAATCGTCTTTTGTAACATGTGTTTTATAACATCGGTTTGGCAAACGACAACACATGTAGTAGGGAGGAGATAGTGGCACAATTTGGTACATGCGTAGAAAAGCGATAAACATAAACGTTCCACAAACGCGTACCTGGTTTCGGCGTCTAGTAGGCGGCGGCTCAAAAATGTGATGATGTACTCCTTTCCATCCACCTCCTGGGTTAGCACGGCCCTGATCACGCTATCCTCGGCAGCGATGTACAACTAAAACGGAATCCCAGCTTTGGGTGCTCTCACCACGGGTGGTGATGTCAAACACTCTTCGATCTTTTCAAAGGTGCGTTGCTGACTGTTGATAGCAAAAAATAGCATTAATGGCTAGATTGTCAAAATATCAATTTTGGTGATTTGGGCCGAAAATACACATGTCCAGGGTCTGTCTGAAGCCCCACAGGGCCGAAGTCCATTGAGCTATGGGCTCCGAAAGCCTCTAGCTAGCCCATGGGCTTCGGCCAGGAAGCCTTTGGAGGCCCACGCCACCAAAGCTTCGGCCTGAGGAGCAGGCCTCGACGAGACTAGCCGAAGCCCACTTCGAAAGAGATGGAGTTGTATGCGATTCTAGCTCAATTCTTATCTCCATCAGGTCGGATTAATAGCAGATTAGATCAGGAAATAAGCCCCTATAAATAGAGAGGCAAGGCCAGCGTAGAGGCCCCCCCAACTCAAACCAAACCAAATCCCTAGCTTTGATCGTATTTACTTTACCTTTATTTTCATGTACCTCTTCGTGGGTTTTCCTGGTAGCCCTCCGCCGGCCACTACGGAACAGTGGTAACCCTTGTTACTTCGCTTGTGAAGTATCCGTTAATCTACGTAATAGATTGCTATCACCGTGTTACTTTGCCTGTGAAGTATCCGCTAATCTACGTAACAGATTGCTACCTTCGCTACTAGTGCAACACTTAGCAGAATTCGGTCCTCAGGCCGAATTGGTACTTCGAATTCTCTTTGTTGCAGGTTTCCACGTTCGGAGCTACTTCGTCGGAGGTGTCCGGAGCTGAGAGATCAGTTTCGGAGGTCACCGGGACACCCTTCGGCGGGACTGCAGGCTCCGGCAACAGGCTTCGCCAGCACACTTCATCGTAACGGGCTTCGCCATGACCATACTCCGCACTGGACGAAGTTACGCTCACGCGTAGTCTTCGCGTCATTATTTTGTAGTTTGTTGTATCAGAAACCTCACGGTGAACCCCACTGTTTGGAGGTGACCATCGCGTCCAGATCCGTTCGGAGTCCATCTTTGGCCGGATCAGTCCGAACGCCGAAGCACCCTTCGGCGGGACACTTCGCACCAGACGCCGAAGGTACACTTCGGTGACCCCTTCGCATCAGACTTTGAAGCAGACAGGCTCCGACCGGTTTGCTGATTTTATTTTGTTTAATATATTTCTTTCGGCTAATTGGATTATTTTGTGTGATCTGATTGCCTGGTGACTCCACCCCCCTTATCACGACTAAGGGTAGTCGGAACATAACGTCGGTGCTACGTCACGCTTAGGCTCATTCCTAAGTATCCATGCACTTTTGGATCGTCGAACTGACCCAAGTGCGGGGGCACGTTTCCGTGTCAACACACTTTTTGGTGACTCCGCTGGGGAAGACTACGCCAACATGACAAGTACATCTACATCAGCCACCGATACATCTACATCGACTACTATGTCTACACCGCCGATGGACACAATAGGAGGCGCGGATATCGACAACCGCAACATCTTGACACCTACACTTGAAGATATCCCCGCAGAAGACCGAGTAGAGATCGAGGCAAAGTTAAAGGCACTCCAAGACATGATGTTCGGGGGCTACGTCAAGACACGCGTGGGCTTCATCAAGCGCGACATCATCACCCCCGACCTCGCTCAGGTCCAGGTAACACCTGTATCACCTCGTTTATCTTCTTTAGAGATTGAGCAAAAAATAGCCGCATCAGTAGCTCAAGCCGTTAGCGCTTCGCTAGCCAACCGTTTAGATTCGGCAGTCAGCTCCCAAGTAGAGGCGACTCTTAGGAGGTTCGGCTTTACTAAGGCCGTACCCCCGGTTCCTATTGCTAGTGCACCTCCGACAAACCACATGTACGGCAACAACACTGGCGCAATCATGTCTCTGGCCTCAACACTTATGGCCGAGACCAATCATTACACCCACGGCCAAACTAACACCGCGTACCATGCACCACTACCTGCGCCGGTACCCGCGCTACCCACACCACATGCGCAGGCACCCGGACACGAGCACGTCATACAGATAGCATGCAGGGAAGAGGCACATGGCCGACACGCCGACATCCCACCGCGTGTCGCGCCCCCGCATGAGAGGCGCGGACAAGCAACATGCCAGGATGACATTGAAGAGCGGGTCCGCGCACTATTTAGAGAGTGTGCTGGTTTCATGCCCAAGGGACGGGTTAGGGTTTACCGTAAGCCATACCCCAACCATCTTGATACAGTACCCTACCCCCGCGGCTATAGAATCCCTGAATTCACTAAGTTTGATGGCGAGGGTAGCAAAACTACACTAGAGCACGTTAGTCAATTTTTGGCACAGTGTGGAGAAGTTAGTGGGGTAGATGCTCTAAAAGTTAGACTATTTTTTCTCTCGTTGTCCGGCACCGCTTTCACTTGGTTTTTGGTGCTCCCGCCAAACTCCATCCAAACGTGGGATGATTTACAGCAGAAATTCCATGATTATTTCTACACGGGTGAGACAGAACTTAGGCTTTCACATTTGACATCGGTTAAGCAGAAATCTAGCGAGAACGCCTCTGAGTATATCAAGCATTTTAGGGATACTAGGAACCGATGTTTTAGCCTTAACATTTCGGAAAGGGACTTGGCGGAACTAGCGTTTAACGGGTTGCATTCCGAAATTAAAGAGAGGTTAGATAACCAAAGCTTTTTAGAAGTTAGCCAAGTTCTACAGCAGGCTCTGGTCCAGGAGGGCCGAACCAAAGATAAGAAGTTTATTAAGACGTTTAGCAAGCTCAGGGCTGAAATCCACATCATGGAACGTTCTGACAAGGAAGAGTCAGAAGAGGAGGATTCGACCGATATGTACGTGGCCGAATGGGTGTGGAACGCTAAGAATAAACCTGTCACCTACTCCGAGTTACGACCATCCCCCACAAAGAATCGACTTAGTGAGGTCAAGTACTCATTTGATATAACTAAATGTGATAAAATATTTGATTTTCTCTTAAAAAGTCAGCTTCTCAGGTTACCTAAGGGTCAAGTCATTCCACCTGCCGATGAGTTAAAGAAGCATCCATACTGTAAGTGGCATGACTCACATTCACATAATACTAATGACTGCAATGTTTTTCAACGGCAGATACAATCGGCCATAGAAGAAGGACGATTGAAGATAGACCATAATCTGAAGATGAAGCTGGATAAAGATCCTTTTCCCATCAACACCGTCGACCTCGGCAAAAAGAAGGTCTTGATTCAGACGGAACAGGCCGAGTCGGCTAAGGGAGAGGATGTAATTGTTGGAGAGCCATGCACTCGCACGCTCATACCGAAGAACCCCGAGGTAGGAGTGTGGAAACAAAACATTAGTACCCCTTCGGCTAAGGCTCACAAGAGGCCGAAGGTAACATATAACATGCTGTTGAACAAGCATCAGAGAAGGGCCAAGGGAACGGGTCTGCACACTAAGAAGCTAAAGCAGCTGAAGGGTCCGAGGCTCTCAGAGGGTAGCTTCGGACCTAAGTAGGTGAACCCTCCACACGGAGGCTTCGGGCTACGGAGGTCTGATACTCCGCACGGTGATTCTGAGCCACAATGGCTGAATCCCCTGTACAGCGGCTTCGAGCCCCAGTTGTCGGGGCCCCTATACAGCAACTTTGGCCCCCAATGGCCGAACCCCGCACCGTGTTGGACCTCTCTGATGGGAGGCTTCGGCCCGCATTGGCCGAACGTGCTTCCGGCCTAGTAGGACCCTTCGCTGGTGTGGTCCGAGATACCATCGACTTTGCCGAACCCCCCTCCGAGTAACGGGTTCGGCTCATAGTGGGCGAGGCCACTGGAGCCACCGATGCCTCCGCTGTATGACTGGGCAGGAACCCTGTGGGCTCCATACGTATCTGGGTCGGTGTACCCTCCACAACCTAACACTATGCCTTGTTTTCCCCCAGAGTATTATGGATGGCAGGGACAAACAGACACGGCGGAGGGGGGCATCGTCCACAGACTGTCCATGGTGCCTTCGAATCGGACCATGCAGAGCGAAGCCAAAGGGTGCGAGTACATGGAGACCGAGGTCAAGGAGTTCGAAGCCATCACCATCAGAGTTGGGTCTCAGGAAGTCCCAATCCCGAAGACCTTGTCACAGGGTCTGACGGAGGTAAGTCTCATGCTTCGGCCGAGCTTTGCGCCGAAGCCTGGTTCGGTCGGTCGAACGAGGCCTGTCCGAACACAGGGTGCACAAGGCCAAAGGGCACAATACCACTTCGTCTAGAATTAACGGAAGCCGAACAGTGGCACCAGGCACCAAGCCACAACCATCTTGGGCACCTCCAGGCATGTCCAAATCACAGAAGAGACGCCTACAATGACTACGGGCACAGGAGATGTGCGAGAGGGAAGCTAAGGCCGAGCGCGACGCTATCTTCGAAGAAATCCGCCCTCGGTCAGCTACAAAACAGGTATGGAGGGAGAAGCCGGTTGAGATAAACAACCCAGCCCCTAGTCCGAGCGACGACGACGACATGCTCGACGACGATTACTCGCCCATCTCTGAAGGGCCCGCACCCAGGTGATGGACATCAACATCATCACGCTGTCGGCCGAGTTCGCACTACCACAGGATGAGGCTGAGGTTGCCCAATTGAACCTCGGCCGACGCAACGCCATCTTCGAGAAGCCCGAGGACTTGGCTCGCCATCTGAAGCCTCTCTACATCAGCGTTCACATTGATGGGAAGCCGATTTCTCGAATGCTCATCGACGGCGGCGCCACTGTTAACTTAATGACTTACTCGTTGTTGAAGAAACTTGGCAGGGATGAAGATGACCTGAAGAAGACCAACTTGATGCTCAACGGCTTCAACGGCGAGAGCTCCGAGGCCAAGGGAGTACTCTCCATGGAGTTGACGGTGGACAACAAGACATTGCCAATAGCATTTTTCGTCGTCGACGTACAAGGTAACTATAGCGTACTACTCGGGCGCGATTGGATTCATGCAAACTGTTGCATTCCCTCTACTCTGCACCAGTGCCTAATACAGTGGGACAGCGATGAGGTAGAAGTCATTCCCACAAATACTTCGGCCCAAGTAGCATTGGTCGATGTATCAGTTGATGCCGTCCATAACAAAGTAGAATGCCCATCAGGTAGGGATCTTTCGAATTACGATTTTGTTAGTGTATCCGGAGGACGGTTTATACCGGTGTATGTAAATCCGGCTGGAGTATCACGGCTATTTTTGTATTAATAGTCATGTCTAGCAAGAGTAATCTAGATTGGCTAAAGTCTCGTGTGGAGCAATATTGGTCTAATAAAGACGGTATTGCTGAGGCCATCGGGGACTTTAGTGAAGTAGAAAAAATAGGACAAGGTTTTGCATCGGCCGACCCCTTGGAGGAAGTTTACATAGGTAATGGTAGCATCCCAAGGCCGACTTTTGTAAACCAACATTTACAGCCCGATGAAAAGGCTGAAGTAATAAAGTTACTTCGGTCGTATGTTGATTGTTTCGCATGGGAGTATAGCGAGATGCTAGGGCTAAGCCGCAAGCTCGTGGAGCATCGGCTGCCTATCAAGTCCAGATTTAGGCCTTATAAGTAGCCTTCCCGCCGCTTTAACTCGGTCGTCTATGACCGAGTTAAAGAAGAGGTGGAGCGACTACTCAAGGCTGAATTTATTAGGCCGTGCAGGTACACGGAATGGGTTGCTAACATTGTGCCTGTAGAGAAGAAAGGGAGCGGCAAGATACGAGTATGCATTGATTTCAGGGATCTGAACAGAGCCACTCCAAAGGATGAGTATCTGATGCCGATAGCCGACATGCTGATCAACGATGCTTCAGGACACAAGGTACTAAGTTTTCTTGATGGCAAAGCTGGTTATAATCAAATCTTTATGGCCGAAGAGGACGTCTACAAGACTTCCTTTCGATGCCCTGGTTTTGTTGGTTTGTTCGAATGGGTCGTCATGACTTTTGGTTTGAAGAATGCTGGTGCCACGTATCACCGCACTATGAACTTAATCTTTCATGACTTGCTAGGGGTTATGTTAGAAGTTTACATTGATGATGTCGTGGTCAAATCAGACGCCATGGGAAACCATTTAGCCGATTTGAAGGTTGCTTTTGATAGAATGCGACAGTATGGGTTGAAAATGAACCCACTCAAGTGTGCTTTTGGTGTGTCGGCGGGTAAGTTCTTAGGTTTCATGATTCACGAAAGAGGCATAGAAATTGATCCTAAGAGGCTTGAGAAGATTAGAAACATTGCAGCGCCGACATGCAAAAAGGACGTACAGAAGTTTCTAGGCAATATGAATTATTTGCGTCGCTTCATATCCAACTTGTCCGGCAAGATTGATGCCTTTGTCCCCATACTCCGGCTAAAAAATGAAGCCGAGTTCACTTGGGGGGCAACCAGCAAAGTGCTTTTGAGAAGATCAAGGAGTGCTTGTCATCACCGCCTGTGGTGAGAGCACCCAAAGCCGAGATTCCGTTTTGGCTATACGTCGCTGCTGAAGATAGCGTGATTGGGGCTGTGCTAACCCAGGAGGTAGAAGAGAAAGAGTACATCATCACATTCTTGAGCCGCTGTCTGCTGGACGACGAAACCAGGTAGGCGTTTGTGGAACGATTGTGTTTATCACTTTACTACGCGTGCACCAAATTGCGCCATTATCTTCTCCCCACTACATGTGTTGTCGTTTGCCAAACCGATGTTATAAAGCACATTTCACAGAAACTGATTCTAAGTGGAAGAATCGGAAAATGAGCTTACGCGTTGATTGAGTACGATTTGTCCTACGAACTCCTGAGAGCAATGAAAGGCCAAATCGTGGCCAACTTTATAGTTGATCACCACATAGATGTCAGCTGGAGTGATACCATTGCTCTAGTTGAAGTAGTGCCGTGGAAACTTTGTTTTGATGGTTCGGCTTGCAAGAGTGGCCAAGGTATTGGAGTGGTTCTCATATCACCTAATGGAATGCACTTTGAAACTTCGGCCCGGCTGGAATTTTCTTCCACTAATAACCAAGCTGGATACGAAGCTTTATTGCTAGGTCTTGAATTACTAGAAGCTGTAGGTGCTAGACATGTTCACGCATACGGTGATTCTTTGTTAGTAGTGCAACAAGTAGCTAAGAGTGCTCAATGTTTTAACAGCTTGCTGAATAGTTACTTGGATAGATGTCTAGACATAATAGATACTTTTGATGATTTCAAAATCTCTCACGTGTCAAGAGAAGCCAATTCAGTCGCAAATGATTTGGCTTAGCAAGCATCTGGTTACCAAGTCAGGAGAGGAAAATTTTCTATATTGGAGAAGCTGATGCTCGGCCTCACTGCCGAAGCCAGTAACGGTGGGCAGGCACACCCTCCGGGTCAAATCCCTCTGGCCACCGAAGGTCACTGCGTGCCAAGGATCCTGGACCGGAGTACCCTGTCGACCAAAGGTGCTGGCACACCAAAGTCCGTAGGCCGAAGCTTCCTACACGGAGAGGGCTCCCTGGAGTCCGAACCCTCCGAAGGGCTTCGGCCCAGCACACTCCGCACGACCACCCCGGCCAGGCTTCGGCAGGAGCTGAAATGGCTCAGGGGGCACCCCGAAGTCAGTAATTTAGAAGTTTTTTCAGAAGGTGGACCAACGAGACCCTCTGAGACCTATAAGGGCGATTGGAGAGTCCCAATCGTATAGTATTTGAGAGACCCTAGCCAAAGGGTTGATCGGAAGGTTCGGCGACAAGCGTTGAAATTCGTGTTGATAGACGACACATTGTATCGCCGAACCATCAACGGAGTACTATTGAAGTGTTTAGACCATGAGCAATCCCAGGTGGCTACAGGAGAAGTCCATGAAGGGCTTTGCGGCACTCATCAGTCGGCCCAAAAAATGAGTTGGATGCTCAAAAGAGCGGGTTTTTATTGGCCAACTATGACTGAAGATTGTTTCAAATACTATAGAGGGTGTGAAGCATGTCAGAAGTTTGGCAATATCCAGTTAGCTCCTGCCTCATTGCTCAATCCTATTGTCAAGCCATGGCCGTTTCGAGGTTGGGGTTTAGACTTCATCGGCCAAATTCAGCCTCCTTCCTCAAAAGGGCATCGGTTCATGTTGATGGCGACAGATTACTTCACTAAGTGGACGATGTCGTGCCTCTCAAGAACATGACTCACAATGAGGTACATGATTTTATTTTGAAGCACATCATACATAGATTTGGCATTCCTCAAACTCTTACTACAGATCAAGGTAGTTCATTTGTTTTGGAGAAGTAAGGGGCTTCACCGAATATTATGGTATTAAGTTGATAAACTCTTCACCTTACTATGCTCAGGCCAATGGCCATGCCGAGTCTAGTAATAAAACCATTATTAAGCTCATTAAGAAGAAAATTGAAGAGTTTCCTAAAAGGTGGCATGAGGTGCTTTCCGAGGCGCTATGGGCTGGTAGAATTGCAAAGCACGGTGCTACCAAGGTCAGTCCATGTGAGTTGGTATATGGACAAGAGGCCGTTCTACCTGTAGAGGTAGATATTGGCTCCTTAAGAGTGCTAAAGCAAGATGGCTTATCGGTCGACGAGTATGAAACTCTTCTAAAGGATAATCTAGAGGAAGTGACCGATAAGAGACTAAGGGCTTTAGAAGCCATAGAAGTAGACAAGAAGAGAGTAGCTAAAGCCTACAATAAGAAGGTTAAACCAAAATCGTTTCAAATAGGAGACTTGGTGTGGAAAACGATTTTACCCTTAGGCACGAAGAGTCCCAAGTTTGGTAAATGGTCACTGAGAAACCAAGGGTTGGTTTCAGTGTTTGTGATGAGTGATTGACAGGCTTTTACCCTCTGGTTCGGAGGTTGGACCACCGAAGGTTGTTCGGAGGTTGGACCACCGAAGGGTGTTCGGAGGTTGGACCAACGAAGGGTGTTCGGTGAGTTGGTTGCTGCAGCTGTTGCAGCGGAGTGTGCGTGTCGGAGGGGTCCGGCAGTACACGATGACTGGGTTTGTACCAAAGGCTTCGGTACTTTGGGCGGTACACCGGAGTGTGTACCAGAGGTTGCTAACCCAGAGAGGTCTCCGGAGTTCTGGATGCACTTGTCTGCTTGTCTGTAGTGCGTAGGGACTTCGGAGGCGACGGACAGGTTCGTAGCAGGTGAACCTAGGTCAAGCGGGAGGCTTGATACCAGGGGAGCAGGGAGCTCCGTCACGGTGGCTACGAAGGGGTCCAGGTCGGTCCTCGGGTCGAGGTGCGCCAGGTGAAGGCAGAGAGTGCGGAGCATGGCTCCGGTTGAAGGTACTCCGAGACAAAGTCCTTGGAGTTGAGGCACTTCGAAGGTACTCCGAATGGAGTGAATTCGAAGTTTGGTGGATCAAGTCCTCTGCGGAGGCAAGGAGTTCGAAGTGTTCTCTGGAGGGAGACATTCGAAGGTACCTGACAAAGGTCTCAGAAGTCGAGGTGCATCGAAGGCATGGTCCGGGTGAGGCTCGTCGAGAAGTGTGCTCGGGGAGAGACACTGAGACGGAGTGCTCATGGAATGCTTCGTGCGGAGACCTTGGACGAAGGAGGGACTTCGAAGGGTGGTACTCCGAAGGTGGGGCTTCAGAGTGAGGATTACTTGTGGTACTTCGGCCATGCATGGCTTCGGTACACGGACTGACAGAGTTCGATCTGGGCGGAAGCTGCGAAGCCGTGGTGGTCCACTCCGGAGGTGTTGGTGCGAAGGCCCAAGGGCTTTGACGGCTTCGGCTCAAAACCGTCACTGTATCGAAGGCTGACTTCGGTGAAGCGAAGGCCACCTGGCTCAAGGCTTCTCACCGAAGCTACCGCACCCCTCGCGTGCGAAGGGGGGCTTCACAAAGGTCAAAGGCTGCAAGTCTGACAGTGTCTGCTCTGCAAAAAGCTGGTGCTGTCCCCTCTGCAAAGGCTGACAGAGAAGCCTCCAATAAAGTTGACTACCTTTTGTACCCCTCAGTTCTGTAGAGACAAAACCAATGTAAACCCTAGGGGTAAAGTAGTCAATTCCTTTGGGTGAATAGTGGCTATAAATATGGGGGCCTGGTAGGTAACATTTAACACTTTGAGCATTTACTGTTGAGCTCCTGTACCAGCCACCTCTTCTCTGTATTCATCCAGAGTTCATTTTTACTGTGTTCCTTGTTCAAGCGGTGAATCCCTGCTTCTGTGCTGTTTTTCTGCTTGAGCTTGTTTGCATACCTCGCTAGTTTTAGTGCACCGAAGCCTGTTAAGGCGAAGTGTGTTTTGCGCGAAGTGTGCTTTTCAGTGTGCGTTCGCTCTGTGTAACAGGAGGCGAGACCTCGCTGCTTACTAGCGAAGCCCTAATCGAAGCCTGTGTTTTTATCGTGTCTAAGTTCCTAGTGAAGTCTGCTAGTGTGCGTTTAGACCTTCGTGTACGAAGCCCAGCACAAGTTGCTGCTGCCAAGTACTTGGTCGAAGTCCTCAGAGAGCTGTTCACTCTTGCGAAGGGTGAAGTGCGAAGCCTGCTCAAAGCACCCTGTGTGCGGAGCCTGCACAGACTTATCAGAGTTGATTTTCAAGGGTAGCGAGTGGAGCGAAGTCTTCTTGGCTTCGAACCTTAGCTCCTGCGAAGCCTGTGTTCGGAGTTGTCAAAACACCTCCAAACCAGAACTTCGAAGGTAGTGTTCGAAGCCTGTTCCGCAGAAGACAGAATTAAAACAGAAGGCTAATTTTTAGTCTGAAATTTTAAAAGCTCCCATTCACCCCCCCTCTGGTCGCTGTTTTCGGTCCAACAATTGGTATCAGAGCGGGTTAAGATCACCAGTTGACCTTAACCGGTTTTGTGATCTGTTGGCGACATGGATAGAGGCAGTAAAATTCCTCTGTTCGAAGGGACAGACTGTTGCGCCCCGATTTAACAAAATCGAGACATTATTGAATTTCCATAGAAAAACAATAATACAAGAGGTTCATCATGCGACAACGTACATACGATAATATCCATGGTACGCAGACCATATTTATTACAACATTGTTTTAGTAAAAACAATAATAAGATAATTTAAACGGCGGCATGACGAACGTCTTCTTCAGGATCTTTCTTCTCGACTGGGTCGCTACTCCAGACCGTCTTCAAAGTAAGCATCCTCTGTGGGGTCCAACGGGTATGAGTACAAAAAGTACTCAACAAGCCACCGCAAATGCAAATAATAATGCAGGATAATAAACAAGGAAGGATAAAGGCTAACAATGCGGAATAAAGCAGTTGCAGTTATGGCATTTAGTGTAATCATATTTTAATCATGCGGAAAGTAAACATGAACATCATCAACATCAACTAACTCGAGGAGTACGTTTTACCTCCTCGCACAACGGTCCTTACATGTCAATCCATCATGCACATTCATATTCAAGGTAAACTAACTGGGGGATGTCACGCAACCCGCCCTTGACCGTGGGCTCGGCTTTTCGAAAAGATTTAAGACTCTGATCAGAGATGTACTACTGTACCCACAAGGCACGCACTCATCTCAACGAGATGACCCATTTCACGGGAACTCGTGCCAAAACCTCAATATGAGATGTTCCAAGCGATAACCACCCGCTCTAGGTTTCGCCGGCGCGCCGGGCCGCATCCCGGCTAACGTCGCACCCCCTTTTGCGCCACATTGGTACAAGTCACCCGCAGGTGCAACTTGACCCATCTCCAAATGGTGGCCTCGGTTTGGAACAACCCATACCTTAGTTAGGACTTACCCACTAGACTTGTGGTTAGTACGTAAGTGTATTGCAACGGATCCCTCAGACCGGTCCTTATAGTGCCCCGGGTGCGACTGACCAATGCCCTAGCTTGCACCCGGAACCCACCATGCATACACTCACAACCATGACTCATCACCAACAGAATTTCCAAGGATAAGAAGTAACGGGGATCATATAATAGAACCATTTTGCTACGACTCATTTTTATCCTATAGCGGCCGTGTCAATACTTTGGACACTAACTAATATCATTAATCATATGGTGACAAGGAGGTTAGGCGAGATAGCATGGCTTGGGTTGCACATCAAGGTCGGGGGATCCTAAATAAATATAATGTAAGGGTTCGTTTGACTAATGCATATATAATCTATGTGTTATAGCGATAGTCAATTCAAACATGGGTTCAATATGTTCAAGAGAATTGTTTGGTGACTTGCCTTGTTCAGCGAAAGGCGAGGGAGGGACTTCCGGGAAGTATTCCGGCTCCTCGACGGCGTCGTAGTCTTTTCAATAATAATAAAGTAAAATAAATACAACATTCTATATGAACAACGTAAAATCACACAACAAGCATATGAGTTTAAGTTGGTTTGATTTTAAAGAAAATCAGTTGTTAAGGTTCTGAAATTTATTTCATGAATAATTTAAAATGAATCAAAATGAATTATGGTTTTTCATAAAAGGGTTTTTAAGTGTGAATGATATCACCTTAAGTTTTCTAATTAATTTGATATGAATGGTCCAGAGAAAACTCTGTGGTTCTAGTATATAAACAGAAAGAAATAAATATATAAATTTTCTGAAGTTTAAATATTTGAATTCATATTTTAATCCTAAGGGCATTTGAATACTTATTTAAATAAACCTGAAAAATTCCAAGTAAACCTACTGTTTTTATTGCATAAACATGTAGAGAATAATTTTATGAATTTTCTGAAATTGGAATGGTAATTTTTAGAGTCCAAATGCGCCAGATATGAATTTTACAAGTTTAAAGGTCTTTCTGAAATTCATTTTCAAATTTTAAAACCCTCGGGTCCACGGTGAGCCAGGCCCACGGTGAACCCGCGCACTGTGCGCGTGCGCCGGGTCGATCTGGACCGTCGGATCCAGATCCGACGCGCGAGGGCGAGGCGGGACGCGTAAGTGACTACGGACGGCCAGGATTAAAACGTTCGAAGGGGTACCACGTGGACGCACGAGATTAAACGCGGGGTTTTAAAACTAACGGACGCACGAGATCGCACCGTACCGCTTCACTCAGATCCGACGGCGCCGATTAAATCGCACGAGGGATTAAATCCGGCCGTTAGATCTGGATCGCACGGCGTGGATCGAATCCGACACGGCACGGGTACTCGACCCGTGCCGGTCGTCTTCTCCGACGACGGCGAACGGGCCAGCGGCCACGGCGAGCGACGGTGACCTAGTCCAAGGCCTAAAATGGAACGAGGGTGCTACGGGGATCACGAGGGTACCTTAAGCGAGACGAGGGGTCGACGGAGCGCGGTCGGCGGCGAGGGTAGACGGCGGAGCGGTTCGGGCTTCTCGTCGGCGATGGTGTTCCGGCGGGGTTCGACGTCGGCGGAGGGGTGGCCGAGGTCGGGGTCGTTCTCGAGGTCACGTTGATGGCGGAGGAACGGGTGGAGGTGGTCCGGTGCGACGGCGAGCGGTGGCCGGAGGCGAACCAGAGGGTGTGCGCTAAAAGGCGAATTGTGGGTGCTCTGTTCGTTCTCGAGGCGATTAAGCGTGGGGGTCGGACGCGGCTCAGGCTGGGGGCTTAAATAGGACACCGGAGAGGGCTCGCATGCAAGGAAAGCCGGGGGAGAGCGTTAAGGTCGCCGGCGAGGGCTCGGCCATGCATGGAGCAGCGTTCCCGGGGGCTTAAACGCGTGCTTTTATGGGTTTAAAATGGGCGGTGGGCCTCGGGGAGTTAATGGCCGGCGTCGGTTTAACGGGAGGGGGAGCCGGCGAGGGGATCCGAGGCGAAGTCTTCGCCGGCGGAATTAGGGGGGGGGGGGGGCGGCGCGGGGTTGAAGATGGTTCTGACGAGCGGGGGCCACAAGCCAGTGAGCGCGAGCGGGCGAGGGTGGCGCCTGACGGGTGGGGCCGAGGCGTCGGGTTCGCGCGCGAGGGGAGGGACTCGGCGCCGACAGGTGGGACCGGGTTGTCAGCCAGAGGCGAGCGGGGTAACGGGCTGGGCCGGCCGGGAGAGAGAGAAGGGAGGGTGGGGAGCCCATTACTGTTCTAATACATTTCTGAATAAAAATAATTCCAGAAATTAGATTAAAATGTTAGGGCTACTTCCAAGGTTGATAAAAATTTATAAAAATTCCCAAAATTATATTTTGGTCTTAGGATCATATACAAAAAGTTTCACCTCCTAATTTGGTCATCTACTCTATGTTGTAGTTCAAAAGGGTATAAAAGGGAATTAAAAGTATTTTCTGAAATAATAATTCCAAGAAATTGAATTTAATAATATTTTTATTGTTTTGAAAATTTGGGGTGTTACACAGACTTTGCATACTGGAAGGTGCGCATGGAGGCTTACTTGTTAAGCCAAGGAAATGCAATTTGGGAGATTGTGGACTCACAATACTCCATCCCTGATACTCGCACTACTCAAACAGAAAAGATCAGTATAATGCCAACTCCAAGGCTAGGAATATACTGTTCATTGGTTTGAGCCGGAGTGAGTTTGATAGGGTGCAGCACCTTAGGACTGCTAGGGAAATTTGGACAACACTCACTATTTTTCATGAGGGCTCTACACAGATTAAGGCCAGGCGCCAAAGCACATATAATCAACAGTATCAGCTGTTTGTGCAGGAACCTGGTGAATCTATAGATGCCATGTTTTCTCGCTTTGATGCGATAGTGAGTAACTTGCGGTCCAACGGGACGCTTGCTTACAATGATCACGATAGGGCTATCAAGCTTCTCTATGCTCTTGACCGTAGCATATGGGAAGTAAAGATATCCAGCATTGAGGAGTCTGCAGGTTATGACACATTGACCTGTGATGAGCTCTTCAGCAAGCTGAAGTCCACAGAGATTGCCAAGGCATCTCTTGCTGTGCACAGAAGCTCCTTGCCACAGCCATTGGCATTGGTTTCTAGCACTAGCCGTGGCACCGCTGCAGAACCGAGCACATCTGGTACTTGTGTTCTTGCAAATGGTTTTGCTTTGTCCTCCCTGGTCTCCGTCACAAAGGAGCAGGTGGACACTTTGGATGATGATGAGCTTGCTTTGAATGTGGCGACACCTCTCACATTAAGGCCAATTGCCCTAAGCTCAAGAAGAGAGATGAGAGTGAGCGCCCCAAATACCACAAGAAGGAGAGGAAACCCTTTGTGAAGGGCAAGCGCGGCAAGGTGGCTAAGAGAGTAGCCAAAGCCGCTTCCAGAGCTTTTGTTGCTGCTCTCAGCGACATCGACACTTCCTCAACTGAGGAGTCGAGCTCTGAGGAGGAGGAGTCCCCAAGGAAGGAGGACAAGAAGGACAAGAAGGGACGAGACTTCACCGGCCTTTGCTTCATGGCCGATAGCAATCACAGCGGCGATGAGCTTGACTCATCTGAGGTACCTCTATCATCTGACCAGCTATTAATTAAATTAGATGAGCTAAATGAGGTAGTTCTTGGTCAGGATAGATTACTTGTTGTCGCGCCCCGATTTAATAAATCAGGACTTTATTGAAATTCCATAGAAAATCAATAAAACAAGACGTTCATCACACGACCACGTACAAGACGGGCAATCATTCACGGTTCGTAGACCGCATTAATACAAAGTGAATGAAAGTGAAGAGAAACTAATAAAATCAAGGGTCCTAGATGAACGCCTCCTTCCAGTCTCGCCTTGACTGGGTCGCTACTCCAGACCTTCATCCTCCTCGCAGTAGACGGGCTCTGATGGTGTAAGTCAACGGGGTGAGTACAGATGTACTCAGCAAGCCACCGAATGCAAATATAATGCAAGGTAATAACAAGGGAGATGGTGGCTAGTTTTGCGGAAGCAGCATAATTATAAAGCATTAATTGTGAGCAATTTATTAGTACGGAAAAGTAAACATGTATATGCATCATCATCTTCTAACTCGAGGAGTACGTTTTACCTCCTCGCACAATAGTCCTTACATGCCATGAATAACTCAATCCTTCAAACAATTGTAAACTAACTGCGAGTAGTCACACAACCCGCCCTTGACCGTGGGCTCAGCTTTTCGAAAAGATTAAATTACTCTGATCAGAGATGTACCACTGTACCCATAAGGCACGCACTCATCACCTACACCAAAGTGTAACGAGATGACCCATTTCACAGGAACTCGTGCCAAAACCTTCCATATAGTTCTTCCCGACTCAACAGCACCCTCTTATAGGTTTCATATGGTGTCCCGACGCGTCGGAGCCCCACCATACCCCCCTTGAGCCTCGTCGGTACAAGTCGCCCGCAGGCTTGCCCCTTGCCCCCTCCACTATGGTGCATCGAGTCGGAGTATTCCATACTTCTAGTTAGGACTTACCCATTAGACTTGTGGTTGGTACGGAAGTGCTTTGCAACAGATCCCGCAGACCGGTCCTTATAGTGCCCCGGGTGCGACAAACCAAGGCCCGAGCTTGCACCCGGAACCCACCATACTTATAACCTAGCCAACTCCAACAGAGTCCAGAGACAAGAATAACGGGGTATTTCATATACCAGAATCCATCTATCTACGACTCAGTGTTTTTATCCTATAGCAGTTGTGCCGGTACATTGGGCACTAGCTAATATTTTATAGTAGAGTGACAAGGAGTTAAGGCTCAATAAGCATGGCTTGGGTTTGCACACAAGGACGGGGATCTAATAAATATAAGTGTAAGACTTGATTATTGTACTAATGCAATATTAACCTATGAGTTATAGCGATAATTTATTAAAACATGGGCTCAAATATGATCAACTGTTTCCACAGGGGTGGTCGATGACTTGCCTTGCTCCGCGAATGGTGAAGGTGGAACCTCAGGATAGAACTCCGGATCTTCGACGATGTTGTAGTCTTCTCGATACGGAAAAAGTAAACACAACATTCAATAAACAACCCAAAATCAAGCATACAAGCATACATGTTTTGTTGGGTTAAGTAAAGGAGATAGAGTCTTAAAGTTTAGGGAATTGTTACTTAAATATGTAAGATTGATTTCTAATGAGATTTCTGAATTTTATGACTTGATGTAATTATTTTTCCTAGGGGTTTTTATTTTCCCCTTTTTAAAGTTGAAGTCAAAAAGTTATAAAATAGCCTTAATGTTTTTATGGCATTAATATAGTGACATTAAGTTATTTAGGTCTTCTGAAGTTGTTATATAAGTTTTTAGAACATTTTCATAAAGTGTGGACTTTTCCTTATAAGAATTAATTAAATGTTTAAAATGGCTTTTGCAATATTATCTAATAAAATAAAGTGGGCAAAGTGAACATGCTATTTTTATTTCATTAAAACAGTGGAGTAAAGTTCTCTAGATTTAATATATAAATTATTAAAGGTTTTTCTGAATTATTTAATTGAAATATTAATTAAATCCTAAAGGGGACTTTTATTTATTATTTAATAAGATTATTATGTGCCAAATAAATATATTGTTTTATTGCATAAAAGTGTAGAGAATAAAAAGATAGATTTTACAAAATTTGAATGGTCGAATTTGGAGCTAAATTGAAGGAGATATGAATTTTTGGGAGAGTATATAAATGAAGTTTTTAACCAATTTCTTATATGATGTTCGTATTTATTTTAATAGTTATAAAAATATTAAAAATTCAAATAAAAAGCCTAGTGTATATTTTTAGCTTGAAGAATTTAATAAAAATTTCCAAACCCAAAATTTGAATTCTTTTTGAGATTCTTAATTCCTCGTTGTTTTAAACCATTTTATTATTCATACACGGTCCATATAATTTAAATTTTATTTTCTGCAATTTAAAATAAAATTTATAAAATCTCATAAAAATTTATTTTGTCTTGAGAAACTTAACATAAATTACTCATATCAAATCCTGAGTTATATATCATGATTTGTATTTATTTTTCTATTCTTAATTCAATATATAAAAATAGTTTTTAAAAAGGATTTTAACGAAATTTAAATACGTAGTTGAAATGAGATTTTGACCTAATAAATCGAGATAAATATTATTAATTTGACGATAAAGGATCAAGTAAAAATAACGAATAAATTAGATTAAATGGATTATCAAGGATTAAGGGACGATACGAGAATAACCCATTATATATATTATAATCAAAGTGGGATCATCCGGTTTTGATAATGATATTTTAGGATCAATATTAATTAATAGTTGAAAACGTATCGATGAACAAGATGACATAGCGGAATAGAAACAATTATGATGCGATAATTAGACATGGAACAATTTAATTGATAGGAGCAAGTGAATCAAAAGAAAATGTGTTCTCACTGGGAGGGAACAAAAGACGATAATGTGGAGTATCGGCTTGGCGCTATACAACGGATGGCGCACGGGGCGCAGGACGACATGGCTGCGCAGCCGACGTGGATGGTTTTGGAGAGGGTGGCATATGGAGGAGGAGAGGGTGGTGTGGGGAGAATGAGAGGGTGGCATCGTTTTTATAGGGGGAGAAGGGCTATGGGAGAAATGGAAAGAGGAGTGAGAAATAGAAAGAGGAGGGAGAAATAGAAAGAGAGATAAATGGAAAGAGAAAAGAAGGAAAATAGAGGGAGAGGAAGGAAAGAGGAAAAAGGAAGGGGAATGGAGAAATGGAAGGAGGAGGGAGAAATAGAAATGGAGAGAAATGGAAAGAGAAAGGAAGGAAAATAGAGTGAGAAGAAGGAAAGAGGAAAAAAGGAAGAGGATGAAGAAATGGAAGGAGGAGGGAGTGGAGGTGGCTGTGCGTGCAGCCAAGGGAGGTGCGCAGGAAGAAAAGAAAGCAAGGAGAGAGAAGGAAAGGAAAAAGAAGGAAAGAGAAAAAGGGAAAAAGGAAAGAAAAGAAAAGGAAAGGAGGAAAAATAGAAAAATATTTTTCTGAAAATTCAAAATTGAAATTTTAAGAAAAAGTTAAAAGTTTTTGGAAAGTTTGAAATTTAAAATAAATTTAGAAATCTTGGATTTTAAAGAAATAACGCGTGAATATTTTAACGAATAAACGACGGTTTGAAAAATCAATTAATTTTATATTCGCGTCGAAATTAGAAATTCCGAACATGAACACCAAAATAAGGTTTTTAATTCATTTTTCGGAATATAAAAATAATTTTTAAATTGATTTTTAATGGGATTTAAACACGCAGTTAAAATGGGATTTTAATTTCGCGACGGAAAATAGAACGTTGATTCCTTGGGATTTTTGATTGGGAAAAGATATAAATAGTCAAAAATTATGATTTAAATTATATTGGAAAGAGAGTGATTCAATTATTAGTTTTTTTATTAAAGTTATTCATTGAAATATTATGGATTACTATTCTAGTTACAAAAATTCTTAATAAAAACCTAAATATATTTGAGGTGGGGGAAATTTACTTGAAACTTCTCTAGCCGAATTTTATTTGGTTTTATATTATTTTTAATTGAAATGATTTATCATATATTTTATTCACACAAAAATTCTTGTTGAAATATATTTTATTAATTAGTGTTAAAGTTTTACAATGAAATGATATTGATTATATTTAATTCCTTTGCGTCAAAAATTCCGAAAAAATTTTGGGACGCAATTAAGGCTAGGAGATTTTTGGGAAAAAATACAGTAGCTGCGATTTATTTTTAAATGAAAATTTAAGCTTGTATTTTAGATTTCTTATTTATCGATTTATACTGAATCCTTTTCTTGAAATTCATTTATTAATTACTTTATTTTATTTTTAACGCCTGATAAAATTCAGGGCGTTACACTTGTGCAAGCCGCTAGAGAAAGAAAAGACCTTAGACTTAGGCTAGAAACTGTTTCTACTGAATATGCCATGCTTAAGTCCAAAGTAAATGATGCTGATTGTGAGTCTTGTTCTGTTGTCATGGGTGAGCTTGCTCAGTTGCGTTCTGTACATGCTCAAACTCTTTCTGAGCTTGAGACTGCACAGAAGCAGCTTTTGGTGGTGGATTCTAGACCTCATGATATTATTGAATGCATGAACTGTTCTTTATTACGCGAGAGCATTAATTTACGTGATAAACATGTTCATGATCTAGAGGCTAGATTGGAGAGAGCCGGTAGTTCTAAGGATGTGCAACCTGTTTGTGACACTTGCATCACCCTTAAGGACCAGCTAGGCACTGTTAGAGAGCGAGCTGAGAACCTCATGACTGAAAATGAATACCTTCTTTCCGTGGTTAATAAATGCACTGAGGGAAAGGGTAGGATGGATTTGCTCTTGGCCAAGACCAAGTTTTGTGCTGACAGAGCAGGGGTAGCTCTAGGTTTGGGTTTTGAGAGGATTTCTTCAGACAGCAAGACCAAAACTGTTTTTACCTCTCCCACTACCTTAGAGAAAGAGAGAGCTCTGTTAGACACTCCTTCAGCCAAAAAGCCTACCCAACCACCAAAGAAAGCCACACCTCCTGCCAAGAAAAATCCTCCCAAGAAAACCACTCAGAAGAAGCCCAAGGAGCCTGTGAGGGTTGCTCCTATGACCCATGAGAGTGCCCCTAGGAGAGTTTTTCATTGTTCTTACTGTCAGCGGGCGGGTCATTTGATTGGTTTCTGTTTTTGTCGCATCAAGGATGAGCGACGCGCTCAGGCGATGAGTTACCAGGACATGCATTACCCATCTTTAGGTATGCATGAGTCTGAGTTTTACTATCGTCCTACTTTTGAGGCTCCTCATGCTTCTCGGAGAGGTTTTGCTCCTCGAGGTGTTCACCATGTTCCATATGGTGGTAGACCCCGGGCGAGTAGCTTTGTACCTCGTCAGAGTTGGAGACCTCGACATGTTGTTCGATCACAGCATGTAGGTAGACCTCGCACTTTGCATCATTTCGATTTTCCTGTGCGTAGACAGTCTACTTTTACTGTGCCTACTACTCGTGTCACTCAGTGCTGGATGCCTCGTCATTATTTCACTCACCCCAGCACTGAGCGATCGAGATATTCTTATCATGTGTAGGTGACAGATCGAGGCTTGGAGGGCACATGGATCATGGACTCCGGTTGTTCACGCCACATGACCGGAGATACAGCATGGTTCTCCAGCCTCACCACAACCAAGCAAAGGGAACATATCACCTTCGGAAACAATCGAAGGAGTAGAGTGAAAGGTAAAGGTGTGGTAAGAATTAACTCGAATTTCACTCTCAAAGATGTTGCTTTGGTTGAGAATCTGGGATACAATTTGTTGTCTGTATCTCAGTTGCTTGATGAGGGCTTCGAAGTGCGATTTCATCGCGATACTTCGCAAGTGCTCAATTCTGATGGCGTTGTGGTGTGTAAGATCTTTAGAGTTGGGAGAGTTTTTGGAGCTGATTTTTCAGAGTCATCTGGTTCTTCTCATTGTCTTGTTGCACATTCAACTTCTGAGCTTTGGAAGTGGCATAGGAGACTAGGGCATATGAGCTTTGAGTTGCTCGCTCGTCTTAGCGCCCTAGGCCTGATCCAAGGATTGCCCAAGCTCAAGTTTGAGAAGAATTTAGTTTGCGCTCCTTGTCGACATGGAAAAATTATTGCTGCTTCGCATTCGCCAGTCACCACAGTGATGACTGAACAACCCGGAGAACTTCTTCATATGGACACTGTAGGTCCTTCTCGGGTTAGTTCTTTAGGCGGCAAGTGGTATGTATTAGTTATTGTCGATGATTTCTCTCGCTACTCTTGGGTCTTCTTTCTTGCCAGCAAGGATGAAGTGTTTACACACTTTCGGAGCTTGGCTTTGAGACTTTTCACTGAACTCCCTGGTGCATTGAAATTCATTCGAAGTGATAATGGCACTGAGTTCAAGAACAGTCTCTTTGTTGACTTTTGCATGGAGCATGGCATAGAACATCAATTCTCTGCTCCGCGGGTTCCTCAACAGAATGGTGTCGTTGAAAGGAAGAACCGCACTTTGGTTGAGATGGCTAGGACGATGCTCGATGAGCACAGGACTCCTAGAAAATTCTGGGCTGAGGCCATGAACACTGCATGTTACATCTCAAACCGTATATTCTTGCGCTCAATTTTAAATTTGACATCTTATGAGCTGCGTTTTGGGAGACAGCCCAAGGTTACTCATCTTCGAGTTTTTGGTTGTCACTGCTTTATCCTAAAACGTGGTAATTTGGATAAATTTGAGTCGCGTTCTTCTGACGGGATCTTTTTGGGTTACACTACTCATGGTCATTCTTATCGTGTTTTTAATCTGGAAACTAACACTGTCATCGAGTCATGTGATGTGACTTTTGATGAATCAACCCCCTCTGTTAGTTCTGCTCTTGAACAGGCAAATGAACACGATATGGAACAGACCATCTTCGAAGAAGAAGATCCCGGAGAATTCGAGGATGAACCCCTTCTACCCTCGACATCAACCCCCGAAGCCGACCCCGCTTCGACTACTTCGGCACGAGGTCCCGAAGCAACTACCTCAACATCGGTCATCTTGGACCACTCCAACGCACAAGTGAGGGGGAGACTGCATCCCGCCGCGAGGCTCCACATCATGTTCAAAGGATGCATCCTCCCGAGCAGATCATTGGTGAGCTTGATCAGAGGGTAATACGTTCTCATGCTCATTTCATTGATTCAGCTTTTGTTGCTTCTTTCGAGCCCTTAGATGTTAGTCATGCACTCTCTGATTCTAGTTGGATCAATGCCATGCATGAGGAACTTGAAAATTTTGAGAGAAACCAAGTCTGGTCATTAGTTGATCCTCCACCAAACATTCATTTCATTGGAACAAAATGGATTTCAAAAATAAACAAGGGGAGGATGGGACAATAATTAGAAACAAGGCTAGACTTGTAGCTCAGGGTTATTCTCAACTAGAAGGGATTGATTTTACTGAAACTTTTGCACCTGTTGCTCGCCTTGAGGCCATTAGGATTTGCTTGCCTTTGCGACATCCCAGGGATTCAAACTCTATCAAATGGATGTCAAAAGTGCTTTTCTTAATGGCTTCATAGGTGAAGATGTTGATGTAAAACAACCCCCTGGTTTTGAAAACCCTAAGTACCCACATAAAGTCCTTAAACTTCATAAGGCTCTTTATGGACTCAAGCAGGCCCCTCGAGAATGGTACGATAGACTTAAGTCTTTTCTGCTTGAGCGAGGGTATTTGATGGGCTCTGTTGATAAAACCCTGTTTACTCTCAAGCATGGCAAAGATTTCCTCCTAGTTCAGATTTATGTGGATGACATCATCTTTGGTGGCTCTTCTCATGCTTTGGTTGCCGAGTTTGCAGATACCATGAGCAGGGAATTTGAAATGTCCATGATGGGTGAACTCACCTTTTTCCTTAGTTTGCAAATCAAACAAAGCAAACAAGGTACTCTCGTCCACCAGACGAAGTACACCAAGGACCTGCTCAAGAAGTTTGACATGTCCGATGCGAAGCCCCTCGCCACTCCAATGGCTACATCTGTAGCATTGGATCCTGATGAAGATGGAGAAGCCGTAGATCAGAAGGAGTTCCGAAGCATGATCGACTCCCTCCTCTACTTGACTGCTACGAGGCCGGACATACACTTCGCAGTGTGTCTGTGCGCTCGTTTTCAGGCTTCACCACGAGCTTCGCACCGCCAAGCGGTAAAACGCATACTCAGGTATCTCAAACATACCCTCGAATTTGGCATATGGTATTCAGCATCTTCATCTTTATGTCTTCGAGGTTATTCCGATGCGGATTTTGCTGGGTGTAGGATTGATAGGAAGAGTACCTCTGGTACTTGTCATTTTCTGGGTACATCTCTGGTTTGCTAGTCTTCCCGCAAACAGTCTAGTGTTGCACAATCGACGGCTGAGGCCGAATATGTTGCTGCAGCTAGCTGTTGCTCTCAGATTTTGTGGATGGTTTCCACTTTGCGGGATTTCGGGTTAGATTATAAGAGTGTTCCACTTTTCTGTGATAACACTAGCGCTATTTGTATTGCCAACAACCCGGTTCAGCATTCCAGAACCAAACACATTGATGTGCGGTATCATTTTCTCAGAGATCACAATGAGAAGGGTGATATTGAACTTCAATATGTTGATACCCAACACCAGCTGGCCGATATTTTCACAAAACCCCTCGATGCTTCTCGATTTGCTTACTTGCGTGAGGAACTTGGTATTTGTCACCCTTACGGCATTTTGTGAGGGGGAGCAGTTTTAGATGGATGAGCATTTGCTAATCGTATGTTGAAATTGCATTTACATCTTTTTGCACTTATATGCCTGATTATAATCCATGACATCATGACAACTCAGCTCTTCTTAATTTATCTGAAACATTCATGTGCATGATGTTTCTTTTCAAAATCAAATCGTGCTCACTACTTAGTCTTGAATCTAGCATGTTTAGGCAGGACTGCTTTAGCTATCTTTTATCTGCTTGATAGCAAGACACATTTATTTGGATGCTAAAAATTTGCAACTTGAAAAATTGTTCTACATTTTCATGGATATTCATAGAGTGCCAAACAATTGGCTCACTTAGTTAAAATCAAAAATTCCATGATTTGCATGCTTCAAGTTAAAAGATCCAGGTGGGTTTGTTTGTCGCACTACCCTATTCTAGATTGCTTACCATTGCACATTGGTCTGAACTGGAATAGTGTAGTGTATGCCAAAATCATTGTTTTAAGCTTCTAATGGCTTTCATGCTTAGGCTTGGCCTGATTGGAAAGTATAAGGTGGACAAACAATAACCCCTGGCACTAAGAAAAGAACAACAAAATTCATTGATCATCAAGTTTGCTTTTCATGCTCCATTTGAACTGGACTTGTCTGTCTAGAGTAGAGATTGACTAGCTTTGCGCAGTCCCTGCTTTTACTTGTCTAGTTTCCTTGACTAAGTGGTGATGCCTTTCTTTTAAAACTGATCAAATCACATGCTTCATCATGTTTTTAGAGACTATTAATTTGAGCTGAACCCATGATCATTGGTATTATTGTTGGCATATTTTTGCTTTATATGTCTTTGCAATTCTGCTCATTTCCAAGCAATGCATCTCTTTCATGCTCCTTGATGCTTGCATTGCCAAAGGGGGAGAAATTGCTACGTTCTCTGCTATAAAGGGGGAGAAATTTTTGAGCTGAAGAGAAAGTCGGGTTCTCTGTTGCCAAAGGGGGAAAATTAACTCAGGGGGAGTTTTTATCTTGAAAAAGGGGGAGATTTGCCGAAGGGGCTTTTACTCTTTTGAAAAGGAGGAGGAAAAACTCTTTTATCAAGTGACATGATTTGGCTCGTTTCTGAGTTTTTATGGTCACTTGTGTGCTGAAAGTCTTTTAAGTTTTCTTGGACTTAAAGTTGGTTGTCAATGCACTCATCAAAGGGGAGATTGAGAACCAAGGGTTGGTTTCAGTGTTTGTGATGAGTGATTGACAGGCTTTTACCCTCTGGTTCGGAGGTTGGACCACCGAAGGGTGTTCGGAGGTTGGACCACCGAGGGTGTTCGTGGGTTGGTTGCTGCAGCTGTTGCAGCGGAGTGTGCGTGTCGGAGGGGTCCGGCAGTACACGATGACTGTGTTTGTACCGAAGGCTTCGGTACTTTGGGCGGTACACCGGAGTGTGTACCGGAGGTTGCTAACCCGGAGAGGTCTCCGGAGTTCTGGATGCACTTGTCTGCTTGTCTGTGGTGCGCAGGGACTTCGGAGGCGACGGACAGGTTCGTAGCAGGTGAACCTGGGTCAAGCGGGAGGCTTGATACCAGGGGAGCAGGGAGCTCCGTCACGGTGGCTGCGAAGGGGTCCAGGTCGGTCCTCGGGTCGAGGTGCGCCAGGTGAAGGCAGAGAGTGCGGAGCGTGGCTCCGGTTGAAGGTACTCCGACACAAAGTCCTCGGAGTTGAGGCACTTCGAAGGTACTCCGAATGGAGTGACTTCGAAGTTTGGTGGATCAAGTCCTCTGCGGAGGCAAGGAGTTCGAAGTGTTCTCCGGAGGGAGACATTCGAAGGTACCTGACAAAGGTCTCAGAAGTCGAGGTGCATCGAAGGCATGGTCCGGGTGAGGCTCGTCGAGAAGTGTGCTCGGGGAGAGACACTGAGACGGAGTGCTCATGGAATGCTTCATGCGGAGACCTTGGACGAAGGAGGGACTTCGAAGGGTGGTACTCCGAAGGTGGGGCTTCGGAGTGAGGATGACTTGTGGTACTTCAGCCATGCATGGCTTCGGTACACGGACTGACGGAGTTTCGAGCTGGGCGGAAGCTGCGAAGCCGTGGTGGTCCACTCCGGAGGTGTTGGTGCGAAGGCCCAAGGGCTTTGACGGCTTCGGCTCAAAACCGTCACTGTATCGAAGGCTGACTTCGGTGAAGCGAAGGCCACCTGGCTCAAGGCTTCTCACCGAAGCTACCGCACCCCTCGCGTGCGAAGGGGGGCTTCACAAAGGTCAAAGGCTGCAAGTCTGACAGTGTCTGCTCTGCAAAAAGCTGGCGCTGTCCCCTCTGCAAAGGCTGACAGAGAAGCCTCCAATAAAGTTGACTACCTTTTGTACCCCTCAGTTCTGTAGATACAAACCAATGTAAACCCTAGGGGTAAAGTAGTCAATTCCTTTGGGTGAATAGTGGCTATAAATATGGGGGCCTGGTAGGTAACATTTAACACTTTGAGCATTTACTGTTGAGCTCCTGTACCAGCCACCTCTTCTCTGTATTCATCCAGAGTTCATTTTACTGTGTTCCTTGTTCAAGCGGTGAAGCCCTGCTTCTGTGCTGTTTTTCTGCTTGAGCTTGTTTGCATACCTCGCTAGTTTTAGTGCACCGAAGCCTGTTAAGGCGAAGTGTGTTTTGCGCGAAGTGTGCTTTTCAGTGTGCGTTCGCTCTGTGTAACAAGAGGCGAGACCTCGCTGCTTACTAGCAAAGCCCTGATCGAAGCCTGTGTTTTTATCGTGTCTAAGTTCCTAGTGAAGTCTGCTAGTGTGCGTTTAGACCTTCGTGTACGAAGCCCAGCACAAGTTGCTGCTGCCAAGTACTTGGTCGAAGTCCTCAGAGGGCTGTTCACTCTTACGAAGGGTGAAGTGCGAAGCCTGCTCGAAGCACCATGTGTGCGGAGCCTGCACTGACTTATCAGAGTTGATTTTCAAGGGTAGCGAGTGGAGCGAAGTCTTCTTGGCTTCGAACCTTAGCTCCTGCGAAGCCTGTGTTCGGAGTTGTCAAAACACCTCCGAACTAGAACTTTGAAGGTAGTGTTCGAAGCCTGTTCCGCAGAAGACAGAATTAAAACAGAAGGCTAATTTTTAGTCTGAAATTTTAAAAGCTCCCATTCACCCCCCTCTGGTCGCCGTTTTCGGTCCAACAGTCACCTATTTGGGAAGGTCCTTATAAGGTAGCCGAAATCGCTCTCGGCAATGCATACGTGTTGGAATCCCTGTAGGGAGAGCGGTTTCAAAGAGCTTTGAATGGTAGGTACTTGAAAAGGTATTTCCCAAGTGTGTGGCAAACATCATAAAAAGTGTCGAAATGCCAATATGGATGGTATCGTCTTCAGTTCGTTGTGCTTTTAGTTCACTCAGTTCACTAAAAGGCAGGGGGCATGTGTTGATAGCAAAAAATGGCATTAATGGCTAGATTGTCAAAATATCAATTTTGGTGATTTGGGCCGAAAATACACATGTCCAGGGTCTGTCCGAAGCCCTACAGGGCCGAAGTCCATTGAGCTATGGGCTCGGAAAGCCTCTAGCCAGCCCATGGGCTTCGGCCGGGAAGCCTTTGGAGGCCCACGCCACCAAAGCTTCGACCCGAGGAGCAGGCCTCGACGGGCCTGGCCGAAGCCCACTTCGGCAGAGATGGAATAGTATGCGATTCTAGCTCAATTCTTATCTCCATCCAGCCGAATTAATAGCAGATTAGATCAGAAATTATGCCCGTAGAAATAGAGAGGCGAGGCCATCATAGAGGCCCCCCCCAACTCAAACCAAACCAAAGCCCTAGCTTTGATCGTATTTACTTTACCTTTATTTTCCTGTACCTCTTCGTGGGTTTTCCTGGAAGCCCTCCGCCGGCCACTACGGAATAGTGGTAACCCTTGTTACTTTGCTTGTGAAGTATCCGTTAATCTACATAATAGATTGCTATCGCCTGTTACTTTGCCTGTGAAGTATCCACTAATCTGCGTAATAGATTGCTACCTTCGCTACTAGTGCAACACTTAGTAGAATTCGGTCCTCAGGCCAAATTGGTACTTCGAATTCTCTTTGTTGCAGGTTTCCACGTTCGGAGCTACTTCGTCGGAGGTGTCCGGAGTTGAGAGATCAGTTTCGGAGGTCACCGGGACACCCTTCGACGGGACTGCAGGCTCCGGCAACAGGCTTCGCCAGCACACTTTGTCGCAACAGGCTTCGTCACGACCATACTCCGCACTGGACGAAGTTACGCTCGCGCGTAGTCTTCGCGTCATTATTCTGTAGTTTGATGTATCGGAGACCTCACGCCGAACCCCACTGTTCGAAGGTGACCATCGCGTCTAGATCCGTTCGGAGTCCATCTTTGGCCGGATCAGTCCGAACGCCGAAGCACCCTTCGGCGGGACACTTCGCACCAGACGCTGAAGGTACACTTCGGTGACCCTTCTCATCAGACTTCGAAGCAGACAGGCTCCGACTGGTTTGCTGATTTTATTCTGTTTAATATATTTCTTTCGGCTAATTGGATTATTTTGTGTGATCTGATTGCCTGGCGACTCCACCCCCTTTTCACAACTAAGGGTAGTCAGAACTTGACGTTAGTGCTACGTCACGCTTAGGCTCGTCCATAAGTATCCGTGCACTTTTGGATCGTCGAACTGACCCAAGTGCGGGGGCACGTTTCCGTGTCAACACTGATTTGCCCCCCAAGTGAACTCGGCTTCATTATTTAGCCAGAGTATGAGGACAAAGGCATCAATCTTGCCAGACAAGTTAGATATAAAGCGACGCAAATAATTCACCTTGCCTAGCAACTTCTGCACCTCTTTCTTACATGTCGGCGCTGCAGAGTTTTTAATTTTCTCAAGCCTCCTAGGATCAATCTCTATGCCTCTTTCATGAATCATGAAGCCTAAGAACTTTCCCACCGACACGCCAAAAGCACACTTGAGCGGGTTCATTTTTAAGCCAAACTATCGCATGCTATCAATAGCAACATTCAAATCGGCTAGATGGTTTTCCATAGCATCCGATTTGACTACAATATCAACAATGTAAACTTCTAACATAACTCCTAGCAAGTCATGAATGATCAAATTCATAGCACGTTGATATGTAGTGCCAGCATTCTTTAAACCAAAATTCATAACGACCCACTCGAATAAACCGACAATACTAGGGCATCGAAAGGCTGTCTTGTAGATGTCCTCTTCGGCCATAAAGATTTGATTATAACCAACATTGCCATCAAGAAAACTTAGTACCTTGTGCCTGAAGCATCGTTGATTAGCATGTCGGCTATTGGCATTGGATACTCGCCTTTCGGAGTGGCCTTGTTCAAATCCCTAAAATCAATACAAACTCGTATTTTGCCACTCCAGTTCTTCTCTACAGGCACAATGTTAGTGACCCATTCAGCATACCTGCATGGCCTAATAAATTCGGCTTTGAGCAACCGCTCCACTTCTTCTTTAACTCGGTCATAGACAGCTGAATTAAAGCGTTGAGGAGGTTGTTTATAAGGCCTGAATCCAGATTTGATAGGCAGCCAATGCTCCATGAGCTCGCATCTTAATCCTGGCATTTCGCTGTACTCCCATGCGAAACAATCGACATACGACCGAAGCAACTTTATTACCTCGTCCTTCTCATCAGGCTATAAATGTTGGTTTACAAAAGTCGGCCATGGGATGCTGCCATCGCCTAGGTCTACTTCTTCTAAAGGGTCGGTCGACGCAAAACCTTGTCCTAATTTCTCCACTTCGCTAAAGTCCTCGATGGCTTCGGCAATACCGTATTTAGTAGACCGATACTGCTCTACATGAGATTTTAGCTAATCCAGATTACTTTTGCTAGACTTGACTGCTAATATAAAAACAGTCGTGCTACACCAGCCGGCTTTATAGACACTAGTACAAAACGTCCTCCGGACACGCTATCAAAATCGTAATCTAAAAGATCTCTACCTGATAGACATTCTACTTTGTTGTGAACGGCATCATTGGACAGATCGACCAATGCTACTTGGGCCGAAGTGTCTACGGGTATGACCTCCACTTCATCGTCGTCGCACTGAATTAGGCACTAGTGCAAAGTAGAGGGAATGCAACAATTTGCGTGAATCCAGTCACGCCCAAGCGACACACCGTAGTTACCTTGCACATCGACGATGAAGAACGCCGTCGGCAATGTCTTGTTGCCTACTGTCAACTCCATGGAGAGCACGCCTTTAGCCTCAAAACTCTCACCATTGAAGCCGTTGAGCATCAAGTTGGTTTGCTTCAGGTCATCCTCATTCCTACCAAGTTTCTTCAATAGCGAGTAAGCCATTAGGTTTATTGTGGCACCACCGTCAACAAGCATCCGGGAGATCGGCTTTCCGTCAATGTGACCCTTGACGTAAAGAGGATTTAGATGGTGAGCTGAGTCCTCGGGTTTCTCAAAGATAGCATTGCGCAGGCCGAGATTCAATTGAGCGACCTCGGCCTCATCCTACGATAGGGCGAACTCGGCGGGCAGCATGATGACATTGATGTCCATCTCCTATGGCGTGGGCCCCTCAGAGATGGGCGAATAGTCGTCGTCGAGCATGTCATCATCGTCGCTCGGACTAGGAGCCGAGTTGGTCATCTCAACCGGCTTAATCCTCCATACCTGTCTTGTCGTTGGCCAAGGGAATATTTCTTCAAAAATGGCGTCTCGCTCATCCTTGGCTTTCTTCTCGCACATCTCCTATACCTTAAGGCGTTGTAGATGCCTCTTCTATGATTTTGACATACCTAGAGGTGCCCAAGATGGCTGTGGCCTGGTTCCTAGTGTCACTATCTAGTTCCTGCTAATTTTGGCCGAAGTGGTGTTGTCCAGCTCAGCCTCGCACGTTCTGTATTTAGAGGGGCCTTCGCTACGGACCTCGGCTATCAGACCGACCTCATTTGGCCGATCGAACAAGGCTCCGAAGCGGGCTTTGACCAGAGTATGATACATACCTTTGCCGGGCTTCAGCGAAGGGGCCTTCAAGATTGGGACTTCCGGAGACCCTATTCTAACTGTGATGTCTTAGGACTCCCTATCCCTTGCTTCTTCATGTTCCTCTCCCTCGACTTCGTTCTACATGAGTCAGTTCGGAGGTACTACGGATAGCCTGTGAATGATACCTTCCTCCGCTACGTCTGGCTGTCCCTACCAGTCATAATACTCCGAAGCAAAACAGGGAATAACGTTATGTTGCGGAGGGTACTCCGGTTGTGATACGTACGGAGCCCATGGAGTCCCTGCCTAGTCGTATGGTAGAGGCATCGGTGGCTCCAGGGGCTTCGCCCAATGTGAGCCGAACCCGTTACCCAGAGGGGGGTTCAGCAAAGTTGACGGTGTCTCGGACCATATCAATGAGGGGTCCTGCTAGGCCAGAGGCACGTTCAACCAGTGTGGGTTGAAGCCTCCTACCGAAGGGTTCATCTACAGTGGTGCAGGGTCCATCCATTGAGGGTTGAACTCACCCTGCGCGGGGCTCGGCCACTAGGGTCCGAAGCCATTATACTGGGGGTTCGGCCATTGAGGTCCGAAGCATCTATAGGTAGTATTTGTCCACTGTGGTCCGAAGTTATCATGCGGAGGGCTCGGCCACTGTGGTCCGAAGCCACCATGTGAAGGGCTCGGCCACTATGGTCCGAAGCCACCCTCCGAATGCCTTGGGCCCTTTGGCTGACTTAGTTTTTTGGCGTGGGGCCTGTTTCCTTGTATGAAACCAAGGGTGGTTTCGGTCTGGATGACGAGTGATTGACAAGGATGAGCGTTTGAGTGGTTGAGGTTGGTTGAGTGCATCGAGGGTTTTGATGTAAAGTGGAGGAGTGTGTGCCGAGGTTTCAGTGGTGCGTCGCATTCGTGTCTTAGCTTGTCTTGTATGTGTAGGGAGGAGATGCTGACCAATTGTCGACGACGGGTGATCGAGGGTCGAGCAGGGAGCTTGATGTCAGAGGATCAGGGAGGCCGGGCGAAGTTAGAGAAGATCTCAAGAGTGCACGAAAAGATCGAGCAAGAACGGATGGACGGTTTGCGTGGAGTTGTCTTATGTGTACCAGGAGGAGATGCTTTATCGACTGTTGATGGTGGGTGACTAGGGTGAGACAGGGAGTCAAGAGCCGGATGGTCAAGGATACTAGTTGGAATCGAAAAGCGATCTTAGGCGTACGCGTTGAAGACAAAAGATGAGAGGCTTTGTCGGTTTTTGCTGAAAACCATTGAAACTTTAAATGTTTTTGTTAATTTCAATAAATAGGAGTCTAGTGGTAATTTAAATACTTCAGTTTTTTAGTGTAACCTTTTGGTATAATTTTTAGAGTTATTCTATTCTGAAATTATATTAAATGGAGAGTCAAATTGTAATTTTACTTTTAGGTTTTATAGGGTATTTTCAGAATAGGTATTTCTGAATTTGTCAAGGGGTTATGTGTAAAATAGTATTCTAGAAGCTGCCTACTTAAGGGATCTTATTCCCTAAGTTGGCTGAGACTTTTGGGAACCTTTTGACAGAATTTTATACACAAAAATGAGAGCTAAACACTGGTTTTGATCATTTCTGATGAGCTACAGGAGGAAATCAGCAAATGTTTTGATCTACAAGAAGGAATTCTGTTTCCGTAATCTATGTGGTTGAATTCAATTTTGTGATGCGATTTCTGGTGAATCTAGTGCAGAAGTTGATATTGATGTTTATACATCTTTTGTTGTGCATGACTTGAATGATCAATTTTTGAAAGTTGCAAGTGATTTATGTGATTCCTTCTTAATTCTTTTGCTGATCAAATAAGGCATCACCGTTCTGGAATTTAACTCTAGCTGAAATGGTTAAGTGTTTGTGTAGCCCTCTACATGTTTGATGAATTGTTGCTTCAACTTTTCTTCAGCATCTTGACTGATTCTTAGATTGTTTCTTGAGTAATATCATGGTTGAAGGGATTCAAAGATATTCCATAACCCTTTTTGCAGAAATTGAGAATTAATCATTTCTACCATTTTGTTTTGTTCCTGCAAAGAGTTCTGATACCAGATTAGTTTTCTTGTGTTATCACTTTTGAATACGATTTTTGAGCAGTTTTTGTGCTGATTTTGGATCCGAGTTCTTCATAGCTTTTGATGTTCAAGTTTCCAGGGTTCCATTTGTGAAGTTCTCAAAAGTTTTTGATCACTTCTGCATATATTTTTCTGCCCAAAAATGTACCTAAATGATTCTGAACACTTGTAATTTCTAGTGAGTACAGTGTTCTGTTTTCAGTCTAGATTCAATCTTTGAGGTTATTTTTGATCTGTTTTGGTACTGCTTTTGGACCTGAGTTCTACATAACTTTTGTTGTCTAAGTTGAAAGGGTTCCATGTTTGAAATTTGCAAAAGTTTTTGACCACTACTACATATATTTTTCTGTCCAACAATATGCTTAACAGATTCTAAAAAATTGAGATTTCAGCTGAGAATTTTGGAACATAAATTTCTGCAATATCAGGAAGTTGTACCACTGCCGGCAAACTCAGGTGATTTTCTTCAATGTATTTTCAAATACTCCCAATAGATTGTTTCTGTATTTGATTACCTCTCTACTAGGTTTCTATTGATACAACTGATTAAGAACTGTATAATATTTTCAATCCTCATGCACATGAATTATTTCTGGATGATTACTTTGTGATAGATTAAATTGCTTCATGCACTTTACTTGTGGTCCTTTTGATAATATACCTATGAATGTGTGATGTTCAGTATAATTCATCTATGAGCCTGTCTAATCTAGCTTGATCATTGTGCTATGATTAAATATGTGTGAAATCTGTATACTTGCCATGAACATGATGAAATGCCTAAGAATTGTTGAAATGTTTGGTGATTTGTCTATTTGATATAAGAGTAGTGCTTGTGATCTCTCAAACTGTTATATCATATCATATCTGACAGGAGAGTGATAGCACTTGCTTTATTCAGGATTTTGTTGTGAAAGATTATTAGCTTCCGTTTTGGTTCCTTTTAGAGGTGAGTTGGGTGATTTTAAAAGGCCATCATATTCACGAAAATTTGTTGAGGCATCTATTCACCCCCTCTAGTCGCAATTCCGATCCCACAATTGGTATTAGAGCCAGTTAGATCACGAGTTGACCTTAACCAGTTTGTGATCCTTGTGGCGACATGGATAAGAACACCAAGATTCCGATGTTTGATGGTCGAGATTATGCCTATTAAAGGTGCGCATGGAGGCTTATTTGCTTAGCCAAGGAAGTGTAATTTGGGACATTGTCGCATCCCAATATGTGATACCTGACACTCGTACCTCAGAGACTGAGAAGGCACAATATGAATGTAATGGCAAGGATAGAAACATTCTTTTTATCAGTCTGAGTTGCAACAAGTTTGACAGGGTCCAGCACCTTCGGACTGCACGAGAAATCTAGACGACCTTGAGTACTTTTTATAAGGGCACATCGCAGATTAAGGCTAGGAGGCAGAGCACGTATAATCAAGAATACCAAATATTCGTGCAAGGCCCCGATGAATCTGTAGATGCTTTGTTTGCACGCTTTGACGGAATTGTTAGCAACTTGCGCTCCACTGGGACGCTATCTTACTCTGATCATTACCGAGCGATCAAACTTCTTTATGCTCTGGATCGTAGCATATGGGAAGTAAAGATCTCTAGCATTTAAGAGTCTGTGAGTTTTGATACTTTGACATGCGATGAACTCTTCAATAAGCTCAAGTCCACCGAGATTGCCAAGGCGTCTCAACCAAGAGCTGTAAAATTTTTGTTGCCTTCGATTGCTTTGGTTTCTAGTCCTGGCAGTGGCACCTCATCTAGAGGTAGTGTGTCTAGAGTTTGTGCTTTGTCTAGGGGTTTTGCCTTGTCTTCTTTGGTCTCTATCACAAAGGACCAAGTGGACACATTGGACGATGAAGAGCTTGCTCTTATAGTCAAAAAGTTCCCTAGGTTCTACAATGATAGAAGAGATCAGAGGAAAGGAGGATCTCAAGGGTGTTTTCAGTGCGGTGATCTTAATCATATTAAAGCAAATTGCCCAAAACTAAACTCAAAGAATGATCATGAACTCAGACACCAGAAAAAAGACAAAAAAATCCTTCTTCATAGGCAAAAGAGGAAAGTGGCAAAAAGGATGGCTAGAGCTTTCGTGGCTGCACTCAGCGACATTGATAACACCTCGAGTGAAGAGCCAAGCTCTGATGAAGAAGAATTTTACAAGAGTGAAGAAAAGAAGGAAAAGACGAAGGACTTCCACAGCCTCTGCTTCAAGACCAATGACAAGTACAGAAGTGATGAGCCTGACTCATCTGAGGTTAGTCTATCACATGACCAATTACTTATTCAAAATGATGAATTACATGATGCAATTATTTCACAAGATAGACTGCTTAAACTTGCTGCTAAAGAACACAAGGAACTAAAGCTTAAAATTGAATCACATTCTACTGAACTTGCTTTGTTGAAGTCTGAGTCTGAAATTGCTAAATGTGAGTCGTGTCTTATCATTATGGATGAACTTGCTCAGTTGCATCTGATACATGCTCAAAACATTGAAAAACTTGAAAATGTTCAAAAGCAACTTTTGGTGGTGGAGTCTAGTCCTTGTGTCATCAATGATGCTTAAATTGTCCTTTATTGATTGAAAGCATTAATCTGAGAGATAAGCATATTGATGAGCTTAAGGCGAGATTGGAGAGTGCTGAGTGTTCTAAAGATATGCAGCCGGCGTGTCCCACCTGCGTCACCCTTAAGGACCAACTCAGTTTTGCTAAAGAGCAAGTAGAAAAACTTAAGTGTGAGAATGATTATCTGCTTTCCATGGTAGACAAATGCACTAAAGGGAAAGGGAAAATGGATTTGCTTTTGGACAAAACAAAAATGTGCGCTGACAGGGCAGGGTTAGCTCTTGGGTTAGGTTATGAGAGAACTTCTTCTAATACCCCAAGCCAAATTGTGTTCACTCTACCTACTACCCTTGAGAAAGAGAGAGCCTAGTTAGACACACCTCAAAAAGCCAAAAATCCTACCCAACCCAAAAAGATAATCATTTCTTCACTCAAGACAGCACTACAAGAAAACAGAAAGTTTTCGTCGGCTATTTTATCTTCCGTCGGCTTTTCGAAAAGCCGACGGAAGTTAGCTAACTTCCGTCGGCCTAAAAAAGCCGACGGAAGATAGAGGTATTTTTCCCCGCCCGGTATAAATCCCTTAATTTCCGTCGGCCAGCATAAAAGCCGACGGAAGTTAAAATTAACTTTCGTCGGCTTTAGATGTGGCCGACGGAAGTTAATACACACGCTTTTTTTTTCGCTGCCGCGCCTCTTTTTCTCAGCCCATGCCTTTTAACCCTAGGTTTTCCTTCTCTCTTCTTCCCCGCCCACCTCCCCGGCCTCCATCCCGCCGCCTCCGCCCACCTCCGCCGCCTCCCCGGCCTCCCGCCGCCTCCGCCCGCCTCCACGGCCTCCGCCGCCTCCGCCCACCTCCACGGCCTCCCGCCGCCTCCGCCCACCTCCACGGGCTCCGCCGCCTCCATGGCCTCCCGCCGCCTCCGCCGCCTCCCGCCGCCTCCGCCCACCTCCACGGGCTCCGCCGCCTCCATGGCCTCCCGCCGCCTCCGCCGTCTCCCGCCGCCTCCGCCCACCTCCGCCGCCTCCGCCCGCCTCCGCCGCCTCCGCCCGCCTCCACGGCCTCCCGCCTCCACGGCCTCCCGCCGCCTCCGCCCGCCTCCCCGGCCTCCATCCTGCCGCCTCCGCCCACCTCCACGGGCTCCGCCGCCTCCACGGCCTCCCGCTGCCTCCCGCCGCCTCCGCCGCCTCTCGCCGCCTCCGCCCGCCTCCCCGGCCTCCATCCTGCCGCCTCCGCCCACCTCCACGGGCTCCGCCGCCTCCACGGCCTCCCGCCGCCTCCGCCGCCTCCGCCGCCTCCCGCCGCCTCCGCCCGCCTCCCCGGCCTCCATCTCGCCGCCTCCGCCCACCTCCGCCGCCTCCACGGCCTCCGCCACCTCCGCCCACCTCCGTTCTTTGCTCACTGTAGAGAGAGTACTATTGTTTGCTTCTCATTATGAACAAGGAGTTTGAATGCTGTGCTTTTGCAGGTTAGTCAGATTAAAGATAAGGTTGCAGCCAAGGAACATCACGTTGCAGATTTGCAAAAGAGATCTCAGGTTAGCTGTGAGCATATCCTGATATTTCTCATATCCTGCCTGTTATTATGTAAAATTTCAACTGTTTGGCACTTTGGCCTTCTCCAAAGACTCCCATCTGAGGTGAATTATGCCAATAAACTCTATTTTTTTCTATAAAAACACAGAAGTTAGAAGATGAACTGTCTGCTGCACGGAAAGTTTCTTCAGAACGACAATTGGTTGTTACAAAGGTATATGTGGTATTGTTCACATGTTAGTTTGGTGCTTTATGAAAAGAAGCAAAATATAACCAATTCAATCACGTGTACTCTGAAATCATTGTATGCAGCTGTACAAATGTTTTCTACAACTTCAAGACTACAATGACAGGGCCAAGATTTCTGAAAAGGAGCTCCAGGTTATTCACTCAACATATGCTTTCTTTTATTTCCCTAGAGTAGTATTCTCTTGTATTCTTTTGTGTCCTGGCTGCAGTACAAGTATGAGCCTTGCAGCCATGGCCAGAATATGCAGAAATACTCATGAAGCAGTGTGGTAGGACAGTTCTTATTACTTAGAGGTGATTCATGGGCTGTATCACTGAACAGTGGTCTCTTTCTGTATTACAGTCTCTTGTTGACGATGCAATAGCTGAGGTTGACATGGGTGAAGATGCTGCAACCAAAGACGGCTCAATGTATGAGAATGGCGTAGCTTGAAGATCTGCACATTACAAAACTGGCATTGTTTCTCTTTCTCGTGGTGCCAACTGCCAACTTCCTAGAGGTATAATCTACCATGAAGAACAAGTGATGCATGCAATGCAAGTGAAGGCCAGAAACCATGTAATCTGTCATTTAATGTCACCACTAGCTCTAATCCACAATTTACATGGTGGAGTGTCACTAGTTGGTTAACCCTATTGCAAAAGGTGGTGCTTGCCAGCATCACTGACACTCATCAGAATTTTCAACTTCTGTAGTGTAATATTGATAACCTGAAATCTCATTCTCTCAACACCTTATTTCTAGTCATGCTTACATTAAGTACCTGAAATGTTAATTATTGAAACATGGGTATTTATTCGTTGGTTCTATGGTTAAACTGGTGCTTATAAGGCACAGATGATGTGTACCACTGTTTTGTTAATGAGCAGAATGCCACTTTGGAAGCAATCAGAGCAGCAAAGTTGCAAATTTTCTTTTTTTTTCGTATTTTTAGTTAACTTCCGTCGGCCAACATTAGCCGACGGAAGTTATTGGCCCGTCGACAGAAAAAATAAAAAACAAAAAAAATAATTTTCGTCGGCTAGATTTAGCCGACGGAAGTTACCGATTTTCTGGTAACTTCCGTCGGCTAGATTTAGCCGACGGAAGTTAGCTAACTTCCGTCGGCCGCCGACGGAAGTTAGCTAACTTCCGTCTACCCGCTTCCGTCATCCAAATGCCGACGGAAGTTAGCCTTTTGCCGACGAAAGTTAGCTTCTTTCGTCGGGAAAGAGCTAACTTCCGTCGGCTTTGGCCGACGGAAGTTCCCTGGATTGTTGTAGTGCAGACTCCAAGCAAAAACCTAGGAAAACTGTGAGGTTTGCGCCAAAAACCTATAAACCTATACCCAAGAAAATTTTTCACTGCACTTATTGTCATAGTGTAGGTGATTTGATTGGTTTTTGCTATCGACGCATGAAAGATGAACATCGTGCCTATGCTTTGAACTTTCATGATTATTCTTCATTTGATTTGCATGATTGTGGTTATCATTCTTGCTCTGATTTTGAGACTCCCCATGGGTTTGTGAGTGAGTTTGCCCCTCATGGTGTACACCATGCTTCATATGGTGATAGACCACGTGTAAGAGGATTTGATGCTCGACAGGTTGGGAGACCTCGTCATTTTCCAGGTTTGCACTTTGTAGGTAGACCACGCACTTTTTATCATGGTTCATATTCGGTGCATGATAAGTCTACTACTTTGCCTGGTTCTCGAGTTTTGCGTTGCTGGATTCCAAAACAGTTTTTAACTCACCCTCTCACTGAGCATTCGAGAGCTTCTAGCATGTTTTGAGGGGGAGTTGTGTAGCATTGCATGAGCTTCTGTCATATGATTAATTACTTTTACAAGTACATGCTTTGTTATGCCTTTGTACTATTGTCTTTAATATTGTTGACTACTTAGCATGTCTTCATCTGATACTTGTCATGAGCATGTATTTTATTTGTGAAAATTTGAAAACGATCACTTCTTAGTCTAGAAACTAGCTTGAATGGGTTGAGTACTTTTTCTATCTTTTACACACTTGATAGGTAGGTCATGTCTATCTTGGATGCTAATACGCAACTTGATTTCATCAAAAATGAATGAAAATGAAAATGAATGAAAACGAAAATGAAAAATGAATGAAAATAAAAATGAAAATGGAAATGAATGATATTCATGCTGTTGTGTGTTGAAATTTGAAAAGATCCAGGTGGGTTTGATTTGTCGCACTATTTTGTTCTAGACGGCTTACCATAGCACTTTGGTATGAACCGAGACATTGAAGTGTTTGCTGAGACCATTGCTTTAAGCTTCTGATGGTTTTAACCTAGGCTTAGCATGGTCGGTTAGCATAAGGTTTACATGCAAATAACCCCTGGCACCAAAATGAAAAATTTAAAATTCATTGCATATCATGTTTGCTGAAGCACCTTGAAGTGGGATATGTTTATCTAGTGTGTGCTTGTTTAGTTTTTGCATCTCATGCCTTGACATGTCTAGTATACTAGTCTGAGTGGTGATGCTTTTATTTTCTAAAATCTAAAAATGCTTGCTCATGCCTTTTGTTTAGATGGTATTCATTTGAGGTTGTCATACAGTACTTTTAGATGATATTTAAGGCAAATGCTTGTTTGTACTGTAATTGCAGTTGCTCATGTTTCAGAAGCTCATATCTCTGCTTTACCCTCATTCCCCTCTTTGCATCTGTTTATCTCCTTGATGCCTGCATTGTCAAAAGGGGAGAAATGGTCTACATGATGCTTTTTGAGGCTTTTGGATTGCTTGGTTAAGGGGGAGTAATTGGCTTTCATGTTGAGATGCTTTTGCCTTGCATGTTGCATTAAGATGTTGTTGATGCTTTTGCCTTGCCTTGCATAAGGCTTTTGCCCAAGAGGGGAGATATTTTACCAAGTGACATGTTTTGCTCTTTTATGAGTTTTTATGGTCACTTGTGCGCATAACTTGCAATCCTCATCATGTCTTTGCTTTGGGGTTGTCAATGCACTCATCAAGGGGGAGATTGTGAAACCAAGGGTGGTTTCGGTCCGGATGATGAGTGATTGACAAGGATGAGCGTTTGAGTGGTTGAGGTTGGTTGAGTGCATCGAGGGTTTTGATGTAAAGTGGAGGAGTGTGTGCCGAGGTTTTGATGGTGTGTCGCATTCGTGTCTTGGCTTGTCTTGTATGTGTAGGGAGAAGATTCTGACCAATTGTCGACGACAAGTGATCGAGGGTCGAGCGGGGATCTTGATGTCGGAGGATCAGGGAGGTCGGGCGAAGTTGGAGAAGATCTCCAGAGTGGATGAAAAGATCGAGCAAGAACGGATGGATGGTTTGCGTGGAGTTGTCTTATGTGTACCAGGAGGAGATGCTTTGTCGACTGCCGATGGTGGGTGACCAGGGTGAGACAGAGAGTCAAGAGTCGGATGGTCAAGGATATCAGTTGGAATCAAAAAGCAATCTCATGCGTACGCGTTGAAGACAAAAGATGATAGGCTTTGTCGGTTTTTGCTGAAAATCGTCGAAACTTTAAATGTTTTTGTTAATTTTAATAAATAGGAGTCTAGTGATAGTTTAAATATTTCAATTTTAATTTGTAGTGTAACCTTTTGGTATATGTTGGCGTAAAAGATTACGCTAACAGGTTTCTAGAGATTAGAAACTAACAAATGAAGTGTTTATGAAGTGAACTATTTCAAGCCTCTGAATTGGATAATAGCTCAAAGCAGTTCGAAGATGTGTATTGAATAACTCAGTATTCGATCCTCATTATAGGGTAAAACGGGGGGTATTTATAGGTCAAAACCTTAAGGAAAAGACCTTTTTACCCCTCTATTACAACTGACATAGTGGAAACTATTCGGTACCCTTAATAGGGCTAAAATGGTAAAAGACTAATATAATGAGAAAGAAGATAAGTCTTCCATCTTAACTGGCAAGAAGGTTCTCTGAAGAGTCTACATTCGAAGATATACTCCGAACTAGAGTTCGCCTCGATCCTTCGAACTTGACCCAGTACTAAGCCGGAGTTAGATGTTGGAGAGCTTCGGCTAAATAGCCTGCCTTCGTCTTGTTACAGTAGTGACCCTGAGGATGAAGTATTTTCCCCCAATAGTAGCCCCTCGAATACGCTTCTCCGCTTGATCTATAAGGTTAGGAGAGCAGTATACGCAAAAAAAATAATCATGCGTAGGGGTTATCAAATCTTAACAACCTTCGAAATACACGAAGATTCATAACTTCAAATTGATTTCTAAGATAGTTATATTCGAACAATCCTGAAATCAATTTAAGAAGCCAGAAAGCCTTTTAGACTTAGAAGAAATAGTCGTTACCCTTTTCCTTTCGGAAGAAGCTACGCGGTGTGTTAACTTCGCAAATAGTAACGGTCAAGAATGCGAAACGGCAAGTGTAAACGGTAAAAAATTGTGAACCTAGGCTATAAATAGAGGACCTAGAAACATCTCAAACACCTTTCTCACCGTCTTTGCGCAATCAACCTTTAGCCTCCAAACTCTAGCTTTAAGCGTTCGGTTCAGATCAATAGCGAAAACAAGCTTCAAGGCTCCCGGGGCGACTTCGGCCCTAGCTCGGCAACAGGCCTTGGCGGCGGCGGCAGCAGCGGAGGCGGCACTGGCGGGGAATCCCCAACAGATCGGTCCTCACGACCTCCTCCCAGCTTCTTCGAAGTATCCAGACCAGTCTTACAAACTAGGGCCATCCACCTGTAAGAGGAAAACGATCGCAGCGGTGGTCGAGTGGAAGATTAGCTCGGAGATCAACGTCCGCAAACCCGGAAAAGAAGCCATCTCTTCGCCGTGGCCTGGTGAAGTTGTGGTCTTCGAAGCCTTCTTCGAGGCTGGGTTAGGACTCCCGGCAGTGGATGATGCGCACGGGTGCTGAATGTCTAGCGGGGAAGTGATGTCCTCATTAGTGCACTTCCTGTCGGAGGTATTAAATCTATTCCATGTCACCCTTCCTCAATTGTCTCCGAATGTAATAGCATGCCTGGCCATCTTCGAATGGGCGCTACGGGCTGAAGGTTGTGAAGGAAGAGCAGAGATTTTTGCAACACTGCACAGGGCATCTTGCCAGCCAAAGACTTACCAAGGCTCCGAGGGGGAGAAAATCGTAGTAGCCTTCGGTAGCATCAACTTCAGACTACGAGATGAATTCCAACTGCGATTTCTAGTGAAGGCCATCAATGCCAGATGGTACACAGATTGGATTCTCCGGTGGTTCTATGCCGAAGTTGGAGCAGGCAGCCGTCTGGCCGGACCTCTACAAAACATATACTTCCGAAGGGAAGCCCAAGTTCACCCAGACCCCGGCCAACTCGAAGCTCGCCTTAACCTGCTCCAACGAATTAGTCACCGCATGAGCATGCGGGACATAGCAGAGGAGTTCAACGGACTCCAAATTCCGCCTTTGATGGCCAACTGGCCTATCAACTTCGAAGAGGACCCGAAGGGAGGACTCCGAAAAATTTCTTCGAACGTGAGCCCTGCGGGTAACTTCGAAAACTACAACATGTTTTATATATGATTATTTGATGAAATGACTAATAAAAACTTATCTTTCAGTTTCTCAAGCTCCTATGACTTCGGAGCAAGTCGTTCGAGCTTCGAAGAAGATTCTTGGAGCTCCAACTCCGGTTGAAAAGGAGTGGAGGAAAAAACTGGTGGGTAGTTGGGAGCGACTTAACCGAGTATGGAGCGTACTCGGAGTCACAACCCCCCTCTTCTAGACTGGGTGCCTTCTGAGCAAGGCCCAAAGAAGAAGAAAGCGGATGCTGGGACTTCGGCACCGGCCAAGACTCCCATGAAAAAGTTAGCCCGAAAGCCTAAGAATGTGGCTCCCTCTAGGCATGTGGCTTTGCCTTCTGATTCATCTGAAGATGGAGAGAGAGAAATACAAAGGCTCCTCGTGAACCTACTTACCGAAGATGAAGCGCAGACAAATGTTGTGGACACTAGCAACGTAGCAAGTATGCCAGCTGCTCCAAGTAGCTCTGAACAGGACGGGACCTCAAGTGTCCAGCCTAACTTGCCGCATCAAGAAGCCCCTGCTACTGAAGGCGGAGTCGAAGTTATAGCTAAACAAACTTCGATTATGGATGAAGTGGTAGTTGTTGCTCCAAGGGAGGCTCCGATAGTCAACCCTTCGGTTACAGACCCCGAGTCCGATGAAGACTTCGAAGTGGCCTTCGACCCTCTGAGTAGCCCCGTACTCACTCGTCGAGAGGACTTTGGAGGTAAAATTAACTTAAACCACCTTTTTCTTCACCCTGCAAAATTATGCAATATATAATACCTTTGTTTTGGCAGGGTCTACTCCAATGGAGACGACTCCTCCTGCGAAGACTGCTCTTGGGACTTCAACATTCCATGGTCGGTTCCAGAAGCTGCACAAATGGGACCCGGAAAAGGTAAAGGCAAAATGGACCCCTTCCCTACTCCGAACTCAGGATTAACTCCATCGGAATCGACAGACGGAGGTCAATCTACGGAGGGGGGCCAGTCCACCGAAGTTTCCGAGGATGCGGCGCAGCGCTCCGGCCCTTCGTCGAACGAAGATGATCAAAGGGCTTTGTCTCTGCTCCCCTCCTAGCTCCTTTTCTGGAGCGAAGGACCGGACTTCGGGCCCTGCTCGAACCTTTGGATCGAGCTAACTGTGAAGTTGGGGGAACAGACTTAGTAGCCATACTTGGGGAGGCTAAGGGTTCGGAGCTGAACGCAGCCTTGGAATGGGCAGCATACCAGGTATGAAATATCTACAAAAAAAAGATTAATTTCAACTTATGAACAATTTTTCACCTTGCTTTTTCTTTTCGCAGCAAATAGTCTTGGCTCGAGCTGCAGTTGTTTCGAACGAGCTAGGGAGTATTCATCTTAAGGAGAGGATTACTGCCCTACAAAGGAGTCTTGAGGGCTCTGAAATTCGAATCTCCAGCTTGGACGAGATGGTTGCAGTGGAGAGGAGAGCTAGACTTGGTCTGGAAGCTGCGAATCAGAAGCTCGAAGCCGAGCAAATCGTGCTTCGGGCTGAAATAGAAAAAATGCGGGCAGAGCATGCAACTGCGGGGGCTAAGCTAGTTAAGCTTCAAGAAGAACAGATGAAGGCCACGGAGGAGGCCAACAACCTGCTTAGCCAGAAGAACTCTTTGGCTACGGAGGCAGCTAGACTATCTTCGGTGGTAGACGAGCTATCTTCGTCAAGGGATGCCTTAATTGAAGACAAGGTGAAGTCGGAGAAGGTAGCTGCGGAGGTCATGGATAATATTTTAGGTGTCTTAGAGTACTTTGGTATTTCTTGGACACTATCTTCGAGTGACAACGTCCCCTTGCTGCGACGGCTGAAAATGATCCAAGGAGCAGCGAAGATGGTGAAGACGGCTGGTATTCGGTATGGAGAACTCTCCGGCCAAGTATCTGCTCTCGGAATACTTCGTTACTATGAAGGTCTAGGGCTATCAGTAGCACCAGACTTGGGGGCGGCTCCTATTACCTTCGACGACAACCAGCTGCTAAACCCTTCCGAAGATGTGGCCTCAGCCTGGCAAGCCTTCCAAGCATCATGGAGAGCCGAAGGTCGAACAACGATCAAGGCTTGGATCGATGAAGGGCTTCACCAAAAACAAGCTCAGTCTCAAGCTTCGAGCAGCCAGCCTCCGCCAGACCCGCAGGTTTAGTTTTGTTTAGGGGTCCGAATATATAAAAATTATGCTTTCATCTGTTATGAATGAAAACTTATTTGGAAATGTTTTTAGGCTTCCCAACCTCGTATGGATGATCTCGAAGTATTAAGTGTTACCGAAGAACTTCACCTGCTATGGGCTACCTTCGATCTTTTAAAACTTCACAAACGACCTCGATTTTTGATTCCTCGAGAAAGCTCCGGTGCAATTGCGCCCGAAATATGTAAAGATATATTATTTTATATTAAAGATGAAGAAAAAGAAGTTAACTTGGAAGCCTCATCTTCTGAAGACGTTGAATGGTCCGAAGAAGAGAGTACTGCTGAAGAACAAGGAAAGAAGCCTGAAGAACATCAAAGCTGGGAGAGAAGCCCCGAGCGACTTCGAACTTGGGCTGAACTTCAACAGAAACAAAAAGATTTTCGAGCTTCGAAGGGAGGGAGAAGAATTAAACGTAAGGTTATCAGAACACCCAGCTCTGGAACTAGTCGTTTCGGCTTTAGTGGTAGCTCTAGAGATCGAAGGGGTCTTCGATTCCTTCTTGGTATAGACACAAATTTTTTGTGATGTAATGTAATCTGTTCAAATGATAAAGATTAAGATTTTTTAAAATTGTCTCCCTATTTCCCAGCCCCTCTTTGGGCGTAAGAAACTTCGAAGCACAGTCGAAGATGGTTAGGCGCAAAGAAAAAAGACTTAGGAGTACAATTTTGGAGGCTCGGAGCCCCTTAGCAACTTAGAGATTAATTAAAATCTCACAAAATGTCTTCGACTACTTGAAGTCTGAAAACTCGTAACTTAGTACCTTTTGTTTGAAAATAGTCACTTCAGACTAATTTTCCGGACACTTTAGCATCCAAAACGATTGGTCACTTTGGACACTTTTTACAAATATTCAAAGCTTATCAGCTCAAACTCTATTTTGTTTGGCCTCCTTCAGCTCTTTTGTGAATGCTATCAAACCGGTGGTTCGGAATTCGCAATGGTCTCCTTGGACTCTTTTTACAGATACTTTCAAGCCGGTCGCTTGGAATCCGTTTTTCAGTGACTTTCCCACCTCGTCGGAAGCTTCGAACCAGTGGTTCGAAGTTTGCAAAATTGGTTCAAATAAATGACACTTCCCTCACAACCAACTTCATTTTTTCCAGTGCATCCACTAGAAATAGAAAGTTTTTGGGAGGTAGGCGTTATCTGACCATGAACTTTATTAATTAATGTGTTTACAAATGATTACAAGGAGCCCCTATGCGAAATATCGCTTTAAGTGCTCCGCATGCCAGGCATGCTTTAGTTCTTCGCCTTATAAATTAGCTAGCTTGAAAGAACCAGGGCGTCTTGAACGGAGAATAATGTATGGACCTTCCCACTTATTTCCTAATTTCCCTAGTGCTATAATGCTTCACAAAACTAGATGACCTGGCTTAAGTTCATTAAGCTTAACCTTCGGGTCAAACCAAGTCTTCGTTTGCTGCTGATATTTCGACAAATTGGCGACAGCTCGAAGCCTTGTTTCTTCTATTAAATCAAGCGAAGCTTGCCTTTCTTCTTCTATTTTAGGTTCGGTGCTGCGAAGAGATCCTCCTTTAAGCTCCGTTGGCGTCATAGCTTTATCTCCGAATAATAGCCTAAAAGGAGTAAAACCTGTGGACCTTGTTTGGGTGGTCTGAATGGACCATAAAATCTTTGGGAGCTCTTCGGTCCACAACTCTTTTGCCAACCCTACTATTCTTCGATTCAACCCTGACAAGATATTACCATTGGCTCTTTCTACAGCTCCATTAGACTGAGGATGGCGCACTGCAGCAAAGCATATTTGTATGCCAAAATCTTCACAAAACTTCCTGAAGGGATCTGTATCAAACTGTGTCTCATTATCAACTGTGAGCTGTCGAGGTACTCCGAACCTGCATATAATACTTTTTCAGAAAACTTTTTGTACATTATTCGAAGTGATAGCTGTGAGGGGTTCTTCTTCGACCCACTTGGAAAAATACTCAATTGCTACCACTGCGAATTTCAAATTTCCTTTTGCTACTGGGAAGGGGCCAATAAGGTCCATGCCCCATCTGGCCATAGGCCAAACTAGGGAAATGACTTGAAGAGTTGTTGGCGGACGATGACTTCTTCTTCCCATCCATTGACTACCCTGGCACGTGCGGACTAGGCTCTCCGCATCAGCTACTATTGTAGGCCAATAAAGCCCCTGGCGAAGTCTTTTTCCTGCCAAAGCTCGAGGGGCCAGATGGCTACCACAAAAGCCTTCATGAATTCCGCGTAGTATCTCTTGACCTTCGGCTTGAGATATACATCGAAGCAGAGGGGAACATACTCCGACCTTGTAGAGAATACCGTTGATTATATGATAGTTTCGAACTCTAAGATTTAACCTCGAAAGATGTGGCCCTTCAGGCAAATTTGCTTCACCTTGCAACAATTCCATAATTGAACTTTGCCAATCAGTACTTGGAATGCAAAGAACTTCCGCAGGAGGGACCTGTGTTACCGAAGGTGAACTAAGCTCTTCGTAAAAAACTCCTTTCGGAATGTCCATAGCTCCGGTTGCAGCTTTTGCCAAGGTATCGTCTTGCATATTTTTAGCTTTGGGTATACTTCAGATGGAAATCCCTTTAAATGCTTCTTCAATCTTATGGATCTCTTCCAAATATTTTGCAAGCTGGGGATGATGAACTTGAAAACTTTTATCAACGTGCCCTGGTACAATTTGAGAATCTGTTTTAATAACAACTCTTGTAGCCACAAAAGCACGTGCTCTTCGAAGTCCTAACAAAATTCCTTCATACTCCGCTGTATTATTGGTGGACTTAAAGTTGAGCCTTGCGGAGTACATTTCTCTTTGCCCTGAAGGCGAAATTATCACCGCTCCGACACCTGCTCCAGATGCTTGGAAAGCTCCATCGGAGTATATGGTCCAAATTCCTTCATTTGGTTTCTCCGAAGCCCATACTGCGGAGGGAGTCCATTCTGCCACAAAATCTGCTAACACCTGTGACTTGATTGTTGTCCTCGCCACGAAGGAGATGCCGAAGGGTGCTAATTCAACAACCCATTTCCCAATTCTTCCTGTAGAATCCTTGCTTTGGAGCATATCTCCTAAGGGATATGAAGTTGGTACAATCACATTATGTGCTAGGAAATAATGCCTTAACTTCCTTGAAGCCATTATCAAAGCATAGGTGAACTTCTCAAGCTCAGAGTATCTTGTTTTTGCTCCAAACAATGCTTCAGATACAAAATAGACTGGATTCTGTACCAACTTCCCATTGAAATCAACTTCTCTGACAAGGACTGCACTGACTGCGGAGCCAGTAGCTGCAAGGTAGAGGAGTAGGGTTTTGTCCGCAACAGGCACCGTGAGTGTAGCGAGGTTACTGAGATAATTCTTAATATCATCAAAACTCTTTTGACACTCCGGTGTCTATGCAAAATCTTCGGACCCTTTCAATGCTTTGAAAATGGGCAAACTTCTATCCGCAGATCTTGCTAGGAACCAGCTAAGTGCTGCAAGGCGGCCAGTTAGCTTTTGCACTAGCTTCAAATTTTTCAGAGGAGCCATCCTTTGTAATGCAGTTATTTGAGTAGGGCTAGCTTCGATCCCTCTGCTTGAAACTAGAAACCCTAACAATTTTCCAGCCTGAGCCCTGAAGATACATTTTTCGGGGTAAAGACGGACTCCATAGGCCCAAAGGCTATTGAACGTTTCTGCTAGGTCTAGGCTATGTTGGTGCTTTAGAGCACTCTTTATTACAATGTCATCCATATAGGCTTCTACATTACGGCTCATTTGATGACCTAGAGCCTTAGCAATTAACCTCGAAAAAGTTGCCCCGGCATTTCTTAAGCCGAAAGGCATTCTTACATAGCAAAAGACTCCCGAAGGAGTTACAAAGCTTGTTTTGATTTCATCTTCGTGCTTTAACCAGATTTGATGGTAGCCAGAATACGCGTCGAGGAAGCTTAATAACTCCGAACCAGTAGTGGAGTCAACCAATTGATCAATTCGGGGCATGGGATAGGGGTCACGGGGGCATGCTTTATTCAAGTATGTAAAGTCAATACACATGCGCCACTTCCCGGAAGATTTCTTCCTGACGAAGACCGGGTTGGCCAACCACTCCGTATGAGCTACTTCCCTGATAATCCCAGCCTTCAGCAACCTTTCCACTTCAATTTTAGCAAGGATGGCCCTCTCTGTAGATAACTTCTGGAGTCCTTGTCGGACAGGCCGAACCCTCAGGTTCACAAGTAAGCTATGCTCAATAATATCCCGACTGACTCCGATAATGTCCTCTTCAGACCATGCAAAGACATCCAAATTTTCTTCCACTACTTTTTCTAATGAAGTAGCGACTTCTGGAGGCAAATCCTTGCCAAACTGAAATGAATAGTCTTTGTCATCCTTGACAATAACCTTTGTTACAATCTCTCCTTCAAGGCTTGGTCTTGGGAAGGACTTCTTTGAAGGTTCACCTGAAGCAGAGATATCCTCCGGGTTTCCTTGTACGTTGTTCACTTGTCTCGGGTCAAGAGGGGGGCCATGACCATATTCTGCTCTTTGGGCAGTGGCCTGATCTCCGAAAATAGTGAGCACTCCCGCTTGCATGGGCATCTTCATACACAAATAATTATGATGCGCCACGGCTCCAAACTGATTCAACATGCCCCTCCCGAAGATAACATTATATGCGTACGGGGCATCCACAACATCGAAAATCACCTCCTCCATCCTGGCCAGTAGCCCCTCTCCAAAAGCAACCTCCAGACCTATTTAGCCGAGGGCATCAAGAGGGGGTCCTGCGAAGCCTTGCAAAGGACGAGCTGCAGGGAGAAGATGCTTCCTAGAGATACAGAGCTGATCGAAAGCTTGGATGAAGATAATATCTGCTGAACTCCCTCCGTCAATCAGTACTCTCCGGACTTCAGTCCCTGCTATGTCAGCAGTGATGACAAGTGGATCTGCATGCGGAAACTTTATGCCAGCTGCATCATCTGCGGAAAAAGATATCGGCACATGGGACCACTCAGGCATGGTAGCTGCGGACGAAGAAGTTCCAATATGGCCCACTTCTCGGACATATTCTCTTCGTTGTCTCTTTGACATACTACCAAGAGTCCCTCCTCCGGAAATGGGGAGGACTACTCTTTTTCCTCGATCTTGACCATCTTCCTGCTTCGGAGGTGGCATAATATTGACCACCAGAGGTTGCCTTGCAGGGTCGAAGTTGTCTATACGTACCACAGCCTAGACAGGCTCTAGACGCACCTCGGTAGGAAATCGGTCAGTAGTGCATCGACCCGAAGTTCTTTCAAGGTACTCGCCTCTTAAAGCGAGTATAGACTTGCACGCATCAGTTGCGTGACTTCGATTCTCACCATGGACGCAGCAGAAGAAGGCCTGGGCTTTGCAAGCCGGCTTCCCTGGCGGCCTCTAGCCGCTGGTCTTGCTTCCCGAAGCTTGTTAAGTCTTAGGGGCAAATTTCTGCGGAGGTGCAATGTTCAAGACTTCTAAACGAGGATGATTTTGCCCCCGACGCCTGTCATGCTAGACTTCGAAGTTAGGCCCTGTGATGGTGTTGATGTCTTCACTTCCAACTTGACTTCTTGCAGGATTGACGGAGTTGAAGAAGTTCTCCGAAGCCACCCTTCTTCTGACCTAGCATACTCTTCAAAATAAGACATCAACTGAGCAACATAAGATATCTGTTTCTGATGAAGTTTATCAAGGAGGCCCGCATGGGTAACTCCCTATCGAGCTGCATCAACTACGGAGAATGTAGTCAGCCCTCGAATTTGCGACTTCGTATGGGCGAAGCACTTGAAGAATTGTCTTAAAGTGTCTCCAGGCAGCTGCTTCACCTGGAAAAGACTTCCTGTAGACATTGGGGTACGAAGGTAGCCTGAAAGTTACTTATGAACTTCTTCCTTAATTGCTCCCAGGTTCTAATTGACCCTGGCTTCAGGGACCAAAACCACCGCAGAGCCACCCCTTCAAGAGCTAGAGGGAAACACTTGGCCATGTTGTCTCGTACTCCTCCATTAGCCTCAATTGCCAACGCATAAGAATGGGAGAACTCCCCAGGGTCCTCATCTCCAGAATATTTGCAGAGCTTCGAAGTATTAAACTTAGGATCGAACCACACTTTCTGTAGCTCGGGAAGCAGCGGAGATTCGCTGTCGAAGGAAGCGTTCTCCGGGGCTTCAAGATAAGGAAGTTCGTCGTCTTGGGGCACTTCGGGAATAACCGGGGTGGCCTAAGAACGAAGCCTATCTGCGGCTTCTTGCCTCCACCTCGCCACTTTAGCTTGGAGACTGGCCATTTGGGCGGCCATGTCACCAAGACCATCTTCATATCCTCTGGAAGGACATTTCGGGTCTTGAGAACTGTACGTGTCAGTTTGAAGCGGAATCTGAGTTGGAAGAGGGACTCTGGCTGGCCGAAGTATAGATGGAGTTGGGGGAGGAACTCCGTATGCTCGAGGAAGGGGAATCCCTTCGAGAGTTTGAGGTGGAGGAATTACCGAAGATCCTCCGACCTCAACTGTGTTCGAAGATATACTACGAACTAGAGTTCGCCTCGATCCTTCAAACTTGACCCACTACTAAGCCGGAGTTAGATGCTGGAGAGCTTCGGCTAAATAGCCTGCCTTCGTCTTGTTACAGTAGTGACCCTGAGGATGAAGTATTTTCCCCCAACAGTATAATTTTTAGAGTGATTCTATTCTGAAATTATATTAAAAGGAGAGTCAAATTGTAATTTTACTTTTAGGTTTTATAGGGTATTTTCAGAATAGGTATTTTTGAATTTGTCAAGGGGTTATGTGTAAAATAGTCTTCTAGAAGATGCCTACTTAAGGGATATTATCCCCTAAATTGGCTGAGACTTTTGGGAACTTTTTGACAGAATTTTATACACAGAAATGAGAGCTAAACACTAGTTTTGATAAATTTCTAACGAGCTACAAGAGGAAATCAGCAAATGTTTTGATCTTCTACACCAAGGAATTCTGTTTCCAGCGTAGGTAATCTTTGTGGTTGAATTCAATTTTGTGATGCGATTTCTAGTGAACCTAGTGCAGAAGTTGATATTAATGTTTATACATCTTTTGTTGTGCATGATTTGAATGAACCATTTTTGAAAGTTGCAAGTGATTTCTCTGATTCCTTCTTAATTCTTTTGCTGATCAAACAAGGCATCATAGTTTTGGAATTTAACTCTCGCTGAAATGGTTGTGTTTTTGTACCCCTCTACATGTTTGATGAATCGTTGCTTCAACTTGTCATCAGTATCTTGGCTGATTCTTGGATTGTTTCTTGAGTAATATCATGGTTGAAGGGATTTAAAGGTATTCCATAACCCTTTTTGCAGAAATTGAGAATTATTCCTTTCTACCATTTTGTTTTGTTCCTGCAGAGACTTCTGATACCAGATTAGTTTTCTTGTGTGATCACTTTTGAATACGATTTTTGAGCAGTTTTTCTGCTGATTTTGGATCCGAGTTCTTCATAGCTTTTGATGTTCAAGTTTCCAGGGTTCCATTTGTGAAGTTCTCAAAAGTTTTTGATCACTTCTTCATGTATTTTTCTTCCTAACAAAGTACCTAAATGATTCTGAACACTTGTAATTTCTACTAAGTACAGTGTTCTGTTTTCAGTCTAGATTCAATCTTTGAGGCGATTTTTGATCTGTTTTGTACTGATTTTGGACCAGAGTTCTACATAACTTTTGTTGTCCAAGTTGCAAGGGTTCCATGTTTGAAATTTGCAAAAGGTTTTGATCACTGCTACATATATTTTCCTGTCCAACAATATGCTTAACTGATTCTGAAAAATTAAGATTTCAGTTGAGAATTTTGGAACATAAATTTCTGCAATATCTGGAAGTTGTACCACTGTCGGCAGACTCAGGTGATTTTCTTTAGTGTATTTTCAAAGACTCTCAATAGATTGTTTTTGTATTTGTTTACCTCTCTACTGGGTTTCTGTTGATAGAACTAATTAAGAACTGTATAGTATTTTCAATCCTCATGCACATGAATTATTTCTGGATGATTACTTTGTGATAGATTAAATTGCTTCATGCACTTTACTTGTGGTCCTTTTGATAATATACCTATGAATGTGTGATGTTCAGTATAATTCATTTGTGAGCCTGTCTAATCTAGCTTGATCATTGTGCTATGATTAAATATGTGTGAAATCCGTATACTTGCCATGAACATGATGAAATTCCTAAGAATTGTTGAAATGTTTGGTGATTTGTCTATTTGATATAAGAGTAGTGTTTGTGATCTCTCAAATTGTTATATCACATCATATCTGATAGGAGAGTGATAGCACTTGCTTTATTCGGGATTTTGTTGTGAAAGATTATTAGCTTCCGCTTTGGTTCCTTTTAGAGGTGCGTTGGGTGATTTAAAAAGGCTATCATATTCGCGAGAATTTGTTGAGGCGTCTATTCACCCCCCCCCCTCTAGTCGCCATTCCGATCCCACACCTTGGCTTTTCTTTGGTGCTTGTTTAACAACATCTTATATGTTACCTTCGACTTCTTGCGAGCCCTAGCCAAAGGAGATGTTCTAATATTTTGTTTCCACACTCCCACTTTAGGGTTTTCAGGTATCAGTGTGTGTGTGCGCGGTTCTCCAACAATTATTGTCTTCCCTTTGGTTGACTCAGCCTGTTCTGGCCGAATCAACATCTTCTTCTCATCGAGGTCGACGGTGTTGACGGGGAAGGGATCTTTTTCTAGCTTCATCTTTGGATTGTGGTCTATTTTCAATCGTCCTTCTTCTATGGCCGATTAAACCTGCCATCGAAAAACATTACAGTCATTAGTTGTTGGGGGAAAATATTCCATCTTCAGGGTTATTGCAGTGACAAGATAAAGACTGGTGATTAAGCCGAAGACTTCCAGCATATAACTTCGGAAATATATTGAATCAAGTTCGAAGTATGATGACGAATTCTAGTTCGGAGTATATCTTCGAACTTGGACTCTTCCGGGAGTTTCTTTGCCAGCTAAGATGGAAGACTTATCTTCTTTCTCATTAGATTAGTCTTTTACCATTTTAGCCCTATTAAGGGTACCGAATAGTTTCTACTATGTCGGTTGTAATAGAGGGGTAAGAAGGTCTTTTCCTTAATGTTTGGGCCTATAAATACCCCCCGTTTTACCCTGTAATAGGGATCGAATACATTTTATTCAATACACACATTCGAACTATTCTAAGTTATTATCCTTTCGGAGGCTTAGAACAGTTCACTTCGCAAACACTTCGTTTGTTAGTTTCTAATCTTCAGAAACCTGTTAGTGTAATCTTTTACGCCAACAGTTGGCGCCGTCCGTGGGGAACCTAGTCCAAGAAACTTCGTTCTCTACCAACTTCTTACATCATGCCTCCTAAGCGGAGCGCAACTCGTAACCCTGTTCGGAGGTCCCCTCGGACCTCCGGAGGGGCATCTCCCGACGCTGTTGAGGTTGGAGGACCTTCGATGTTTCCTCCACCTCAAACTCCGGAAGGGGTTCCCATTCCTCGAACATATAGAGTTCCTCCGCCAACTCCATCTATACTTCGACCACCCGGAGTTCCTCTTCCACCTCAAGTTCCACTCCGAACTGATCCTTACAATTCTCAAGATCCGGAAGATCCTTCCGGAGGAGATGAAGATAATCTTGGTGATATGGCCGCTCAAATGGCCAGTCTCCAAGCTGAAGTAACGAGATGGCGACAAGAAGCTGCAAATAGGCTTCGTTGTCAAGCCATCCCAGTTATTCTGGAAGTGCCTGAAAACGACGAACCTATCTATCCTGAAGCCCCGGAGAACGCCTCCTTTGATACCGAATCTCCGTTACATCCTGAACTGCAAAAAGTTCGCTTCGATCCGAAGTTTAAGACTTCGAAGCTTTGCAAGTATGCCGGAGATGAGGATCCTGGAGAATTTGTCCGTTCTTATGCTCTAGCAATTGAAGCTAGTGGAGGAGTGCGGGACACCATGGCAAAATGCTTTCCCTTAGCTCTTCAAGGAGTGGCATTGTGGTGGTTCTGGTCCTTGAAGCTAGGATCAATTAATTCATGGGGGCAGTTGAAGAAGAAGTTTGTAAGCAATTTCCAAGGCACCTTCATGCCTCCAATGTCAACAGGAAGTCTTTTCCAGGTGAAGCAGCTCCCTGGAGAGACGTTGAGGCAATACTTCAAGCGCTTCGCTCATACGAAGTCGCAGATCCGAGGGTTGACTACGTCTTCAGTAGTTGACGCAGCTCGAGAGGGAGTCATTCATCCAGGCCTCCTTGATAAACTACACCGGAAAAACATATCTTCTGTCTCTCAGCTGATGTCATATTTCGAAGAGTATGCGAGGTTGGAAGAAGGATGGCTTCGGAGAACTTCTGCAACCCCGTCGATATTGCAAGAAGAGAAATTGGAAGTAAAAACTTCGGCACAGCCGCAGGAACCTATTTTCGAAGTTCAGCATGATAGGAGAAGGGGGCAAAAGCATCCTCGTTCAGAAGTTCTGAACATTGCACCCCCGCAGAAGTTTACCCAAAGAGTTCCACAACCTTTGGGAAACAAGGTCAGCGGCTGGAGGCCGCCAGGGAAACTAGCTGGCAAGGGCCAGACCCTTTTCTGCTGTATTCATGGTGAAAACCGAAGTCACGCAACTGATGCGTGCAAAGCTATACTTGCCCTAAGAGGAGAATATCTAGAGAGAACTTCGGGTCGGGGTACTTCTGACCGAGTTCCAGCTGAAGTGCGTCCAGAACCTGTCCAAGCTGTGGCGCGGATAGAAAACTTCGAAGCTGCAAGACGCCCTCCGGTGGTCAATATTATGCCACCTCCGAAGCAAGAAGAGGGGCAAGACCGAGGAAAAAGAGTAGTCCTCCCTATCTCCGGAGGAGGTACTCTCGGAAGCATGTCAAAAAGGCAGAGAAGAGAGTATGTCAGAGAAGTGGGGCACATTGGAACTTCGTCATCTGCATCTGCTATGCCTGAATGGTCCCATGTGCCAATATCTTTTTCTGCAGAGGATGTAGATGGCATTAAATTTCCACATGTAGATCCACTTGTCATTACTACGGACATCGCAGGAACTGAGGTTCGAAGAGTGCTAATTGACGGAGGGAGTTCGGCAGACATTATTTTTGTTCAAGCCTTCGATCAATTGTGCATCTCCAGAAAGCACCTTCTTCCAGCGGCTCGTCCTTTGCAAGGCTTCGCAGGACCTCCGCTTGATGCACTTGGCCAAATTGGCCTGGAAGTTACCTTCGGAGAAGGATTGTTAGCCAGGATAGAGGAAGTAATCTTCGACGTTGTAGATGCTCCGTATGCCTACAACGTCATCTTCGGAAGAGGCATGTTAAATCAGTTCGGAGCTGTGGCACATCACAATTACTTGTGCATGAAGATGCCCACGCAAGCGGGAGTGCTCACTATCTTTGGAGATCAAGCTACCGCCCGAAGAGCAGAATATGGTCACGGCCCCCCTCTTGATCCAAGACAAGTGAATAGTGTGCAAGATAATCAAGAAAATTTTTCTGCTCCTAGCGAATCTTCGAAGAAATCCTTCCCAAGACCAAGTCCTGAAGGAGAGATTGCAACGAAGGTTATTGTTAAAGATGGCAAAGAATATTTATTTCAATTTGGTAAAGATTTGCCTCTAGAAGTTGCTACCTCCTTGGAGAAAGTAGTTGAGGAAAATTTAGATGTCTTTGCTTGGTCTGACGAAGACATCACCGGAGTCAGTCGGGATATTATTGAGCACAGTTTACTTGTAAACCCGAAGGCCCGGCCTGTTCGGCAAGGACTCCGAAAAATGTCTGCAGAAAGAGCTGTTCTTGCCAAAGACGAAGTTGAAAAATTGCTGAAAGCTGGGATTATCAGAGAAGTGGCTCACACAGAATGGTTAGCCAACCCAGTCTTCGTCAGGAAGAAATCTTCCGGGAAGTGGCGCATGTGCATTGATTTCACATCCTTGAATAAAGCATGCCCTCGTGACCCCTACCCCATGCCCCGAATTGATCAATTGGTCGACTCCACTGTAGGTTCGGAGTTATTAAGTTTCCTTGACGCGTACTCCGGTTATCATCAGATATGGTTGAAACGCGAAGATGAAATCAAGACAAGCTTCGTAACTCCTTCAGGAGTCTTCTGTTATGTAAGAATGCCCTTTGGCTTAAGAAATGCCGGGGCTACTTTTTCGAAGTTAGTTGCTAAGGCTCTAGGTCATCAATTAGGTCGTAATGTAGAGGCATATATGGATGATATTGTAATAAAGAGTGCTTTAAAGCACCAACATTGCCTAGACTTAGCAGAAACATTTAATAGCCTTCGGGCATGTGGTATCCGTCTTAACCCCGAGAAATGTATCTTCGGAGCTAAGGCTGGGAAATTATTAGGGTATTTAGTTTCAAGCAGAGGAATTGAAGCTAGCCCTACTTAGATAACTGTGCTGCAGAAGATGGCTCCTCCAGAAAATTTAAAGCAAGTGGAAAAGCTGACTGGTCGTCTGGCAGCACTTAGCAGGTTTTTGGCAAGGTCTGCGGAGAGAAGTTTGCCCATCTTTAAAGCATTGAAAGGGTCCGATGATTTTGCATGGACACCGAGTGTCAGAAAAGCTTTGAAGATATTAAAGAGTATCTTAGTAATCTTGCTACACTCACGGTGCCTACTGCGGACGAAACCCTACTCCTTTACCTTGCAGCTACAGGCTTTGCTGTCAGCGCAAGTCCTTGTCAGAGAAATGGATTTCAATGGGAAGTTGGTACAAAATCCAGTTTATTTTGTGTCTGAAGCATTGTCAGGAGCGAAGAAAAGGTATTCCGAGCTCGAAAAGTTCACTTATGCTCTGATAATGGCTTCGAGGAAATTGAGACATTATTTTTTGGCTCATAATGTAATTGTACCAACTTCGTATCCTTTGGGAGATATGCTCCGAAGTAAAGACTCCACTGGAAGAATTGGAAAGTGGGCAGTCGAACTAGCACCTTTCGGCATATCCTTTCTGGCAAGGACAACAATCAAATCGCAAGTCTTAGCAGATTTCGTAGTAGAATGGACTCCCCCTGCAACGTGGGTTCCGGAGAAGTCAAGCGAAGGAATTTGGACTGTTTTTTCGTAGTAGAACTAGCACCTTTCGCAACGAAGATTATTGTTAAAGATGGTAAAGAATATGCATTTCAATTTGGTAAAGATTTACTTCTGGAAGTTGCCACCTCCTTGGAAAAAGTAGTAGATGAGAATTTAGATGTCTTTGCTTGGTCTGACGAAGACATCACCGGAGTCAACCGGGATATTATTGAACATAGTTTACTTGTAAACCCGAAGGCCCGGCCTGTTCTGCAAGGACTCCGAAAAATGTCTGCAGAAAGAGCTGTTCTTGCAAAAGACGAAGTTGAAAAATTGTTGAAGGCTGGGATAATTAGAGAAGTGGCTCACACAGAATGGTTAGCCAACCCAGTCTTCGTCAAGAAGAAATCCTCCGGGAAGTGGCGCATGTGCATTGATTTCACATCCTTGAATAAAGCATGCCCTCGTGACCCCTACCCCATGCCCCGAATTGATCAATTGGTCGACTCCACCGCAGGTTCGGAGTTATTAAGCTTCCTTGACGCGTATTCTGGTTATCATCAAATATGGTTGAAACGCGAAGATGAGATCAAGACAAGCTTCGTAACTCCCTCCGGAGTTTTCTGTTATGTAAGAATGCCTTTTGGCTTAAGAAATGTCGGGGCTACTTTTTCGAGGTTAGTTGCTAAGGCTCTAGGTCATCAATTAGGTCGCAATGTGGAGGCCTATATGGATGATATTGTAATAAAGAGTGCTTTAAAGCACCAGCATAGCCTAGACTTAGCAGAAACATTTAATAGCCTTCGGGCATGTGGGATTCGTCTTAACCCCGAGAAATGTATCTTCGGAGTTAAGGCTGGGAAATTGTTAGGGTATTTAGTTTCAAGTAGAGGGATTGAAGCTAGCCCTACTCAAATAACTGCACTACAAAAGATGGCTCCTCAGGAAAATTTAAAGCAAGTGCAAAAGCTGACTGGTCATCTGGCAGCACTTAGCAGGTTTTTAGCAAGGTCTGCGGAGAGAAGTTTGCCTATTTTCAAAGCATTGAAAGGGTCCGAAGATTTTGCATGGACACCAGAGTGTCAGAAAAGCTTCGAAGATATTAAAGAATATCTCAGTAATCTTGCTACACTCACGGTGCCTACTGCGGACGAAACCCTACTCCTTTACCTTGCGGCTACTGGCTCTGCTGTCAGTGCAGTTCTTGTCAGAGAGATTGATGTCAGCGGGAAGTTTGTACAAAATCCAGTTTACTTTGTGTCTGAAGCATTGTCCGGAGCAAAAACAAGATATTCCGAGCTTGAGAAGTTCATTTATGCTCTGATAATGGCTTCGAGGAAACTAAGGCATTATTTTTTAGCTCACAATGTAATTGTACCAACTTCGTATCCTTTGGGAGATATGCTTCGAAGTAAAGATTCCACTGGAAGAATAGGAAAGTTGGCAGTTGACCTAGCACCCTTCGGCATATCCTTTCTAGCAAGGACAGCAATCAAATCGCAAGTCTTAGCAGATTTTGTAGCAGAATGGACTCCCCCTGCAACGTTAGTTCCGGAGAAATCAAGTGAAGGAATTTGGACTATTTTTTCTGATGGGGCTTTCCAAGCATCCAGAGCAGGTGTCAGAGCAGTTTTAATTTCGCCTTCAGGGCAAAGAGCAATGTACTCCGCAAGACTCAACTTTAAGTCTACCAATAATATAGCGGAGTATGAAGGGATTTTACTGGGACTCCGAAAAGCACGTGCTCTAGGGGCTACAAGAGTTGTGATAAACATAGATTCTCAAATAGTAGCAGGGCACGTAGATAAAAGCTTTCAAGTTCGGCATCCACAGCTTGCAAAGTACTTAGAAGAAATCTGTAAAATCGAAGCACAATTCAAGGGTATTTCAATTCGGAGTATACCAAGAACAGAAAATGTGCAAGCGGACATCTTAGCAAAAGCTGCAGCCGCAGCTATAGATATACCAAAAGAAGCTTTTTATGAGGAGCTCAGTACACCTTCGGTGCCACAAATTCCCTCCGCAGAGATTCTTTGCATTCCAAGTACAGATTGGAGAAATTCGATCATGGAACTTTTGCAAGGAGGAGCAAATTCATTTGAAGAGCCACAATTTTCAAGATTGAAACTCAGGGCTAGGAATTATCAAATAATCAACGGTATTTTATACAAGGCCGGAGTATGTTCCCCTCTACTCCGATGTATATCTCAAGCCGAAGGTCAAGAAATTCTTCGAGAAATCCATGAAGGACTTTGCGGTAGCCATTTGGCCCCTCGAGCTTTGGCAGGAAAAACACTTCGCCAGGGGCTTTATTGGCCTACGATAGTAGCAGATGCGGAGAATTTAGTCCGCACATGCCAAGGATGTCAGTGGATGGGTCGACGGAGTCATCGCCCACCAACAGCTCTTCAAGTTATTGCTCCGGTATGGCCCATGGCCAGATGGGGTATGGATTTGATTGGTCCCTTTCCTGTTGCTAAGGGAAATCTAAAGTTCGCAGTGGTAGCTATTGAATATTTTTCTAAGTGGGTAGAAGCAGAGCCCTTAACAGCTATCACTTCGAACAATGTACATAAATTCTTTTGGAAAAGTATCATTTGCCGGTTCGGAGTGCCTAGACAACTTACAGTTGATAATGGAACACAGTTCGATGCAGAACCATTCAGAAAGTTCTGCGAAGATCTAGGCATCCAGTTATGTTTTGCTGCAGTGAGGCATCCTCAGTCTAATGGAGCTGTAGAAAGAGCCAATGGAAATATTTTGTCAGGGCTAAATCGAAGGATAGTAGGATTAGCAAAAGGATTGAGGACCGAAGAGCTTCCGAAGATTTTATGGTCCATTCGAACTACGCAAACAAGGTCCACAGGTTTTACTCCATTCAGATTGCTATTCGGAGATGAAGCTATGACTCCAACGGAGCTCAAAGGAGGATCACTTCGCAGCACCGAACCGGAAATTGAAGGAGAAAGACAAGCTTCGCTAGATTTAACAGAGGAGACAAGACTTCGAGCTGTGGCCAATTTATCAAAGTATCACCAGCAGACGAAGGCTTGGTTTGACCCGAAGGTTAAGATCAATGAGCTTAGACCGGGTCATCTCGTTTTGCGAAGCATTATAGCGCCATGAAAATTAGGAAATAAATGGGAAGGTCCATACTTAATTGTTCGTTCAGGACGTCCTGGCTCTTTTAAATTACCTAATTTGGAAGGTGAAGAGTTAGCACATACTTGGCATGCGGAGCACCTAAAGCGATACTTCGCATAAGGGCTCCTTGTAATCATGTGTAATCACTTTTCGAATTAATAAAGCATATGGTTCAGATAGTGCCTTCCCCTCATAAACTTCCAGCTTCCGAGTGGACGCACTAGAACTGCGGAGTTGACCGAGAGCGAAGTGTCATTGATTTGAATCATATTTTCCGAGGTGGTGAGCTGACATAATCCGGAGTCCAAGCCACCGGCTTGAAGACATCCGTAAAAGAGCCAAAAAACCACAGAATGCGGAGTCCAAGCCATCGGCTGGAAGACATCCGTAAAAAGAGTCCAAAGAGACCACATAATACGGAGCCCAAGCCACCGACTTGTAGGTATCCGTAAAAAGAGTCCAAAGTGACCACTGCGAACTCCAAACCACTGGTTTGACAGAATTCGCAAAAAAGAACCGAAGGAGGCCAAAACAAAACAGAGTTTGAGCCATGAGCTTCGAATATCTGTTAAGAAAGTCCAAAGTGACAAATTATCTAAGACACTAAACTGTTCGGAAAGTTATCTCAAGTGATTTCTTTCAAAAGCATAAGGTGCTAAGTCGCCATTCTTCAGACTACAAATAGTCAAAGACATTTTATAAGATTTTAAAAGATCTTTAAATTACAGAGGGGCTCCGAACCCCCAAAATTGTACTCCGAAGTTTTTCTTTGTGCCTAACCATCTTTGAATACAGTTCGAAGTTGCTTACACCCAAAGAGGAGCTAATAAATAGGGAGACAATTTTAAATCGATATTTCTTATTCAAACGAATATGATTACATCATGAAAAATTGGTATCTATACCAAGAAGGAATCGAAGACCTCTTCGATCTCTAGAGCTAGGGTTGGAACAACTAGTTCCAGTGCCGGGAGTTCTAACAACTTTACGTTTAACTCTTTTGCCTCCCTTCGAAGCTCTAAAGTCTTTTTGTTCTTGTTGAAGCTCGGCCCAAGTTCGAAGCTATTCGGGGCTCCTTTTCCAGCTTCCAAGTTCTTCAGGCTTTTTACTTTGAGCTTCATTTTCATCTTCGGACCATATAATGTCTTCAGAAGACGAAGTTTCCAAGTTAACTTCTTTTTCTTCCTCTTTAATACAAGATAATATGTCTTTACTTATTTCGGACGTAATTGCTCCGGAACTATCTCGAGGAATTAGAAATCGAGGACGCTTGTGAAGTTTTAAGATATTGAAGGTAGCCCATAATAAGCGAAGTTCGTCATTAACATCTAACACTTCGACATCTTCAATATGAGGCAAAGCCTAAAAACATGATAAACAAATTTTCATTCATAAATGTACATAAGCACAATGCTTTACATAGTCAAAGATCCTAAGGTATTTCTAAACCTGTGGGTTTGGAGGAGGCTGACTGCTCGAAGCTTGGGTCCGAGCCTGCTTTTGGCGTTGTCCTTCGTCAATCCAAGCCTTGATCGCAGAATGACCTTCGGCTCTCCATGAAGTTTGGAAGGCTTGCCAAGCAGCGGCCACACCTTCGGAAGGAGTGAGAAGTTGATCGTCGTCGAAGGTAATTGGGCCCTCTCCTGCGCTCGGAGCTATCGATCGACCCAGATCTTCGTAATAGCGAAGTAGGCCAACAGCAGCCACTTGTCCAGAGATTTCTCTGTAACGAATGCCCACTGTCTTCATTTGCTTCGCTACTCCTTGAATCCTCTTCAACCGGCGCAGTAGGGAGATGTTGTCATCCGAAGGAAGCGTCCCAGTAGTACCGAAGTACTCCAGAACGCCTAGCAATTGGTCCATGACCTCCGCAGCTACCTTCTCAGACTTCAGCTTATCTTCAATTAACGCGTCCTTCACCGAAGTTAGCTCTTCTAGTACTCCAGAGAGTCTAGCAGCCTCCGTAGCCAAAGAATTATTTTGATTCAGTAGCTGGCTAGCTTCTTCTCGGAGCCTAACAAGCTCGGCCCCCGCAGTAGCGTGCTCCGTCCGCATCTTTTCAACTTCTGCTCGAAGCACAATTTTTTCTGCTTTGAGCTCCTTGTTCGCAGCCTCCAAACGTTGTCTAGCCCTGCGCTCCGTTGAGACCATGTTGTCCATATGGGTCACTCGACCTTCGGAGATAGTAAGATTTCGTTGAAGAGTTGCGTTTTTCTCTCGAAGGCGAGCGATTTCACGTTCATTTGATACGTTCGCAGCTCGGGCCAAGACTGTTTGCTGCGAAAAGAAAAAACCAAGGTAAGAAATTATTTGTATATAAATTTGATGTTGTTTTGCAGATACTTCTTACCTGGTAGGCTGCACGTTCCATGGCAGCGTTAAGCTCCGAGCTCTCCGCCTCACTCAAAATGGCCACCAAGTCCGTCTCCCCAACTTCGCGACTAGCTCGATCCAATGGCTCGAGCAAAGTCCAAAGCCCAGTTCTTCGCTCTAAGAAAGGAGCTAGAAGGGGGAGCATGCTTAAGTCTTGTTTGTCATCTTCATTTGGCGAAGGCCCGGAGTGTTGAGCTGTAGTCTTCGGAGCCCCTGGAGACTGGCCCCCCTCGGTAGATTGGCTCTCGTCTGTTGACTCAGACGGAGTTGATCCAGAGCTCGGAGTAGGGAGGGGGTCCATCTTTCCTTTGCCTTTTCCAGGCCCCATCTGAGTGGCTCCTGGATTGGCTCCGAAGTTGTCGAAGGTCCAGGAACTGTATCTTCAGGACGGACCTCTTCCATAGAAGTGGACTCTATAAAAACAAAGGTATTATACATTGTATAATTTCGCAAAAAAAAGATAGAAGAATTATTCGAAGTTTACCTTCGACATTTTGGCGGCGGGTAAGCATTGGACTGCTTGGCGGATCGAAGGCGAGATCTTCGTCCGAATCAAGCGTCAAATCTTCAACTGTCGGAACATTTTCCTGGACAGTCGTTGTTGCTTCATCCGGAATCGAAGCCACAGTGACTTCGACTCCACTTTCATCCGCAGGAACTTCATCCTGAGGTAAATCCTCTTGAATAGCCGAAGTCCTCGCTTGCTCAAGATTCTCTTGATACTCCGGCACGTTCGCAGGTTCTTCAACTTGTGTTCCTTGGGCTGCGTCCTCGTCAATCAGCCTCACAAGCAACCTGCCTTCGTCCTCCTGAGAATCGGAGATTGAAGCTCTTGGGCTCGAAGGTGCAGGATTTCATGGCTTTCGAGCTACCTTCTTGACCGGAGTCTTGGCAGAGCTCGAAGTCCCAGCTTCAGCTTTCCTCTTCTTGGGCCCTTTCTCCGAAGGCACCCAATCCACCAAAGGGGGCGGAACCACTTCGAGTAGCCCCCATACTCGGTTGGATCGCTCCCAACTACCAACCAATTTAATTCTCCATTCTTTCTCGGTGGAGTTGGGACTGCCCAGAATCTTCTCCGAAGCTCGTACAATTTGCTCCGAAGTTATAGGGGCTGAAGAGGCTGAAAAATGAGTTAAGTTTGTTAATTCTTCGAATAAATATACATAGAGTATGTTGTTTTCGAAGTTACCTGCAGGACTCGAAGTTGAAGAAATTTTCTGAAGACCGCCTTCCGAATCCTCTTCGAAAGTGATTGGCCAGTTAGCCATCAAAGGGGGGATTTGGAGCCCGAGGAATTCCTCGGCTAAGTCTCACATGCTCAACCGATGACTGATCTTTTGAAGCAAGCTAAGGCGAGCTTCGAGCTGACCCGGATCTGGATGACAAGGGCTTCCTTTCGGAAGTTGATGTCTTGCAGAGGTCCAGCTAGGCGGTTGCTCGCCCCAACTTCGGCGTAAAACCATTTCAAGATCCAGTCTGTATACCATCTGGCGTTGATAGCCTTGGCGGGAAATCGGAGAGCATACTCGTCCCGAAGCCTGAAGTTAATGCTTCCGAAGGCCACTACCATTTTTTCACCTCTGGGGCCTACGAAGGTCTTCGGTTGGCATGAAGCTCTATGCAATGCTGCGAAGATCTCTGCCCTCCCTTCACAACCTTCGGCTCGCAACTGCCCATTCGAAGATGGCGAGACGTGCTACAGCATTCGGAGAAAGTTGGGGGAGAGTGACGTGGAACAAATCTAATACCTCGGCCAAGAAATCAACCGTCAGGAAGCCCTAAGCCAGCTTCGAAGAAGGCTTCGAAAACAACTACTTCTCCGGGTCTCGGTGATGGAATGATTTCCTTCCGAGGTTTGCGAATCATCACCCCTAACTAAATTTGCCTTCTACTGCAGCCGCAAGAGATTCCCTTCTGCAGGTTGATGGCCCAAGTTGATAAGATTGATCTGTGTATTTCGTCGAGGCCGGAAAGAGGTCTTGAGGGCCGACATTTTGGGGATTTCCTCCCACCGGCGCCATTGTCGCCACTGAAGGATTTGGTGGCGCTGCCGCCAAGGTTGCAGCCGCCGCTGCTGCCGCAGCCTGCTGCCGGGCTAGGGTTGAAGCTGCTCCAGGGCCCTTGAAACTAGTCTTCGCCATTGGATCTCACAGATTGCTTCAGAAGAAAAATGGAGGCTAGGGCTCGGGTGATGGTTTGTTTGCATGAAAGCAGTGTTTGCACGAAAGCAGTGAAAAGGTACTAAAGAAGGGTTTGGGCCCTCTATTTATAGCCCAAATCCTGTTTTTTTACCGTTTGTCTGTATCGCTTCACATTCCCAGCCGTTACTTTGCTCTGAAATTAAAGCATTCCTGTAACTTCCGTTAGAAGAAAGAAGCTAACGGCTATTTCTTCTAAGTCTAAAAAGGCTTTCAGACTTCTTGAGTTAGTTCTAAGTTACTTCGAATGTAATTTTATTAAAAACTGATTCGAAGCTTACATCTCCACATAGTTCGGAGATAGTTTAAATCTGCTAACCCCTACGCATGATTATTTTTCTTGCGTATACTACTCTCCTAACATTACAGATTTAGCGGAGAAGCGTATTCGAGGGGCTACTGTTGGGGGAAAATATTCCATCTTCAGGGTTATTGCAGTGACAAGATAAAGACTGGTGATTAAGCCGAAGACTTCCAGCATATAACTTCGGAAATATATTGAATCAAGTTCGAAGTATGATGACGAATTCTAGTTCAGAGTATATCTTCGAACTTGGACTCTTCCGGGAGTTTCTTTGCCAGCTAAGATTGAAGACTTATCTTCTTTCTCATTAGATTAGTCTTTTACCATTTTAGCCCTATTAAGGGTACCGAATAGTTTCCACTATGTCGGTTGTAATAGAGGGGTAAGAAGGTCTTTTCCTTAATGTTTGGGCCTATAAATACCCCCCATTTTACCCTGTAATAGGGACCGAATACATTTTATTCAATACACACATTCGAACTATTCTAAGTTATTATCCTTTCGGAGGCTTAGAACAGTTCACTTCGCAAACACTTCGTTTGTTAGTTTCTAATCTTCAGAAACCTGTTAGCGTAATCTTTTACGCCAACATTAGTATTATGCGAATGCGGATCATGCCACTTACAGTATGGATGTTTCTTTAACTCATTGGCAGATGGAATGACTTGACCTTTGGGCAATCTAAGAAGTTGGTTCTTCAAGAGAAAATCAAATATCTTATCACACTTAGTTATATCAAATGAGTACCTGACTTTGCTAGGCCAATTTTTGGTGGGAGACGGTCGTAACTCAGAGCAAGTGATAGGTTTACTCTTAGCGTTCCAAACCCATTCGACCGTGTACATGTCGACCGAATCATCTTCTTCTAATTCCTCCTCGTCGGAGTGTTCCATGACGTGGATTTCAGCCCTAGGCTTGTTAAATGTCTTAATAAACTTTTTATCTTTAGCTCGGCCTTCCTAGACCAGAGCCTGCTGCAAGACTTGGCTAACCTCTAAAAAGTGTTGGTTGTCTAGTCTCTCTTTAATCTCGGAACGCAACCTGCTAAAAGCTAGATCCGCCAAATCTCTCTCTGAAATATTAAGACTAAAACATCGGTTTCTAGTATCCCTAAAACGTTTGATATACTCAGAGACGCTCTCGTTAGATTTCTGCCTAACCGATGTCAAGTGTGAAAGCCTAAGTTCTGTCTCACCCGTGTAAAAGTAGTCATGGAATTTTTGTTCTAATTCATCCCACGTTTGGACAGAGTTCGGTGGGAGTGCCGAAAACCAAGTGAAAGCGGTGTCGGATAGCGAGACAGAAATAGTCTAAGTTTTAGAGCGTCCGACCCACTAGCTTCTCCACACTGTGCTAAAAATTGACTAACATGCTCTAGTGTGGTTTTTTTACCCTCGCCATCGAACTTAGTGAATTCATGGACTCTATAGCTGCAAGGGTAGGGTATTGTATCAAAATGATCGGGGTACGGCTTCCGGTAAACCCTAGCCCGACCCCTATGTATGAAGCCGACGCATTCCCTAAACAATGTGCGGATTCGCCCATCAATGTCATCTTGGCACGCTGCCTACGCATGTCTCTCATGCGGCGGCGTGACACGCGGCTGGATATCGGCATGTCGGTCATGGGCTCCCTCCTCATGGGATAGTTGTACGACGTGCTCGAACCTAGGCACTTGTGCATGTGGTGCGGGTAGTGTGGGCAAAGCTGGCACCGGCGTAGGTGGCGACGGTGCGTGGTACGTGGTGCTAGCTTGGTCGTAAGCATAATGACTGGTCTTGGCCATGGATGTTAAGGCCGGAGACATAATGGTTTTGCCAGTACTACCGTCAATTCTGTTGTAAACATGATTTATCGGGGGTATACTAGCAATAGGGGTTGATGGCATGGCCTCAATAAAGCCAAACCTTCTAAGCGTCACCTCTACTTGGGAGCTAACTACCGAATCTAAATGGTTAGCTAGCGAAGCACTAACGGCTTGATCTACCGATGCGGCTATCTTTTGCTCAATCTCTAAAGAAGATAGGTGAGGCTATACTAGTGTTACCTAGATCTGAGCAAGGTTGGGGATGATGATGTCGCGCTTGAGGAAGCCCGCGCGTGTCTTGATGTAGCTCCTAAGCATCATGTCTTGGAGCGCCTTCATCTTTGCATCGATCTCTGCTCGGTCTTCTGCAGGAATATCTTCAAGGGTAAGTGTAATGATGTTGCGGTTGTCAATATTCGCGCCTCCCATGGGATCCATCGGTGGTGTATACATAGTAGTCGTTGTCGATGTACCAGCGGCCGATGTAGATGTACCCATCATGTTGGCGTAGCCCTCCCAGCGGAGTCGCCAAAAAGTGTGTTGACACAGAAATGTGCCCCCGCACTTGGGTCAGTTCGACGATCCAAAAGTGTGCGGATACTTAGGGACAAACCTAAGCATAACACAACACTGACGTCGCGTTCTGACTACCCTTAACAGTGGTAAGGGGCTGGAATCGCCAGGTAATCAGATAACACAAAATAATCCAATTAGCCAAAAGAAATATATTAAATAGAACAAATCAGCGAACTAATCGAAGCCTGACTGATTCGAAGTATAGTGCGAAGGGTGTCACCAAAGTGTACCTTCGGCATCTAGTGCGAAGTGTTCCACCGAAGGATGTCTTCGGTGTTCGAACTAATCTGGCCGAAGATGAACTCCGAACCGATCCAAACGCGACAATCAACTCCGAACAGTAGGGTTCGGCGTGAAGTCTCCGATATAGTGGGATACAGAACAATGACTTAGACGCAACGCGTGGGCACAACTTTGTCGGACGCGGGGTACTCGCGTGACGAAGCCTATTGCGAAGTGTGTTGATGTGCGGGACTTGGTCAAATCGACAACGACGTGATGGTGCGGCACGGGCGGTCGAAGCAGCGATCTTGCCAAAGTGTGTTCTGGTAGCCTCCAAAACCAATCCCTCAGCTCCGGACACCTCCGACAAAGTAGCTCCGAACGTAGAAACCTTCAATAGAGTACATTCAAAGTACCAATTTAGCCTGAGGACCGAATTCTGCTAAGTGTCGCACTAGGGTGAAGGTAGCAATCTGTTACACATATTAGCGGATACTTCATAGGTGAAGTAATAAGGTGATAGCAATCTATTACGTAGATTAATGGATACTTCACAGGTGAAGTAACAAGGCGATAATAATCTATTACGTAGATTAACAGATACTTCACAAGCGAAGTAACAAGGATTACCATTGTTTCGAAGTGGTCGGTGGAGGGCTTTCAGGCAAACCAACGAAGAGTGTGGAAAGTAAAGGTAAAATAAAGGTACGGTTCAAAGCTAGGGCTTTGTGGTTGATTTGTGTTGGGGGTTCTAAACCGGCCTCACCCCTATATTTATAGGGGCTAGACTTCTAATCTGTAAGCCTAATCTGATAAGATTTGGCTTGATCACGCGTGTAAAAGACTTAGTCAAAAATCAGACTCAATCTCTAACTCTGCCCGAAGTGGTCCTTCGGATAGGCTCGCCGAAGCCTGCTCCACGGGCCAAAGCTTTGGCGGAGTGGGCCTCCGAAGGCCTTCGGGGCAAAGGTTGTGGGACTTGCTGGAAGCTTCCAAAACCCGTAGCTTTATGGGCCTTCGGCCTTGTAGGGCTTCGGCTCAACCCATGACATGTGTATTTTTGGCCCAAATTACCAAAATTGATATTTTGCTATCAACAGTATCGTCCTTAGACCATTATGATTTTAGTTCATTTAGTTCACTAAAAGGCAAGGGGGCATGTGTTGATAGCAAAAAATGGCATTAATGGTCAAGATTGTCAAAATATTAATTTTGGTAATTTGGGCCAAAAATACACAAGTCCTGGATCAAGCCGAAGCCTTATAGGGCCGAAGGCCCATCGAATATTGGGCTTTGGAAGACTTCTAGAGGCCTGCTACCTTCGGCCCGAAGGCCTTTGGAGGCCCACCTCACCGTAGCTTCGGCCCGAGGAGAAGGCCTTGCCGAAGGCCCACTTCGGGCCATCTTTGGAGATAGAGTTTGAGTCTGATTCTGGCTGTTCTTATACCTAAACTTGATTAGGCTGAATTCTACCAGATTAGCCTTAGAGATAAGAAAACTAGCCCCTATAAATATAGGGGTGAGGCCGGTTCATTAGACCGTCCAACACAATTCAAACACAAAACCCTAGCTTTGAACCGTACTTTACTTTTATTTACCTTTCTGCACAACCTTCATGGGTTTGCCTAGAAGCCCTCTGCTGGCCACTTCGAAACGATGGTAAGCCTTGCTACTTCACTCGTGAAGTACCCGTTAATCTATGTAATAGATTGCTATCGCCTTGTTACTTTACTTGTGAAGTATCCGTTAATCTACGTAACAGATTGTTACCTTCGTTTCCCTACTGCAACACTTAGAAAATTCGGTCTCTAGGCCAAATTGGCACTTAATCTCTGTTCCGTTGCAGGTTTTCACACTCAAAGCCCCTTCACCGAAGGTGTTCGGAGCTAGGAGACTGGTTTTAGACGCTGCTAGAACACCCTTCGACGGAACCCCTGCTTTGACTACCTGTGACGGACCCATCAAGCTGTTGTCGGTCCGATCAGGTTCGCACGTCAGGGAGCTCCAGAGCAGGCTTCGTCGCCACAGGCTTAGTCACGCCTACACTTCGTGTCGGACGAAGTCATGCCAGCATGTTGCGTTGGAGTATTTTTGTCGTGTTAGAGACTTCACACCGAACCCCGCTGTTCGGAGGTGATTTCGCATCGAGATCTGTTCGGAGCCTGCCTTAGGCCAGATCGATCCGAACGCCAAAGGCTACCTTCGGTGAACCCTTCGCACCAGATGCCGAAGGTCCCCTTCGGTGAACCCTTCGGACGATACACTTTGAATTATTTAGGCTCCGTTCAACTGACTCGTTTATTTTATTTATATATTTATTTTCGGCTAATTGGATTATTTAGTTGTGATCTGATTACCAAGCGACTCCACCCCCTTTCCATTATTAAGGGTAGTCAGAACGCGACGTTAGTGTTGTGTTATGCCTAGGCTAGTTCCTAAGTATCCACACACTTTTGGATCGTCGAACTAACCCAAGTGTGCGGGCACATTTTCGTGTCAACAAAAAGTTATGTAGAACTCAGGTCCAAAAACAGCACAAAAATTGCTCAAAAATCGTCTAAAAAATCAAATCAAGAATAAGGAGCTACTGTAGAAAGCGCTAGAACAGTACCCGCCATGACTCTTTTCTCCGTCAGACAAACGCTATAGTCACATGATCTTCAACAGTGCAAACACAAATCAAAAATCAAGATGAAATTGATAGCAAAATAGGCTAAGTTGTTTGTGGTTGGTAGCCCAAAAAATGAAAGCCTCTAATCCTCACTAACCCTAGGGCATGGAGTCCTTTATATAGACAAGCCCACTAAGGAAATCTCCAAATTTCCATTAGGGTAAAAGTTCTAGGTATTTACCTAATTGCCATAATGTATTTTCAGAAATATAAATTATGAAAAATACATTAGTGCAAACCCCTAATTTATTACATCATTGACCCTATTCTCTTAATATTTTTCAAAATTTGAAAATTCCAAAAAATACTAAAAGATTACACTTAATCTAGACGGCTGAACAGAAAAAATAAACTCCTAATTACTGGAATTAAAAACATTTTCTGATGTGACAGTTTTTAGCAAAAACGAACAAAGCCTCCTAGATCGCCGACATGAGACACCAATCCGTGAACTCAACCGCTAGAAAGTCTCTCCCGCTCATGATCCCCTCAGCCGCCTGATCACTTGCACTGGCCTCCCTTTCACTGACTTGACCATCACGATGTCTCGACCATCCATCCGTCCATATCTCTATCACCTCGTGCACTCCTGAGACCATCTCCAACTTCACCCAGCATCCTTGATCCTCTGGCATCTAGCTCCCCGCTTGACCCTTGATCACCCGCCGTTGACAGTTTGTTAGCATCTCCACCCTGCACACATGAGACAAGCCAAAACATGAAATGCGATGCACACCGATCCCCTCGGCATCCACTCTCCATATCCACGCATTGATCCCATCGATGCAATCAAACAATCACTCACTCATCACTCAACCTTGTCAATCACTCATCATATAGACAAAAATCACAGTGCGACCTCACTTGGTTTAACAATCTCCCCCTTGATGAGTGCATTGACAACCCCAAACAGAAACTTGATGAAAGTTTCAAGTTAAGCGCACAAGTGACCATAAAAACTCAGAAAAGAGCCAAAACATGTCACTTGGTAAAAGATATCCCCCTAAGGCAAAAACTTATGCAAAGCATTCTCCCTATCTTTGGCAAAAGTATCAATTCATCATGAAAAGTCATTACTCCCCCTTAACAAAGCAATCATCCAAACACATCATGTAAACCATTTCTCCCCCTTTGGCAATGCAAGCATCAAGATGATAAAAAGATGCAAAGAGGGGTGTGAGTATAGATGCAAGCTTCTGAAACATGAGTAATTCCAATTATAGTACAAACAAGCATTTACCTTGAATATTGTTTAAAAGTATTGTATGACAAACTCAGATGAATACCATCTAAACAAAAGGCATGAGCAAGCATTTTCAGATTTTAGCAAATAAAAGCATCACCACTCGGACTACCATACTAGACATGGCAAGGCATGAGATGCAAAAGCTAATCAAATACTAACCAGATAAGCATATCCCACAACAAGGAGCTTCAACAAACTTGATATGCAATTGATTCAAGATTTTGATTTTTTTTATTTTTCATTGTAGTGTCAGGGGTTATTTGCAAGTCAACCTTATGCTAACTGACCATGCTAAGCCTAGGTTGAAACCATCAGATGCTTAAAAAATGGTCTCAGCATACACTTCAATGTCCTAGTTTATACCAAAGTGCTATGGTAAGCAGTCGAGAACAAAGTACTGCGACAAAGCAAACCCACCTGAATCTTTTCAATTTTAGCATAAAACAGCATGAATATTGTTGATAGCAAAAAAATGTCATTAATGGTCAAGATTGTCAAAATATCAGTTTTGGTAATTTGGGCCAATAATGCACAAGTCCTGGTACAGGCCGAAGCCTTATAGGGCCGAAGGCCCATCAAACATAGGGCCTCGGAGGCCTTTTCAGTGGCCTGCTGGCTTTGGCCTGAAGGCCCTTCGGAGGCCTGCCGTGCCGAAGCTTCGGCCCGAGGAGAAGGCTTCGGTGGGCCTGCCGAATACCCACTTTGGGCTGGCTTTGGAGATAGAGTTTGATACTGATTCTGGTTGTTTTATCCCTAAAACTTGATTAGGACGAATCTTATCAGATTAGTATTAGAGATAATAAGACTAGCCCCAATAAATATAGGTGTGAGGTTGGTTCATCAAGGACACGCACACCAAATCAATACAAAGCCCTAGCTTTGAACCGTACTTTACTTTTCTTTACTTTTCCATACAACCTTCGTGGGTTTGCCTGGAAGCCCTCCGCTGGCCACGACGTACTAGTGGTAAGCCTTGTCGTTTCGCCTGTGAAACACCTGTTAATCTATGTAACAGATTGCTATCGCCTTGTTGGCTCACCTGCAAACCATCCATTAATCTACGTAACAGATTGGTACCTTCGCTTCCCTACTGCAACACTTAGTAAATTTGGTCTTCAGGCTGAATTGGCACTTGATCTCTATTTTGCTGCAGGTTCTACGTTTGGAGGCCCCTTCGTCGAAGGTTTCCGGAGCTAGGAAGCCGGTTTCGGAGGCTACTAGAGCACCCTTCGGCGAAACCCTGCTTCATCCACCCGTGCCGGATCCGTCACACTATTGTCGGTCTGGTTAAGTCTCGCATACTGGAGCCACTCCGCATTAGGGATGCTTCGCGCCGAGGCCACATCAAGACGCTTCGCATTAGGCTTCGTCGTGCTGGTACTTTGCATAAGGCTTCGTCACACCAACACTCTGCACTAGATGAAGTTGTGCCAGCGCGTTGCATTGGACTTCTGTCGTATCAGAGACTTCACACCGAGCCCTGTCGTTCAGAGGTGATTTCACGCAACGATCTATTCGGAGCCTGTCTTCGGCTAGATCGATACGAACGCCGAAGGCTACCTTCATTGCACCCTTCACACCAGACATTGAGGGCCCCCTTAGGTGATCACTTCGCACGATATATCCTGTACCAATCAGGCTTCGTTCGGGCCAAAGCTTTGGCGGAGTGGGCCTCCGAAGGCCTTTAGGGCAAAGGCTGTGGGACTTGCTGGAAGCTTCCAAAACCCGTAGCTTTATGGGCCTTCGGCCTTGTAGGGCTTCGGCTCAACCCATGACATATGTATTTTTGGCCCAAATTACCAAAATTGATATTTTGCTATCAACAGTATTGTCCTTAGACCATTATGATTTTAGTTCATTTAGTTCACTAAAAGGCAAGGGGGCATGTGTTGATAGCAAAAAATGGCATTAATGGTCAAGATTGTCAAAATATTAATTTTGGTAATTTGGGCCAAAAATACACAAGTCCTGGATCAAGCCGAAGCCTTATAGGGCCGAAGGCCCATCGAATATTGGGCTTCGGAAGACTTCTAGAGGCCTTCTACCTTCGGCCCGAAGGCCTTTGGAGGCCCACCTCACCGTAGCTTCGGCCCAAGGAGCAGGCCTTGCCGAAGGCCCACTTCGGGCCATCTTCGGAGATAGAGTTTGAGTCTGATTCTGGTTGTTCTTATCCCTAAACTTGATTAGGCTGAATTCTACCAGATTAGCCTTAGAGATAAGAAGACTAACCGCTATAAATATAGGGGTGAGGCCGGTTCATTAGACCGCCCAACACAATTCAACCACAAAACCCTAGCTTTGAATCGTACTTTACTTTTATTTACCTTTCTGCACAACCTTCATGGGTTTGCCTAGAAGCCCTCTGCTGGCCACTTCGAAACGGTGGTAAGCCTTGCTACTTCACTCATGAAGTACCCGTTAATCTATGTAATAGATTGCTATTGCCTTGTTACTTTACTTGTGAAGTATTCGTTAATCTACGTAACAGATTGTTACCTTCGTTTCCCTACTGCAACACTTAGAAAATTCGGTCTCTAGGCCAAATTGGCACTTAATCTCTGTTCTGTTGCAGGTTTTCACACTCAAAGCCCCTTCACCGAAGGTGTTCGGAGCTAGGAGACTGGTTTTAGACGCTGCTAGAACACCCTTCGACGGAACCCCTGCTTTGACTACCTGTGACGGACCCATCAAGCTGTTGTCGGTCCGATCAGGTTCGCACGTCAGGGAGCTCCAGAGCAGGCTTCGTCGCCACAGGCTTAGTCACGCCTACACTTCGTGTCGGACGAAGTCACGCCAGCATGTTGCGTTGGAGTATTTTTGTCGTGTTAGAGACTTCACACCGAACCCCGCTGTTCGGAGGTGATTTCGCATCGAGATCTGTTCGGAGCCTGCCTTCGGCCAGATCGATCCGAATGCCAAAGGCTACCTTCGGTGAACCCTTCGCACCAGACACCGAAGGTCCCCTTCGGTGAACCCTTCGCACGATACACTTCGAATTATTTAGGCTCCGTTCAGCTGGCTCGTTTATTTTATTTATATATTTATTTTCGGCTAATTGGATTATTTAGTTGTGAACTGATTACCAAGCGACTCCACCCCCTTTCCATTATTAAGGGTAGTTAGAACGCGACGTCAGTGTTGTGTTATGCCTAGGCTAGTTCCTAAGTATCCACACACTTTTGGATCGTCGAACTAACCCAAGTGTGCGGGCACATTTTCGTGTCAACAAAAGTTATGTAGAACTCAGGTCCAAAAACAGCACAAAAATTGCTCAAAAATCGTCTAAAAATCAAATCAAGAATAAGGAGCTACTGTAGAAAGCGCTAGAACAGTACCCGCCATGACTCTTTTCTCCGTCAGACAAACGCTATAGTCACATGATCTTCAATAGTGCAAACACAAATCAAAAATCAAGATGAAATTGATAGCAAAATAGGCTAAGTTGTTTGTGGTTGGTAGCCCAAAAAATGAAAGCCTCTAATCCTCACTAACCCTAGGGCATGGAGTCCTTTATATAGACAAGCCCACTAAGGAAATCTCCAAATTTCCATTAGGGTAAAAGTTCTAGGTATTTACCTAATTGCCATAATGTATTTTCAGAAATATAAATTATGAAAAATACATTAGTGCAAACCCCTAATTTATTACATCATTGACCCTATTCTCTTAATATTTTTCAAAATTTGAAAATTCCAAAAAATACTAAAAGATTACACTTAATCTAGACGGCTGAACAGAAAAAATAAACTCCTAATTACTGGAATTAAAAACATTTTCTGATGTGACAGTTTTTAGCAAAAACGAACAAAGCCTCCTAGATCGCCGACATGAGACACCAATCCGTGAACTCAACCGCTAGAAAGTCTCTCCCGCTCATGATCCCCTCAGCCGCCTGATCACTTGCACTGGCCTCCCTTTCACTGACTTGACCATCACGATGTCTCGACCATCCATCCGTCCATATCTTGCTCTATCACCTCGTGCACTCCTGAGACCATCTCCAACTTCACCCAGCATCCTTGATCCTCTGGCATCTAGCTCCCCGCTTGACCCTTGATCACCCGCCGTTGACAGTTGGTTAGCATCTCCACCCTGCACACATGAGACAAGCCAAAACATGAAATGCGATGCACACCGATCCCCTCGGCATCCACTCTCCATATCCACGCATTGATCCCATCGATGCAATCAAACAATCACTCACTCATCACTCAACCTTGTCAATCACTCATCATATAGACAAAAATCACAGTGCGACCTCACTTGGTTTAACAATCTCCCCCTTGATGAGTGCATTGACAACCCCAAACAGAAACTTGATGAAAGTTTCAAGTTAAGCGCACAAGTGACCATAAAAACTCAGAAAAGAGCCAAAACATGTCACTTGGTAAAAGATATCCCCCTAAGGCAAAACTTATGCAAAGCATTCTCCCTATCTTTGGCAAAAGTATCAATTCATCATGAAAGTCATTACTCCCCCTTAACAAAGCAATCATCCAAACACATCATGTAAACCATTTCTCCCTCTTTGGCAATGCAAGCATCAAGATTATAAAAAGATGCAAAGAGGGGTGTGAGTATAGATGCAAGCTTCTGAAACATGAGTAATTCCAATTATAGTACAAACAAGCATTTACCTTGAATATTGTTTAAAAGTATTGTATGACAAACTCAGATGAATACCATCTAAACAAAAGGCATGAGCAAGCATTTTCAGATTTTAGCAAATAAAAGCATCACCACTCGGACTACCATACTAGACATGGCAAGGCATGAGATGCAAAAGCTAATCAAATACTAACCAGATAAGCATATCCCACAACAAGGAGCTTCAACAAACTTGATATGCAATTGATTCAAGCTTTTGATTTTTTTATTTTTCATTGTAGTGTCAGGGGTTATTTGCAAGTCAACCTTATGCTAACTGACCATGCTAAGCCTAGGTTGAAACCATCAGATGCTTAAAAAATGGTCTCAGCATTACACTTCAATGTCCTAGTTTATACCAAGTGCTATGGTAAGCAGTCGAGAACAAAGTACTGCGACAAAGCAAACCCACCTGAATCTTTTCAATTTTAGCATAAAACAGCATGAATATTGTTGATAGCAAAAAATGTCATTAATGGTCAAGATTGTCAAAATATCAGTTTTGGTAATTTGGGCCAATAATGCACAAGTCCTGGTACAGGCCGAAGCCTTATAGGGCCGAAGGCCCATCAAACATAGGGCCTCGGAGGCCTTTTCAGTGGCCTGCTGGCTTTGGCCTGAAGGCCCTTCGGAGGCCTGCCGTGCCGAAGCTTCGGCCCGAGGAGAAGGCTTCGGTGGGCCTGCCGAATACCCACTTTGGGCTGGCTTTGGAGATAGAGTTTGATACTGATTCTGGTTGTTTTATCACTAAAACTTGATTAGGACGAATCTTATCAGATTAGTATTAGAGATAATAAGACTAGCCCCAATAAATATAGGTGTGAGGTTGGTTCATCAAGGACACGCACACCAAATCAATACAAAGCCCTAGCTTTGAACCGTACTTTACTTTTCTTTACTTTTCCGTACAACCTTCGTGGGTTTGCCTCGAAGCCCTCCGCTGGCCACGACGTACTAGTGGTAAGCCTTGTCGTTTCGCCTGTGAAACACCTATTAATCTATGTAACAGATTGCTATCGCCTTGTTGGCTCACCTGCAAACCATCCATTAATCTACGTAACAGATTGGTACCTTCGCTTCCCTACTGCAACACTTAGTAAATTTGGTCTTCAGGCTGAATTGGCACTTGATCTCTATTTTGCTGCAGGTTCTACGTTTGGAGGCCCCTTCGTCGAAGGTTTCCGGAGCTAGGAAGCTGGTTTCGGAGGCTACTAGAGCACCCTTCGGCGAAACCCTGCTTCGTCCACCCGTGCCGGATCCGTCACACTATTGTCGGTCTGGTTAAGTCTCGCATACTGGAGCCACTCCGCATTAGGGATGCTTCGCGCCGAGGCCACATCAAGACGCTTCGCATTAGGCTTCGTCGTGCTGGTACTTTGCATAAGGCTTCGTCACACCAACACTCTGCACTAGATGAAGTTGTGCCAGCGCGTTGCATTGGACTTCTGTCTTATCAGAGACTTCACACCGAGCCCTGTCGTTCAGAGGTGATTTCACGCAACGATCTATTCGGAGCCTGTCTTCGGCTAGATCGATACGAACGCCGAAGGCTACCTTCATTGCACCCTTCACACCAGACACTGAGGGGCCCCTTAGGTGATCACTTCGCACGATATATCATGTACCAATCAGGCTTCGTTCGGGCCAAAGCTTTGGCGGAGTGGGCCTCCGAAGGCCTTCGGGGCAAAGGCTATGGGACTTGCTGGAAGCTTCCAAAACCCGTAGCTTTATAGGCCTTCGGCCTTGTAGGGCTTCGGCTCAACCCATGACATGTGTATTTTTTGCCCAAATTACCAAAATTGATATTTTGCTATCAACAGTATCGTCCTTAGACCATTATGATTTTAGTTCATTTAGTTCACTAAAAGGCAAGGGGGCATGTGTTGATAGCAAAAAATGGCATTAATGGTCAAGATTGTCAAAATATTAATTTTGGTAATTTGGGCCAAAAATACACAAGTCCTGGATCAAGCCGAAGCCTTATAGGGCCGAAGGCCCATCGAATATTGGGCTTCGGAAGACTTCTAGAGGCCTGCTACCTTCGGCCCGAAGGCCTTTGGAGGCCCACCTCACCGTAGCTTCGGCCCGAGGAGAAGGCCTTGCCGAAGGCCCACTTCGGGCCATCTTTGGAGATAGAGTTTGAGTCTGATTCTGGCTGTTCTTATCCCTAAACTTGATTAGGCTGAATTCTACCAGATTAGCCTTAGAGATAAGAAAACTAGCCCCTATAAATATAGGGGTGAGGCCGGTTCATTAGACCGCCCAACACAATTCAACCACAAAACCCTAGCTTTGAACCGTACTTTACTTTTATTTACCTTTCTGCACAACCTTCATGGGTTTGCCTAGAAGCCCTCTGCTGGCCACTTCGAAACGATGGTAAGCCTTGCTACTTCACTCGTGAAGTACCCGTTAATCTATGTAATAGATTGCTATCGCCTTGTTACTTTACTTGTGAAGTATCCGTTAATCTACGTAACAGATTGTTACCTTCGTTTCCCTACTGCAACACTTAGAAAATTCGGTCTCTAGGCCAAATTGGCACTTAATCTCTGTTCTGTTGCAGGTTTTCACACTCAAAGCCCCTTCACCGAAGGTGTTCGGAGCTAGGAGACTGGTTTTAGACGCTGCTAGAACACCCTTCGACGGAACCCCTGCTTTGACTACCTGTGACGGACCCATCAAGCTGTTGTCGGTCCGATCAGGTTCGCACGTCAGGGAGCTCCAGAGCAGGCTTCGTCGCCACAGGCTTAGTCACGCCTACACTTCGTGTCGGACGAAGTCATGCCAGCATGTTGCGTTGGAGTATTTTTGTCGTGTTAGAGACTTCACACCGAACCCCGCTGTTCGGAGGTGATTTCGCATCGAGATCTGTTCGGAGCCTGCCTTCGGCCAGATCGATCCGAACGCCAAAGGCTACCTTCGGTGAACCCTTCGCACCAGACGCCGAAGGTCCCCTTCGGTGAACCCTTCGGACGATACACTTCGAATTATTTAGGCTCCGTTCAACTGACTCGTTTATTTTATTTATATATTTATTTTCGGCTAATTGGATTATTTAGTTGTGATCTGATTACCAAGCGACTCCACCCCCTTTCCATTATTAAGGGTAGTCAGAACGCGACGTTAGTGTTGTGTTATGCCTAGGCTAGTTCCTAAGTATCCACACACTTTTGGATCGTCGAACTAACCCAAGTGTGCGGGCACATTTTCGTGTCAACAAAAAGTTATGTAGAACTCAGGTCCAAAAACAGCACAAAAATTGCTCAAAAATCGTCTAAAAAATCAAATCAAGAATAAGGAGCTACTGTAGAAAGCGCTAGAACAGTACCCGCCATGACTCTTTTCTCCGTCAGACAAACGCTATAGTCACATGATCTTCAATAGTGCAAACACAAATCAAAAATCAAGATGAAATTGATAGCAAAATAGGCTAAGTTGTTTGTGGTTGGTAGCCCAAAAAATGAAAGCCTCTAATCCTCACTAACCCTAGGGCATGGAGTCCTTTATATAGACAAGCCCACTAAGGAAATCTCCAAATTTCCATTAGGGTAAAAGTTCTAGGTATTTACCTAATTGCCATAATGTATTTTCAGAAATATAAATTATGAAAAATACATTAGTGCAAACCCCTAATTTATTACATCATTGACCCTATTCTCTTAATATTTTTCAAAATTTGAAAATTCCAAAAATACTAAAAGATTACACTTAATCTAGACGGCAGAACAGAAAAATAAACTCCTAATTACTGGAATTAAAAACATTTTCTGATGTGACAGTTTTTAGCAAAAACGAACAAAGCCTCCTAGATCGCCGACATGAGACACCAATCCGTGAACTCAACCGCTAGAAAGTCTCTCCCGCTCATGATCCCCTCAGCCGCTTGATCACTTGCACTGGCCTCCCTTTCACTGACTTGACCATCACGATGTCTCGACCATCCATCCGTCCATATCTTGCTCTATCACCTCGTGCACTCCTGAGACCATCTCCAACTTCACCCAGCATCCTTGATCCTCTGGCATCTAGCTCCCCGCTTGACCCTTGATCACCCGCTGTTGACAGTTGGTTAGCATCTCCACCCTGCACACATGAGACAAGCCAAAACACGAAATGCGATGCACACCGATCCCCTCGGCATCCACTCTCCATATCCACGCATTGATCCCATCGATGCAATCAAACAATCACTCACTCGTCACTCAACCTTGTCAATCACTCATCATATAGACAAAAATCACAGTGCGACCTCACTTGGTTTAACAATCTCCCCCTTGATGAGTGCATTGACAACCCCAAACAGAAACTTGATGAAAGTTTCAAGTTAAGCGCACAAGTGACCATAAAAACTCAGAAAAGAGTCAAAACATGTCACTTGGTAAAAGATATCCCCCTAAGGCAAAAACTTATGCAAAGCATTCTCCCTATCTTTGGCAAAAGTATCAATTCATCATGAAAAGTCATTACTCCCCCTTAACAAAGCAATCATCCAAACACATCATGTAAACCATTTCTCCCCCTTTGGCAATGCAAGAATCAAGATGATAAAAAGATGCAAAGAGGGGTGTGAGTATAGATGCAAGCCTCTGAAACATGAGTAATTCCAATTATTGTACAAACAAGCATTTACCTTGAATATTGTTTAAAAGTATTGTATGACAAACTTAGATGAATACCATCTAAACAAAAGGCATGAGCAAGCATTTTCAGATTTTAGCAAATAAAAGCATCACCACTCGGACTACCATACTAGACATGGCAAGGCATGAGATGCAAAAGCTAATAAAATACTAACCAGATAAACATATCCCACAACAAGGAGCTTCAACAAACTTGATATGCAATTGATTCAAGCTTTTGATTTTTTTTTATTTTTCATTGTAGTGTCAGGGGTTATTTGCAAGTCAACCTTATGCCAACTGACCATGCTAAGCCTAGGTTGAAACCATCAGATGCTTAAAGAAATGGTCTCAGCATACACTTCAATGTCCTAGTTTATACCAAAGTGCTATGGTAAGCAGTCTAGAACAAAGTACTGCGACAAAGCAAACCCACCTGAATCTTTTCAATTTTAGCATAAAACAGCATGAATATTGTTGATAGCAAAAAAATGTCATTAATGGTCAAGATTGTCAAAATATCAGTTTTGGTAATTTGGGCCAATAATGCACAAGTCCTGGTACAGGCCGAAGCCTTATAGGGCCAAAGGCCCATCAAACATAGGGCCTCGGAGGCCTTTTTCAGTGGCCTGCTAGCTTTGGCCTGCAGGCCCTTCGGAGGCCTGCCGCGCCGAAGCTTCGGACCGAGGAGAAGGCTTCGGTGGGCCTGCCGAATACCCACTTTGGGCTGGCTTTGGAGATAGAGTTTGATACTGATTCTGGTTGTTTTATCCCTAAAACTTGATTAGTATTAGAGATAATAAGACTAGCCCCAATAAATATAGGTGTGAGGTTGGTTCATCAAGGACACGCACACCAAATCAATACAAAGCCCTAGCTTTGAACCGTACTTTACTTTTCTTTACTTTTCCGTACAACCTTCGTGGGTTTGCCTGGAAGCCCTCCGCTGGCCACGACGTAATAGTGGTAAGCCTTGTCGTTTCGCTTGTGAAACACCTGTTAATCTATGTAACAGATTGCTATCGCCTTGTTGGCTCGACTGCAAACCATCCATTAATCTACATAACAGATTGGTACCTTTGCTTCCCTACTGCAACACTTAGTAAATTCGGTCTTCAGGCTGAATTGGCACTTGATCTCTATTTTGCTGCAGGTTCTACGTTTGGAGGCCCCTTCACCGAAGGTTTCTGGAGCTAGGAAGCTAGTTTCGGAGGCTACTAGAGCACCCTTCGGTGAAACCCTCCTTCATCCACCCGTGCCGGATCCGTCACACTATTGTCGGTCTGGTTAAGTCTCGCATACCGGAGCCACTCCGCATTAGGGATGCTTTGCGTCGAGGCCACATCTAGACGCTTCGCATTAGGCTTCGTCGTGCTAGTACTTTGCATAAGGCTTCATTACACCAACACTCTGCACTAGATGAAGTTGTGCCTGCGCGTTGCGTTGGACTTCTGTCGTATCAGAGACTTCACACCGAACCCTGTCGTTCATAGGTGATTTCACGCCACGATCTATTCAGAGCCTGTCTTCGGCTAGATCGATACGAACGCCGAAGGCTACCTTCATCGCACCCTTCACACTAGACATTGAGGGCCCCCTTAGGTGATCACTTCGCACGATATATCATGTACCAATCAGGCTTCGTTCGGCCGATTGGATTATTTCATATATATATATCGGCTAATTGGATTGTCTCTATGTGATATGATTACCTGGCGACTCCATTCCCTTGCCACTATTAAGGGTAGTTGGAACGCGGCATCAGTGTTGTGTTACACTTAGGCTTCTTCCTAAGTATCCGCACACTTTTAGATCGTCAAACTGACCCAAGTGCGGAGGCACATTTTCGTGTCAACAAACTTTTTGGCGACTCAGCTGGGGAGGGCTACGCCAACATGATGAGCACGCCTACATCGGCTACAAGTACCTCTACGACGACTACTATGTCTACATCACCGATGGATCCCATGGGGGGCGCAGAAATCGACAACCGCAACATCATGACGCCCACCCTTGAAGACATCCCAGAAGAAGATCGGGCAGAGATCGAGGCAAAGATGAAAGAGCTACAAGATCTCATGATTAGGAGCTACGTCAAGACATGCGCGGGTTCCATCAAGCGTGACGTCAACATCCCCAACCTCGCCCAAACTCAGGTAACACCAGTATCGCCTCATCTTCTTTAGAGATTGAGCAAAAGATAGCCTCGTCAGTAGATCTGGCAGTTAGCGCTTCGCTAGACAACTGTTTAGATTCTGTAGTTAGCTACCAAGTAGAGGCGATGTTTAGAAGGTTCGGATTTATTGAGGCCGTACCTCCAGCTCCAATTGTTAGCGTGCCCCCCGATGAATCGCATTTATAGTAGAACTGATGGTAGTACCGGCAAAACTATCACATCTCCAGCCTCGACATCTACGGTTGAGACCAGTCACTATACTTATGGCCAAGCTAGCACTACTTATTATGCGCCACCTCCACCTACGCATGCGCCAACTTTTCCCGCGCTACCTACGCCGCATGCTTCCGCACAGGCACATAGACCCGAGCACGTAGTGTATTCCGAGCCAGCACGTGAGGAAGATCCCCGTTGCCGACATGCTGACATACCACTGCATGTCGCACCCCCGCATGAGAGGCACGCACAGGTAGGAGGCTAGGACGACATCGAAGAGCGTATTCGTGCGTTGTTTAGGGAGTGTACCGGCTTCGCGCCTAGCAAACGGGCTAGGGTCTACCAAAAGTCATACCCCGATCACATTGACACCATACCCTACCCTCGCGGCTATAGAGTCCCTAAATTCACCAAATTCGATGGCGAGGGTAACAAGACCACACTAGAGCATATCAGCTAGTTCACGCATTAAAACTTAGACTATTTTCTCTCTCACTGTCCAGCACGGCTTTCACCTGGTTTTTGGCACTCCCACCAAACTCTATCCAGATGTGGGCCCAATTAGAACAAAAGTTCCATGACTATTTTTGTACGGGCGAGACAGAACTTAGGCTTTCACACTTGACATCGGTCAAATAGAAATCCAGCAAGAGTGTCTCTGAATACGTCAAGCGCTTTAGAGATACCAGAAACCGATGCTTTAGTCTCAATATTTCAGAAAGGGATTTGGTAGATCTAGCCTTTAACAGGTTGCACTCTGAGATTAAAGAGAGGCTGGACAACCAAAACTTTTTAGAGGTCAACCAAGTCCTACAGCAGGCTCTGGTCCAAGAGGGTCGTCCAAAGATAAAAAGTTCATCAAAATGTTCAACAAACCTAGGGCTGAAGTCCATATCATGGAACACTCCGACGAGGAAGAGTCAGAGGAAGAGGAGGATTTGGCTGACATGTACGCGGACAAATGGGTTTGGAATGCCAAGAGTAAGCCCATCACTTGTTCTGAGCTACGACCGTCTCCCACTAAGAGTCGGCCCAGTGAAGTTAAATATTCATTTGATATAACTAAGTGCGATAAAATATTTGATTTCCTCTTGAAGAGCCAGCTCCTCAAGTTGTCCAAGGGCTAGGTCATCCCTGACCGCCGACGAACTAAAGAAGCGTCCCTACTGTAAGTGGCATGATTCACATTCTCATTATACTAACGACTGCAATGTTTTCCATCGGTAGGTTCAATCGGCCATAGAAGAAGGACGATTGAAAATAGACTCCAGTCCAAAGATGAATCTGGATAAAGACCCCTTTCCTGTGAACACCATTGACCTCGACAAGAAGAAGGTGTTGATTCGGCCAGATTAGGCCGAGTCAGCTAAGGGGAAAGCGGTCATTATTGGAGAATCGCGCATGCGCGCACTCATACCAAAGAACCCTGAAGTAGGAGTGTGGAAAAAGAACATCAGTACATCTCCTTCGGCTAGGGCTCACAAGAAGCCAAAGGTAACATATCAGATGTTGTTGGGCAAACAACAGAAGAAAGCCAAGGAAACAGGCCCACAGCCAAAAATGCTAAGACACCCAAAGGGGCCAAGACAGCTGATGGGTGAGTTCAGACCCCGACAGTCAAACCCCCCGAAGGATGAGTTCGGACCCTAGTGGTCGAACCCTTCACACTGTGGATTCAGACCCCAGTGGTTGAACCCTCCGCACAGCGAGTTTGGATCCCAATCACCGAACCCAACCCCGCTCTAGGCAAACCCCTCGATGGGAGGCTTCGGCCCACAATGGCCGAACATACCTCCGGCTTGGTAGGACCCATCGTTAATATGGTATGAGACACCTTTAACGTGGCCGAAGCCCCTCCGGGCAATGGGATCGGCTCGTAATGGGCAAAGACGTTGGAGCCTCTGATGCCTCCACCGTACTATTGGGCAGGGTCCCTGTGGGTTCCAAACTACACCTCGCTAACAGAGTACCCTTCGCAGTATAACGTTACCCCCTGTTTTCCTTTGGAGTATTATGATTGGCAGGGACAAGCAGACATAGTGAAGGAGGGCATCTTCCGTAGGCTATCCGTAGTACCTCCGAGTAGACTCGCATAGGACGAGGCTAAGGAAGATGGGCGTGAAGAGGCAAAGGAGAGGGAGTCTGAAGCCATCACAGTTAGGGTAGGATCTTAGGAAGTCTCAATCCCGAAGGCCCCCTCACTGAAGCCCGACAAAGGTAAGTCCCCTAGTCCAGCCGGGGCCATTATCGGAGCCCGATTCGATCGGCCTGACAAGGCCGGTCTGACCGACAGGGTCTGTAGAGAGCCCCTCACTGAACATAAAAAAACAAGGCCGGCCTGGGTGACACCCCTTCGGCCAGAGATCACAGACACAAGTTAGTGGTGTCTGGTACTAAGCCACAACTATCTTGGGCACCTCCAGGCATGACCAAATCATAAAAGAAGCGTCTACAATGCATGCGGTCATAAGATATGCGCGAGAAGAAGGTCGAGGATGAGTGAGACGCCATCTTTGAGGAAATTCGCCCTCGGCCAGCCGCAAGGCTGAGGAACCATGTTGAAGAGCATGGGTCTTATGGCTCTAGATGTGATGAGTGATTGTCAACGGAAGTCAAAGAGGAGACGTGAAGACCTGCCACGTCTAGGGCGCGTGTGACTCAGGTACACACACAGCGAGCAACAGCCGGGCAGAGGAGCCGCGGAGTCGGGTTGGACCAATCCGAGTACATGGGATAAGAGCGGCAGAGGATCCACCGGTCTGTTGATCGGGTTTGACTCAGGTACATGGGCGGTAAGCGATTGGCGGGCTGAGAGAGCTGTGGAATCGGGTCGGCCCAATCCGGGTACCTGGTGCGAAGACGGTGGACGCTTTGTCAGTTTCGTCACAAAACTAACAACCGATGATTATCTTTATTTAGGATTTTAATATTCAGTATTTAAGTCCACAGTATTTGTTATTCGAGTCAGTTGAATATTTTAAGGGTGTTTTAGTAATTTCGAATTTTATTTTTAGAGACAGTGTAATTTACCTTAGGGGTAAATTACTCTTTTCCCTGTATTAGTGGGCTGCCTATAAATAGGCCCCAACCCTCTAGGGTTAGGGTTGACTGTTATTTTTCCCGAGATTAATCTACAGTCCACCGCCAGTTTTTGCTTTTCTCCTCTCCGCCGGCGTAATTTTTTTCTGCTCTGAAATCCTTCCGCCGAGGCAACGCGACGACGTGCAGCGCAGCAGTGCCAACTATGCCGCTAGGCGTCTAGGCACATGGCGCATGGCGCACAGAGCAGCGGAAGGTAGCACCGCACATTGCGGGGCCCACGGCGCATAGCTACTGTAGGCGGCAGTTTTTTGCCATGCGGTAGGCTCGGCAGGATTAGCTCACACGAATGCGTGATTTTCCAAGCGGAGCGGCAGCTCAGTTGTCCAGGCAACACGGCAGTCCACGCAAGAGGCTTTCAGCGGCAGCACGGCACAGGAAGCTGATGTGCCGTAGCTTTTAGTGCGACAGGCGTAGGCAGCGTAAGTCGCACGGCATGGCTACGACCTGACGTGAAATCGTGCACAAGTATCTTTCGGCTGATTCTTTTTTCTTGCACTATTGTTTCTTCGCGTCCCTTGGTTTCTGGCGTTGAGGGAGCAGCGCAGGCCAGCGTGCAGCTCAGCAGCAGTTTTCGCACGGAACACGCGGCGATGTGAACGGCAAGGATTCTTCGCAGCACCGATGCATGCAGCGAACGGCGACGAGCGAACGCAGGTAAGTTGTTTTTGGTCTCCTATTTTTCATTTAGGTCAAGTAATTCAATAATTATCTATTTTTAATTAGCATGCAAATCTGGTTAGTAATTTCATAGGTAATTTTTTCTGCTAAAATCTTATTAGTGCTCACATATTATTTTTTAAATATTTTTAGTCTGTTCATATAAAAAATAATAAATTAGTCACAGTAATATTTTTTATTCTAGATTTACGTGCAATATATCAATTTTATTTCTAAATGATCTAGGATTTATTCATTTGATTAGTATTTTATTTTTAGACTGCAATCTGAATTATTATTGATATATTTAGGTATTTTTTCCCTATGCCATTAAATATTTTTTAGAACATATTTTTATTTACTGCAGTTATTTTATTTAAGTTTAGTTTATTTTTAAATATCATTTTAATTAGGACACCGATCATTTTTAGGCTAGATAACTTTAGTTCCTGAGATCTGCTTCGCTACTGTTATTTGTGTGTCGAGGTGCGTTGGGTGTTGGGATTAGGTCTTTGATTCAGAAGAATTTTTTAGGCGCCCATTCACCCCCCTCTGGTCGCTACTTTCGGTCCTACAAGTGGTATCAGAGCGAGGTTAGGGTTTTTCCATACCTTAACCGGTTCTAAACCCAGGTAGTGATCATTACTTCCTCTGGTAAGATCCCGTCCCTTGAAGCTTTTGGCTACACTTATTGGAAGACTCGCATGCGAGCCTATCTCATGAGCCAGAGCTCGGACATTTGGGATATTTGTGCTCACGCTACCTTTACTATACTTCCTATTGTTGAATGCGATTCTCCTGATATAATCGCCCAGCATCAGAACAATAGCAAAGCGGTGAACATTTTATTCTCTGGTCTAGGTCCTAGTGAGTTTGATCGTGTTAGCCATCTCGACACTGCTCGAGAAATCTGGGCTACACTCCAGGCACACCATGAGGGGACAACTCAGGTCAAGGCTAGGACCTATCAGACCTACCAGCGTGAGTATGAAAATTTCTCACAAAAGTCGGGTGAGATTGTTGAGGATTTGTTTGGTCGTTTTCAAACGATCATTAACAAGCTTCGGGCCAACAAGGCCGAGCGTGATCAGCTAGTCTCATATCGTGAACATGCGCTCAAGGTTCTTCATACCTTGGACCCTAAGATCTGGGAGATCAAGGTTTCTTCTATTGTTGAGAGCGCTTCCTATGATACCTTGACTATCGTAGAGCTTTTTAGTAAGCTCAAGGCCTCAGAGGTTGATATCCAGTTGAGATCAAATCTTACTGGTTCTGGCTAAAAAACCTTGGCCCTTGCGACACCTTCTGCTGATCCTACTGCTTTGAGTTGTACTGCGTTTTCTTTTATGTCTATCTCCGAGGATTAGCTTGATTCGCTAGGAGATGAGGATCTGTGTTTGTTTAACAACCGGGTGCGTCGTGTCTATGATAAACGAATTATTAAAAGATACGGCACAAAATCTGAATGCTTTGAGTGTGGTGATCCAGGTCATTTATCGCCGACTACCCCAAGCGGAAGAGTTACAAGAAGGGAACCGGTGGTAGCTCCTACGACTTCGGCAAGCACGACAACTCCACTTTCACAAAGGGCAAGCCCAAGACAAGATTCTTTCAAAAGGCTCTGAAGGACTATAGGCGTGAGAACAAGAAGCGAGACAAGGCTTTCTTTGCCGAGATGGAGAAAAGCTACTCCAAGAGGTCTTCGTCTTCCTCCTCATCTTCAAGTTCAAGTGATGAAGAGATCGTGATCAGGAAGGGGAAGGACAGGGATGATCAGGCGGGCATCTGCTTCATGGCCTTCGGGGACAAGCCGAAGAGTCACTCACGTCACAGCCAAAGACCCCGCAAGAGCTTCTGTTCAATGGCTCTTGGGGATAAGGAAGAAAAGGGCTCCTCCGACAACTACGATGAAAAGGTATCTTCCTATGAACAATAAGTTGTTAATTTACTAGAACAGAACCATCAGGAGTTGAAGTATCAGGAGAAACTGCTTAGAGGGGCTAAAAAGAGGATAGATGAGCTTGAGAGTGAGCTTGCCATGGCGAATGGCAAGATTGAGAGTCTGTCTTCTTCCCCTTGCTTGGGTGGTAGTAGTGAGTGCCCTAAATATGAGGTGTTGTTGCGTGACCTGACGACTCTGAAGTCCAGGTACACAAAGAGAGTAGATTAGAGAGATGTTATGGCCACTGAGCTTGAAAGCGCTCAGTTGGAGCTGAAAGATGCTCATGCCACTATCGGCGTGCCCAGTGTAGACTGCCCATCCCATTTAGCTAGTATAGCTAAGCTGAGAGCCAAGAGTGATGAGCAGGTGGGCGAGTTAGCTGGAGTGAGAGCTGAGCTAGAGCAGACTAAGCTAGAGCTTGAGACCTTGTTAGTTCCACCCACTGTTTGTGAGAACTGCTTGTCCCTCAGACTGGAGCTGATCAAGCTAAAAGCTGAGAAGTCTGTTGAAGTTGATAGAGAGTGCGTGTCTCAGGTGGAGGTGTTAGCTTTCTTGAGAGAGGAGCGAGCTGATGTTCAAAATGAGAACTTTTACCATCGTCAGATCCTGAGTTGGATTAGTTCCAGAGAGCCACAGCTTGGCATGATGATCCAGCAGTTCAAGAGGCAGGATGGGTTTGGGGTAGGTTACACCTATACCAAGGCTGATTTTGAGAGTGCCATTAGCCGAGCAGTGGAGAACAGAGATATCCTAAGACTCACTCCACTGAGTCTTTTCAGGTTAGTCAGCCCAACACCACCAAGCCTAAGAATCCCAAGCCTCAACCACATCCCAAGAAGCCTACCTATCACTGTGATTTTTGTCAGAGGGATGGGCATCTGAGGAGTTTTGCTTCAGGAGGAAGCGATTTTCGTTCTGGCCGAGCTCCAAGTTGTTTTGGATACGGCTTTGGACCTCGTGGCCATGATTTTAGGCAGAACAGAGGACCGTGCTTTGAGCCGCATTTTGGTCCAGACTCATACGATTCCTTCTGCTTTCCTACTTATGAGCAGATGGCTCGACACTGGTTTAGCTCTTTTGCTAAACCTGGCGTTGGACCGTTTGCTCCCACTCATGACCATTGATCTTGTAGGATCGAGGACTGGAGGGCGTGTGGATCATAGATTCAGGATGTTCTCACCACATGATGGGACACCGTAGATGGTTCTCCAGCCTCTCTCCCCCGAGTTCCAAGGAATACATCACTTTTGGGAATTGTGGTCAAGGGAAGGTACAATGTATTGGGTCGATTCGCATCTCTGATTATTTCTCTTTGAAGAATGTTGCTCTGGTTGGAAACTTGAATTTTAATTCAATTTCTATTTCGCAACTACTTGAGGATGGTTTAGAGGTTCGCTTTAAGAAGGGCATGTCTTTTGTTGTTGATTCTAGAGGATCTTTAGTTTGCCGGATCTTACCCTTCGGTAAGGTTTTTCGTATTGATTTCTCTAGTTCTTCAGGACCTTCTCGCTGTCTGGTTGCTGGATCCTCCTCTGAGCTCTGGAAGTGGCATAGGAGGTTAGGCCATTTGAGCTTTGATCTGCTTGTCAGATTGAGTTCTATGGACCTTATCCGAGGATTTCCCAAGCTTAAGATGGAGAAGGATCTAGTTTGCCATCCCTATCATCAAGGGAAAATGGTTGCCGCTTCCCACGCAATTGTGACTCAGGTGATGACTTCGTACCCAGGAGAGCTGTTACACATGGATATAGTTGGTTCATCTCGAGTACGCTCAGTCGGTGGGAAGTGGTACGCGCTTGTGATAGTTGATGATTTTTCTCGATTCTCATAGATTTACTTTCTAGAGTCTAAGGATGAGGCTTTTCAGTTTGTTCATGACCTGATTTTGAAGCTGAAGAATGAGAACAATGGTCAGATGCGAGCAATTCGTTCGGACAACAGCTCTGAGTTTAAGAACTCTCAGTTCATCAGCTTCTGTAGTGATCAAGGTCTTGATCATCAGTTCTCTGCCCCTTACACTCCCCCACAGAACGGTGTTGTGGAACGAAAGAACCGCACGCTAGTTCAGATGGCCAGGACGATGCTTGATGAGCATAGGACTCCTAGGTGCTTTTGTGCTAAAGCCATGAACACAGCTTGCTATCTAGCCAACCGTATTTTTCTTAGAGCTTACTTAGGTAAGACATCATATGAGTTGCAGTTTGGCAGATAGACCAAGGTGAGTCACTTGCAAGTGTTTGGATGCAAGTGCTTTGTGCTCAAGAAGGGAGGGCATTTGGACAAGTTTGAGTCTCGTTGCTGGGATGGAGTCTTTCTTGGTTATGCTTTGCATTCTCGAGGATTTCGTGTTTGGAATCTATATTCTCAGCTGCTTGTCGAGACTTGTGAGGTTTCTTTTGATGAGTCCATGCCTTCGCTGACTCCTTCTTTTGAGCTTTCTGGAGATGATGAGCTTGGAGAGTCCATCTTCGAGGAAGATGATGACACTCCTGCTGTTGATGAGGGTGGGCCCTCTACACAACCTGCAGACCCCACACATTCTGAGACTTTGACTGAGGATGAGGACGGACCTCTGATCACTCCTTCTACTTCGATCGAGCCTCCTCAGCCGAGTCCAGAGGTGCCAGATGCTGACTCTGGTGAGGTGACTTCTCAGCCGAGTCCAGAGGTGCCAGTTACTGACTCCGGTGAGGTGACTTCATATCACCTAGGATCTCGAGCAGTTCAGCGAGATCACCCCTCAGAGCTCATCATCGGTGATCTTACTGAGAGATCTGTACGTTCTTCTGTTGGTTCTCTTGCTGTGTTTGCTGAGTCTGCATTTGTCGCCACTTTTGAGCCCAGAGACGTTTCTCATGCTCTTTCTGATTCAAATTGGATAAACTCCATGCAAGAAGAGCTTGAAAATTTTGTTCGCAATCAGGTTTGGACACTGGTTGAGCTGCCACCTGGATGCAACACCATAGGCACCAAGTGGGTGTTTAAGAACAAACAAGGTGAAGATGGGGTTGTGGTGCGCAACAAGGCTTGACTAGTTGCACAGGGTTTTTGCCAGAAAGAAGGTATTGATTTTAAGGAGACCTTCGCCCCTGTTGCCTGTCTTGAGTCCATTCGTATTCTTTTGGCCTTTGCTGCTTCTAAAGGTTTTAAGCTTTTTCAAATGGATGTCAAGAGTGCCTTTCTGAACGGGTATATAGAGGAGGAGGTCTATGTTAAGCAGCCCCTGGTTTTGAGAACCCTAAGTTTCCTCGACATGTTTTCAAGTTGCAGAAGGCTTTATACGGTCTGAAGCAGCCCCCAGGGCTTGGTAAGATCATCTAAAGCAGTTTTTATTGGGGAGTGGCTTTGTGATGGGTTATGTGGACAAGACTCTTTTCTTGCTCAGAGTTGGCTCAGACTTATTGGTTGCTCAGATTTACGTGGATGATATTATTTTTGGTGGTTCTACTAATGAGCTTGTGTCCAAGTTTTCTGAGAAGATGCACAACGAGTTTGAGATGAGTCTCATGGGTGAGCTCAAGTACTTCTTAGGGATCTAGATCAAGCAGACCAAGGACAGCATTTTCATCCACCAGGGTAAGTACACACAGGACATGCTGAAGAAGTTTGACTTTGGTGGAGAGCTAAAGCCTCAGATGACTCCAATGGGTACATCTGGAGGTCTGGACAAGGACGAGAATGGCGTCAAGGTCAACGAGAGAGAGTATCGAGGAATGATCGGATCGTTGCTATACTTGAATGCTATGAGACCGGACATTTAGTTTTCCGTGGGTGTGTGCGCGCGTTTTCAGTCTTCACCATGCGCATCTCACCAGCAGGCAGTCAAGCGTATTTTCAGGTAACTTACTTATGCTCCTGATCTAGGTCTTTACTATTCTGCATCATCGTCTCTTGATTTATTTGGCTTTTCCAACGCTGATTTCGGTGGGTGCCGGCTGGATCGCAAGTCGACTTCCGGTACTTGCCAGCTTCTTGGTTCTTCACTTGTATCTTGGTCTTCTCGAAAACAATCTGGAGTTGCGCTTTCTACTACTGAGGCTGAGTATGTAGTTGCTGCTAGCTGCTGCTCACAGTTGGTTTGGATGATTTCTACTTTGCGGGATTTTGGGTTGTTCTTCCCTGCTAGAGTTCCTTTGTTTTGTGATAGCACCAGTGCAATTAGTGTAGGGAAAAACCCATGTCATCATTCAAAAACCAAACATATTGATGTGCGCTTTCATTTTCTGAGGGATCAATATGAGAAAGGGGTCATTGATCTTGTTCATGTTGATACCCATCAGCAGTTGGCTGACATTTTTACCAAACCTCTAGATCAGTCTACTTTTGAGCGTTTGCGAGGGGATTTGGGAGTCGTGTATCCTTTTTAGGATATTTTGAGTCAGTTTTTCTTTCTTCTTTACTTTTTTATTGAGTCTTTTTGTGTGAGTTCATATCATGCATAATCATATATCTCATTTTGAGCTTGCTTCTGTTATATGATTGATTTGCTTTACTTATCTAGCTAGTATATGCTTTTGATTACTTGTCGACGATCATGTTCTGTTTCAGTTCACATGATATGTTTGATATTTGTCATATGCATGACTTTTATGCTTTAAAAATTGAAAAATGATCACCATTGCTTCTGGTAACTAGCATGTGTAAGCTAAATGTTTTTGCTATCTTTTACATGCCCGGTAGCTAGTTCCTCACTTAGATGCAAATATGTAACTTGGACATCTATATGCTTTAAACATGAAAAATGTGCTATAAAAATGATAAAAATTCAGAAAAATGAAAAATTCATGCATTTTTATGATTATTTGGAAAGATTCGGGTGGGTTTGCTTTGTCACATTGCATTGTTCTGTACTACTTACCATAGCACTTTGGTATGAACTAGGATGGTGTAATGTATGTCAAGACCAATGTCTTAAGCTTCTGATGGTACAGTTCTGGCCTAGGCTTGACTTGGTCGGTTAGCATAAGGTTGACATGCAAATAACCCCTGGCAGAAATGAAAAAGAAAAAAAAAGAAAAAGTCTGCAAAAATTTAAAAATATGACAAGTTTGATGAAGCACTTTGTTCTGGACAATGCTTATCTTGGTAGATATCAGTTAGCTTTTGCATCTCATGCTTTACTTTGCTTGTCAACTAGAAAATGTGGTGATGTTTTTGTTTGCAAAAAATTCAAAAAATGTGTGCTAATGACTCTCTTTAGATATCATCTATTGCACTGATCATGTCATGTACTTTAGACAATATGTCTTTTGCTATATCTGTTAGATGTTGTAATTGCAGTCAATCATGTCTAAGAAGCATGCTTTTTATACTACACCTGCACCCCATTTGCATTCATGGCATATTTTGAGGGGGAGCTGCATTTCAGGGGAAGTTTGTGTCTATGTCTCTTTAGAGTGCACTTAGTCTCACTTGATGAGTTCAATTGTCAACAAGGGGGAGAAATTTTGGGTTACTCGAAGTTATGTCTTTCTCAATTTTTTAAAGAGTTTAGGGGGAATTTTTGTCTTTCTCTAGGATTTATTTCAGGGGGAGTTCTTTTGCCTTTACTCTTTAGATATCCTTGTTGATGGTTTTTGAGATTGCACTTGTTTTAAGTCTTTATTTTTGGTTAACCATAATGACTGTTTTCTTGCTTCTGTTTGGCTTTTGGTCATTAGGGTTAAACTTTTATTTTATTTTCTTCTTTCTATTTTCTTTTGTTTTTATTTTCATGTTTCCACATGTTTTGCAGGTTCTGAAGAATTGCTGAAGAAGGGTGTTGACAATGCACTCATCAAGGGGGAGATTGAGGAACCATGTTGAAGAGCATGGGTCTTATGGCTCCAGATGTGATGAGTGATTGTCAACGGAAGTCAAATAGGAGACGTGAAGACCTGTCGTGTCTGGGGCGCATGTGACTCATGTACATGGGCAGCGAGCGACAGCCAGGCAGAGGAGCCGCGGAGTCGGGCTGGCCCAATCCAAGTACATGGGCTAGGAGCGGCAGAGGATCCACTGGTCTATTGACCGGTTTTGACTCAGGTACACGGGCGGCGAGCGATTGCCAGGCTGAGAGAACTACAGAATCGGGTCGGCCCAATCTGGGTACCCGATGCGAAGACGGTGGACGCTTTGTCAGTTTCGTCACAAAACTAACAACTGATGATTATCTTTATTTAGGATTTTAATATTCAGTATTTAAGTCCACAGTATTTGTTATTCGAGTCAGTTGAATATTTTAAGGGTGTTTTAGTAATTTCGAATTTTATTTTTAGAGACAGTGTAATTTACCTTAGGGGTAAATTACTCTTTTCCCTGTATTAGTGGGCTGCCTATAAATAGGCCCCAACCCCCTAGGGTTAGAGTTGACTGTTATTTTTCCCGAGATTAATCTACAGTCCACCACTAGTTTTTGCTTTTCTCCTCTCCGTTGGCGTAATTTTTTTCTGCTCCGAAATCATTTCGCCGAGGCAACGCGACGACGTGCAGCGCAGCAGCGCTAGCTACGCCGCTAGGCATCTAGGCGCGTGGCACGCGGCATGTAGAGCAGCGGAAGGCAGCACGACACATTGCGGGGCCCACGGCGCATAGCTGCTGCAGGCGGTAGTTTTTAGCCGTGCGGTAGGCTCGGCAGGATTAGCTCGCACGGAGGCGCAGGCAGCGTAAATCGCACGGCATGGCTGCAACCTGACGTGAAATCGTGCACAAGTATCTTTCGGCTGATTCTTTTTTCCTGCACGGCTATTTCTTCGCGTCCCTTGGTTTTTGGTGTTGAGGGAGCAGCGCAGGCCAGCGTGCAGCTCACTAGCAGTTTCCACACGAAGCACGCGGCGACGTGAACGACAAGGATTCTTCACGACACCGATGCATGCAGCGAACGCGGATAAGTTGTTTTTGATCTCCTATTTTTTAGTTAGGTCAAGTAATTAAATAATTATCTATTTTTAATTAGCATGCAAATCTGGTTAGTAATTTCGTAGGTAATTTTTTCTGCTAAAATCTTATTAGTGCTCACATATTATTTATTTAAATATTTTTAGTCTGCTCGTATAAAAAATAATAAATTAGTCGCAATAATATTTTTTATTCTAGATTTACGTGCAATATATCAGTTTTATTTCTGAATGATCTAGGATTTATTCATTTGATTAGTATTTTATTTTTAGACTGCAATCTGAATTATTATTGATATATTTAGGTATTTTTCCCTATGCCATTAAATATTTTTAGAACACATTTTTATTTACTGCAGTTATTTTATTTAAGTTTAGTTTATTTTTAAATATCATTTTAATTAGGACACCGTTCATTTTTAGGCTAGATAACTTTAGTTCACGAGATCTGCTTTGCTATTGTTATTTGTTTGTCGAGGTGCGTTGGTTGTTGGGATTAGGTATTTGATTCAGAATAATTTTTTAGACGCCCATTCACCCCTCCTCTGGTCGCTACTTTCGGTCCTACAATGGCAAGTGTGGAAGCCCAAGCCGGTTGAGACGAATAACCCGACCCCCGTTCTGAGCGATGACGACGATGACATGCTCGACGACAACTACACACCCATTTCCGAGGGTCCCGCACCTCAGGCAATGTATATCAACGTCATCATGCTTCCTGCCAAGTTTGCACTACCGCAATACTAGGTCGAGGTCGCACAGTTGAACCTCGGCCCACAAGGTGTTGTTTTTGAAAAGCCCGAAGATACTGGCTCGTCACCTGAAGCCTCTCTACGTCAAGGGCCACATTGACGGGAAGCCGATCTCCAGGATACTTGTTGATGGTGGCGCCACCGTCAATTTAATACCGTACTCTCTTTTGAAGAAGCTTGGCAGGGGCGAGGAAGACCTAAAAGAAAACCAATCTGATGCTCAATGGCTTCAACGATGAGAGTTCCAAATTAAAAGGCATGTTGTCCTTAGAATTGACTGTGGGTAACAAGACTCTACCTACAGCATTCTTCGTCGTTGATGTGCAAGGTAACTACAGTGTGCTGCTTGGGCGTGATTGGATTCATGCAAATTGATGTATTCCTTCTACTTTGAACCAATGCTTGATGCAATGGGACGGAGATGATGTGGAGGTCGTACCAGCAGATACTTCGGCCCAAGTAGCATTGGCTGATGTAGCCATCGACGTCGTCCATGACAAATTAGAGTGTCTATCAGGTAGAGACCTCTCGGATTATGACTTCGTTAGCATATCCGAAGGACGTTTTGTACCTGTGTCTGTAAAGTCGGCCGGTGTAGCACGGCTGTTTCTAAATTAGTAGTCATGTCTAGTAAAAGTAATCTTGATTGGTTGAAGTCTCGCGTAGAGCAATATCGGTCATCCAAAGATGGCATTGCCAAAGTCATTGAATACTTTAGCGAAGTAGAAAAGTTAGGACAAGGTTTTGCATCGGCCGACCCTTTAGAAGAGGTTGATATAGGCGATAGTAACATTCCAAGGCCGTCTTTTGTAAACCAAAATTTATAGGCTGATGAAAAGGTAGAAGTAATAAGATTTCTTCGGTGGTACGTTGATTGTTTTGCATGGGAGTATAGCGAGATGCCCGGACTAAGCCGCAAGCTCGTAGAACATCGGCTGCCTATCAAACCTAGGTTTAGGCCTTATAAGTAGCCCCCCGTCGCTTTAATTCGCCCATGTATGACTGAGTTAAAGAGGAGGTAGAGCGATTACTTAAGGTTGAATTTATTAGGCCATGCAGGTATGCTGAATGGGTCGCTAACATTGTGCCTGTAGAGAAGAAAGGGAGCGGCAAAATACAAGTTTGTATTGATTTCAGGAATTTGAACAAGGCCACACCGAAAGACGAATATCCCATGCTGATAGCTGACATGTTGATCAACGATGCTTCAGGACACAAGGTGCTAAGTTTTCTTGATGGCAACGCTAGTTATAATCAAATTTTTATGGTCGAAGAGGATGTCTACAAGAAAGCCTTTCAATGCCCCGGTTTTGTCGGCTTGTTTGAATGGGTCGTTGTGACTTTTGGTTTAAAGAATGCTGGCGCTACATATCAACATGCTATGAATTTGATCTTTCGTGACTTGCTAGGAGTTATGCTAGAAGTCTACATGGACGACATTGTAGTCAAATCGAACGCCATGGGAAACCATTTGGCCGATTTAAGGGTCGCTTTTGATAGAATGCATTAGTATGGATTGAAAATGAACCCGCTCAAATGTGCTTTCGGCGTGTCAGCGGGCAAGTTCTTAGGATTCATGATTCATGAAAGAGGTATTGAGATTGATCCTAAAAGGCTTGAAAAGATTAGAAACTTTGAAGCACCGACATGCAAGAGAGATGTGCAAAAGCAACTGGGCAAGGTGAATTATTTGTGTCGCTTTATATCTAACTTGTCTGGAAAAATTGACGCTTTTGTCCCTATACTCCAGCTAAAAATGAAGCCGAGTTCACTTGGGGGAAAGTTAGCAAAGCGCCTTTGAAGAAATTAAAGAGTGCTTATCGTCACTGCCCGTGGTAAGAGCATCGAAAGCCGGAATTCCATTTCGGTTGTACATTGCTGCAGAAGATAGCGTGATAGGATCCGTGCTTACTCAGGAGGTGGAGGGAAAAGAATACATCATCACATTCTTGAGCCGCTGCTTTCTGGATGCCAAGACAAGGTACATGTTTGTAGAACGTTTGTGTTTATCATTTTATTAAAAGTGTCGAAATGCCGGTATGGGAGGTATCGTCCTTAGTCTGTTATGCTTTTAGTTAACTTAGTTCACTAAAAGACAGGGGCATGTGTTGATAGAAAAAAATGGCATTAATGGTCAAGATTATCAAAATATCAGTTTTGGAAATTTGGGCCAATAATACACAAGTCCTGGTACAGGTCGAAGCCTTATAGGGCCGAAGGCCCATCAAACATGGGGCCTTGGAGGCCTTTTTCGGCGGACCTGCTGGCTGCGGCCCAAAGGCCCTTCGGAGGCCTGCCACGCCGAAGCTTCGGCCCGAGGAGCAGGCTTTAGCGAGCCTGCTGAAGGCCCACTTAGGGCTGGCTTCAGAGATAGAGTTTGATACTGATTCTAGTTGTTTTATCCCTAAAACTTGATTAGGCCGAATCTTATCAGATTAGTATTAGAGATAAGAAGACTAGCCCCTATAAATATAGGGGTGAGGTCAGTTCATCAAGGACACACACACCAAATCAATAGAAAGCCCTAGATTTGAACCGTACTTTACTTTTCCTTACTTTCCCGTACAACTTTCGTGGATTTGCCTGAAAGCCCTCCACCGGCCACGACGTAAAAGTGGTAAGCCTTGTTGTTTCGCTTGTGAAACAACCATTAATCTACGTAATTGATTGCTATTGCCTTGTTGGCATGCCTGCGAACCATCCGTTAATCTACGTAACATATTGCTACCTTCGTTTCCCTACTGCAACACTTAGTAAATTCGGTCTTCAGGCCAAATTGGCACTTGATCTCTATTTTGCTGCAGGTTCTACATTCGAAGCCCCCTTCACCGAAGGTTTCCTGAGCTAGGAAGCTGGTTTCGGAGGCTGCTAGAGTACCCTTCGGTGAAACCCTGCTTCGTCCGCCCGTGCCGAATCCATCACGCTGTTGTCGGTCAGGTCAAGTCTCACGTACTGGAGCCACTCCACATTGGGGTTGCGTCATGTCGGGGTCACATCAAGACGCTTTGCATCAGGCTTTGTCGTGCTAGTACTTTGCATCAGGCTTCATCACGCCAACACTCTACACTAGACGAAGTCATGCCAGCTCGTTGTGTTGGACTTCTATTGTATCAGAGACTTCACACCGAACCTTGTTATTCGGAGGTGATTTCGTGCCACGATCTGTTCGGAACCTGTCTTCAGCCAAATCGATCCGAACACCGAAGGCTACCTTCGGTGCAACCTTCACACCAGACGTCGAGGGCCTCCTTCGGTGATCACTTCGCACAGTATATCCTATACCAATCAGGCTCCATTAGGCCGATTGGATTATTTCATATATATATTTTTGGCTAATTGGATTGTTTTTGTGTGATATGATTACCTAGCGACTCCATTCCCTTGCCACTGTTAAGGGTAGTCAGAACGCGGTGTCAGTGTTGTGTTACGCTTAGGCTTGTTCCTAAGTATCCGCACACTTTTGGATCGTCGAACTGACCCAAGTGTGTGTGCACGTTTTCATGTCAACAAATATCAACCATTTTCATTTCATTTTCATTCATTTTTTAATTTATAGCACAATATTTTTTGAAATTATCAAGTTGCATATTAGCATCCAAGTGAAAAGGACCTAGCTACCACGTATGTAAAAGATAGCAAAAGCACTCAACCTGTTCATGCTAGTTTCTAGACTAAGCAGTGATCGTTTTCAAGTTTTCACAAATAAAAGCCATGCTCATAACAGATATTAGATGTATTCAAGCAAAGTATAATCAACGGTATTAAAAACAATACTTCAAAAGCATTATAAAGCATGTACTTGTAAAAGCAATTAATCATATAACAGAAGCTCATTCAGTGTTACACAACTCCCCCTCAAAACATGCTAGAAGATCTCGAATGCTCGGTGTTGGGGTGAGTGAAAAACTATTTAGGAATCCAGCATTGTAAAACTCAAGAACCAGGTAAAGCAGTAGACTTATTATGCACGGGATATGAACCATGATAAAAAAGTGTGTGGTCTACCTATAAAGTGCGAGCCTGGAAAACGACGAGGTCTCCTAAACTGTCGAGAATAAAGCTTCTTACACGTGGTCTAACACCATATGAAGCATGTTGTACACCACGATGGGCAAAATCTCTCATGGGACCATGGGGGCCTCAAAATCAGAATAAGAGTGAAAAACAGACTCATGCATAACTAAAGATGGGTAATGCATGTCCTGAAAGCTCATCGCAAAAGCACGTCGTTCATCCTTAATATGATGAAAGCAAAACCCAACCAAATGACCTACCGGATGACAATAGGAGCAGTGATACTGTTGGACCGGAAACGGCGACCAGAGGGGGGTGAATGGGAGCTTTTAAAATTTCAGGCTAAAAACAGCCTTCGGTTTTAATTCTGTCTACTGCGGAACAGGCTTCGAACACCAACCTTCGAAGGTCTGGTTCGGAGGTACTTGACAGCTCCGAACACAGGCTTCGCAAGGAGAAAAAGTCCGAAGCCAAGCAGACTTCGCTGCCACCCACAACCCCGAAAACAACTCTGCTAAGTCAGTGCAGGCTCCGCACACAAGGGTGCTTCGAGCAGGCTTCGCACTTCACCCTTCGCAAGAGTGGACTAACCCTCTGAGGACTTCGACCTAAAACTTAGCGCCAGCAACTGGTGCTGGGCTTCGTTTTGCGAAGGTCTAAACGCACACTAAACGGACACCGCTAAGGGATTCGACACGAGAAGCAAAATGGGCTTCGATCAGGGCTTCGCTAGTAAGCAGCGAGGTCTATCCTCCTGTTACACAGGATTTGATGCACTGTCACAAGTCACTCAAGATGACACACAAATGGATGAAGGATGCAGCGAGGTATGTAAAACGAGCTCAAGCAAAAAGCACACAGAAGCAGGGCTTCGCCGCTTGAACAAGGAACACTAAAATGAACTCACTGGATGTATTCGAAGTGTGAGAGGGCTAGTACAGGAGCTCAACAGAAAATGCTCAAAGTGTTAAATGTTACCTACCGAGCCCCCATATTTATAGCCCAAAGTTCACCCAAGTGAATTGACTACTTTACCCCTAGGGTTTACACCAGTTTTGTCTCTACAGAACTGAGGGGTACAAAAGGTAGTCTACTTTATTCTGGAGGCTTCTCTGTCAGCTTTGCAGAGGGGACAGCGTCAGCTTTTTGCAGAGCAGACAGTGTCAGCCTTTGCAGTCTTTGACCTTCCTGAAGCCCTCCTTCGCACGTGAGGGGTGCAGTAGCTTCGGTGAGAAGCCTTGAGCCTGATGGCCTTCGCTTCACCGAAGATAGCCTCCGATACAGTGACGGTTTTGAGCCGAAGCCGTCAAAGCCCTTGGGCCTTCGCACCAACACCTCCGGAGTGGACCACCACGGCTGCGCAGCTACTCCCAGCCCGAACTCCATCAGTCCGTGTACCGAAACCATGCATGGCCGAAGTACCACAAGTCAACCTCGCTCCGGAGCTAGCCTCGCTCCGATGCCTGCTTCACTCCGAAGCCCCACCTTCGGAGTATCACCCTTCGAAGTCCCTCCTTCGTCCAAGGCCTCCGCATGAAGCATTCCATGAGCCCTTCGTCGCAGTGTCTCTCCCTGAGCACACTCCTCGACGAGCCTCACCCAGACCATGCCTTCGATGCACCTTGACTTCTCAGACCTTCGTCGGGTACCTTCGAATGTCTCCCTCCGGAGCACACTTCGAACGCCTTGCCTCCGCAGAGGACTTGATCCACCATACTCCGAAGTCACTCCATCTGGAGTACCCTTCGAAGTGCCTCGCCTCCGAGGACTTTGTCTCAGAGTACCTTCACCCGGAGCCATGCTCCGCACTTACTGCCTTCTCCTAGTGCACCTCGACCCGAGGACCAACCCGGACCCCTTCGCAGCCACTGTGATGGAGCTCCCTCGCTCCCCTGGCAACAAGCCTCCCGCTTGACCCAGGTTCACCTGCTACATCCGTCCGTCACCTCCGAAGTCCCCTGCGCACCACAGACAAGCAGACAAGTGTATCCAGTACTCCGGAGACCTCTCCGGGTTAGCAACCTTCGGCACACACTCCGGTGTACCGCCCAAAATACCGAGACCTTCGGTACAACCCAGTCATCGTGTACTGTCGGACCCCTCCGACAGGCACACTCCGCTGCACAGCTGCAGCAACCAAACCACCGAACCCTTCGGTGAAACAGCCTCCGAAGTCCCCTTCGGAGATCTAACCTCCGAACCCCCTTCGGAGGTACCCCTTCGAATCAGAGGTTAAAAGCCTGTCAATCACTCATCACAAACACCGAAACCAACCCTTGGTTTCTCAGATACACTCTCTTAGGTGTATGAGTATGGGTCTCAGGCGCAAATCTCATAGTTTTCTTGGGTTTTTGCTGAGGAGTTTACTTTGGTGAACGAAGAGTTTTCTCAATAGGTTGAGTAGGATTCTCGGCTTTTTGTGTGGTGTCTAACTGGGCTCTTTCTCTCTCAAGGGTAGTGGGTGGAGTGAACACAGTTTTTCTACCATGGAGAGAAGATAATCATTTTCACATTTTAGTTTTTCGACTTGCTCTCTAGAAAAGCTGAGTTGCTCTCTCCCCCTTTGGCAATGCAAGCATCAAGGAGCATGTAAAAGATGCATTGCTTGGAAATGAGCAGAATTGCAAAGACATATAAAGCAAAAATATGCCAGTACTTAATACCAAATATCAGGTGCTCAGCTCAATTTAACATTCTCTAAAAGCATGATGACAGCATGTGATTTTGTCATTTTGAAATAAAAGCATCACCACTTAATCAAGTAAACTAGACAAGGAAAAGCAAGGACTGCGCAAAGCTAGTCAATTTCTACTCTAGACGAACAAGTCCAGTTCAAATGGAGCATGAAAAGCAGACTTGATGATTAATGAATTTTGTTGTTCTTTTTCATAATGACAGGGGTTATTTGTTTGTCCACCTTATACTTTCCAATCAGGCCAAGCCTAGGCGTGAAAGCCATTAGAAGCTTAAAGCAATGATTTTGGCATACACTACACTATTCCAGTTCAGACCAATGTGCAATGGAAAGCAGTCTAGAATAGAGTAGTGCGACAAACAAACCCACCTGGATCTTTTAACTTGAAGCATGTAAATCATGGATTTTTGAATTTTGATTAAGTGAACCAATTTTAGCACTTGATGAATATCCATGAGTAAGTAGAACAATTTTTCAAGTTGCAATTTTTAGCATCCAAAGAAAAGTGTCTTGCTATCAAGCAGATAAAAAGATAACTAAAGCAGTCCTGCCTATACATGCTAGATACAAGATTGAGCAGTGAGCATGAGTTGAGTTTGGAAAGAAAACATCATGCACATTAATGTTTCAGATAAATTAAAAAGAGCTGAGTTGTCATGATTTCATGAATTAACGTCGGGCATATAAGTGCAAAAGATGTAAATGCAATTTCAACACACACTTAGCAAATGTACACCAATCTAAATCTGCTCCCCCTCACAAAATGCCGTAAGGGTGACAAACACCAAGTTCCCCACGCAAGTAGGCAAATCGAGAAGCATCGAGGGGTTTCGTGAAAATATCGGCTAGCTGGTATTGGGTATCAACATATTGAAGTTCAATATCACCCTTCTCATTGTGATCTCTGAGAAAATGATATCTCACATCAATGTGTTTGGTTTTGGAGTGCTGAACCGGGTTGTTTGCAATACAAATGGCACTAGTGTTATCACAGAAAAGTGGAACACTCTTATAATCTAACCCGAAATCCCGCAAAGTGGAAGCCATCCACAAAATCTGAGAGCAACAGCTAGCTGCAGCAACATATTCGGCCTCAGCCGTCGATTGTGCAACACTAGACTATTTGCGGAAAGACCAGCAAACCAGAGAAGTACCCAGAAAATGACAAGTACCAGAGGTACTTTTCCTATCAATTCTACACCCAGCAAAATCCGCATCGGAATAACCTCGAAGACATAAAGATGAAGATGCGGAATACCATATGCCAAATTCGAGGGTATGTTTGAGATACCTTAGGATGAGTTTTACCGCTCGGACGGTGCGAAGCTCGTGGTGAAGCCTGAAAATGAGTGCACAGACATACGGCGAAGTGTATGTCTAGCCTCGTAGCAGTCAAGTAGAGAAGGGAGCCGATCATGCTTCGGAACTCCTTCTGATCTACGGCTTCTCCATCTTCATCAGGATCCAATGCTACAAATGTAGCCATTGAAGTGGCGAGGGGCTTTGCATCTGCCATGTCAAATTTCTTGAGCAGGTCCTTGGTGTAATTCGTCTGGTGGACGAAAGTACCTTGTTTGCTTTGCTTGATTTGCAAACCAAGGAAAAAGGTGAGTTCACCCATCATGGACATTTCAAATTCCCTGCTCATGGCATCTGCAAACTCGGCAACTAAAGCATGAGAAGAGCCACCAAAGATGATATCATCCATATAAATCTGAACTAGGAGGAAATCTTTGCCATGCTTGAGAGTAAACAGGGTTTTATCAACAGAGCCCATCAAATACCCTTGCTCAAGCAGAAAAAACTTAAGTCTATCATACCATGCCCGAGGGGCCTGCTTGAGTCCATAAAGAGCCTTATGAAGTTTAAGGACTTTATGTGGGTACTTGCGGTTTTCAAAACCAGGGGGTTGTTTTACATAAACATCTTCACCTATGAAGCCATTAAGAAAAGCACTTTTGACATCCATTTGATAGAGTTTGAATCCCCGGGATGTCGCAAAGGCAAGCAAAATCCTAATGGCTTCAAGGCGAGCAACAGGTGCAAAAGTTTCAGTAAAATCAATCCCTTCTAGTTGAGAATAACCCTGAGCTACAAGTCTAGCCTTGTTTCTGATTATAGTCCCATCCTCCCCTTGTTTGTTTTTGAAAATCCATTTTGTTCCAATGAAATGAACATTTGGTGGAGGATCAACTAGTGACCAGACTTAGTTTCTCTCAAAATTTTCAAGTTCCTCATGCATGGCATTGATCCAACTAGAATCAGAAAGTGCATGACTAACATCTAAAGGCTCGAAAGAAGCAACAAAAGCAGAATTAGTGAAATGAGCATGTGAACGAGTTACCCTTTGATCAAGCTCGCCAATGATCTGCTCTGGAGGGTGCATCCTTTGAACATGATGTGGAGCCTCGCGGTGGGATGCAGTCTCCCCCTCAACTTGTGCGTTGGAGTGGTCCAAGATGACCGATGTCGTGGTAGTTGCTTCGGGACCTCGTGCCGAAGTGGTCGAAGCGGGGTCAGCTTTGGGGGTTGATGTCGAGGGTAGTAGGGGTTCATCCTCGAACTCTCCGGGATCTTCTTCTTCGAATATAGTCGGTTCCATGTCATGTTCATTTGCCTGTTCAAAAGCAGAACTAACAGAGGGGGTTGATTCATCAAAAGTCACATCACATGACTCGATGACAGTGTTAGTTTCCAAATTATAAACACGATAAGAATGACCATGAGTTGTGTAACCCAAAAAGATCCCGTCAGAAGAACGCGACTCAAATTTATCCAAATTACCACGTTTTAAGATAAAGCAACGACAGCCGAAAACTCGAAGATGAGTAACCTTGGGCTGTCTCCCAAAACGTAGCTCATAAGATGTCAAGTTTAAAATTGAGCGCAGGAAAATTCGGTTTGAGATGTAACATGTTGTGTTCATGACCTCGGCCCAGAATTTTCTAGGAGTCCTGTGCTCATCGAGCATCGTCCTAGCCATCTCAACCAAAGTGTGGTTCTTCCTCTCAACGACACCGTTCTGTTGAGGAACCCGCGGAGCAGAGAATTGATGTTCTATGCCATGCTCCATGCAAAAGTCAACAAAGAGACTGTTTTTGAACTCGGTGCCATTATCACTTCGAATGAATTTCAATGCACTTGGGAGTTCAGTGAAAAGTCTCAAAGCCAAACTCCGAAAGTGTGAAAACACTTCATCCTTGCTGGCAAGAAAGAAGACCCAAGAGTAGCGAGAGAAATCGTCGACAATAACTAATACATACCACTTGCCGCCTAAAGAACTAACTCGAGATGGACCTATAGTGTCCATATGGAGAAGTTCTCCGGGTTGTTCAGTCATCACTGTGGTGACTGGCGAATGCGAAGCAACAATCATTTTTCCATGACGACAAGGAGCGCACACTAAATTTTTCTCAAACTTGAGCTTGGGCAATCCTCGGATCAGACCTAGGGCACTCAGACGAGCGAGCAACTGAAAGCTCATATGCCCTAGTCTCCTATGCCACTTCCAAAGCTCAGAAGTAGAATGTGCAACAAGACAATGAGAAGAACCAAATGATTCTGAAAAATCAGCTCCAAAGACTCTCCCAACTCTAAAGATCTTACACACCACAACGCCATCAGAATTGAGCACTTGCGAAGTATCGCGATGAAATCGCACTTCGAAGCCCTCATCAAGCAACTGAGATACAGACAGCAAATTGTATCCCAGGTTTTCAACCAAAGCAACATCTTTGAGAGTGAAATTTGAATTAATTCTTACCACACCTTTACCTTTCACTCTACTCCTTCGATTGTTTCCGAAGGTGATATGTTCCCTTTGCTTGGTTGTGGTGAGGCTGGAGAACCATGCTGCGTCTCCGGTCATGTGGCGCGAACAACTGGAGTCCATGATCCACGTGCCCTCCAAGCCTCGATCTGTCGCCTACACATGATAAGAAAATCTCGATCGCTCAGTGCTGGGGTGAGTGAAAAAGTGACGAGGCATCCAACACTGAGTGACACGAGCAGTAGGCGCAGTAAAAGTAGACTGTCTACGCACAGGAAAATCGAAGTGATGCAAAGTGCGAGGTGTACCTACATGCTGTGATCGAACAACATGTCGAGGTCTCCTACTCTGACGAGGTACAAAGCTACTCGCCCGAGGATCTACCACCATATGGAACATGGTGAACACCTCGAGGAGCAAAACCTCTCCGAGAAGTACGAGGAGCCTCAAAAGCAGGACGATAGTAAAACTCAGACTCATGCATACCTAAAGATGGGTAATGCATGTCCTGGTAACTCATCGCCTGAGAGCGTCGCTCATCCTTGATGCGACGAAAACAGAACCCAACCAAATGACCCGCCCGCTGACAGTAGGAACAATGAAAGATTCTCCTAGGGGCACTCTCATGGGTCACAGGAGCAACTTCCACAGGCTCCTTGGGCTTCTTCTGAGTGGTTTTCTTGGGAGGATTTTTCTTGGCAGTAGGAGTGGTTTTCTTTGGTGGTCAGGTAGGCTTTTTGGCTGATGGGGTGTCTAACAGAGCTCTTTCTTTCTCTAAGGTAGTGGGTGAGGTCAAAACAGTTTTGTTCTTACTGTCTGAAGAAATTCTCTCAAAACCCAAACCTAGAGCTACCCCTGCTCTGTCAGCACACATCTTGGTTTTAGCCAAGAGCAAATCCATCCTACCCTTTCCCTCAGTGCATTTATTAACCACTGAAAGAAGGTATTCATTTTCTGACATGAGGTTCTCAGCTTGCTCTCTAACAGTGCCTAGCTGGTCCTTAAGGGTTATGCATGTGTCACAAACAGGCTGCACATCCTTAAGGGTTCATGCATTCAATCATATCATGAGGTCTAGAATCAACCACCAAAAGCTGCTTCTGTGCAGTCTCAAGCTCAGATAGAGTTTGAGCATGTACAGAACGCAACTGAGCAAGCTCACCCATGACAACAGAACAAGATTCACATTCAGCATCACTTACTTTAGACTTAAGCATGGCATATTCAGTAGAAATAGATTCTAGCCTAAGTCTAAGGTCTTTTCTTTCTCTAGCGGCTTGCACAAGTAATCTATCCTGACCGAGAACTACTTCATTCAGCTAATCTAGTTTAATTAATAGCTGGTCAGATGATAGAGGTACCTCAGATGAGTCAAGCCCATCGCCGCTGTGATCGCTGTCGGCCATGAAACAAAGGCCGGTGAAGTCTCGTCCCTTCTTGTCCTTCTTGTCCTCCTTCCTTGGGGACTCCTCCTCCTCAGAGCTTGACTCCTCAGTTGAGGAAGTGTCGATGTCGCTGAGAGCAGCAACAAACAGCTCTGGAAGCGGCTTTGGCTACTTTCTTAGCCATCTTGCCGCGCTTGCCCTTCACAAAGGGTTTCATCTCCTTCTTGTGGTATTTGGGGCGCTCACTCTCATCTCTCTTCTTGAGCTTAGGGCAATTGGCCTTAATATGAGAAGTGTCGCCACATTCAAAGCAACCACTAAAACCACTTCTCCTCTGATCCCGTCTCTCATGATGAAAACGAGGTGAACCTTCTGGCAATGAGAGCAAGCTCATCATCATCCAGAGTGTCCACCTGCTACCTTTGTGACGGAGACCAGGGAGGACAAAGCAAAACCATCTGCAAGAACACAAGTACCAGATGTGCTTGGTTCTGCAGCGGTGCCACGACTAGTGCTAGAAACCAATGCCAATGGCTTGTGGCAAAGAGCTTCTGTGCACTGCAAGAGATGCCTTGGCAATCTCTGTGGACTTCAGCTTGCTAAAGAGCTCATCACAGATCAATGTGTCATAACCTGTGGACTCCTCAATGCTGGATATCTTTACTTCCCATATGCTACGGTTAAGAGCATAGAGAAGCTTGATAGCCCTATCATGATCATTGTAAGCAAGCGTCCCGTTGGACCGCAAGTTACTCACTATCGCATCAAAGCGAGAAAACATGGCATCTATAGATTCACCAGGTGCCTGCACAAACAGCTGATACTGTTGATTGTATGTGCTTTGGCGCCTGGCCTTGATCTGTGTAGAGCCCTCATGAAAAGTAGTGAGAGTGGTCCAAATTTCCCTAGCAGTCCTAAGGTGTTGCACCCTATCAAACTCACTCCGGCTCAAACCAATGAACAGTATATTTCTAGCCTTGGAGTTGGCATTATACTGATCCTTCTCTGTTTGAGAGGTGCGAGTCTCAGGGATGGAGTATTGTGAGTCCACAATATCCCAAATTGCATTTCCTTGGCTTAGCAAGTAAGCCTCCATGCGCACCTTCCAGTATGCGAAATCAGTCCCATCGAACAGAGGAATTTTACTGGCTCTGTCCATGTCGCCAACAGATCACAAAACCGGTTAAGGTCAACTGGTGATCTTAACCTGCTCTGATACCAATTGTTGGACCGGAAACGGCGACCAGAGGGGGGGTGAATGGGAGCTTTTAAAATTTCAGGCTAAAAACAGCCTTCGGTTTTAATTTTGTCTATTGCGGAACAGGCTTCGAACACCAACCATCGAAGGTCTGGTTCAGAGGTACTTGACAGCTCCGAACACAGGCTTCGCAAGGAGCAAAAGTCCGAAGCCAAGCAGACTTCGCGCCACCCACAACCCCGAAAACAACTCTGCTAAGTCAGTGCAGGCTCCGCACACAGGGTGCTTCGAGCAGGCTTCGCACTTTCACCCTTCGCAAGAGTGGACTACCCTCTGAGGACTTCGACCTAAAACTTAGCGACAGCAACTGGTGTTGGGCTTCGTTTTGCGAAGGTCTAAACGCACACTAAACGGACACCGCTAAGGGATTCGACACGAGAAGCAAAAGGGGCTTCGATCAGGGCTTCGCTAGTAAGCAGCGAGGTCTATCCTCCTGTTACACAGAGCGAACGCACACTGAAAAACACACTTCGCACACAACACACTTCGTCAACACAGGCTTCGATGCACTGTCACAAGTCACTCAAGATGACACACAAATGGACGAAGGATGCAGCGAGGTATGTAAAACGAGCTCAAGCAAAAAGCACACAGAAGTAGGGCTTCGCCGCTTGAACAAGGAACACTAAAATGAACTCACTGGATGTATTCGAAGTGTGAGAGGGCTAGTACAGGAGCTCAACAGAAAATGCTCAAAGTGTTAAATGTTACCTACCGAGCCCCCATATTTATAGCCCAAAGTTCACCCAAGTGAATTGACTACTTTACCCCTAGGGTTTACACCAGTTTTGTCTCTACAGAACTGAGGGGTACAAAAGGTAGTCTACTTTATTCTGGAGGCTTCTCTGTCAGCTTTGCAGAGGGGACAGTGTCAGCTTTTTGCAGAGCAGACAGTGTCAGCCTTTGCAGTCTTTGACCTTCCTGAAGCCCCCCTTCGCACGCGAGGGGTGCAGTAGCTTCGGTGAGAAGCCTTGAGCCTGATGGCCTTCGCTTCACCGAAGATAGCCTCCGATACAGTGACGGTTTTGAGCCGAAGCAGTCAAAGCCCTTGGGCCTTCGCACCAACACCTCTGGAGTGGACCACCACGGCTGCGCAGCTACTCCCAGCCCGAACTCCGTCAGTCCGTGTACCGAAACCATGCATGGCCGACGTACCACAAGTCAACCTCGCTCCGGAGCTAGCCTCGCTCCGAAGCCTGCTTCACTCCGAAGCCCCACCTTCGGAGTATCACCCTTCGAAGTCCCTCCTTTGTCCAAGGCCTCCGCATGAAGCATTCCATGAGCCCTTCGTCGCAGTGTCTCTCCCCGAGCACACTCCTCGACGAGCCTCACCCGAACCATGCCTTCGATGCACCTTGACTTCTGAGACCTTCGTCGGGTACCTTCGAATGTCTCCCTCCGGAGCACACTTCGAACGCCTTGCCTCCGCAGAGGACTTGATCCACCATACTCCGAAGTCGCTCCATCCGGAGTACCCTTCGAAGTGCCTCGCCTCCGAGGACTTTGTCTCAGAGTACCTTCACCCGGAGCCACGCTCCGCACTTACTGCCTTCTCCTGGTGCACCTCGACCCGAGGACCAACCCGGACCCCTTCGCAGCCACTGTGATGGAGCTCCCCGCTCCCCTGGCAACAAGCCTCCCGCTTGACCCAGGTTCACCTGCTACGTCCATCCGTCGCCTCCGAAGTCCCCTGCGCACCACAGACAAGCAGATAAGTGTATCCAGTACTCTGGAGACCTCTCCGGGTTAGCAACCTTCGGCACACACTCCGGTGTACCGCCCAAAATACCGAGACCTTCGGTACAACCCAGTCATCGTGTACTGTCGGACCCCTCCGACAGGCACACTCCGCTGCACAGCTGTAGCAACCAAACCACCGAACCCTTCGGTGAAACAGCCTCCAAAGTCCCCTTCGGAGATCCAACCTCCGAACCCCCTTCGGAGGTACCCCTTCGAATCAGAGGTTAAAAGCCTGTCAATCACTCATCACAAACACCGAAACCAACCCTTGGTTTCTCAGATACACTCTCTTGGGTGTATGAGTATGGGTCTCAGGCGCAAATCTCATAGTTTTCTTGGGTTTTTGCTGAGGAGTTTACTTTGGTAAACGAAGGGCTTTCTCAATAGGTTGAGTAGGATTCTCGGCTTTTTGTGTGGTGTCTAACTGGGCTCTTTCTCTCTCAAGGGTAGTGGGTGGAGTGAACACAGTTTTGCTCGGAGTATTTGGAGTGGTTCTCTCATAGCCCAACCCTAGAGCTAACCCTGCCCTGTCAGCACACATTTTTGTTTTAGCCAAAAGCAAATCCATCCTACCCTTCCCTTCAGTGCATTTTTCTACCATGGAGAGAAGATAATCATTTTCACATTTTAGTTTTTCGACTTGCTCTCTAGAAAAGCTGAGTTGGTTCTTAAGAGTGATGCAGGTGAGACACGCCTGCTGCACATCCTTAGAACACTCAGCACTCTCCAATCTAGTCTTAAGTTCATCAACATGCCTATCTCTCAAATTAATGCTTTCAATAAGTAAAGGACAGTTCATGCATTCGTTGATGACCGCAGGACTAGACTACACCTCCAAAAGCTGCTTTTCAGTAATTTCAAGTTTTTCAATAGTTTGAGCATGTGTAAAACGCAACTGAGCAAGTTCACTCATAACAACAAGACAGGACTCACATTCAACATCATCGGACTTAGATTTTAAGATTGCAAGTTCAGTGGAAATATATTTAAGTCTGAGTTCTAGTTTTTTCGTTCTTTAACAGCAAGTTTAAGTAATCTATCCTAAGAACAGACAGCATCATGTAATTCATCATTCCGAACAAGATGCTGGTCACAGGATAGATATACCTAAGATATGTCGAGCTCGTCGCTGCTGTGGATACTGTCAGCCATGAAGTAAAGGCCGGTGAAGCCCATTTTCTTCTTCTCCTTCTTCTCCTCTTTCTTGGATGGCTCTTTCCTGTTCAGAACGCCCCTACAGAATCAAATTTGTGACTCACTGTACAAAACCGGAACATAATTCAACATCAAATAGAATTTTTGTCTAAATCGGAGATTGAACAGTCGATCTATATTGTCAGTATTTGAAACTCCGAAATACAACTTCTATTTCGGCAAATGAATGGCCGACAGGAAGGTGTCGATCGTTGGAACTCCGACAGATTTCAAAGAATTAAAAAACACTCGGAAGCTGAATTTTGTCAATTTGAATCAGGTTCTTGTCGTGTATAATTGAGTATACACAAACCACAACACTCACAAGATCATGAACAATCAAATTAAGCATTTATATGAATCTCAAAAGATGGTTCAGATTAGATTTAGAAAAATCCAATGAACAAGAACAAACCACAAGTTCTGTTCAAAGAACTGCATTCTGTACAGCAGTAGGATCACTACTTAACAATCAATAACAACCGCTCAATTTCATCCATAAGAACAGGATAATTCCAAGCAATAATATTTTGAACTTTCAACCTTTAACAGCTCTTGAGTATTACTAACTTTGCTGTAAAACAGTGAAGCATTTTCAGAGCAAACCGATTACCACAGCCAAGGAACAACAATATGATGGTTAAGAGATACAGGGGATTGAACCAGAGCAAAGCTAGTGTTTCTATCCTAGCTCAATGAACCTGATCTGAATGACAAGATTATCAAAACAGAGCTGCTCTTGTTCTTTGAAAAGTGAAGGTTTGAAGCTACAGCTCTATGTTCTTTCAGACCAGAGATTTAGCTGTATAGAGTCAAGAAAAAGGTTTCAGCAGTGAAAACAGAATCATAAAATTTCATTTCACTCAATTCAATACATTACAGCAGACTTGGTTTTTAGACCCAAAAGACTGGAATTAAAGAGGTCACAAAATACAGTTCAAACAACACAAGGACTATATTTCAATCTTGTTGGCTGTGATTATCAGTACACAAGTGTTGCAAAGATTGATGAACTGCAGTAGAAGAGTTACAAACAATCAAATCTTGAACTATCCCAGCAACAAATAAACCTTCAAATGATCAGTAAAAGTACTCAGAAATTTCATAGACAAGGATTGTTCATCATCTAGAACTTGAACAACACAATGGAAGATATCAAAAGAAACAGGAGTGGTAAATTTACTTCTAGTATAACTTCTTTGCCAGATTGGATGATCTTCACAGAAAGATGGACTCAAAAAGCAGCAACTTAAAGTTCAGAACAAGGATCAACCAAACAAATTTCTGAATAAATGCTTGAGAAACTTCAAGGCAGTACTAAATTTTTAACAACAGCACTTCAGTTTGAAAAACATAACTCCTTCCTACAGTTCATCCGGGATATTATCATATAGCCTTTTTCAGTACACACATAAGAATAGAAAACATAGCTTGCTCAATTAACACCTTGATTTGATTTGGACAGTACTGCTGTAGCAAATCAGGATCAAAATCACAGGAGATTTTCTAGGAACTTTGAGCAAGAACAAGAGACAAACACTGCACATACATGAGGTTCATTCAGTGGTGAAACAGGATCAGAGTTTTGCCATCTGTACTGCTGTAATAGTGGATGTAATATTCTCAAACATATTTACAGTAGCAAGAACATGCTCAAGTAAGAACAAAAGAAAATATACCCAACATTGAGTAAACTAAATCATCCAGAGAGTGAATAAAATAGCCAAAAACTGAACAGATAAACTCAGCAGAATTCAGACATTTTCATAACTTTTTAGGCACTTTTTTGGACAGAAAAATATATGCAGCAGTGGTCAAAAACTTTTGCAAACTTCAAAAATGGAACCCTTACAACTTAGACAACAAAAGTTATGTAGAACTCAGGTCCAAAAACAGCACAAAAACTGCTCAAAAATTGAATCCAGAATAAGGAGCTATTGTAGCAAGCGCTGGAACAGTACCTGCGTCATAACTCTGTTCTTCGTCCGACAAACGCTACAGTCGCATGATCTTCAACAGTGCAAACACAAATCAAAAATCAAGATGAAATTGATAGCAAAATAAGCTGAGTTGTTTGTGGTTGGTAGCCCCCAAAAATGACAGCCTCTAATCCTCGTTAACCCTAGGGCATGGAGTCTTTTATATAGGCAAGCCTACTAAGGAAATCTCCAAAATGCCATTAGGATAAAAGTTCTAGGTATTTACCTAATTGCCATAATGTATTTTCATAATTACAACTTCTGAAAAATACATTAGTGTAAACTCCTAATTTATTACATCATTGACCCTATTCTCTTAATATTTTTCAGAATTTGAAAATTCCAAAAAAAAATACTAAAAGATTACACTTAATCTAGATGATAGAACAGAAAAAATAAACTCCTAATTACTGGAATTAAAAACATTTTCTGATGCGATGGTTTTCAGCAAAAACCGACAAAGCCTCCTCGATCGCCGACATGAGACGCCAATCCGCGAACTCAACCGCCAGCAAGTCTCTCCCGCTCTCGATCCCCTCGAGCCGCCTGATCACTTGCACTGGCCTCCCTTTCGCTAACTTGACCATCATAATGTCTCGACCATCCATCCGTCCATGTCTTGCTCTATCTCCACGTGCACTCCCGAGATCATCTCCAACTTCACCCGACATCCTTGATCCTCTGGCATCGAGCTCCCCGCTTGACCCTTGATCACCCGCCGTTGACAGTTGGTTACAATCTCCACCCTGCACACATGAGACAAGCCAAAACATGAAACACGATGCACACCAATCCCCTCAGCATCCACTCTCCATATCCACACATCGATCCCATCGATGCAATCAAACAATCACTCACTCATCACTCAACCTTGTCAATCACTCATCATACAGACAAAAACCACAGTGCGACCTCACTTGGTTTCACAAGTAGTGATGACAAACACTCTTTAATTCGATCAAAACATGTTGCTGACTTGCCCCCCAAGTGAATTCAGCTTCGTCCTTTAGCCAAAGTATAGGGACAAAAGCATCAATCCTGCCAGATAAGTTAGATATAAAGCGACACAAATAGTTTACCTTGCCTAACAACTTTTGCACATCTCACTTACATGTCGGTGCTTCAAAGTTCCTAATTGAGAAACCAAGGGTTGGTTTCGGTGTTTTGTGATGAGTGATTGACAGGATTTTACCCTCTGTTCGAAGGGTACCTCCGAAGGGGCTTCGGAGGTGGTTCTCCGAAGGGTGTTCGGAGGTGTTTGCTTGCTGCAGCTGTGCAGCGAAGTGTGCCTGTCGGAGGGGTCTGGCAGTACACGATGACTGGGTTCGTACCGATGGCTTCGGTACTTTGGGCGGTACACCGGAGAGTGTGCCGGAGGTTGCTAACCCGGAGAGGGTCTCCGGAGTACTGGATACACTTGTTTGCTTGTCTGTGGTGCGCAGGGACTTCGGAGGCGACGGACAAGGTTCGAGCCAGGTGAACCTGGGTCAAGCGGGAGGCTTGATGTCAGGGGAGCGGGGAGCTCCGTCACGGTGGCTGCGAAGGTGGTCCGGGTCGGTCCTCGGGTCGAGGCGTGCCAGGTAAAGGCAGAGAGTGCGGAGCGTGGCTCCGGCTGAAGGTACTCCGAGACAAAGTCCTCGGAGGTGAGGCACTTCGAAGGTACTCCGGATGGAGTGACTTCGGAGTTGGTGGATCAAGTCCTCTGCGGAGGCAAGGTGTTCGAAGTGTGCTCCGGAGGGAGACATTCGAAGGAGGCCCGACGAAAGTCTCAGAAGTCGAGGCGCATCGTAGGCATGGTCCGGGTGAGGCTCGTCGAGGAGTGTGCTCGGGGAGAGGCACTGCGACTGAGTGCTCATGGAATGCTTCATGCGGAGGCCTTGGACGAAGGAGGGACTTCGAAGGGTGGTACTCCGAAGGTGGGGCTTCGGAGTGAGGACGACTTGTGGTGCTTCGGTCATGCATGGCTTCGGTACACGGACGGACGGTGTTCGAGCTCGGAGTAGCTGCGAAGCCGTGGTGATCCACTCCGGAGGTGGTGGTGCGAAGGCCCAAGGGCTTTGACGGCTTCGGCTCAAAACCGTCACTGTATCGAAGGACTTCTTCGGCGGAGCGAAGGCCATCAGGCTGCAGGCTTCTCGCCGAAGCTACCGCACCCTCCGGTACGAAGGGAGGTTCCAGAAGTCAACACTGTAAAGGCTGACACTGTCTGTTCTGAAAAAGGCTGACACTGTCCCCTCTGCAGCTGACAGAGAAGCCTCCAGAATAAAGGTGGACTACCTTTTGTACCCCTTAGTTCTGAAGAGACAAAATGAATGTAAACCCTAGGGGTAAAGTAGTCACTTCCTTAGGATGAAGCCGTGGGCTATAAATATGGGGGCTCGGTAGGTAACATTCAACACTTTGAGCATTTACTGTTGAGCTCCTGTACACAGACCTCGCTGGTTTTCATCCAGAGTTCAATATATTTTGTGTTCCTTGTTCAAGCGGCGAAGCCCTGCTTCTGTGTGCTTTTGCTTGAGCTCGCGTTGCATACCTCGCTAGTTTTAGTTCACCGTTGCCTGACTTGGCGAAGGGTGTTTTTCCTCGCGAAGTGTGTTTTTCAGTGTGCTGTCGCTCTGTGTAACACGAGGCAAGACCTCGCTGCTTACTAGCGAAGCCCTGGTCTTTTCCCGTAGTGCTTCTTGTGTCGAAGCCTTTAGCGTAGTCCGTTTTGTGTGCGTGTAGACCTTCGCGTACGAAGCCCAGCACCAGTTGCTGTCGCTAGGTACTTGGTCGAAGTCCTCAGAGGGCTGTCCACTCGTGCGAAGGGTGAAGTGCGAAGCCTGCTCGAAGCACCTTGTGTGCGGAGCCTGCACTGACTTAGCAGAGTAGATTTTCGAGGGTTGTTAGTGGAGCGAAGTCTTCTTGGCTTCGAACTTTTGCTCCTGCGAAGCCTGTGTTCGGAGCTGTCGAAGTACCTCCGAACCAGACCTTCGAAGGTTGTGTTCGAAGCCTGTTCCGCAGAAGACAGAACAGAACCCAAGGCTAAGTTTTTAGCCCGAAATTTTAATAGCTCCCATTCACCCCCCCCTCTGGTCGCCATTTCCGGTCCAACACTAATCTTCTCAAATCTCATAGGATCAATCTCAATACCTCTCTCATGAATCGTAAATCCTAAGAACTAGACCGCCGACACGCCAAAAGCACACTTGAGCGGGTTCATTTTTAAGGCATACTAACGCATTCTTTAAAAAGCAACTCTCAAATCGGTTAAATGGTTACCCATAGCATCCGATTTGACTACAACATCATCTATATAGACCTCTAGCATAACTCCTAGCAAGTCATGAAAGATCAAGTTCATAGCACATTGATATGTGGCGCCAGCATTCTTTAAACCAAAAGTCATCACAACCCATCAAACAAGTCGACAAAACCAGGACATCTAAAGGTCGTTTTGTAAACATCCTCTTCGGCCATAAAAATTTGATTGTAACCAGCATTACCATCAAGAAAACTTAGTACCTTATGTCCTCAAGCATCGTTGATTAACATGTCGACTATCGGCATGGGATACTCGTCCTTCGGAGTGGTCTTGTTCAAGTCACTGAAATCAATACACACACGAATCTTGGCACTCCCTTTCTTTTCGATAGGCACAATGTTAGCAACTCATTCAGCATACCTGCATGGCCTAATAAACTCGGCCTTAAGTAACCACTCTATATCTTCTTTAACTCGGTCATACATGATTGGATTGAAGCGATGATGAGGCTATTTATAAGGCCTAAACTTGGGTTTGATAGGAATCCCATGTTTTACGCGCTCGCAGCTAAGCCCAAGCATCTCGCTATACTCCCACGCAAAGCAATCGACGTACGACCAAATTAACTTTATTACCTCGGCCTTATCGCAAGCCGGTAAATTCTGATTTACAAAGGTCGGCCTCGAAATACTACCATCTCCTATGTCTACTTCTTCTAAAGGGTCGACCAATGCAAAACCTTGACCTAACTTCTCTACCTCACTAAAATCCTCAATGGCTTCAGCGATACCATCTTTAGAAGACCGATATTTCTCTACACGAGACTTTAGCCAATCAAGATTTCTTCTACCTAACATGACAACTAGTTTAGAGACAGTCGAGCTACACTAGCCGACTTTACAGAGACTGGAACAAACCTCCTCTCAGATAGGCTGATAAAGTCGTAATCTGAGAGGTCTCTACCTGATAGACACTCTACCTTATCATGGATGATGTCTATAGACACATCAGCCAAAGCAACCTGTGCTGAAGTGTCAGCTGGTACAACCTCCACGTCATTGCCATCCCACTAGATCAAACACTGGTGTAAGGTAGATGTAATACATCAATTTGCATGAATCCAATCACGTCCATGTAGCACACTATAGTTACCTTGCACATCTACCACGAATAACGTTCTCAGCAACGTCCTGTTGCCCACCGTCAGCTCTAGAGAAAGTACGCCCATGGCCTCAAAGCTCTCGCCATTGAAGCCATTCAGCTTCAGGTTGGTCTTCATCAAGTCCTCCTCATTCTTGCCGAGCTTCTTCAAAAGAGAGTATGGCACCAGGTTGACGGTGGCGCCTCCATCTACGAGCATCCTGGAGATCGGCTTGTCGTTGATGTGTCCTCGAACGTATAGGGGCTTCAAGTGACAAGTACACTCCTCGGGCTTCTCAAAAATAGCTTCACAGGGCCGAGGTTTAGTTGAGCGACCTCGGCCTCATCTCCTGGCACACCAAACTCTGTGGGAAGCATCACCACATTAACATCCATCGGTTGAGGGAGTGGTCCCTCTGAGACGGGTGTGTGGTTGTCATCTAGCATGTCATCACCGTCATCACCTAGAGTGGGGGCCGAGTTGTCCACCGCAACCAGCTTGGGCTTCCATACCTGCTTGAGTACTGGTCGGGGACGAATATCCTCGAAAATTGTGTCCCGCTCGTCCTGAGCCTTCTTCTCTCTCATTTTCTTGGGCTCGAAGATACTTGGTCATTCCTGGAGGTGCCCACGAAGATTGTGGCATTGTGTCGGGCACCACAAACTTGCTCCTAGAATTTTTGGCCGAATGGGAATTACCCGGATCGTCCTCGAAAATTTTGTGCTTAATAGGGGTACTTTCCTATAATCTGTCAGTCGGACCGGCCTTACTGGGTTGGTCTGACCGGGCCTTAGTCAGTCGGACCAGCCATAGTAGGCCAGTCGGACCGGTGTGGTGAAGGCAGTCCGATTGGCACTGAGGCTGCAGTTAGACCGATAGGTCTCTCCTTGGCTTCCTTCTACGGCTTTTCTCCGTTATGTTCAAGTGAGGTCCCCTCGGGGATTAGTACATCCTAGGAACCCACATTGACGACGATGGCTTTGAAACTCCGATCCGGTCATCCCGATGGTGCGATGAACAACCGATTGAAGACATAGCCTCCCGCCGTGCTTGTCTGTCCCTACATGTTATGGATCTTGGGTGGCACAAATGGATCACCCGTGAATAAGTAAGGGAATGGGTAGCCAGCGGGCGAAAAATAATATGGGGCCCACTACACCGTTAGGAACTAGTATGGAGGTGGAGGCATCAGTGGCTCTAGTGGTCTCACCCACCGTGGGTCGAACTCATTCCTGCGCGGAGGGTTCAGCCTCGCTGGAGGCCCTGGCCAAGTGTTCGCCTTCTCAGCCCTCTTCTTGTGCTTGTGAAGCAGCATCTCGTAAGTCACCTTTGGCTTCTTGTGTGATTTAGCCGAAGATGTTGCATTGGTGTTCACCTTCCAAACCCCTACCTTAGGATTCTTCGGCACAAGCATTTACGGGCGAGGTTCTCCAACCACAACCTCCTTCCCCTTAGCCGAGTTTGCCTGCTCGGGCCGAATCAGCACCTTCTTCCCATTGAGATCGATGGTGTTCACGAGGAAGGGATCCTGGTCGAGCTTCATTTTGGGATTAGTATCTAACTTCAACCGTCCTTCTTCTATGGCCGATTGAACCCGTCGATAAAAAACATTGCAATCATTAGTAGAATGAGAATGTGAATCAAGCCACATACAGTAAGCACGTTTCTTCAAATCGTCGGCAGTGGGAATGGTGTGACCCTTTGGCAACTTGAGGAGTTTGTTCTTCAACAAAAATCAAATATCTTATCGCATTTGATCACGTCAAACACGTATTTGACTTCACTGGGCCGACTCTTAGTGGGAGACGGCCATAACTCAGAGAAAGTAATGGGACCTCTAAGAAGTTCTGGTCCTCTAGCTTCTCCTTAAGCTCAGAATGAAAACCATTAAATGCTAAGTCGTACAAATCCCTCTCGGAAATGTTTAAGCAGAAACATTGGTTTCTGGTGTCTTTAAACTGTCTAATGTAATCAGAGACACCCTCATTATACTGATGTTTAACCAATGTCAAGTGCAAGAGTCTAAGTTTGGTTTCTCCAATTTAAAAGTAGTCATGAAATTTCTGCTCTAACTGGGCCCAAGTCTGAACGGAATTCGGCGGTAGCGCCGAAAACCAAGTGAAAGCAGTGTCGGATAGCGACAAGGAGAACAACCTAAGTTTAAAGGCATCTAACCCACTAGCTTCACCACACTGTGCTAGAAACTGACCTATGTGCCCCCAAGTGGTTTTATTACCCTCGCCGTCAAATTTGGTGAATTCAGGAACCCTAAAACCGCGAGGATATGGGATTGTGTCATAATGGTCCGGGTACGACTTGTGGTAAACCCTAGTCCAATCCTGGGGTGTGAAGCCCATGCACTCTCTAAAAATCGCGTGAATATGCTCATCTATATCATCTATGCCTCTCTCTTGTGCGCGTATCTTGTGCAGGGAGGCGACACATGGTGGTATACCGACATGTCGGCCGTATGGCTCCCCTCTATTACCCTCCTCTCGTGGCAGCTCATGATATGCAACGTTATCTAGCCTATGCGAGTGTGTGGGAGTACGAGGCGCGGGTAGGTGTAGCGCATGTGCTGACAGAGGCAGCGCATAAAGTACTACGGGTGCGGTCTGACCAGCCATATGGCTGGTCTGACCAAATGCATAATGGTCGGTCGGACCAGCCTGAAGACTGGTCTGGCCGACTGTTGTCGGTGGTGCAGGGTGGCACATACCAGTCTGACTGGCCGTTGTCAACAACAAGGTGACACCTTGGTAGAAATTAGTCGGTGTCGGCTGACACATGTCAGTATGACCGGTCTAGGAGCTAGTCTGACCGATAGTGCTAAAGGTGGCCTCGGCCATGGATGGTGAGGCCGAAGGCCTAATAACTTTCCTTGTACTCCTATCGGTTCTATTGTAGATGTGATGAACAGGGGTACATTGGCAATCGGAGTTGGAGAAGTGGCCTCAGAAAAGCCGAATCTCTTAAACACCGCCTCCATCCTAGAATCAACCGCGGGCCCTAGACGGTTCGCAAAAGTGGTGCTAACCGTTTGTTCTACTATCGTGGTGATCTTTTGCTCGATGTCTGAGGGGGATAGAGCAGGGGATGGTGACGTTACCTTATCCATGGAGATTCTAGGGAGATCGGGGTACGCTTGACGAAGCCCGCACGAGTTTGGGTGTAGCATCTAAGCATGAGGGCGTGCAACTCCTTCGTCTTTGCCTCAATCTCAGCCTTGTCCTCCTCGGAGATGTTGTTGATGGTGAGGATGATGGCATTATCGTCGTCGATCTTCGTGCTCCCTGCCATGTTCGCTAATGTAGAGGGTACTGTTGAAGTAGCCCTAGTAGTCGTAGTCATCATCGGTGTAGTTGTTCTTGGTGTGTGTGTCCCCAGCGGATTATCCAAAAAGTGTGTTAACACTAAAATATGTCGATAAAGCACCAACGTACACTGACGTTAGTTCGACAATCCAAAAGCACGCAGATGCCTAGGGGTGGCTCGCTAAACATCACGTGATGCTGACACTGTGTTCTGACGACCGTTGACTATGACCAATGATATAAACAAAGTCACTAGGCAATCCAACAATACTGAAATAATATTATTCAACTAACTGAAGTATGGTTAAAGTGATCAAACCAGCCAAATCAGGGCCGGTTGGACCGAAGTAGGGTTGGCGGTCATACCGGCCAAGCGAAGCTGGTCGGACCGAAGAAGTATCGTCAGTCAAACCAACGAGTGAAGTGGCAGCCAAAGGAGGCCTTCGACGTGCGACGGGTGTACACTACGAAGCCCCCTTCGCACGGGCAGTCGGACCGGCCTTGGGCTACTAGTTGGATCGAAGGGTAACGAAGTTGGTCGAAGGGGCTCCGGTGCTCGGTGCGAAGGTGGCCGAAGGGGGACTCCGCACATAGTCAGTCGGAACGACCTTAGGCTACCGGTCATACCAGTGTGTGCGGCACACTGGATGACGGCATGACACGGGACGGTTAGACCGGTGGGCGCCGCTGGTCAGACCGGGGCGCCGCCGATTAGATCGACAGGAGAGGCGAGGCAGTCTCTAACTTGTCGACGATCATCTCCTTGTTGGTGGATGAATGCAGCACTTCTTGGTGATGAACATGATCGTCCTTGCTTATGACAAACACCAAAAAATCAAAGGCAATTCGGCCTAGAGACCGAATTACCGATAAAACCAATAAAATTGTAGAAATCCATTACAGGGATTAAACGGACGATTCCCAAGTGAACTGACAAGGATTACTACTATTACGACGTGATGGAAGGATGGTTTACAACGCAAACCAACAAAGATGGATGTTATGGCTAGTCCTAGGGCAAGGAAAAGTAATAGATTGAAAAGAACGATTCAAATAGTAGATTGGATCTATTAGGGTTTTAAGAGAGAGTCCCATGAATCGGCCTTGCCCCTATATTTATAGGGGTTGGTCTTGACGTTCCTGGGCTTTAATCTAACTAGAAAATGGGTCCAAGTCATTAGAGATTGAGTAGATATAAAATCATCCCGAAACCAACCAATACAGATCTGACTCAGACTGGTTCAGTCAGATCGGCCTTATAGGGCCGGTCAGGACCGGCCTTTGCTAGGAATTGCATATTTTTGGTCCAAATTACCAATTTTGACCTTTTGAAAATTTGACCATTAATGTCATAGTTTGCCATCAACACTCATTCTTGTTGAATAACCCTTTTTAGATGCTGAGTTTGTCGAAGAAGAAGGTTTGGAGTAATCTGTCCCAACAATGACGCGATTCTAAGAGCAAGATGTTCGTCGTTTTGGAGTCTTTCATTTTGTTAGTTTATTTTTAGTGTAATAAAATAGCCTTTGAGCTATATTTTGTTTGTCGTAAGGCGTTGTCACTTGATGAACATTTTGTAAGTTGATTTTCTTAAGGAAATTCAATAGACTCAAAATTGTGAAATTTTGGGACGTTACAACGTGGAACTCCGGAATGGCACAGATCGAGATCAATGAACGATAAACAATGAGGACAATTCAATATGAACTTAGATCATGAACAATGATGAAAATTTAGATCAGAACGGAATCACCATGTTAATAGATCGGAACGGAATCAACGGTTTTAATAATGACAAATCAAAATTAATTCAACTGATGGCGATTGATATAATCTAATTGAAGGAACAAATGGATTGAAATAAATAGATTTAGCATGAGCACAATAATTCAATTAAATGGATGAAAGAAATAAATAAATAAGAGGGGTCATCACATCATGAAATAGATCAACGGCAGCTTGGTTTGGATGCATTGGTTAATAGCGAAGCGAATAGGGGAGGAGAGGATGGCAGCATTTTTCTGGTGCCCGAGGCACAGGCAGTGAAGAGCAGGACCAGAGGTAGCACATGATGACTTTAGACTATAGCGGTGGAGGCACAATAGACCGACGAAGGCTAGGCGCCGAAGGGAGGAGGGGTGGCTAGGGAGCAATGGCAGCGAGCAGCATCGATGTGGCGGTACTTGGAGACGAGTAGGGGCACTGTAGTGAGGAAGGCACGGGCGATGGAGGTAGTGTAGCGGCGGTAGGGGACTGAGCACGGGGAAAAAAGAGAGGAGGCTGGCATGGTTTTATAGAGGAGGAGGAGGCGTATGGGAGGAGGACTCCGAGATGGTTGGAGGTAGCAAGATTTGAAGGGCTTCATCGCGAGTCTCAAGGGCAGCAGCACGCGGCTGCACCGGGGCTGTTGGGGGCAGTTGGGGGTGGCGATGCGGGCTAGAGGTAGGGTCGGGCTGGGCTGGGGAGCAATGGCGTAGGGCCGGTTTGGGCCTGGAGAGGAGGGGGCATCCAGGGAGGGAAATGGAGGGGGAGGAGGAAAGAGGAGCTACGGAGGGAAGAAAGAGAGGTGGAGAGGGAGAAGAGAGGTTGCGGGCTGGAGGAGGAATGAGATGGCTACACAAGAAAAGAAAAGGAAGAAAGAGGAAAGAGAAAAAGGATAGGAGGAAAAGATTGGGAAAATGGAAAAAATAATTTCCTGAAAAATCAAATTTGGATTTTTGAGAAAAAGAGAAAAAATTTTGGAATGTTTGGAATTTAAAATAAATTTAGGAATTTTGGATTTCAAAAAAATAACTCATGAATATTTCAAAGAATATTCGATGATTCGGTGATTCGGAAAATTGAGAAATTTTGTATTTGCGTCGGAACTAGAATTTCCGAACTTGGACACAAAATAATAGATGAAAAATGGATAATTGATTCCTTTGGGTTTTTAATGGGAAAAGAGATATGATCAAGGATGAAGATTTCAAACTCGATCGGAAAGAGAAAAGATTTAATTACTTTTCAATTAAAGTTATTCATTGAAATATTATGGATTATTATTCTAGTTGCAAAATCCTTAATGAAAACAAACCTAAATTGATTTGAGGTGGGAGAAATTTACTAGGAATTCCTCTAGTCGAATTTGATTTGGTTTTACATTATTTTTAATTGAAATGATTTATCATATATTTTATTCACACAACATTCCTGTTGAAACATATTTTATTAATTAATGTTAGAGTTTTGCGATGATATAATATTGATTATATCTTAATTAATTCCTTTGCGCCAAAAATTCTAGAAAATTCTTGGGACACAATTTAGAGGCTCCAAATGTCCAGGCTTCTGAGCAACCTTCAAAGCGGTTCGTCTAACCGCAGCATTGAAGAGATTAATTTCCCCCAAGAGATTCACAAACTTTTCCACCTTAAACTCTATCTTCTCTTGATCGATGGATGGTGTGGTGTCATTGTGGAACACAGGTGAATCATCACCCTAAGGATGTCTTGCATCTTTCTTCTTATTCCATGTGATTAGCTTTGAAATTGAAAACGAACGTATATCACGGTGTAATATCTATTTGTTTGCGTAAAAGATTACACTAACACGTTCTCAAAGATTAAGAACTAACAAACAGAAAGTTCGTGTTGAGAACTATCTCAAGCCTCCGAATAGGATAATAGCTCGAGTAGTCTGAAATTATGTATTGAATAGCTGAGTATTCGATGCCTATTATAGGGTAAGAAGGAGGGTATTTATAGGCAAAAAGTCTAAGGAAAATACCTATTTACCCCTCAATTACAACCGACATAGTGGAAACTATTCGGTACCCCGAATAGGGTTAAAATAGTAAAATCTATCCGGAGAAGGTAGATAAGGCAGACGTCTTATCAGTCTTGTTGTTTTCCACTTTAGCTTCGGAGCCTTAGGAGGATGCCTTCGAATCATGAAGCCGAAGCATCCTCCGGCTTAGAAACTTCATCACCTCCGGAGATGAACGCAAGCTTTGATGCTGATAAGTTATCTTTGACTGTTAATCTCTAAAGTCCTGAGGATGAAGTATTTTCCCCCAATAGTAGCCCCTTGAATACGCTTCTCCGATTTAACCTATATGGCAGGAAAGCAGTATACGCAAGGAATATTTTCATATTCAGGGACTTAAAGAAATTTGAAGGTATTGCAGCTATCCGAAGGGTATTTGACATCGAAGTATCCTGATGAGAGCTTCGAACAGGGACTGCTGTGTGAACACTTCGCAGGAAAGGGAACCGTTACGGAGGTGGAACGTCGTGAAGAGTCGTTAATTTTGAGTCGTTATCCTTCAAGTAGTCGTTATGCTCCCGAAAAGGTAACGGTCGAAATTTTACCGTGGGTTCACACCTTTTCACTTCCTGGTCCCACCCGTCAGTGGCAGAAGTCGAACCTACAGTGTGAGCGTGACCGAAGCGCAACAGCTAGCGGAAAGGCTATAAAAGAGGGTCGAAGCCCACCGAAAATTTTTGCAGAGCCTGACTTCCGAAGCTCACTTTCTTCAACCTTCAAATCTCCCCTCAACTTCCTGAGCGATTGACTCATGGTGAGGACCAGCACCACCATGCCAGCGGCAGCGAGCACTTTGGCACAGAGGCAATGTGCAGCTTCGGCAGCAGTGGCCATGGCGGGGGCTCTAGGAGGTTCTTGGCCCAAAAATCCTCGGGAGCTCCGCCCTCCATCCAAGAAGCATATCTCACAAAGCTTCCTCATCGGCCAATCCACAAGCATTGTGGAATCCATCAAAGAGGCAGTGGCCGGGAAGCTGGGCCCCGGAATGAGGACTCGGGTCCCTGGAACAGAGTTGACCCTGAGGCCACGAAGCGGAGAAGTAGTAGTCTTCGAATCGTTCTTCGAGGCTGGTCTTGGGCTCCCTGCCATCAACTTCTTATCAGAGGTATTAGAAATGTTTCACATTACCTTGCCTCAGTTATCCCCAAACGCCATCGCAAGGCTGGCGGTCTTCGAGTGGGCCCTTCAGGCCGAAGGATGCGAAGGACGATCGAAGATCTTCGCCGCTACCCATGAAGCCATCTGCCAATGAAGCCCCAAGATGGCCCCGGAGACACCAAGGTGTTGACAGCCTTCGAAAGCGTCAACTTCCAGCTACGGAAGGAGCATGCACAACATTTCCCTGCGAAGGCCATCAACGATCGGTGGTATACCAATTGGATCCTCCAGTGGTTTTACGTCGAGGTCGGAGAAGACTCTAGCTTTGTGAGGCCCCTCCAAGAAATCTGGTTCCGGAAGGAGGCCGAAGTCACTCCGAACCCAAGCCTACTCTCAACACGGCTTGGGTTACTCTCTTCGATAGCCAGTCACATGAGCATGCGGGATCTGGCGGAAGAATTCATCGCCCTCCGGATGCTGCCTCTCGGAGCCGACTGGTCGATAGCGTTCCAAAACGCTTCGGAGGGAGAGCTTCGAAGTCTAGGTAAACCTTCGATCTTCCTGCAGTAATATATTAGGAAAGAAATAACATACTTAATAATATGCTACATTTTTCCAATGGATCCTTTGGCGCTAGCTCCGGAGCAGATAACGAGAGCCACCGAACGGGTGCTCGGAGCCCCTACGGTGGTGGAGAGGCAAAAAAGGATAGAGCTGGTGGGAAGCTGGGAACACTTCAACAGAGTGTGGAGGGCTCTCGGAATGGAGCCCCCACCTCTGCCAGACTTCGACCCGACTGGAGCGGTCCCTCGAAAAAGGAAAGCCATCGCCGAGCCTTCGAAGAAAGCTGTCAAGACCCCAATCAAGAAGGGGAAGAAGACGAACGAAGCCTCCTCCTCGGCCGACTCTGGTGTCCTCTGCTTCCTCCTTGGGCGTTCGAAGCTCGTCTTCAGAAGACTCTGGAAATAAAGGCTCCGATGTCCAAATGGGAAAGGCCCTCAAGAATTATCTCATCGATGACAGCGAAGATGAAGCCACAGACGCAACTGGAGTTTCTTCTCGAAATGCTGCGGAGACAGACAAGGAACACTCCCTCGAGCCCATCGCCGCGAGCTCAGAGCTTGAGGCAAGCTATTCCCAACTCGCCTGTGGCTGGGGTGATAGTGTCGGAGGTCGAGGCGCCTGCAGTGGCTACACCAGAGCGAAATTAGGGGGATGACCTCGACGAGTACCTCCGAATGTACGAGGTCTTGGAGGACCCTGCAATTCTGCCTCAAGGCGCAAACGAAGGTATACTTCGAAGCCTTTGCCTTTACAATTCCTGCAACAGTTATTACACACAAATATTCACTAAATACCTGAATGTTGTAGGTGCATCAAGGAGTAGCATAGCTCCAATCACAGATGGAGCTCCAGCTTCTCTCAGAGTTGAGGCTCCGGCATACACGCAGCTCCGACAACTAGAGTCGTCTCGGGCAAAGCAGTTCTAGGCCGAGGGGGCATCAGTCGAAGGAGGATCTACCTCCGCCGGAGTCGCTCCTCCGGCTTTCGTGCCAGGGAGGAGAAAGAGCATGACGAGCCTCGGGCTCCTCCCTGTTTTGACGGCGACGCCTTCCTCCAACGATCTTTCGGCAAGTAATTCCTGGCTCCCTTTGTTGGCTCCATTCTTGGAGCAGCGAACGGGCCTCCGGGCGCTTCTGGAGCCCTTGGCGGAGAAGGGACAAGAAGTCGTAAACTCCGACTTGGTCTCCGTCTTGAGCGAAGCCTAGAGCCCCGGAGCTCAATCTAGCCCTCAAAAGGGCTGCCATTCAGGTATGCATCATACCACAAGTGCATTCAATTAATAAATGGAATTACTTAGTACTTACTTGCTCTTTTTGCAGCAATTTGTCCTTGCTAGAGCGGCAGCGACTTCCAATGAGGTCGAAACTAATCGACTCAAGAGGAAGGTTACTACCCTCTAGTCTGCCCTTAAAATCTCTGAAGAAAAATCACTTCGACTGGAGGAGGAGCTCCTCGAAGAATGAAGGGCTAGGACCGCCGCCGACGAAGCACTCCGGATCGAGCGGCAGAGCAACACTACACTCCAAACTCCGGCCCAAGAGGCCGGGGCCAAATGTGTGGTGCTCAGAGCGGAGGTGGAGAAGCTTCGGCAAGCAGCAGCCACTTCAAGCACGCAACTCGTAGAACTCCAAGACTCACTCCAACAAGCCATGGCTCAAAAAGCACTCTGCTGTCCAAAATGGCCGAAGTGTCTGCTGCTAGGCTGGAGGCGGCAGATATGAAGAATGCTGCAATAGCGGAGCAAACCTTGGATGCCCTTTAGGGTACCTTGGAGTACTTCGGCACAATGTGCCCTTCATCTTCGATTGTAGCGAGCGAGCCCCTCGACCGAAAGCTGAAAATGATTCAAGTGGCGACGAAGCTAATGATGGGCTCCGGCGTCCGGTACGGAGAGATCTCCGGACAAGTTGCCGGGATTGGAGTCCTCCGTCACATCGAAGCTCTTGGGATTTCGGTTGCTCCGGTTTAGGGTTCGATGCCTACAAGCTTTGCCGATGAAGACTTGTTGCGTCCTTCGTAGGATGTAGCTTCTGCCTGTGAAGCTTTCTGGTCAATCTGGAAAACAGACCACAAGGCTGCAGCCAAAGCTTGGATCGACGAGGCTCGCCGGCAAAAGTAAGCTCAAACGAGTCCTCCGCTTCCAGCTTCGCTAGCTCCGACGCCACCTGCTCCGCCAGCCGACCCGTAGGTCTAGTCTTATAGGGTGCTTAAGCATGTACAAGAAATCTTGTAAAGCCCCTTATATTAATGAATGAAAAGTTTATAAACAAGGAACTTTGTTTGGATGTTTATTCTTTTAGGTTTTGCCATGCACTTCGGAGCTTGACTTCGAAGTATTGAAACTTAATGAAGGGCTCCTTCGGCAGTGGTCTGTCCTCAAAAGCTTAAGGCCTTATCGATGCTCACGCTTCTCTGTTCCTCGCGGAGATCAAGGGGAGATAACACCTGAAGTCCACCGCGAATTCTTAGCTTATATCAAAGAAGAGGAAAAGGAAGAAGCATCTTCGTCCTCCGAGTATGTAAACTGGTCTGACTCAGAGTACCAAGCCGAAGATCCAGCAGAGGCTAGCTCCGAAAGGCTTGTCTTGGGCTGAGCTTCAAGAGGAGCAGAAAAAACTACGAGCTTCGAAGAAGAAAAGCACTCGGACTAAGAAGAAAGTCCCGAAGGCTTTGAGCTCTGAAGGTCGAATTGGTCTTAGAAGTAGCTCTAGAGGTCGGAGGGGTCTTCGTTTTTATCTAGGCTTAGACCAAAACTTCTCTTGATGTAAAAATATGATTATCCCATTAATATGAATTGCTTCGAAAGCATCTTTTGTTGTTCCTTACTCCCTTGCCCCTCCTTGTGGGTGGGGGACCATACGCGTTGCGATAGGGTCCGTCGGACACAATGATTTATATAACAATCTGATGCTTCACACAACACTTGGTAATCATACTTTACTCTTTCGTAGAGTTCTTCGAACTATACATTCGTATTATGATGTTTATAAGTTTCAGAGCTAAGTTTATACTTGTAAACTCCCATAGCAGTCGCTTAGGACTTTAAAAGTGTTTCATTGGCCGGAGCCTTGAAACCTTAATGCTTGGTCACCTTTGACTCTTTTACAGATGCTTCAAACCCGGAGGCTGGAAATCTGTTCTTTTAAAGTCCTTAGACTCTTCTACAGATCCTAACAAGCCGGAGCTTGGAATTTGTAGGCTGGCCACCTACGACTCTTTTACAGATGCTTCGAACCCAGAGGCCAGAAATCTGTTCTTTTAAAGTCCTTAGACTCTTCTACGGATCCTAACAAGCCGGAGCCTGGAATCTGTTGGCTGGCCACCTACAACTCTTTTACAGATGCTTCAAACCCGGAGGCTAGAAATCTGTTCTTTTAAAGTCCTTAGACTCTTCTACGGATCCTAACAAGCCGGAGCCTGGAATTTGTAGGCTGGCCATCTACAATTCTTTTACAGATGCTTCGAACCCGGAGGCCAGAAATATGTTCTTTTAAAGTCCTTAGACTCTTCTACGGATCCTAACAAGCCGGAGCCTGGAATCTGTAGGCTGGCCACCTATGACTCTTTTACAGATGCTTCGAACCCGGAGGCCGGAAATCGGTTCTTTTAAAGTTCTTAGACTCTTCTATGGATCCTAACAAGCCGGAGCCTGGAATCCATAGGGTGGCAATGGAATCCTTGAACCAATAGTTCGAAGGCTGTTGTCTGGGTTCCTTGAAAGATGCTTGACTCCGCAAGCATCTTCATTCTCCTGATGTGTCCACCATGAGTAAGGGATATTTGAAGAGTAAACAAAATTCGAACCTCCATCTTTATTTAGAAAGGTACTTTTACAATTGATTACAAGGAGCCCCTAAGCATAATAACGTTTAAGGTGCTCTGCATGCCATGCATGCTTCAACTCTTCCCCTTCTAAATTAGCTAATTTAAACGAGCTAGGGCGCCCTGAGCGTAGGATAATATATGGTCCTTCCCATTTATTTCCTAGCTTCCCTAGAGCTATTACACTTCGCAATACCAAATGACCTGGTTTAAGCTCGTTGAGTTTTATCTTTGGGTCATACCATGTCTTTGTTTGGTCTTGGTACTTCGTCAGATTGGCGACAGCTCGAAGCCTTGTTTCTTCTGACAAGTCCAGTGAAGTGCTTCTCTCGTCTTCATTTATAGGTTCTACTATGCGAAGGGATCCACCCTTGAGCTCTGTAGGAGTCATGGCCTCATCTTCCGAATAGCAGCATGAATGGGGTGAAGCCTGTGGCCTGGCTTGAGTGGTCCGAATGGACCATAGAATCTTAGGAAGTTCTTCGGTCCACAACCCTTTGGCCAGCCCGACAATTCTTCGATTTAAACCGGAGAGAATATTTCCATTGGCTCGCTCGACGGCTCCGTTGGATTGTGGATGGCGAACTGCTGCGAAGCATAGTTTGATGCCCAGTTCCTCACAAAATTCTTTAAAGGGTTTGGCTTCGAACTGGGTTCCATTATCTACCGTTAGCTCCCTTGGCACTCCGAACCTGCATATAATATTTTGCCAGAAGAATTTTTGCACATTCCTTGAAGTGATAACAGTTAGGGGTTAAGCTTCGACCCATTTTGAAAAATACTCAATTGCTACCACTACAAACTTCAAGCTGCCTTTTGCCATTGGAAAAGGGCCGATGAGATCCATTCCCCATCGTGCCATTGGCCACACCGAGGCAATAACTTGAAGTTGTGTTTGTGAACGGTGGCTCCGTCTACCCATCCACTAGCATCCTTGACAGGTTCGAACCAACTCATCTACATCTCTTACAATTGTTGGCCAGTAGAGCCCCTGCCAAAGTGTCTTTCCTACTAGAGCATGGGGGCTAAGTGGCTTCCACATAAACCTTCGTGAATGTCCCGAAGTATATCTTGGCCTTCGGGTTGTGAGATGCACCGGAGTAAGGGAGAATAGACTCCGGCTTTGTATAATATCCCATTGACAAGCTCATAATTTCGAACCCTTGCTTGCAACCTTCGGAAATCCGGACCTTCTGACAAGACTGCGCTGTTTTGCAAGACATCCATTATCGGAGCCCGCCAGTCTGTAGCTGGGATGCAAAGGACTTCTGCGGAGGGTAATTGATTTGTTGTAGGCTTGACAAGTTCTTCATAGAAAGCACCCTCCGGGACATCCAATGCTCTAGCTGCAGCCTTCGCTACAATGTCTCCAAGTTGATTATCTGCTCGAGGGATACTCCAAACAGAAAATCCTTTGAACATTGCTTCTGTCTTGTGGATTTCTTCTAGATACTTTGCAAGATGCGGGTTCCTTGCTTGAAAGCTTTTGTTAACATGCCCTGCGACGACTTGGGAATCTGTCTTAATTATAATCCTTGCTGCTCCAAGTGCCTTTGCCTTTCGGAGGCCTAGCAGGATTCCTTCGTATTCTACAATATTATTGGTGGTCTTAAAGTTGAGCCTCGCAGAATACATGGCCTTTTGCCCTGACGGCGATATTATTACAGCTCCAGCTCCGGCACCAGATGCCTGATAGGCTCCGTCAGAAAAAATTGTCCATAGACCTTCGGAGGTTTCTTCCGAAGCCCAAACTGTAGATGGAGTCCACTCTGCCACGAAGTCAGCTATGATCTGAGATTTAATAGTTGTTCTCGCCGTGAAGGAAATACCAAAGAGGGCTAGCTCGACAGCCCATTTTCTGATCCTACCCATAGAATCTTTGCTCTGAAGCATATCACCAAGGGGATACGAGGTAGGAACGATTAGGTTATGTGCTAGAAAGTAATGTCTTAGCTTCCGCGAGGCCATTACTAAAGCATAAGCAAATTTCTCGAGCTCAGAGTATCTTGTCTTTACTCCGGACAAAGCTTTTGAGACGAAGTAAACTGGGTTTTGCACTAGCTTTCCTTTAAGCTCAACTTCCCTAACCAATACTGCACTTACTACGGAGCCCGTTGCTGCAAGATAAAGAAGGAGAGTTTCTTCCGGGAGGGGCACAATAAGTGTTTACAGGCTTCCGAGGTATATTCTTTAATATCATCGAAGCTCTTCTGGCACTCCGGCGTCCAGTTGAAACTTTCGGACCCCTTTAGAGCTTTAAAAATTGGAAGGTTTCGCTTGGCTGATATGGCCAGGAACCTGCTGAGAGCTGCGAGACGTCCTGTTAGCTTCTGGACCTACTTCAAATTTTCTGGTGGAGCCATTCTTTGCAATGCACTTATCTGCGTTGGGCTAGCTTCAATTCCCCTACTCAAAACTAAGTACCCTAGCAGTTTTCCTACTTCTGCCCCGAATATACATTTTTTAGGGTTGAGGCGAACTCCACATGCTCGGAGGCTCTCAAATGTTTCAGCTAAGTCTAGGCTATGATGGTGCTTTACAACACTCTTTATTACAATATCATCCATATAGGCTTCGACATTTCGGCCTATTTGATGACCTAGAGCCTTAGCTATCAAACGTGAGAAGGTGGCTCTGGCATTCCGCAAGCCAAAAGCCATTCTTACATAACAAAATACTCCGGATGGGGTTATGAAACACGTCTTGGCTTCGTCTTCGCGCTTTAGCCAGACTTGATGATAACCGTAGTTGAGATACCAAGGGTTGGTTTCGGAGTCTGTGATGAATGATTGACTGTGTTTAACCTCTGGTTCGAAGGGGTCCCTCTGAAGGGGTTTGGAGGTTGGATCTCTGAAGGGGTTCGGAGGTGGTTTCACCGAAGGGTTCGGTGGGCTTTGGTTGCTGCAGCTGTTGCAGCGGAGTGTGCCTGTCGGAGGGGTCCGACAGTACACGATGACTGGGTTTGTACCGAAGGTCTCGGTACTTTGGGCGGTACACCGGAGTGTGTGCTGAAGGTTGTTTACCTGGAGAGGTCTCCGGGGTACTGGATACACTTATCTGCTTGTCTGTGGTGCACAGGGGACTTCGGAGGCGACGGACGGTTCGTAGCAGGTGAACCTGGGTCAAGCGGGAGGCTTGATGCCAGTGGAGCGGGGAGCTCCATCACGGAGGTTGCGAATGTGTCAAGGTCGGACCTCGGGTCGAGGTGCACTAGGAGAAGGCAGTAAGTGCGGAGCGTGGCTCCGGGTGAAGGTACTCTGAGACAAAGTCCTCGGAGGCGAGGCACTTCGAAGGGTACTCCGAATGGAGTGACTTCGGAGTATGGTGGATCAAGTCCTCAGCAGAGGCAAGGTGTTCGAGGTGTGCTCCGGAGGGAGACACTCGAAGGTTACCCGACGAAGGTCTCAGAAGTCGAGGTGCATCGAAGGCATGGTCCGGGTGAGGCTCGTCGAGGAGTGTGCTCGGGGAGAGACACTGCGACGAAGTGCTCATGGAATGCTTCATGCGGAGGCCTTGGACGAAGGAGGGACTTCGAAGGGTGGTACTCCGAAGGTGGGGTTTCGGAGTGAAGCAGGCTTCGGAGCAAGGCTGGCTCCGGAGTGAGGTGGACTTGAGGTACTTTGGCCATGCATGGCTTCGGTACACGGACTGACGGAGTTCGAGCTGGGAGAAGCTGCGAAGCCATGGTGGTCCACTCCGAAGGTGTTGGTGCGAAGGCCCAAGGGCTTTGACGGCTTCGGCTCAAAACCGTCACTGTATCGGAGGCTAACTTCGGTGAAGCGAAGGCCATTAGGCTCAAGGCTTCTCACCGAAGCTACCGCACCCCTCGCGTGCGAAGGGGGGGTTTCAGAAAAGTCAAAGACTGTAAAGGCTAACAATGTCTGCTCTACAAAAAGCTGACGCTGTCCCCTCTGCAAAGCTGACAGAGAAGCCTCCAGAATAAAGTTGACTACCTTTTGTACCCCTCTGTTCTGTAGAGACAAAACCAATGTAAACCCTAGGGGTAAAGTAGTCAATTCACTTGGGTGAATAGTGGCTATAAATATGGGGGCTGAGTAGGTAACATTTAACACTTTGAGCATTCACTGTTGAGCTCCTGTACTAGCCACCACACATTGTATTCATCCTGTGAGTTCATTTATTGTGTTCCTTGTTCAAGTAGCGAAGCCCTGCTTTGGTGTTCATTTTTCTTCTTGAGCTTGTTTGCATACCTCGCTAGTAGTAGTGCACCGAAGCCTGTCTAGGCGAAGTGTGTTTTGTGTGAAGTGTGCTTTTTCAGTGTGCGTTCGCACTGTGCAACTGGAGGCTAGACCTCGCTATTACTAGCGAAGCCCTGATCGAAACCCAGTTCTTTTCCCGTGTCAAGGCCCTAGCGAAGTCTGTTAGTGTGCGTTTAGACCTTCGGAGTACGAAGCCCAGCACCAGTTGTTGTCGCTAAGTATTTGGTCGAAGTCCTCAGAGGGCAGTCCACTCTTGCGAAGGGTGAAGTGTGAAGCCTACTCGAAGCACCCTGTGTGCGGAGCCTGCACTAACTTAGCAGAGTTGATTTCTTGGGGTTGCGTGTTGAGCGAAGTCTTCTTGGCTTCGGACTTTTACTCCTTGCGAAGCCTGTGTTCGGAGCTGTCAACTACCTCCGAACCAGAACTTCGAAGGTTGTGTTCGAAGCCTGTTCCACAGTAGACTGAATTAAAATAGAAGGCTAATTTTAGCCTGAAATTTTAAAAGCTCCCATTCACCCCCCTCTGGTCGTCGTTTCCGGTCCAACAATTGGTATCAGAGCAGGTTAAGATCACCAGTTGACCTTAACCAGTTTTGTGATCTCTTGGCGACATGGACAGAGCTAGTAAAATTCCTCTGTTCGATGGGACGTATTTTGCATGCTGGAAGGTGCGCATGGAGGCTTACTTGCTAAGCCAAGGAAATGCAATTTGGGAGATTGTGGACTCACAATACTCCATCCCTGTACTCGCACCTCTCAAACAGAGAAGGATCAGTATAATGCCAACTCCAAGGCAAGAAATATACTGTTCATTGGTTTGAGTAGAAGTGAGTTTGATAGGGTGCAGCACCTTAGGACTGCTAGGGAAATTTGGACCACTCTCACTATTTTTCATGAGGGGTCTACACAGATCAAGGCCAGGCGCCAAAGCACATACAATCAACAGTATCAGCTGTTTGTGCAGGCACCTGGTGAATCTATAGATGCCATGTTTTCTCGCTTTGATGCGATAGTGAGTAACTTGCGGTCCAACGGGATGCTTGCTTACAATGATCATGATAGAGCTATCAAGCTTCTCTATGCTCTTGATCGTAGCATATGGGAAGTAAAGATATCCAGCATTGAGGAGTCTACAGGTTATGATACATTGACCTGTGATGAGCTCTTCAGCAAGCTGAAGTCCACAGAGATCGCCAAGGCATCTCTTGCGGTGCACAGGAACTCCTTGCCACAGCCATTGGCATTGGTTTCTAGCACTAGCCGTGGCACCGCTGCAGAACCAAGCACATCTGGTACTTGTGTTCTTGCAGATGGTTTTGCTTTGTCCTCCCTGGTCTCCGTCACAAAGGAGCAGGTGGATACTCTGGATGATGATGAGCTTGCTCTCATTGCCAGAAGGTTCACCCGCTTTCATCATGAGAGACGGGATCAGAGGAGAAGTGGTTTTAGTGGTTGTTTTGAATGTAGCGACACTTCTCATATTAAGGCCAATTGCCCAAAACTCAAGAAGAGAGATGAGAGTGAGCGCCCCAAATACCACAAGAAGGAGAGGAAACCCTTTGTGAAGGGCAAGCGGGGCAAGATGGCTAAGAAAGTAGCCAAAGCCGCTTCCAGAGCATTTGTTGCTGCTCTCAACGACATCGACACTTCCTCAACTGAGGAGTCGAGCTCTGAAGAGGAGGAGTCCCCAAGGAAGGAGGACAAGAAGGACAAGAAGGGACGAGACTTCACCGGCCTTTGCTTCATGGCCGACGGCGATCACAGCGGCGATGAGCTTGACTCATCTGAGATACCACTATCCTCTGACCAGCTTTTAATTAAACTAGATGAACTGAATGAAGTAGTTCTTGGTCAGGATAGATTACTTGTGCAAGCCGCTAGAGAAAGAAAAGACCTTAGACTTAGGATAGAATCAGTTTCTACTGAGTATGCCATGCTTAAGTCTAAAGTAAATGATGCTGAATGTGAATCTTGTACTGTTGTCATGGGTGAGCTTGCTCAGTTGCGTTTTGTACATGCTCAAACTCTATCTGAGCTTGAGACTACACAGAAGCAGCTTTTGGTGGTTGATTCTAGACCTCATGATATGATTGAATGCATGAACTGTTCTTTATTACGCGAGAGCATTAATTTACGTGATAAGCATGTTCATGACTTAGAGGCTAGATTGGACAGGCCGGTAGTTCTAAGGATGTGCAACCTGTTTGTGACACTTGCATGACACTTAAGGACCAGCTAGGCACTGTTAGAAAGCGAGCTGAGAACCTCATGTCTGAAAATGAATACCTTCTTTCTGTGGTTAACAAATGCACTGAGGGAAAGGGTGGGATGGATTTGCTCTTGGCAAAGACCAAGATGTGTGCCGACAGAGCAGGGTTAGCTCTAGGTTTGGGTTTTGAGAGGATTCCTTCAGAAAATGGAAACAAAACTGTTTTTACCTCACCCACTACCCTAGAGAAAGAGAGAGCTCTGTTAGACACTCCATCAGCCAAAAAGCCTACTCGAGCTCAAAAGAGAACCACTCCTCCTGCCAAGAAAATCCCTCCCAAGAAAACCACTCAACAGAAGCCCAAGGAGCCTGTGAGAAGTGCTCCTAAGACCCATGAGAGTGCCCCTAGGAGAGTTTTTCATTGTTCCTACTGTCAGCGGGCGGGTCATTTGGTTGGGTTCTGTTTTCGTCGCATCAAGGATGAGCGACGCTCTCAGGTGATGAGTTACCAGGACATGCATTACCCATCTTTAGGTATGCATGAGTCTGAGTTTCAATATCGTCCTGTTTTCGAGGCTCCTCGTGCTTCTCGGAGAGGTTTTGCTCCTCGAGGTGTTCACCATGTTCCATATGGTGGTAGACCCCGGGCGAGTAGCTTTGTACCTCGTCAGAGTAGGAGACCTTGTCATGTTGTTCGATCACAGCATGTAGGTAGACCTCGCACATTGCATCATTCCGACTATCATGTGCGTAGACAGTCTACTTTTACTGTGCCTACTACTCGTGTCACTCAGTGCTGGATGCCACGTCATTTTTTCACTCACCCCAGCACTGAGCGATCGAGATACTCTTATCATGTGTAGGCGACAGACCGAGGCTTGGAGGGCACGTGGATCATGGACTCCGGTTGTTCGTGCCATATGACCGGGGATGCAGCATGATTCTCCAGCCTCACCACAACCAAGCATAGGGAACATATCATCTTCGGGAACAATCGAAGGAGTAGAGTGAAAGGTAAAGGTGTGGTAAGAATTAACTCGAATTTCACTCTCAAAGATGTTGCTTTGGTTGAAAATCTGGGATACAATTTGCTTTTTGTATCTCAGTTGCTTGATGAGGGCTTCGAAGTGCGATTCCATCGCGATACTTCGCAAGTACTCAATTCTGATGGCGTTGTGGTCTGTAAGATCTTTAGAGTTGGGAGAGTTTTTGGAGCTGATTTTTCTGAGTCATCTGGTTCTTCTCATTGTCTTGTTGCACATTCTACTTCTGAGCTTTGGAAGTGGCATAGGAGACTAGGGCATATGAGCTTTGAGTTGCTCGCTCGTCTGAGTGCCCTAGGTCTGATCCGAGGATTGCCCAAGCTAAAGTTTGAGAAGAATTTAGTTTGTGCTCCTTGTCGACATGGAAAAATGATTGCTGCTTCGCATTCGCCAGTCACCACAGTGATGACTGAACAACCCGGAAAACTTCTTCACATGGACACTGTAGGTCCTTCTCGGGTTAGTTCTTTAGGCGGCAAGTGGTATGTATTAGTCATTGTCGACGATTTCTCTCGCTACTCTTGGGTCTTCTTTCTTGCCAGCAAGGATGAAGTGTTCTCACACTTTCGGAGCTTGACTTTGAGACTTTTCACTGAACTCCCTGGTGCACTGAAATTCATTCGAAATGATAATGGCACTGAGTTCAAGAACAGTCTCTTTGTTGACTTTTGCATGGAGCATGGCATAGAACATCAATTCTCTGCTCCGCGGGTTCCTCAACAGAACGGTGTCGTTGACAGGAAGAACCGCACTTTGGTTGAGATGGCTAGGACGATGCTCGATGAGCATAGGACTCCTAGAAAATTCTGGGCTGAGGCCATGAACACTGCATGTTACATCTCAAACCGAATATTCTTGCGCTCAATTTTGAACTTGACATCTTATGAGCTACGTTTTGGGAGACAGCCCAAGGTTACTCATCTTCGAGTTTTTGGCTGTCGTTGCTTTATCCTAAAACGAGGTAATTTGGATAAATTTGAGTCGCGTTCTTCTGACGGGATCTTTTTGGGTTACACTACTCATGGTCATTCTTATCGTGTTTATAGTTTGGAGACTAATACTGTCATCGAGTCATGTGATGTGACTTTTGATGAATCGACCCCCTGTGTTAGTTCTTCTCTTGAACATGCAAATGAACACGACATGGAACAGACCATCTTCGAAGAAGAAGATCCCGAAGATTTCGAGGATGAACCCCTACTACCCTCGACATCAACCCCCGAAGCTGACCCCACTTCGACCACTTCGGCACAAGGTCCCGAAGCAACTACCTCGACATCGGTCATCTTGGACCACTCCAATGCACAAGTTGAGGGGGAGACTGTATCCCGCCGTGAGGCTCCACACCATGTTCAAAGGATGCATCCTCCCGAGCAGATCATTGGTGAGCTTGATCAAAGGGTAACACGTTCTCATGCTCATTTCATTGATTCCTCTTTTGTTGCTTCTTTCGAGCCCTTAGATGTTAGTCATGCACTTTCTGATTCTAGTTGGATCAATGCCATGCATGAGGAACTTGAAAATTTTGAGAGAAACCAAGTCTGGTCATTAGTTGATCCTCCACCAAATGTTCATTTCATTGGAACAAAATGGATTTTCAAAAACAAACAAGGGGAGGATGGGACTATAATTAGAAACAAGGCCAGACTTGTGGCTCAGGGTTATTCTCAACTAGAAGGGATTGATTTTACTGAAACTTTTGCACCTGTTGCTCGTCTTGAGGCCATTAGGATTTTGCTTGCCTTTGCGACATCTCGGGGATTCAAACTCTATCAAATGGATGTCAAAAGTGCTTTTCTTAATGGCTTCATAGGCGAAGATGTTTATGTAAAACAACCCCTGGTTTTGAAAACCCCAAGTACCCACATAAAGTCCTTAAACTTCATAAGGCTCTTTATGGACTCAAGCAGGCCCCTCGGGCTTGGTATGACAGACTTAAGTCTTTTCTGCTTGAGCGGGGGTATTTGATGGGCTCTGTGGATAAAACCCTGTTCACTCTCAAGCATGGCAAAGATTTCCTTCTAGTGCAGATTTATGTGGATGATATCATCTTTTGGGGATCTTCTCATGCTTTGGTTGCCGATTTTGCAGATGCCATGAGCAGGGAGTTTGAAATGTCCATGATGGGTGAACTCACCTTTTTCCTTGGGTTGCAAATCAAGCAAGGCAAACAAGGTACCTTCGTCCACCAGACGATGTACACCAAGGACCTGCTCAAGAAATTCGACATGACCGATGGGAAGCCTCTCGCCACTCCAATGGCTACATCTGTAGCATTGGATCCTGACGAAGATGGAGAAGTCGTAGATCAGAAGGAGTTCCGAAGCATGATCGGCTCCCTCCTCTACTTGACTGCTACGAGGCTGGACATACACTTCGCAGTGTGTCTGTGCGCTCAGTTTTCAGGCTTCACCACGAGCTTCGCACCGCCAAGCGGTAAAGCGCATTCTAAGGTATCTCAAACATACCCTTGAGTTCGGCATATGGTATTCAGTGTCTTCCTCTTTGTGTCTTCGAGGTTATTCCGATGCGGATTTTGCTGGGTGTAGGATTGATAGGAAGAGTACCTCTGGTACTTGTCATTTTCTGGGTACATCATTGGTTTGCTGGTCTTCCCGCAAACAGTCTAGTGTTGCACAATTGACGGCTAAGGCCGAATATGTTGCTGCAGCTAGCTGTTGCTCTCAGATTCTGTGGATGGTTTCCACTTTGTGGGATTTCGGGTTAGATTATAAGAGTGTTCCACTTTTCTGTGATAACACTAGTGCTATTTGTATTGCAAACAACCCGGTTCAGCACTCCAGAATCAAACACATTGATGTGCGATATCATTTTCTCAGAGATCATAATGAGAAGGGTGATATTGAACTTCAATATGTTGATACCCAACACCAGCTAGCCGATATTTTCACAAAACCCCTTGATGCTTCTCGATTTGCCTACTTGCGTGGGGAACTTGGTATTTGTCACCCTTACGGCATTTTATGAGGGGGAGCTGATTTTAATTATCTTGCATATGTTCATCATGTGTGAAATTGCATTTACATCTGTTGCACTTATATGCCTGATTTTAATTCATGAAATCATAATAGCTCATCTCTTTTTAATTTTTCTGAAACATTAATGTGCATGATGTTTTCTTTTCAAACTCAAATCATGCTCACTGCTTAATCTTGTATCTAGCATGTGTAGGCAGGACTGCTTTAGCTATCTTTTATCTGCTTGATAGCAAGACACCTTTTCTCTGAATGCTACTCATTTTAACTTGAAAAACAGTTCTTCATACTCATGGATATTCATAAAATGCTAAAACAATTTGTTCACTCAATCGAAATTCCAAAATCCATGATTTACATGCTTCAAAGTTAAAAGATCCAGGTGGGTTTGTTTGTCGCACTACTCTATTCTAGACTGCTTACCATTGCACATTGGTCTGAACTGGAATAGTGTAGTGTATGCCAAAATCACTGCTTTAAGCTTCTGATGGCTTTCATGCCTAGGCTTGGCCTGATTGGACAGTATAAGGTGGACAAACAAATAACCCCTGGCATTGTGAAAAGAACAACAAAATTCATTGATCTTCAAGTTTGCTTTTAAATGCTCCACTTGAACTGAACTTGTCTGTCGAGAGTAGAAATTGACTAGCTTTGCGCAGTCCTTGCTTTCACTTGTCTAGTTACCTTGATTGAGTGGTGATGCTTTTATTTCAAACTTCTAAAATCACATGCAGTCATCATGTTTTTAGAGAATGTTAAATTGAGCTGAGCACATGAAAAATTGGTATTAATATTGGCATATTTTTGCGTCATATGTCTTTGCAACTCTGTCCATTTTGAAGCTATGCATCTTTTGAATGCTCCTTGATGCTTGCATTGCCAAAGGGGGAGAAATTTGAGTTCTCTGTTGCAAAGGGGGAAAATTAACTTAGGGGGAGTTTTTATCTTGAAAAAGGGGAGTTTTGCCGAAGGGGCTTTTACTCTTTTAAAAAAAGGGGGAGGAAAATTCTTTTATCAAGTGACATGATTTGGCTCGTTTCTGAGTTTTTATGGTCACTTGTGTGTTGAAATTCTTTAAATTTTCTTGAACTTGAATTTGGTTGTCAATGCACTCATCAAGGGGGAGATTGAGAAACCAAGGGTTGGTTTCAGGAATCTGTGATGAGTGATTGACTGTGTTTGACCTCTGGTTCGAAGGGGTCCCTCCGAAGGGGTTCGGAGGTTGGATCTCTGAAGGGGTTCGGAGGTGGTTTCACCGAAGGGTTTGGTGGGCTTTGGTTGCTGCAGCTGTTGCAGCGGAGTGTGCCTGTCGGAGGGGTCTGACAGTACACGATGACTGGGTTTGTACCGAAGGTCTCGGTACTTTGGGCGGTACATCGGAGTGTGTGCCGAAGGTTGTTTACCCGGAGAGGTCTCCGGGGTACTAGATACACTTGTCTGCTTGTCTGTGGTGCGCAGGGGACTTCGGAGGCGACGGACGGTTCGTAGCAGGTGAACTTGGGTCAAGCGGGAGGCTTGATGCCAGTGGAGCGGGGAGCTCCGTCACGGAGGCTGCGAATGTGTCAAGGTCGGACCTCGGGTCGAGGTGCACCAGGAGAAGGCAGTAAGTGCGGAGAGTGGCTCCGGGTGAAGTTACTCCGAGACAAAGTCCTCGGAGGCGAGGCACATCGAAGGGTACTCCGAATGGAGTGACTTCGGAGTATGGTGGATCAAGTCCTCAGCAGAGGCAAGGTGTTCGAGGTGTGCTCCGGAGGGAGACACTCGAAGGTTACCCGACGAAGGTCTCAGAAGTCGAGGTGCATCGAAGGCATGGTCCGGGTGAGGCTCGTCGAGGAGTGTGCTCGGGGAGAGACACTGCGACGAAGTGCTCATGGAATGCTTCATGCGGAGGCCTTGGACGAAGGAGGGACTTCGAAGGGTGGTACTCCGAAGGTGGGGTTTCGGAGTGAAGCAGGCTTCGGAGCAAGGCTGGCTCCGGAGTGAGGTGGACTTGAGGTATTTCGGCCATGCATGGCTTCGGTACATGGACTGACGGAGTTCGAGCTAGGAGAAGCTGCGAAGCCGTGGTGGTCCACTCCGAAGGTGTTGGTGCGAAGGCCCAAGGGCTTTGACGGCTTCGGCTCAAAACCGTCACTGTATCGGAGGCTAACTTCGGTGAAGCGAAGGCCATCAGGTCAAGGCTTCTCACCGAAGCTACCGCACCCCTCGCGTGCGAAGGGGGGCTTCAGAAAAGTCAAAGACTGTAAAGGCTGACAATGTCTGCTCTACAAAAAGCTGACGCTGTCCCCTCTGCAAAGCTGACAGAGAAGCCTCTAGAATAAAGTTGACTACCTTTTGTACCCCTCTGTTCTGTAGAGACAAAACCAATGTAAACCCTAGGGGTAAAGTAGTCAATTCACTTGGGTGAATAGTGGCTATAAATATGGGGGCTGGGTAGGTAACATTTAACACTTTGAGCATTCACTGTTGAGCTCCTGTACTAGCCACCACACGTTGTATTCATTCCGTGAGTTCATTTATTGTGTTCCTTGTTCAAGTAGCGAAGCCCTGCTTCGGTGTTCATTTTTCTGCTTGAGCTTGTTTGCATACCTCGCTAGTAGTAGTGCACCGAAGCCTGTCTAGGCGAAGTGTGTTTTGTGCGAAGTGTGCTTTTTCAGTGTGCGTTCGCTCTGTGTAACTGGAGGCTAGACCTCGCTGTTTACTAGCGAAGCCCTGATCGAAACCCGGTTCTTTTCTCGTGTCAAGGCCCTAGCGAAGTCTGTTAGTGTGCGTTTAGACCTTCGGAGTACGAAGCCCAGCACCAGTTGTTGTCGCTAAGTATTTGGTCGAAGTCCTCAGAGGGCAGTCCACTCTTGCGAAGGGTGAAGTGCGAAGCCTGCTCGAAGCACCCTGTGTGCGGAGCCTGCACTAACTTAGCAGAGTTGATTTCTCGGGGTTGCGTGTTGAGCGAAGTCTTCTTGGCTTCGGACTTTTACTCCTTGCGAAGCCTGTGTTCGGAGCTGTCAACTACCTCCGAACCAGAACTTCGAAGGTTGTGTTCGAAGCCTGTTCCGCAGTAGACTGAATTAAAACAGAAGGCTAATTTTAGCCTGAAATTTTAAAAGCTCCCATTCACCCCCTCTGGTCGCCGTTTCCGGTCCAACAGTAGTAAGCATCCAGGAAGCTCAGTAATTCGGAGCCAGTCGTAGAATCCACCATCTGGTCTATTCGGGCCATAGGGTAGGGATCTCACGGGCATGCTTTATTTAATGATGTGAAATAAATGCACATGAGCCACTTGTCGGAGCCCTTTTTCCTTACAAAAACAGGGTTAGCCAGCCACTCAGTGTGGGCTACTTCCCTGATGATGCTGGCCATTAGCAATTTTTCCACTTCTACCTTGGCGAGGTTTGCCGTCTCTACTGATAACTTACGGAGCCCCTGGCGCACTAGACTAGCCTTCGGGTTGACAAGCAAACTATGTTCGATGATACTCCGGTCAACCCCGGTGATGTCTTCGTCGGTCCAGGCAAAGATGTCCAAATTTTGCTTGACTACTTCCTCCAACGAAGCAGCTATCTCTGGAGGTAGCCCCTTGCCGAACTGTATTGGGTACTCCTTTGCCATCCTTCAGAATTATCTTCGTGACGACATCACCTTCCGGGCTTGGCTTTAGGGAAAGGCCCTTCAAGGAGTTTGAAGACTCTGAAGTCTCCTTTGTGTGCTCCGACAAACTGTGCACTTGCCGAGGGTCCAGTGGTTAACCGTGGCCATACTCCGTTCTTCGGGCTACAGCTTGGTCTCCTGAGATAGTGAGAACTCCACCTTGCGTGGGCATCTTGAGACATAAGTAGTTGTGATGTGCTATAGCCCCGAACTGGTCCAAAAATCGCATTATAGGCATATGGGGCGTCGACGACGTTGAAGATCACTTCTTCCACCCTGGCTAAGGGCCCCTCTCCGAAGGCAACCTTGAGGCCTATCTGGCCGAGGGCATCGAGAGGCGGACCTGCGAAGCCTTGGAGTGGGCGGGCCGCCGGAAGTAAATGCCTCTGAGAAATGCACATCTGGTCGAAGGCCTGGACAAAAAGTATATTTGTGGAGCTCCCGCCGTCTACCAGGATCCTTCGAACTTCGACTCCAGCTATATCAGCTAAAATGACTAGGGGGTCAGCATGAGGTAATTTCACCCCCGCAGCATCATTGGCAGTAAAGGAAATAGGTACATGAGACCACTTGGGCATTCCTGCCGCGAAATTCGAGGTCCCTATGTGCCCTACTTTGCGGACATATTCTCGCCGCTGCCTTTTTAACATGTTTCCGAGGGTCCCCCTCCGGATATGGGTAGGACCACTCATTTGCCGCGATCTTGGGGATCTTCTTGCTTAGGTGGTGGCATAATATTGGCCATCGGGAGCTACATTGGTGCTTCGGGGATGCCGGCTCGGGCCACGGTTTGCACGGGCTCCGAACGTGCCGTTGGAGGGGCTCGATCTGAAGTACCTCGCCCTGTACTTCGTCCAAGGTATTCACCCCGAAGGGTTAATATCGACTTACAATCCTTCATGTCATGGCTTCTATTCTCGCCATGCACACAATAGAAGAAGCTCTAGCGCCTGCCATCTATTCTTTCTTAGGGCTTTAAAGCTCCAACCTTGAAGCCTTGCGCCTGCTGAAAGTTGGTAGGTGCCTTCGGGGCAGAGGGTGCAATGTTCAACACTTCCGAGCAGAAGTGCTTCTTTCCCCGCCTATGATCATTAAAACGATTGTCATGGGGGGTTTGCGGAAAGGTTGGGACTTTAGGCTCCGTCTTCACTTCTCGAAGGGCTAGTGCAGGTGCTGTAGTTCTTCGGAGGCAGCCTTCCTCTGCCTTGGCATACTGTTCGAAGTATGCCATCAGCTGTTCCACAGATGACACCGGTTTTCGATGAAGCTTGCTGAGGAGATCTGGGTTCAACACCCCTTCACGTGCGGCATCGACTACCGAAGAGGTAGACAAGCCTTTGATCTGAGACTTGGTGTGGGCGAAGCTTGTGAAGTATTCTCGAAGCGTCTCCCCCGCTTGCTGCTTCACCTGAAATAGACTCCCAGTCGACATTGGAGCCACAAATGTACCTTGGAAGTTGCTTACAAACTTCCTTTTCAACTTCTCCCAAGACTTGATCGATCCTGGTTTTAGAGACCAGAACCATCGAAGAGCTACACCTTCGAGAGCGAGGGGGAAGCACTTCGCCATAGTGTTACGCACCCCTCCACTGGCTTCTATCGCCAAAGCATACGAACGAGCGAATTCTCCGGGGTCAGACCCACCGGAATACTTGTGCAGCTTCGAGGCTTTAAACCTGGGATCGAAGGGCACTTTTTGCATGTCCGGATGCAACGGAGATTCGTCATCGAAGGATGCATTCTCGGTCTCCTCCAGGACTCGGACAGCTTCTGGAAGGTCGCCAGCACCACCGTCTTGAGGCCCTTCTAGAGCATGAGTGGAAGCTTGAGAGCGGAGTCGATCTGCAGCATCTTGCCTCCACCTTGCCACTTCCTCCTGAAGTCACGCTACTTGGGTAGCCTCGTCCTCAAGAAGGTCTTCGTCTCCTTCGGAGGGGAGCTCCGGGTCTCAGGAACTGGCGTAGTCGGTTTGGAGCACCGTGGGAGCAGCTCGGGGGCCTTTGGGTACTCGACGTCTGGCGGCCCCTTCAGGGGTTACCGGGATAACTGAAGGTCCTGCTCCGTTGGTCCGAGGGGACCTTCGGGGAGGATCGGAGGCTAGGCTCCGCTTGGGAGGCATAGCTAACGAAGATGAGGTCCGAAGACCGAGGACTTCGACTGGTTTGGGAAGGCGAGGAAAGGCCTTCGAGCTGCACTAGGAAGCCCCTTACCGAAGGGTACGCGAAATCTTGAGACTTCGAAGCTCCCTCCACAAGTGCTCTTCGAAGTACAGTCAGCAGTAGAGAACTAGCTTTTAGAACTAAGTTCCCCACGGACGGCGCTAACTGTTAGCGTAAAAGATTACGCTAACAGGTTCTCGAAGATTAAGAACTAACAAATAGAGAGTTCGTGTTGAGAACTATCTCAAGCCTCTGAATAGGATAATAGCTCGAGTAGTCCAAAATTGTGTATTGAATAGCTGAGTATTCGATGCCTATTATAGGGTAAGAAGGAGGGTATTTATAGGCAAAAAGTCTAAGGAAAAGACCTATTTACCCCTCAATTACAACCGACATAGTGGAAACTATTCGGTACCCCGAATAGGGTTAAAATAGTAAAATCTATCCGGAGAAGGTAGATAAGGCAGACGTCTTATCAGTTTTGCTGTTTTTCACTGTAGCTTCGGAGCCTTCGGAAGATGCCTTCGAATCATGAAGCCGAAGCATCCTCCGGCTTAGAAACTTCATCACCTCCGGAGATGAACGCAAGCTTTGATGCTGATAAGTCATCTTTGATTGTTAATCTCTAAAGTCCCGAGGATGAAGTATTTTCCCTCACCGGGCTTCTGAGCAACCTTCGAAGCGGTTCGTCAAACCGCAGCATTGAAGAGATTAATTTCCCCCAACAGATTCACAAACTTTTCCACCTTAAACTCTATCTTCTCTTGATCGATGGATGACGTGGTGTCATTGTGGAACACGTGTGAATCATCACCCTAAGGATGTCTTGCATCTTTCTTCTTATTCCATGTGATTAGCTTTGAAATTGAAAACGAACGTATCTCACGGTGTAATATCTATTGTTTAAATATATAGAAAGTAAATATAACATATAAAACATTCATCTTAGTTTATTTGCCCACAATCATGATCCTATCTAAATTAATGATGTCCACATCACCTTACTCTATAGTGATTTCAGAGCTTTTGAGTCTGCTTGGGGAACATGGTTCACCTGCAGGTGAAGGCGGTTCCAAACCAAGTGAAGGAGGGCTCCGATCCATATGAAGGAGGGCTCTGAATTAGGTAAAGGAGGTTCCAAACATGATGAACAGAGCTCCAAAGTTATTTTCTAGTTGATGTCCAGAAGCCCTCAAAAAGGTGTTTCAAAATTTGATGTCTTATTACTTTTTAGCTTAAATACAACGATAGTTATTTTCTTCGTGACTACTAATTTTAAAGCAACATAACATATTAATAGGATATATCTTTCTTATTGTAGATCAAATTATACAATTATATATGTATAAATATAAATACAAACACATAAAATCTGTGGGTCTTTACGAAGCGATGGTGGGAAAAGCGAACGGACGTGTTTGCGTGCGTCACATTGAGACAGCGTTAAGCCGGTAACTGACGCATCTGCCCCACCGGTCAGTGACCCAGGTCCCATACGGCAAGGGCAGCCCTGCCCATGGACGCAGGTAGCTGAGGGCGGGGCGGGGGGCGGGAGGTGCAGCGCAGGCAGCAGCCCAAAGCGAGCCCAGCTATCGCCACCACCAGCAAAGACGAGCACCTCCATTCCGCCTCCACAGTTCGGGCTCCCCATCCACGCCCGCGTGGCTCCCGAGGCGACGTACGCGCGAACCCGGTCCCTCTATCCCGATCGCCGCCGGCGCCGCCGATGTAAGAGCGCCGTCCTCGCCTCGCTCCCTCTCTTACCGGGATGGGCCGGCTTTCTTCTCGAGGTTTTGTTTTTGAATTTTTCCGGGCGTCGGGCGTTCTGTTCCCGCGTCGATCGGGCGTCGCGGGGGACTTGGGTTTGGGGGAAATCGTGGTATGGTTTTCAGGTCGTCGCCGGCCGATTCGGTTCCCCAGGAACGGTTTTCAGGCGTGCATGTGCTGGATTTGTGCGGGACGGATTGTGGATTCGGAGTGAGTTTTAGATTAGTGGCGATTTGGGGGTTGGATTAGGGGTAATCTGGTTGCAAAGGTGGGATTTTTTCGTCGATTGGAAATGTCTTGGGGGCATCGGGTCACGGGGACGCTTCCCTTGTTTTCAGTGTCGATTGACGCATTCGATTCGCTTCTAAAGGCTGGTGATGGGGAAGTTGACTGCCTCTTCATGATCGCTTATATCGTCGTTGATGGATCCAGTTCGATCGATTAATACATGCATTTTTATCTGATTTGGTCGCTGCCGGTGATGACATATTAGTCATGTTTAGCCACAGTCGGTGCTTCTTGTGTTGTTTTGGTAGATGGAATAATAGTTATGCGCATTTTGGAATTTTTGTGTGCGTTTGTGAGTATATTTCTTCTGCTCTGTATACTGATATATGACTGTAATTGTTTTTGTTCATGAGGAGGTTGGAAGGATCCTAGAGGGCTAGAGGGCTGATCTGAGTTGCATGGGGATAGGATGCCAGAGCTGCGAAGCAGTACTCGGCAAGCACGCCTGAGGTCTAGGAAGCTCGACGACGACCAAAAGCCAGCAGAGCAGGCTCTGAGACCAGTGTTGCCTGCTCCACAGAGAACAGGAAAGCGTGTTCCTACTATTGCAATTAGGGGAAGAAAGGGTGCTGCTGGGAGAAGAGGGGCAGCAGCACCAAGGCCTAGAAGGCAGGGGGTTGAGATAGTTGACTTGGAGGCTGGTCAGGCTTGTGAGGATCCCCCCAAAGCTATTGCTGGAAAGGCAGTTGTTGCGGAAGCAAAGAACCTTGCGCTGAATAAGGTACCTGAGGGTGTTGCTAATAAGGGTTTGGGAATGGATGGTGGAAGTGGAGAGAAGCTTGTCGGGGCTGACGATGAGTCATCACCACCAGTCCCTGAGAGGGTATTACTTCTCTTTTGTATTTCTTTCCATGGACTAAACGTTCCATTTGCATTTCCTAGTTATTGAGAGGTTTTGAAGTTCGTTTATACATAAAATTCATTGCATATACCCATCATCTCAGATTTGCACGCAATAGTCCATTTATGCTAGATTAGGCCCAAGCACATGGAGCTTTACTACTGTTAATGGTGTAAAAATTAAATATAGGATCGTGACACTATTTTAAAGTGCATGAAAGCTACAAAGTATGCCAAATGTTGAGGCATTCCTTTGATCACCACTTCACCCATTATTTCCTCCTACTCCACTTTTCGTGATGCTGATGCATTCTGGACTGATTGATTAATTCAGGCTTTGGGCGGGTAAATTTGGCATTCCTATAGTTTGCTGTGGAGATGTAGTCGACACATCCTTAAATGGAACCCTACCAAAATTTATGAAGCATTGCTGTTGTGTCTCTAAATTAAATGGTATCAATTATCAAATACTCCCTCTGATTCCAAATATAAGTCGTTTCATACTTATGTGCAAGAATTAAGAAAATAGCTCAAAATGACTTTGTGTCCTTCATTTATACTACATTTGAAAAGATGAGCTAATTGTTTGTTAGAGGGATGTCATTTATTTGGCAAGGGTAAATAGGAGAGAAGATAAAAAATGAAGAAAACAATGACAGATCTAGGCGCCACCTAGGTGGCTCTATGCGCTAGGCGCTAGGTTGCTGCCCGACTAGTGCCTAGCGCCTACATGAACACTGGTTTTGATATATTTGCTTCATGAAAACTGGCAGACAATTCTGAAAGCTCTTGTTAGATTCTGACCACAGTAGATTGTCTGCACTGGAATATCCAATGTTTTCCAATGTCCAAACAACATCCCCTGTAGACAGGACAATCATGCCTTGTTTATCAAGCTCCAGCCTCCAAGCTCAGTATGTTGTCATGAAAAAAGTTATTACATAGTCAAACTCGAATGCCGTTTAATAGAGGTGAGGAATTCCCTTCTCAGTTCTCACTTCCCAGTTTTGATTTTGTGCCTTCAACAATGCATTTCAATGACAAACTAAAAGTTCTTTGTTTTTGCTTCATTGCATAAAGTCACATTGCTGTAAAAGGCTTCTCTAAGATGGTGTAATGTTGGACCTTTATGTAATATCTCTTATTTGTCAGAGTCATGTTACTAGGAAGCTTCTAATACTTGTCATTGCTGCAGATTCAAGTAGGTAATTCACCAGAATATATAACCGACAGGAAATTAGGTAAAGGTGGTTTTGGTCAAGTCTATGTTGGTAGAAGAGTATCTGGTGGAACTGTTCGCACTGGTCCTGATGCCTATGAGGTTTGCTCTCTAGATATAATATACCTTTTTCTGTAAAATAGCTTTTTAACATTAATACAATCTAAAATGATCCTTATGTAGGTTGCATTGAAGCTTGAACATCGAAACAGTAAAGGGTGCAGTTATGGCCCCCCTTATGAGTGGCAAGTTTACCAGTATGTACTTAGTACAGCCATCTTTCATTTATATTAGGTTATTCTCAGCTCTTTGTGTTTACTGACCATCGGACTTTCCTACTAGTACTCTCAACGGCTGCTATGGCATCCCTGCTGTCCACTACAAGGGTCGTCAGGGTGACTACTATATTCTTGTGAGTTCATTGAAGTCAATAATCATTCTAGGTTGCTATGGTGCTCAACATATTTGATTTTGATGTTATTTAAAATTTACCAGGTCATGGATATGCTTGGTCCCAGCCTTTGGGATGTGTGGAACTCATTGGGGCAGGCGTAAGCAACTGATCTTCTTAACATTCATTTCTATTGCCTTGTTTCCCTCATATTTCTGCTTCTGTATTAAAAAAATTAACATCATTGACAGGATGTCTCCACATATGGGTGCTTGCATTGCTGTAGAGGCCATATCAATCCTCGAGAAGCTTCATTCTAAAGGGTAATTTATTATCTTCATTCTTCAATCTTCAACAAGTCATCCTTAGATGCATGATTCTTAATACATCCTATGTTTGCAGGTTTGTGCATGGTGACGTGAAACCAGAGAACTTTCTGCTTGGTCTGCCTGGATCACCTGACGAGAAGAAGCTTTTCCTTATTGATCTTGGTTTAGGTATGCTATTAATCAAATTGTCCTTATCGGAATTTGTTCCATTTCAGCACAATAATTCTTGGCATACCATAGGGCTAAATTCTTATGCTGATTGTATTTTGTTTTTCTAATTGTTAGTGTTCCTTTTAGTTTTCAAGTACTTATTGTATGACATGATGCCCAAATTGTACAGCATCTAAATGGAAGGAGTCATCTGGGCAACATGTTGATTATGACCAAAGGCCTGATGTCTTTAGGTTAGAAACATTCTCTCTGCACCTGTTTATAATTGTAAGAATATGATTAGCTATTGATTCTGTATTGATTGATTGAATAGTGAACCAGGGGGTTACATATATAGGCCTGCCCTGAGTCTATAATAGAAAACATGTACAGCTGTAGCCTATAACAAAAAACACTAGTACCAGCTGGATATGTTGCACACAATACTATCTAACACGCCCCCGCATATGAATCATCGGTGGAACCAATGTTCAGATTGGACCTAAACTTTGTGAAGACAGACGAAGGAAGGCCCTTAGTGAAGATATCAACAAACTGAAATGTCAACAGAATATGAAGAACATGAACATCACTAAGAGCAACACGCTCTCGAACAAAATGTAAGTCAATCTCCACATGTTTGGTGTGTTGATGCTGAACAGGATTGGAGGACATGTAGACTGTGTTGATGTTGTCGTAGTATACCAAGGTTGTCTTATGCAGAGGAGTGTGTGGCTTAGACAAGAGTTGATGTAGCCAAGTGGCTTCAGCAACAGCATTGGCTACCGCGCGATACTCGGCCTCAGAATTGGAGCGAGAGATTGTATTGACACTTGGAGGACCATGAGACCAGATTGTCCCCAAGAAAAACTGCATAACTAGAGGTGGATCGGTGAGTGTCAGGACAACCAACCCAATCAGCATCAGAATATACAACTAGGTCGGATGGAGCAGAGGGACGCACAAATAAGCCCATGTGTAGGGTGCCGCGAACATAACACATGATGCGTTTGAGATCGGCAAGATGAGGCTCCCTAGGATCATGCATGTGAAGACATACTTGTTGAACTACGTAAGAGATGTTAGACCTAGTGAAAGTTAGATACAAGAGGGCTCCAGCAAGACTGCAGAAATCAGTTGAGTTAGAAATTGGAGCGCCATCTGTAGAAAGCTTCGAATTCACATCAACTAGCATTGAGCATGGTTTGCAGTCAACCATACCAGTGCGCTCAAGAATCTCAAGCATATATTGTTGCTGAGAAATAAAGAAACTAGCTCTAGTGTGCTGAACATCTATGTTGCACGGATACGCGATACGGGTACGGCGATACGGATACGGCGATACGGCGATACGTAATTTTTAAAAAACATGAATACGGCGATACGAGGAGTATATACATGTATAAAAATAATAATTCAAAAATTAAAGACATTAACCATTAACATGAAGACATGAGCTAAGAGGGGATGGGCGGGCTGGCGGCGTTGAAACAGAAACTTGAGGTGAGGCGAGGCGGCGGCGACGGGCGGCAGCGAGCCGACGGCGGCCAGAAATGGGCGGCAGCCGGCGACGGGAGGGGGCGAGCTGCCGTTGAAAACTTGAAACAGAAACCTGGAGACTGGAGGTGAGGCAGGGCAGCAGCGAGCCGGCGGCGAACTCAGGAGTTGGCAGGAGAGTACGGCTGGGGTGGGGTCTGAGAGAGAGTTAGGGACTTAGGGTTTATTATTGGGCCAAACTTTTAATGGGCTGATGAAGTATTGGAGTATCGCGGAAGTATCGGAAAAGTATCGGTGGGTTGGTGAGAGAGAGTTAGGGACTTAGGGTTTATTATTGGGCCAAACTTTCAATGGACTCGCGAAGTATCGGAGTATCGCGGAAGTATCGGAAAAGTATCGGGAATTATTTTGATTTATTTTTAATCTTTATTATCCGATACTCCGCCGATACGCGTATCGGAGGCGTATCGCCGTATCGCCGTATCGGATACGTATCGGATACGGGAACGTGGACTTTGGGAAGTATCGGTGCATCAGAGCTGAACATGCATGCTCAAAAAATGAAGTCAACCCAAGTCCTTCATGGAAAATTCCTGTTGAAGAGCATCAATAATGCGGTGTAGGAAAGCCATGGAGGAAGCTGTCAGAACAATATCATCCACATAGAGAAGAAGATAAGCAATATTAGCTCCACGATGATAGACAAATAGGGATGTGTTAGACTTGTGGAAAGTAATCCTTGGGTGCTAAATTTATGGTTTCCTAGTTTATGGTTTCCTAGTTTATGTCTTTCCATAATAGCTTAGTCTATATTTGGTAGTCTATCCTGAGTATTTGGCAGTCCTCTATATTTGGTAGTCTATCCTGAGATAATTAAGGGCCTAAATAATCCTTTGCTATGTATCAAACATTGCCATGTAATGCTCTATATAATCTAATGAAGGGAGTCATGGCTCAGTGCTAAAGTTAGCCCAAAAACATCCTGTTCCTACTTCTGTTCGGTTCCTGTTTGGCCGAGTACTCGCCGGTGAGATCCTCCTGTCCGGCGTGTTCCCAACAAGTGGTATCAGAGCTGGTTTGCGGACCGGGGAGGCTGAATGGAAGGGCAGGCGTCAGCCAATTCGGGCTCCACCAACAACAGCGTAGTTGTCCAGAGGGTGATCCGTGAGGTGGGCGGCGGGAGTAGCTACCCCGTCCTCACCAAGACCAATTACTCCGGTGGCACGTCGTCGAGCAGGGTGGTGCCGACATGCAGGAGGAGATGATGGCACTTGACGCTCTCTGTAGCGCGGTGCCACCGGAGATGGTGTCCTCCATTGCCGACAAGGATACGGCGAAGGAGGCCTGGAAGACCATCTCGGAGATGCGGGTCGGCAACTGACCGCGTGAAGAAGTCTGCTGCGGTTCAACTGCGGCGGAAGTTCGACTTGGCGACGTTCAACGATGGTGAAACCATCGAAGACTTCGCGTTGCGCCTCAACGGAATGGCGACGACGCTCGCCACCCTCGATGCAGGAATCGAGGAGAGCAAGATCATGGAGAAGATCGTTCGCAGCGTTCCACCTACGATTCAAGCAGATCGTGCTCGCCATCACCACGCTCCTTGACGTGTCGACCCTCACCGTCTCGGATCTGGTGGGGCGGTTGAAGGCAGCCGAGGAGACCTTCGAGGATGCTCTGGGATCGCTGCAGCACGACGGGCGGCTCTACCTCACGGAGGAGGAATGGGCTGCCCGACAAAGGAAGAAGGAGGCGGAAAACCACTCCAGCGGAGGCTCGGGAGGTGGACACCAAGGGGGAGGACGACGCGGGCATGGCCGTGGTCCACAGTCCAACAAGGGTGGAGACGAGTGCAGGAGGTGCGGCAAGCTGGGACATTGGGCTCGCGAGTGTCGCTCGAAGCCCAAGAAGGAGCAGGCCCATGCGGTCAAGGAGGAGGAGGAGGCTTCTCTCCTCGTCGCCAGAGCCTCGCCGACTGTCATCAGCCCTGTCGCCAGCACACAGCCGGCCGAGTCATCGGCGGCTCCACTACAAAGGGCCGGCCTGCCATTGCAACTGGCAGGGCAGGCACCATGCAGAGGCTCGGAGGAGCCTCAAGTTGAGATCCAGGAAGAAAGGGTCTTCACCCAGCTCGGAGAAGAAGTGGAGAATGAGGCGGAGGCGTGGATTCTGGACACTGGGGCGACAAATCATATGTCCGGGTCCAGAGTCGCGTTCTCAAAGCTGAACACGGAAGTGCTAGGCACTGTTCGGTTCGGTGATGACTCGATGGCTCGGATTGAGGGCCGTGGCACGGTCTCATTCGTGTGCCGGAATGGAGATCATCGATGCTTCGCCGGAGTCTACTACATACCCCGCTTGACCTTGAACATCGTGAGCCTCGGGCAACTTGATGAGGGGTATTGCATCAAGATAGAAGCCGGCACAATGAGGATCCACGAGCCCGATGGCAAGTTGCTAGCAAAGGTGTCACGAGTAGAAGATCGGTTGTACATGCTCCACATAAAGATATCACCACCAGTCTGCATGGCGGTGCGAGGAAGAGATGACGAGGTGGTGTGGCGGTGGCATGAGAGGTTCGGCCATGTCAACATGGCTGCACTGAGGAAGCTGGCTCGGGAGGAGCTAGTCCGAGGGCTACCAGAGATCGACCAAGTAGAGAGGGTGTGCGAAGCTTGCCAGGCGGGTAAGCAGAGCCGCACCTTCCCCACGCAGGCGGAGTTCAGGGCGAAGAAGCTCCTGGAATTGGTGCACGGGGATCTGTGCGGCCCCATCACGCCAGCAACACCAAGGGGGAATAAATATTTCTTACTGTTGGTGGATGATTTGAGCAGGTACATGTGGGTAGCCGTGATTCCTTCAAAGGATCGTGCAGCGGCTGCCATCAAGGAGATTCAGGCGCGAGCTGAAGGAGATTCGGGAGTCAAGTTGAAGGCTATCTGAACTGATCGAGGTGGTGAGTTCACCTCGGTTGAGTTTGCAGAGTACTGCGCAGCGGATGGCGTCAGCTGGCAACTCACGACGCCATATAGTCCACAACAGAACGGCGTGGTTGAACGCCGAAATGGGACGGTTGTGGCAGCCGCAAGGAGCATGCTCAAGGCGAAGGGGCTCCTTGGATGGTTCTGGGGTGAAGCGGTAAGCACGACTGTTTATGTGTTGAACAGGTGCCCGACAAAGAGTGTGGAAGGGAAGACGCCATTTGAGGCTTGGTACGGGAAGAAGCCGGCCGTACATCATCTCAAGACAAACGTTCGGCTGCATCGTCTACGTCCGCAACACCAAGCCTCACTTGAAGAAGTTGGAAGATCGAGGTCGCAAGATGATCTTCGTCGGGTATGAGAGGGGAACAAAGGCTTATCGGGCCTACGATCCCATCTCCAAGAGTGTCCATGTGACACGGGATGTGGTCTTCGATGAGCAGGCTCAGTGGGATTGGAGCACGGTGGCCGACTCCAAAATGGTGAATAACCATGACGATGTCTTCACGGTGGAGTACACTATCGTCGGACAGGGCATACCGGCGGGTGAGGGTGTTGGTGGGGGGCATGGAGCAGCCCCTCGGACACCGAACAGACCCCCCTCCTTCGCCACTTGCCTCGGAGGCAAGGACACTGGAGGATCCGAAGGGGGAGAGATAGTGGAGTTTGTCTCTCCCCCCTCAGGTGTTGACGATGAAGACCTCGATGCTTGCTATGATGAGGGTGAACAACTCCGGTTCAGGAAGATGGACAACATCCTTGGGCCGGGTTCTCCACCCGGTTTTGTGCCAAGAGTGTTGGAAGAGCTGCATGTCGTGAGCTCAGATGAGCCCACATCTTTCAGTGAAGCCGAACACAGTCCCAGCTGGAAGAAGGCCATGAGAGAGGAGATGGAATCCATAGAAGAAAACAGGACATGGTTCCTTGCTGATCTTCCTCCTGGGAGGAGGGCGATTGGCTTGAAATGGGTCTTTAAGGTGAAAAGAGATGAGCATGGAGCCATATCCAAGTACAAGGCACGGTTGGTGGTAAAGGGGTATGCTCAAAGGCATGGTATTGACTATGATGAGGTGTTTGCCCCAGTGGCTCGATTGGACTCGGTGCGCTTGCTCATTGCCCTTGCAGCAAGTGCAGGATGGGAGGTGCACCACATGGATGTCAAATCGGCATTCCTAAATGGAGATCTTCAAGAGGAGGTCTATGTGGAACAGCCGACTGGCTTTGTGGTGGCTGGCCAGGAGCACAAGGTGCTCAAACTGAGGAAGGCTCTGTACGGACTGCACCAAGCACCCCGGGCTTGGAATGAGAAGTTGGACAACACGCTGCTGTCTTTTGGGTTTAGGAGGAGCCCCTCAGAACATGCTATCTACATCAGAAAGAAGAGCGACATACAGTTGGTGGTTGGAGTGTATGTCGATGATCTGGTGATCACGGGAGCTAGCAGAACTGACATCCAGAAGTTCAAAGGGGAGATGGCAGCAACTTTCAAGATGAGTGACCTTGGGTTGCTCCACTACTATCTCGGTATTGAAGTTAAGCAAAAGAAGGATGGTATTTCACTTAGTCAAGGTGCTTATGCTGTCAAGATTTTGGAGAAAAGTGGAATGGCAGGTTGTAATCCCTACCAAGTGCCCATGGAGACAAAGCTGAAACTCAGCAAACTCAGTTCAGAACCCCCTGTAGCCGACGCCACAGCCTACAGGAGTATTGTTGGGAGTCTGCGGTATTTGGTAAATACCCAGCCCAGATTTGGCCTTTGCTGTTGGGTATGTGAGTCGCTTTCTGGAGGACCCAAGAGAAGACCATTTGGTGGCTGTGAAACATATTCTGTGCTACATTGAAGGAACCAAGACTTGGGGAGTTTGGTTCGGCAGAAAGAAGGAAGAGGAAGTGTGCTTGACAGGTTTCAGTGATACCGACTACGCCGGTGATGTGGATACAAGGAAGAGTACAACCGGGGTGATATTCTTTCTCAATGAAAGTCCAATCACATGGCAGTCGACTAAACAGAAGGTTGTAGCTCAATCAACCTGCGAAGCTGAGTACATTGCTGCAGCAAATGCAGCTTGTCAAGCACTATGGCTGGCTAGGGTGCTTGCGGAGGTCCAAGGATCAGAACCTAAAGCTCCAATGTTAAGGGTTGACAATAAGTCAGCCATGTCATTGATTAAAAACCACGTTCTTCATGGTCAAAGCAAGCACATTGAGGTAAAATATCACCTGGTCAGGGAGTCTGCTGAAGCAGGTTTGATCAAAGTGGACTACATAAAGAGTGAAGATCAGTTGGGGGATATATTGACTAAGCCACTCGGCAAGATCAGATTCTGTGAGCTGAGGAAGAAGATCGGGCTCATTGATACTGAAGATTTGCACCACAAGGCTTAGGAGGAGATTGTGGAAAGTAATCCTTGGGTGCTAAATTTATGGTTTCCTAGTTTATGGTTTCCTAGTTTATGTCTTTCCATAATGGCTTAGTTTATATTTGGTAGTCTATCCTGAGTATTTGGCAGTCCTCTATATTTGGTAGTCTATCCTGAGATAATTAAGGGCCTAAATAATCCCTAGCTATGTATGAAACATTGCCATGTATTGCTCTATATAATCTAATGAAGGGAGTCATGGCTCAGTGCTAAAGTTAGCCCAAAAACATCCTGTTCCTACTTCTGTTCGGTTCCTGTTTGGCCGGGTACTCGCCGGTGAGATCCTCCTCTCCGGCGTGTTCCCAACAAGACTTGGCCTCTTTGAACCCAAGGTGCAGAAGATGGGAGGCAGATCTGTCATACCATGTGCGTGGTGCTTGCTTCAAACCATAGAGAGAGCGATTGAGCCGACACACATAGTTAGGATGAGTGGATTCCTCAAACCTTGAAGGCTGAGCACAAGACTGTCTCTGTCAAAGTGCCATGAAGAAATGCATTGTTGACATCCAGCTGATGAATGGCTAGGATCGTGAGACAGCCAAGGAGAGAACAATTTGAACAGTAGCTGGCTTGACAACAAGGCTAAAGGTCTCAACAAAATCAACACTAGGTTGTTGAGTGAAACCATGAAGTACCCAATGAGCCTTGTAGCGCTCAAACGACCCATCCACATTGAACTTATGCTTGAAAACCCATTTGCCTGTGACCACATTGGAATGTGGTGGTCGAGGAAGAAGGTCCCAAGTATGATTGGCTAGCAAAGCGGAATACTTGGCCTTTATAGCAGCACGCTAGTTTGGGTCTGTAAGAGCAACTCGATAAGTTCGTGGAACCGGAGATAGTGGAGAGGTGGTGAGAAAGACTGGCTGGCGAAATCCATCCTTTCCTTAGGTAATCATGGCATGTTGATTTACCACAGGAATAACAGGTACAACACCTGCAGGAATAGCATGAACCGTGGGCATGGCTGTTGGAGGTCGACGTCTAGTGTAGACGGTGCCGAAATGCCGATCAATCTTGGAGGTATTGACCAGAGAGATCGGTAGGACTGAAGCTCGTGGCAATGTAGTTGGCGGGTTGATCCGTCAAGAGCCACACGTGGCAGTGCGGTCGATATGGTTGATCCATCAAGAGCCGCACGTGGCAGTACGGTTGGCGTGCCCAAGCTGTCGAGAGCCACACATGGCAGCATAGTTATTAAGGCGGTAAGGCAAGGCAAGGCGGTGGAGTACTGCCTTACCGCCTAAGCGGTAAGGCGTAAGGCGAGGCGACGCCTTATGCCCATAGAAAATACATGATTTAGAAAAAATATTGATAGATAAGTAATAAATTCTAAATAGGAATAGCAAGATAGCAATATAAAATAGTAATATACTATCAAATTGCAATATTTTCACATTATGTCTTATAAATTTAAATATACATAATTAAAATTATAATAACACACTTAAAATTATATTTAATGATATATTTAGAGTTCAGTTTAATTACTAATTTATACAATTTTGATCCAGAAGCCCACTTAGGGCCCATTAGATTATTTTTCATCTCTAAACCCTAACTTTCCTCCCACTCCCACTAAATCTCAGGCTTTTTTCATCCTCTCCTACCAGCCGTCGCTTCTTCCTCTCTCTTCTCCTCCTCTCCCCTCTCTTTCGCTTTGCACAGGGCCTTGCCGCGCGAAGCTTGCACCCGGCCTCTCCACGTCGCACCGGGCCTCGTCGTGCGTCGCCCATAGGACCTCACCGTGCGCCGCACACAGGACCTCTCTGGGCTCTCGTCCAACCGCTCCCGCCCATTGCGCCGTACAAGACCTCGTCGCGCTCGATGTACACCACGCCCGGCATCGCAGCGCACCGCTTCGTGCCATGCTAGGCTCTCCGCGCTAGATCTGGCCTCTCTGCGCGGATCTGCGCCGCTCCCGACCCTCTGTGCACCCGGCGAGCACCCTAGGGGTAAGGCGTCGGGATGCCTTAGCCCTGCCGACCGCCTTGTCGCTAAAGCGACGCTTTAGCGATGCCTTGATAAGTATGCATGGTAGTGCGGTCGATGTGGTTGATACATCAAGAGCCGCATGTGGCGGTACGATTGGCATGCCTGAGCCATCAAGAGCCGCATGTGGCAGTGCGGTTGGCTAAATTGGAGCGGTTGTCATAGCCTGAGGTCCTGCAGAATAATGTGATGGTGCAAATGGAACCATCACGGGGTTAGATGGACTCTCCAGAAAATAAAAGGCTGTTGCCGTGGGAGGAGACGAATCCGCAGAGAAAGGAAAAGAGGATTCGTCAAAGACCATGTGACGAGAAATGATGATCTGATTTGAAGAACGATCAAGGCAAAGATACCCCTTATGATGAAGGGAATAGCTAAGGAAGACACACAAGGTAGAGCGAGGAGCTAGTTTGTGTGATGCGGTGGCAGAAAGATTTGGATAACACTTGCAACCAAATACACTGCAACCAAATACACGTAGATGTGCATGGGAAGGTTGTGTTCCAAATAAAGTGAAATGAGGAGTCAAGAAATTTAGTGTTTTGGTGGGAAGAAGATTGAGGAGATGGGTGGCAATACCAAGAGTGGTAGCCCAGAAGTTAGGAGGTATACTGGCCTGAAACAGTAGTGAGCGAATGACATTATTAATAGTTCGAATAATGCGTTCAGCTTTACCGTTCTGAGGCAAAGTATAAGGACAGGACATACGAAGATGTATGCCATGTGATAGAAAGAATGATCGGGTAGTGGAGTTATTAAACTCACGATCCATTGTCGCACTGTATCCCCTGGACAGTGACACTGAACTAGGTATGGGCATAGGCAAAAAATGGGAGAGTGGAGAAAGTGTCATACTTCAAGCGAAGTGGGAACATCCAAAGGTAATGTGAGCAATCATCAAGAATGATCAAGTAATACTTGTGACTTGAGACGCTGACAACAGGAGAGGTCCAAAGATCACAATGTATCAATTGGAAATTATGTGTTGCTCGAGATGAAGATATATGAAAGGGTATTCAAGTGACAAATAGGATTGGAATCTCTACTACAAGGGAGACCCACAAAGTGTGATAGCTTGGAAAGAACTTTAGGGTCGGGATGACCAAGGTGTTGGTGCCAAACAGAGGAAGAAGTGGCTGCATGGAAGGTGGAGGCAGAGAGCTACAACGGGTAAAGGGGACTGGAGCTGTCACACATGACGATCACTCTCCAAGATGGAAGAGCCTTCACAGAGTAACCAAAAGGGTCAAATTCTACGGAGCAATTATTGTCGGTAGTGAACTGGCATACTGAAATAAGATTCTTAATAAGGTTCGTAGAGACAAGAACATTATTAAGACAAAGGTTAAGGGGCAAATGAGTAACACCAGTAGTGGTGTCAGGCAATAAATGACCATTTCCGAACTTAATGTGAGGAGGTAAAGGAGAAATAGATGTGAAAGTGAGTATACCGATGTCAGAGGTCATGTTTTGTGTGGCACCCGTATCGAAATACCACTCCAGTTGGGAAGGTTGCTGAAGGTACATGGTCTGAAAATTAGCAGCAAGAGTGTTCTGGTCCCAATCAAGAAGCCCAGGAGCAGTAGTGGGGTGGACTCCACTAACTAGCCCGTTGGCTAGTCCATTGGCCTTGAGGCCCAGTGAGAAAAGCATGCGGCTAAGAGTGAGGACAAGGAGCCTGTACCTGTGGGCTCCGTGGGCGAGGCCACATCTGGATGGACTCGGACCAAGGGTTGTAAAAGGTAGGCCATGAAGGACTCGGGCATGGACCACCAGAGCCACCTTTGCCGCCACTGCTCCCATCACCACTGCTACTCCTGCCGCCTTCGCCAACACCACTCCCACCTCCGCCGCCATTGTGTTTGCCACTGCGTTTCCCACGCTTACCAGTTCTAGTAGATGCTGGTTGCTGGGGTTTCAGTGAAGATGGTGTAGTTGTTGGTGAAGAAACAGATCCGCCAAGTCCAGAGGCCGCAGCGAGAGCGAAGGCTGGAGTAGGGTTTGTCTTTGCCATGGTCAGTTCTTCAAGCTGTAGATCATCTCGCACTTGGAGAAAGGTGGGGAGGGGACTTCTATGGTGAAGATGAAAACCAAGGGCGGTGAAGCGCTCGTTGAGGCTGTGGATGATGTTGAGGATGAGGGTTCGGTCGGAGATGGGCTTGCCAAGGTCATGGAGGTCCTTTGCCATCCACTTGTAGCGCCAATAGTACTCAGAGACCGAGAGGTCACCCTAAGAGGAGCGGAACTCCTGGTCGACGAAGAGCGCGCGGGTTGTGCGATTGCCAAGGAATTGCAACTCAATGGCAAGCCATGTAGCTTGGGCCATAGCGCCTCGTTCGGAGATGGCGTCGGCGAGATCATCGGAGATGATACCGAGAAGCTAAGTCCTCACAATGCAGCCCATGCAAGCCTAACGGGGGGAATGGGGCATAGACGCATCAGAGAGAACATGCTCCTGAGAGAACTTGCTGATGGTGAGAAGAAAGGATGTGTGCCATCGTGCGAAGAAGATAGAGTTGATGTTGAGGACAAGAGGTATGTGGGCGCGTATGTTGTGTACTGCAACCGCTTGCGCGTGTAGGTTGAGTAACACAACAGCCTCGTGATGAACAACAGCGCCGAGAAGAGGGGGATCTCCGATGGGGATGTTGGTGGCAGCAACATCTGGATTGGGCGCGATCGCCATGCGCTCATGAGCAGCATGGGCGAGGGTAGCCTGAAGACGCGCATCAGCCGCGTCACGTTCCCGTCGAGCAAGAGAAGTATCATGTTCGGCTTGCTGGAGACAAGCAAGAGCAGCATCACGGGAGTCAGGTGGAGGATCGTCGACGATGGTGGCGCGAGGAGCGTCAGAGTCGTCGGTGACGTCAATCGCCATGGAGCAGCAGCGCCGGGAGAAAAGCGTGTGCTAGCAGCGGAAGATGAAGGATCTAAACTACTGATACCTTGTAAGAATGTGATTAGCTATTGATTCTGTATTGATTGATTGAATAGTGAATCAGTGGGGTTACATATATAGGCCTGCTCTGAGTCTATAACAGAAAACATGTCCAGCTATAGCCTATAACAGAAAACACTACCAGCTGAATATGTTGCACACAATACTGTCTAACAATAATATCTCATCTGTTTTTACTGATCTATTTCTTCATTTGTTTCAGGGGAACAATTAGGTATGCCAGCGTCCATGCCCATTTAGGCCGTACTGGTAGTAGGAGGGATGATTTAGAGTCATTAGCATACACCCTTATATTTCTAATAAGAGGAAGATTGCCTTGGCAAGGTTACCAGGTAGATTTTAATATGCATACTGAGTCAACTTAATGATATGCAGGTGTTCACTTCAGCCTATTCTAATGTTGCTCGCATAATTATGCAGGGTGATACCAAGAGTTTCCTTGTTTGCAAGAAGAAAATGGCTACTTCTCCGGAAATGCTATGCTGTTTCTGTCCAGCTCCATTCAAACAGTTTCTTGAGATTGTCTCAAATATGAAATTTGATGAAGAGCCAAATTATGCCAAACTAATTTCTCTTTTCGATGGTCTGATTGAAGTACCTGCTACAAGACCTATCAGAATTGATGGCGCTCTTAAGGTCAGTACCACCCACCATTCTCCTCACCTTGATGTTTTGTTTTGTTTACTTGTATCTGTCCATGATCCCTTTCCCCAAATTATAGGTTGGGCAGAAACGTGGAAGGTTTGGAAATGTTGAAGAAGATGAGCAACCGAAGAAGAAAGTTAGATTAGGTAGCCCAGCAGCTCAATGGATTTCAGTTTACAATGCCAGACGGGCCATGAAGCAGAGGTAATTACATCATAGATTAAAATAGATGATACATAGTGTGATTGACTGATACACAAGTAAAAATTAATACCAAGATATGCTATTTCTTTGTTAGGTATCATTATAATGTGGCTGACAATAGGCTTCAGCAGCATATAGAGAAGGGTAATGAAGATGGCCTGTACATGAGCTGTGTGGCTTCTTCAGCAAATCTTTGGGCCCTCATAATGGATGCAGGAACTGGTTTCTGTTCTCAAGTTTATGAGCTCTCACCCGTTTTTTTGCACAAGGTACAGTACAATCTGTTCAAGTGTGGTAATTAATATTTGGATAATTTATTTATTGAGGAGTCCTAACTCTGTTTCAATATTATGCATAGGACTGGATAATGGATCAGTGGGAGAATAATTTCTACATAACAGCAATAGCTGGATCAGCTAATGGAAGCTCTTTAGTTGTAATGTCCAAAGGTCCGGTTAACATTTCTTAGTTATTTGCCACTTGAATTTCTATATCCTGGTCATTTTATCATTAATGATGAAATGTGCATTTTTTTCTGACTTGTCAGTTTGTTGCTTCTCATGAGTTACTGCAAGACTTGTGCATGGACGAGTTATAATTTGATAAGCTCATTATTACAGGAACTCCTTACAGTCAACAGTCATACAAGGTCAGTGAGTCATTCCCCTACAAGTGGATCAATAAAAAGTGGAAAGAAGGTTTTCATGTGACATCTATGGCAACTGCTGGAAATCGCTGGGGAATAGTCATGTCAAGGAACTCAGGTTACTCTGAACAGGTCAGAATAATTGCTTGTCCCTGTTGATCATATTCATTCCACAAATTTGGCTGTTTTTATTCCTGTGAGCATTCCATCTACTGTAGCACATTTACTTACGCTACCTACCTTTTCTTATGCCTTTTTAGGTTGTAGAGTTGGATTTCCTGTATCCAAGTGAAGGCATCCATCGGCGATGGGAGACCGGTTACAGAATAACTTCGACAGCAGCGACTAATGAGCAAGCTGCTTTTATCTTGAGTGTACCAAAACGGAAGCCAGTGGACGAGACACAAGAAACTCTCCGGACCTCTGCATTTCCCAGCAATCATGTCAAGGTATTGTCACAACTCACAACTCGTTGAGACGCATGGATTGTCCGGTAAAACAGTAGCACATTTCTCGTGGATCAGAGTTCAGTATAAATGTATAATCATATTACCTTGATTTGTGCTGCTTGCAGGATAAATGGGCAAAAAATCTGTACTTAGCTTCGATATGCTTCGGGCGAACTGTCTGTTGATCTTGGAATGGGAGCATTAAGAGACGCCAGATGGAAGAGGATTGGCATGACAGGGCTAGAAGGCAGATGGATGGGTATTCTGCAACTGTAAAGAAATGCATATGCTGTATTACCGGATGCCGGCCTTTGGGACCTTTTCCATAAGAAGCTAACACATTCCTGCATGATGTAACTGTAAACATACTAAATTAATTCCAATGACAACATATTGAATACAAGAACTCCATCTATATTGTCTCAACATAGCAGGTCTCAAGTCTTGTTAGAGGAGGGTTGTGATAGGCTTGGTGAGCTAACATAAAATCTAGCCATTCTAATGGAGATGAAACCTAAAAGAAAACTATCGGGATGTAACTCTTTTAGCGACGCGCCATATTGAAACTTAGGTATGGTGTTAAATGAGAAAGGTATGGTGTTAAATGAGAAGGGCTGGGTCGTTTCCTCCTTGAGGTTGTGTCGTGTTGCGATCTGGGCACGGTGTTAAGTGAGAAGGATTGGGTCGTCATTCCCTTAGTGGTGTGCTACATCGGCACTCGGGTGTAGTGAAAAATGAGTAAGGGTCTTCACATCTTTCTCGACAGGTGCAAAAGGGCAAGGAAGCTAGGATTTGTGTAGGTAGTTGGAATGTAGGATCTCTACAGGTAATTAAGAGAGTTGAAGTAGCAACTAGGAGGCGGGTAAATATCTTATGCATTTAAGAGACTAAATGGAAGGGCCAGAAGGCAATGGAGGTGGTATTAGCAACGGAGGTGGATAATACCAGTGTTGGCGCAAATGTTACGCCAACAGGTTCTCTGAAATCAAGAACGAACAAACAGGAAGTTTGCGTTTTAGGACTACTTGGAGCCTCCGAAATGGATAATAGCTCAAGTGGTCCGAATATGTGTAGATGAATAACTTGTTTCTCCTCCCCTTTTACAAGGTACAATGGGGGGTATTTATAGGGGAAAAAGCATAAGGAAAATACCTTTTTACCCCTAACCTACAACCGACATAGTGGAAACTATTCGGTACTATAAACAAGGTTACATACGGTAAAGTACTGCAAGGTAGATGGATAAGCTGGACATCCAATCAGTCATGTCCTTAGGCTTCGAGGCCTCCATCTTCCATTCGGAGGGTTCTCCAGAGCTTCGCACCGTTGCACCCTTCGGCGTGGCGACGCATGCTTCGAACCACAGTTCACCTAGCTTCGGAGTCCTCACCCACCTTTGAAGGATTAATCTTTAAGTCTTGGAAATGGAGTAATTTCCCCCAACAGTAGCCCCTCGAATACGCCTTTCTGTAGTTAACCTGTTTAGAAAGAAGGCAGTATACGAAAGGAACATTTCTATTTTCTGAGGCTTAAAGAGGATTTGGGGATGCTGAGACTTAGCCGAGGACTTTGATCTCGACGCGTTCGAACCTTCCCCTTCGAGTTCTTGATATAGTGGGAACGCACGTTGGGAAGGGAACGGTTTCGGAGTGCGAACGTCGTGGAGACGGTTTCGGAGTGCGAACGTCGTGGAGACGGTTTCGGAGTGCGAACGTCGTGGAGTGCCGTTAGAGGTAGCCGTTACAGCGCAAGTAGCCGTTACCCTCTGCAAGAAAGGTAACGGTCGATTTTTACAGCGGTTGTACGCCGTTCCAATTACCGGGCCCACTTGTCGGTGACAGAAGCCGAACCTGCAATGTGAAACCAATCGAAGAGTAGTACTGGTCGTGCGATTATAAAAGGAGGGAACGGAGATTAACCGAGATTTTTTACCGCATTCATCACCTGCGATTCACCTTTTCCCCAATCTTCCAAACTCTTGAATACTTGAGCACGATGGCGAGAACTAGCCACACCACTCCAACGGCGGCCAACACCCTGGCGCAGAGGCAGGCATGGGCTGCATCGGCAGCAGCGGCAATGGCGGGGACTCCGAGCGGTGCCTGGCCCAAGAATCCTCGGGCGCTCCGCCCGCCCTCCAAGAAGAAAATTGCCCAAAGCTTCATCATCGGCCAATCAGTGAGCACCGCTGAGTCCATTGAAGAAGCAGTGGACGGAAAGTTGGGCGCAGGACTGAGGACTCGAGTCCCCGGGATAGAGTCGACTCCAAGGCCGCGAAGCGGGGAGGTGGTGGTCTTCGAAGCATTCTTCGAAGCAGGCCTGGGACTGCCAGCCGTGGATTTCTTGGCAGAGGTATTGGACTTGTTCCACATAACTCTGCCTCAGCTGTCCCCCAACGCCATCGCCCGCTTAGCCATCTTCGAATGGGCACTCCGGGCAGAGGGATGCGAAGGACGCTCCGAGATCTTCGCTGCGACGCACGAAGCCATATGCCAACCGAAGCCACAAGACGGCCCTGGGGATTCCAAGGTGACGATAGCCTTTGGCAGCGTCAATTTCCAACTTCAGAAGGAGCATGCCCTCCACTTTCCTGCAAAAGCTATAAACGACAGGTGGTACACAAACTGGATACTTCAGGTGGTTTTATGCTGAAGTCGGAGAGGACTCCCCCCTCGCTGGTCCTCTCCAAGAGATTTGGTTCCGGAAGGAGGCGGACATCTCTCCGAACCCTAGCCTGCTCTCGACGAGGCTAGGGCTGCTTACTTCGGTGGCTCGTCGTATGAGCATGCGCGACCTGGCCGAGGAGTTCGCCGCCCTTCAGATCCCTCCCCTCGGAGCCAACTGGCCAATCGTGTTCCCATAGGCCTCGGAGGGGGACCTCCGAAACATAGGTAAACTTTACTCCCTGCAACATCATATTAGATGAAGAAATCCATTGTACTCATACTTCATACCTTTTTCTTTCAGCGGTGCCTCTGGCATTGGCTCCGGAGGATATAGTTCGGGCCACCGAACGAGTTCTCGGAGCCCCTTCGGTGGCCGAGAGGCAAAGAAGGTTGGAGCTAGTGGGGAGCTGGGAGCGATCCAACAGAGTGTGGAGAGCTCTCGGCATGGAGCCCCCGAATCTTCCCGACTTCGCCCCGACCGGAGCGGTTGTTCGCAAAAGGAAAGCCGCTGCCGAGCCCTCCAAGAAGGCCGGCAAGCAGCCGCTCCGGAAGAAGAAAGTAGCTAAGCACCCTTCGCAGTTGGCGCCTGCCTCGTCTGCTTCGTCGCCGGGCGCGCAAAGCTCAGCCTCCGAAGAGGCAGAGGACTCCGACGGCCAGACAACGGCGCCCTTCGAAGCCTACCTTCTGGACGACGAAGATATAGGGGAGGTCCCCCCTAGCGCCTCCGCCAGGGAGGTGGTAAGTGTGACTCCGACTGCTCCCCCTGCGCCCGTCGCCGTGCAAGTGGAGTCAGACTCCCCTACCCCAACTTGCCTGCACCCGAGGCGGTCCCGACGGAGATTGTGGCTCTGACTGGAAATGTTGAGGGCAGTACCTCGGGGGATGACTTCGCCGACATCCTCCAGATGTACGAGGTCTTGGAGGATCCAGCAATCCTTCCCCACGGAGCTCCCGGAGGTTCTCTCCGAAGCTCCTCCTTTTTTAACTAATACCTGCCTGCTATCTGTGAAAACATGCTTATTAATTTTGTTATCGAAATAGGTACCTCTTCGGGTGTTGACGCTTTGGTGGCGTCCGGAGTCCCTGCGTCTTCGGAGGCTGCTATTCAAGCGGACCCTCCCGCTCCTCTAGAGGCCCCGAATTTGGCGGCGGAGAATGTGTCTTTCGGGGCGGATGACGTGCTTGCCGGGACGGAGTTGGCGACGGAGGTCACTCCTGCAGTGGCAGCTTCGACCACCGAGGTTGCCTCCGCCGCTGCGGTTCTGGTCGAAGGGGTGGCTGCCGATGGTCGGAGTACTCCTGCTTCACCCTCCTTCATACCGGGGAGGGGCAAGAGTATTTCTAGCCTCGGTCTTCTTCCTGGCCAGGCCGCGGCCTCTGTTGGCAATTCGGAGGATGAGGCCGCAGCGGATGATGCTCAAGCTCTGTCTTGGCTTCCTCTGCTGGCTCCGTTCCTGGAGCACCGGAGTGGCCTCCGGAGACTCATGGAGCCCCTGGCTGAGAGAAGTCAGGACATCGCCAATTCGGAGTTGATCTCCGTCTTGAGCGAGGCCAGGGCTTCGTCACTCAACACGGCCCTCGAAAGGGCTGCCCTTCAGGTATGAAAAGACACCATAGCTACTTCGCATTAGTGGTCATAAATACTTCAATACTTACTTAGTTCTTTTTGCAGCAATTTGTCCTTGCTAGAGCGGCAGCGACTTCCAATGAGGTCGAAGTTAATCGACTTAAACGGAAGGTCACTACCCTCCAGACGGCCCTTAACGACTCCATCCGGGAGGTCCCTCAGGCTGGAGGAAGAAGTCTTGGAGGAACGGAGGGCTAGGGCAGCGTCTGACGAAGCCCTCGGAGCCCTTCGTTCGTCTGCCCAAGAGGTCGAGGCCGAGCGCGTCGTCCTTCGAACGGAGGTTGAAAGACTCCGCCAGGAGGCTGCTACCTCAAGTGCGCAGCTGGTGGAGCTCCAGGGGGCTCTTAGCCAGGCGATGGCCCTCAAGAGTTCTTTAATGCTCCGGGTGGCCGAAGTGGGTGCGACTGCTGCAGGCCTAGAAGCAGCGGAGAAGAAGAACTCTAGTACTGCGGATCGTACCTTGGAAGCCCTTCAGGGTACGCTGGAGTACTTCGGCACCATGTGCCCTTCGTCTTCTGCTGCGACCCACGAGCCCCTTGACCGGAAGCTGACGAGGATCCAGGTCGCTTCGTTGTTGATGAAGAACTCCGGTATTCGGTACGGGGAGATCTCCGGACAGTGTGCTGGTATCGGGGTTCTTCGTCATCTTGAATCTCTTCGGATCCCCCTTGGCTCAGTCGGGGGTTCGTCTCCTGGGGGCTTCGCGGACGACGACTTGCTGCGGCCATCTTCGGAGGTGGCTTCGGCCTGGGAAGCCTTCCGGTCGACTTGGAAGACGGACCATAAGGTCACAGCTAAGGCCTGGATTGACGAGGCCCGTCGGCAGAAGCAAGCGCAAACAAAGCCACCACTTCCTGCTTCGCCAGCCCCTTCGGTTCCTGCTCCGCCGACCGACCCGCAGGTCTAGCCGCTTAGGATTGCTATGTATATGAAGCCTTGTAAACCCTGTTTTTATTAATGAAAAAGTTATAAACGAGAACTTGTCTTGGGTGTTCTGCTCTTTTTTAGGTTTTTTCATGTCCTTCGAGCCCTAACTTCGAACTTCTGGAAATTACCGACGAGCTCCGAAAGGAGTGGGCAAACCTCGAGGGTTTGAGGCCTTACCGCTGCTCCCGCTTTTCTGTTCCTCGCGGAGACGGAGGGGAGATCACCCTTGAAGTTCAAAGGGACATCTTGGCTTATATTAAAGAGGAAGAGAAGACGGAGGGGTCTTCGTCTTCCGAACCTATTGACTGGTCCGACTCGGAGTACCAAGTCGAAGACCCTGCAGAGGCCGACTCCGAAAGGCTCCTGACATGGGCTGAGCTTCAAGAGGAGCAGAAGAAACTGCGAGCCTCGAAGAAGAAGAGAAGCACCCGAACTAAAAGGACAACTTCGGCGGCTTCGAGCTCCGAAGGGCAAAGTAACCGTAGGGGTAGCTCTAGGGGCCGAAAAGGTCTCCGATTTTACTTAGGCTTAGACACAAATTTCTCTTGATGTACAAGTATAATGATTTAATATGGAATGCTTCGAAAGTATGCTGTGTGACTCCTACCCTCCGACCCCCCTTGTGGGTGGCGGAGCCTTTACCATAGAAAAGGGTTCGCTAGGCACAATGAATGTCCGAACACCCGCATGCTTTGAACTTGTACTTATCATTTGCATTTTTAGTTTGCTTTTGAAGACTAAAAATTTGCTCGCTTTTTTTAAGTCTTTAGACTCTTGTACGGATCTTAACAAGCTGGAGCCTGGAATCCGTAGGCTGGCCACCTTCGGCTCTTTTACAGATACTTCGCACCTGGAGGCCGAAAATCTGTTTTTCTTTAAAGTCCTTAGACTCTTCCACGGATCCTAACAAGCCGGAGCTTGAAATCCGTAGGTTGGCCACCTTCGGCTCTTTTACAGATACTTCGCACCCGGAGGCTGAAAATCTGTTTTTCTTTAAAGTCCTTAGACTCTTCTACGGACCCTAACAAGCCGGAGCTTGGAATCCGTAGGTTGGCCACGGAGCCCTTGAACCAATGGTTCGAAGGCAGCTGCCTGGGTCTTGAGAAAAATGCTTGGCTCTACAAGCATCTCTGTCCTCCTAATGCGTCCATCAGGAGTAAGGGATATTCGGAGAGCAAACAAAATTCGACCCTTATCTTTATTCATAGAAAGGAAAGTTTTTACAAATGATTACAAGGGGCCCCTAAGCAAAATAACGCTTAAGGTGCTCCGCATGCCATGCATGCTTCAACTCTTCTCCTTCTAAATTGGCTAATTTAAACGACCCGGGGCGTCCTGAGCGTAAGATAACATATGGTCCTTCCCATTTGTTTCCTAGTTTCCCCGGAGCTATTACACTTCGCAATACCAGATGACCTGGTTTTAACTCATTTAGCTTTACCTTCGGGTCATACCATGTCTTGGTGTGCTTGTGGTACTTAGTTAGGTTCGCGACAGCTCGAAGCCTTGTTTCTTCTGATAAATCCAGCGAAGTGCTCCGATCACTTTCATCTCCAGGCTGTACTACGCGAAGCGATCCACCTCTGAGCTCCGTAGGAGTCATGGCCTCATCTCCGAAGAGTAATCTAAATGGTGTGAACCCCGTTGACCTGGTTTGAGTGGTTCAAATGGACCACAAGATTTTGGGGAGCTCTTCGACCCATAGCCCCTTGGCCAATCCAACAATTCGGCGATTCAGCCCAGAAAGGATGTTCCCGTTGGCTCGCTCAACAGATCCGTTGGACTGTGGATGCCGTACTGCTGCGAAGCACAACTTAATGCCCAGTTCTTCACAAAATGTTTGGAAGGTGCCAGCTTCGAACTGGGTTCCATTATCCACCGTCAACTCTCTTGGAACTCCGAACCTGCATATGATATTCTGCCAGAAAAATCTTTGCACATTCTTCGAGGTGATAGCTGTTAGTGGCTCCGCCTCAACCCATTTTGAAAAATATTCGATTGCCACCACCGCAAATTTCAAGTCGCCTTTTGCCACTAGGAAAGGGCCTATGAGGTCCATGCCCCATCTAGCCATTGGCCATACTGGGGCAATAACTTGAAGCTGAGCTGACGGGCGATGGCTCTGTCTGCCCATCCACTAGCAGCCTTGGCATGTTCGAACTAGTTCTTCCGCATCTCTTACTATTGTTGGCCAATAAAACCCTTGCCAAAGCGTCTTGCCTGCTAGCGCTCGATGGGCTAAATGACCTCCGCATAGTCCTTCGTGGATGCCTCGAAGTATGTCTTGACCTTCGGGTTGTGAGATGCATCGAAGTAGGGGTGAACACACTCCGGCCTTGAATAGCACTTCATCAACAAGCTTGTAATTTCGAGCTCTTGCTTGCAACCTTCGAGCTTCTGGGCCTTCAGGAGGGTCCATGCTACTTTGCAACATGCTTATTATCGGAGCCCGCCAATCTGTAGTTGGAATGCACATTACTTCTGAAGAGGGTATTTGATCAGCCGCTGGTTGCTCTAGTTCTTCGTAGAAAGCACCCTCCGGTAGGTCCACCGCCCCTGCTGCAGCCTTTGCAAGAATATCTGCAAGTTGATTTTCTGCCCGAGGGATACTTCGAACTGTAAACCCTTTGAATGTTGCTTCGGCCTTGCGGATTTCTTCAAGGTATTGCACGAGATGTGGATTTTTTGCTTGAAAACTTTTGTCAATATGCCCCGCGACGACTTGGGAATCTGTCTTGATCACTATTCTTGCAGCTCCGAGCGCTTTAGCCTTTCGGAGGCCTAGCAAGATTCCTTCATACTCGGCAATGTTGTTAGTGGTTCTGAAGTTGAGCCTTGCAGCATACATGGCCTTTGCCCTGATGGTGATATGATGACGGCCCCTGCTCCGGCACCTGATGCTTGATAAGCTCCGTCAGAGAATATTGTCCAAAAACCTTCGGAGGGTTCTTCCGGGGTCCAAATTGCAGATGGAGTCCATTCTGCTACGAAATCTACTATAATTTGAGATTTAACAGCTGTTCTCGCCGTGAAGGAGATTTCGAAGGGTGCCAGCTCGACCACCCATTTTCCAATCCTGCCGGTGGAATCTTTGTTCCGGAGCATATCCCCAAGAGGATACGACGTAGGGACGATCAGGTTATGCGCCAAGAAATAATGCCTCAGCTTCCGCGAGGCCATTACTAGGGCATAAGCAAACTTCTCGAGCTCGGAGTATCTGACTTTAGCTCCGGATAATGCCTCCGACACAAAATATACTGGGTTCTGGACTAGTTTTCCTTTAAGCTCAACTTCCCGGACTAGTACTACGCTCACTACTGAATTTGTTGCTGCAAGATAAAGGAGCAATGTTTCTTCTGGGAGAGGAACGGTCAAAATTGATAATCTTCCGAGGTATTCCTTTATATCATCGAAGCTCTTCTGGCACTCCGATGTCCATTGAAAGCTTTCGGACCCCTTTAGTGCTTTGAAAATTGGGAGGCTCCGCTCTGCTGACCTGGCCAGAAACCTGCTAAGAGCTGCAAGTCTCCCTGCTAACTTTTGAACCTGCTTCAAATTCTCTGGTGGAGCCATCCTTTGCAGTGCACTTATCTGTGTTGGGCTAGCTTCGATTCCCCTGCTCGAAACTAAGTAACCTAGCAGTTTTCCTGCTTGTGCTCCGAATATACATTTTTCCGGATTGAGGCGTACTCCACATGCTCGGAGGCTCTCGAACGTTTCAGCTAGATCTAGGCTATGCTGGTGCTTTTGAGCACTTTTTATTACAATATCATCCATATAGGCCTCGACATTTCGGCCTATCTGATGACCTAGAGCTTTAGCTATTAAACGAGAAAAGGTTGCTCCGGCATTCCGCAGCCCAAAAGGCATTCTTACATAACAAAATACTCCGGAAGGAGTTATAAAGCTTGTCTTGGCTTCGTCTTCGCGTTTTAGCCATACTTGATGATATCCGGAGTATGCGTCGAGGAAACTTAGCATTTCGGACCCAGCTGTGGAATCTACCAACTAATCTATTCGGGGCATCGGGTAGGGGTCTCGCGGGCATGCTTTATTTAATGAAGTGAAATCAATACACATGCGCCACTTGCTCGAGTCCTTCTTCCTTACAAAAACAGGGTTAGCCAACCACTCGGTATGGGCTACCTCCCTGATGATGCCAGCCCTTAACAATTTTTCTACTTCGGCCTTGGCTAGGCTTGCTCTTTCTGCTGACAGCTTGCGGAGCCCCTGGCGCACTGGCTTGGACTTCGGGTTGACGAGCAGACTATGCTCGATGATGCTTCGATCGACCCCGATGATTAGATTTTTCCTGACGACTTCTTCTAACGAGGCAGTTATTTCTGGAGATAGCCCCTTGCCGAATTGCATTGGGTACTCTTTGCCATCTTCCTAGATTATTCTTGTCTCAACATCGCCCTCCGGGCTTGGTTTGAGCGAAGACCCCTTCAGAGGGTTTGAGGCCTCCGGTACTTCTTCTACGCTTTCCGCCACATTATGCACTTGCCGGGGGTCCAATGGCTGCCCATGGCCATACTCCGTCCTTCTGGCTACAGCTTGGTCTCCCGAAATAGTAAGCACTCCATCTTGCGTGGGCATTTTGAGACAAAGGTAATTATGGTGTGCTATAGCCCCGAACTGATTCAACATCCCTCGGCTGAAGATAGCATTGTAAGCGTATGGGGCATCAACCACATCGAAGATCACCTCTTCTACTCGGGCCAAAGGCCCCTCTCCGAAGGCAACCTCGAGGCCTATTTGGCTGAGGGCATCGAGAGGCGGTCCTGAGAACCCTTGAAGCGGCCGGGCTGCTGGAAGTAGATGCTTCCGAGGAATGCACATCTGATCGAAGGCCTGGACAAAGAGTATGTCTGCGGAGCTCCCGCCATCTACCAAGATCCTTCGAACTTCTACTCCTGCTATATCAGCAGAGATGACCAATGGGTCGGCATGGGGGAACTTTACCCCCACAGCATCATTGGCTGTGAATGAGATGGGCACACAGGACCATTCTGCCATTCCTTCGGCGGAACTTGAGGTCCCAATGTGCCCGACCTCGCGGACGTACTCGCGCCGCTGCCTCTTGGACATGGTTCCGAGGGTCCCACCTCCGGAGATGGGTAGGACCACTCTCTTGCCGCGGTCCTGCGGGTCTTCTTGCTTTGGTGGTGGCATAATACTGGCCACCGGCAGCCGCATAGGGGCTTCGAGGGCACTGGCCCGGGCCACAACTTGTACAGGCTCCGGCCGTGCCGATGGTGGGGCTCGATCCGAAGCGCCCCGCCCGGTACTTCGTTCAAGGTAGTCGTCTCGAAGGGCCAACACTGCCTTGCAGTCCTTCGTATCATGGCTTCTATTGTCGCCATGCACGCAACATAAAAAACTCTGGCGCCTGCCAGGCATCCTTTCTTGAGGCTTCGGTGGCCCGACCTTGAAATTCTTCGCCTGCTGGAAATTGGCAGGTGCCTTTGGAGCAGAAGGAGCAATGTTTAGCACCTCCGAACGGAAATGCTTCTTCCCCCGCTTGTATTCGTTGAAGCGGTTGTCTTGTGGAGGTTGCAGAGGAGTGGAGGCTTCGGGCTCCCTTTTGACTTCTCGTAGGGTGGGCAATGGTGCTTCAGCTCGCCGAAGACATCCTTCCTCCGCCTTGGCATACTGTTCGAAGTATGCCATGAGCTGCGCCACAGACGTCACCGGCTTTCGATGGAGTTTGCTGAGGAGGTCGGGGTTCAACACCCCTCACGGGCAGCATCAACTACCGACGAGGTAGATAGGCCCTTGATTTGTGACTTGGTGTGGGCGAAGCGCGTGAAGTACTCCCGGAGGGTTTCTCCCACCCGCTGCTTTACCTGGAACAAACTTCCTGTGGACATCGGGGCCACGAAGGTGCCTTGGAAGTTGCTCACAAATTTCTTTTTTAGCTGCTCCCAGGAACTGATCGATCCTGGCTTTAGGGACCAGAACCAGCGGAGTGCCATGCCTTCGAGAGCGAGGGGGAAGCATTTTGCCATGGTGCTTCGCACCCCTCCGCTCGCTTCTATTGCCAGGGCGTAAGAGCGGGCGAACTCTCCGGGGTCCGACCCCCGGAGTACTTGTGCAGCTTCGAGGCCTTGAATCTGGGGTCGAAAGGCACTCTCTGCAAATCCGAATGTAATGGAGACTCGTTATCGAAGGATGCATTTTCGGCTTCCTCTGGGACTTGGATAACTTCTGGGGGATTGTGGGTACCACCGTCTTGAGGCCCTCCTGGAGTTTCGGTGGAAGCTTGAGTGTGGAGGCGATCGTCGGCCTCTTGCCTCCACCTGGATACCTCCTCCTGAAGCCTGGCTAGCTGCGTAGCCTCGGTTTCGGGAGGGCCTTCGTCTTCGTCGGAGGGCACTTCTGGATCTCGGCTAGCTGCGTAGTCGGTCTGATGCACCGTAGGAGGAGCCAAAGGGCCTCGGGGCGCTCGACGCCCGGCAGTCTCCGCGGGAATCGCCAGACTAGCCGAGGGTACGGTCCATTGGTCCGAGGGGACCTTCGGAGAGGACCCGAAGCCTGACTTCGCTTCGGAGGCATAGCTAGCCGCGAAGAGGTCTTGGAGATGGAGAACTTCGAATGACTCGAGGGGTCGAGAGAAGGCCTTCGGGCTGCACTAAGAAGCCCTTAACTGAAGGGTGCGCGAGATCTTGGGACTCCGAGGCTCCCTCCGTAAGTGCTCTTCGAAGTGCAGTCAGCAGCAGAGAACAAGCTTTTAGAACTTGGGTCCCCACGGACGGCGCCAACTGTTGGCGCAAATGTTACGCCAACAGGTTCTCTGAAATCAAGAACGAACAAACAGGAAGTTTGCGTTTTAGGACTACTTGGAGCCTCCGAAATGGATAATAGCTCAAGTGGTCCGAATATGTGTAGATGAATAACTTGTTTCTCCTCCCCTTTTACAAGGTACAATGGGGGGTATTTATAGGGGAAAAAGCATAAGGAAAAGACCTTTTTACCCCTAACCTACAACCGACATAGTGGAAACTATTCGGTACTATAAACAAGGTTACATATGGTAAAGTACTGCAAGGTAGATGGATAAGATGGACATCCAATCAGTCATGTCCTTAGGCTTCGAGGCCTCCATCTTCCATTCGGAGGGTTCTCCAGAGCTTCGCACCGTTGCACCCTTCGGCGTGGCGACGCATGCTTCGAACCACAGTTCACCAGCTTCGGAGTCCTCACCCGCCTTTGAAGGATTAATCTTTAAGTCTTGGAAATGGAGTAATTTCCCCCAACAACCAGCTTCAAGCTTTGGTACACAAGGACACTGCAAATAGAAATAGAGCAGGAGTTTTAATTGACAAGAGCTTCAAGGATGAAGTGGTGGACGTGAGAAGGCAAGGGGATAGGATTATCTTAGTTAGGCTTGTCGTTGGTGATATGGCCTTGAACGTGGTTAGTGCGTATGCCCCCAAGTAGGCCACAATGAGAGTGCTAAGAGGCAATTCTAGGAAGATTTAGATAGCCTGGTTAGAACTGTACCTTCTAGCAGGAAGCTTTTCATAGGAGATCTTAATGGGCATGTAGGTACAACAAGAACAAGTTTCGAGGTGGTTCATGGAGATTTTGGGTATGCTAGTAGGAATCAAGAGGGTGAGAAAGTCTTGGACTTTGCAGTAGATTTTGACTTGATGATAACGAACATTTTTTTAAGAAGAGACAATCCCATTTAGTGACTGTTGGGGGGGGGGAATACTTCATCCCTAGGGCCATTAAGATTAAAAGGCAAAGACAATTTATGCAACTTTAGGACAGAAGTTTGCCCAAAAGTTGATGAAGTTTCCGAGTGGAAGGGTCCTCCGAACCCCGGTTCAAGGTACCCTCCGAAGACTCCGTCTCTAAAGTAGGAAACAACAAGACTGACGGGACGTCTGCCTTATCTATCTTCTTCGAATACATTTTACTATTTTAGCCCTATTCAGAGTACCGAATAGTTTCCACTATGTCGGTTGTAATTGAGTGGTAAAAAGGTCTTTTCCTTAGAGTTTTTATCTATAAATACCCCCTTTCTCACCCTGTAATAGGAATTAAATACTCAGATATTCAATACACAACTTCGAACTACTTCGAGCTATTATCCTATTCGGAGGCTTGAGATAGTTCACTTAACAAACTCATTGTTTGTTAGTTCTTAATCTTAGAGAACCTGTTAGCGTAATCTTTTATGCCAACAGTTGGCGCCGCCCGTGGGGAGCTTAGTTCTAAAAGCTAGTTCTCCGTCGCTGATTGTAGTTCGAAGAGCACTTGCGGAGGGAGCTTCTGAGTCTCAGGATTTCGTGCACCCTTCAATAAGGGGCTTCCTAGTGCAGTTCGAAGGCCTTTCCTCGCCTTCCCAAACCAGTCGAAGTCTTCGGTCTTCGGACCCTAACTTCATTAGCCATACCTCCCAAGCGGAGCCTAGCCATTGATCCTCCCCAAAGGTCTCCTTGGACCAACAATACAGGACCCTCAGTCATTCCACCAACCCCCGATGGGGTCCCCAGACCTCGAACACCCAGAGGTCCCCGAGCAACTCCCTCGGTGATCCGAACTGATTACCTCAGTTCCCAAGACCCAGAGATCCCCTCCGGAGGAGATGAATACCTTCCTGAGGACGTGGCTGCCCAGGTAGCGCGACTTCAGGAAGAAGTAGCAAGGTGGAGGCAAGAAGCGGCAGATAGACTTCGCTCTCAAGCCTTCACTCATGATCAAGAGGCGCCCCGAGACGACAGTCCTAGTAATCATCTCGAAGCTCTTCGAGTCCCGGAGGAAGCCGAGAATGCATCCTTCGACGACGGGTCTCCGTTGCATCCGGACCTACAGAAAGTGCCCTTCGACCCCAGGTTCAAGGCCTCGAAGCTGTACAAATACTCCGGTGGGTCTAACCCCGGAGAGTTCTCTCGTTCGTATGCTTTGGCGATAGAAGCCAGCGGAGGGGTGCGTAATACTATGGCGAAGTGTTTCCCCCTTGCTTTGAAAGGTGTGGCTCTCCGATGGTTCTGGTCTCTAAAGCTAGGATCGATCAATTAATGGGAGAAGCTGAAGAGGAAGTTCATAAGTAACTTCCAGGGTACGTTTGTAGCCCCAATGACGACCGGAAGTCTGTTCCAGGTGAAGCAGTGAGCAGGGGAGACGCTTCGGGAGTATTTTACACGCTTCACCCTCACCAAGTCTCAGATCAAAGGCTTGTCTACCTCTTCAGTAGTCGATGCAGCGCGCGAAGGGGTGTTGAACCAAGATCTCCTCAGCAAACTTCACCGGAAGTCCGGTGTCATCTGTAGCACAGCTGATGGCATACTTTGAACAGTATGCCAAGGCAAAGGAAGGCTGCCTCTGAAGAACCGTAACACCTGTCCCAGCCCTTCGAGAAGTGAAGACGGAGCCTAAAGTCTCAACTTCTCCGCAAGCCCCCCTTGATAATCGCTTCAATGATCATAGGCGGGGGAAGAAACACTTCCACTTCGAGGTGTTCAATATTACACCCTCCGCCCCGAAGATGCCTGTCAACTTTCAACATGCGCAAGGTTTCAAGGTTTGTACCTCGAAGCCCCAAGAGAGAGTGGCTAGTAGGCGCCAAAGCTTCTTCTGTTGTGTGCATGGCGAAAATAGAAGCCATGACACGAAAGATTGCAAGTACGTATTGACCCTTCGGGGTGAGTACTTAGGACAAAGCTCAGGGCGAGGTACTTCGGACCGAGCCCCTCCAGCAGTGCGTTTGGAGCCTGTACAAGCCGTGGCTCGAGCCAGCAACCCTGAAGCACCGATGCAACTCCCGGTTGCCAACATTATGCCACAACCGAAGCAGGAGGATCCCCAAGATCGCAACAAGAGAGTGGTCCTTCCCATCTCGGAGGGGGGACCCTCGGTAACATGTCAGAAAGGTAGCGAAGAGAATATGTCCGTGAAGTAGGGCACATAGGGACCTCGAATTTGACGGCAGAAATGCCCGAGTGGTCTCATGTACCTATTTCTTCTACTGCCAATGATGCTGTGGGGGTGAAATTCCCTCATGCTGACCCCCTTGTTATTTCAACTGATATAGCGGGAGTTAAAGTCCAAAGGATATTGGTGGATGGCAGGAGCTCCACAGATATACTCTTCGTCCAGGCCTTCGACCAGATGTGCATTCCCCGGAGACACCTACTTCTGGCAGCTAGCCCACTCCAAGGCTTCGCAGGTACTCTCGATGCCCTCGACCAAATAGGCCTCGAGGTTGCCTTCGGAGAGGGGCCCCTGGCCAGGGTGGAGGAGGTTATCTTCGACGTCGTCGACGCCCCGTATGCCTATAATGCAATTTTTGGGAGGGGAATGCTGAACCAGTTCGGAGCTATAGCACATCATAAGTATTTGTGTCTCAAAATGCCCACGCAAGGTGGAGTCCTCACTATCTCAGGAGACCAAGCTGCAACCCGAAGAGCGGAGTACGACCATTGTCCACCTCTGGACCCTCGGCAGGTGAATAGTGTGTCGGAGCACACGGAGGAGGCTGTGGAGTCTTCAGGCTCCTCAAAGGGCCCTTCCCTAAGGCCATGCCCAGAAGGTGATGTGATCACGAAGATGATCCTAAAAGATGGCAACGAGTAGCCAATACAATTTGGCATGGGGCTACCTTCGGAAATAGCTACTTCGCTGGAGGAAGTAGTTAAAGAAAACTTAGATATCTTCACCTCGACTGATGAAGATATCCTCGGAGTTGACTGGAGCATCATCGAGCACAATTTGCTTGTCAACCCGAAGGCTAGGCCACTGCGCCAAGGGCTCCGTAAGTTATCAGTAGAGAGGGAAGACCTCGCCATGGTAGAGGTGGAGAAATTGCTGAGGGTCGGAATTATCAGGGAAATAGCCCACATGGAGTGGTTGGCTAACCCCGTTTTTGTCCAAAAAAGGGCTCCGATAAGTGGCACATGTGCATTGATTTCACGTCATTGAATAAAGCATGCCCAGCGAGACGCCTACCCTATGCCTCGAATAGACCAGCTCATGGATTCTACGGCTGGCTCTGAGTTGTGAAGCTTCCTAGACGCATACTCCGATTATCATCAGGTCTGGCTAAAGGGCGAAGACGAAGCCAAGACGAGTTTTATAACTCCCTCCGGATTATTTTGTTATGTTCTAATGCCTTTTGGCTTGCGGAATGCCGGAGCCACCCTCTCACATCTTATAGCTAAGGCTCTAGGTCATCAGATAGGCCGAAATGTCGAAGCCAATATAGATGACATTGTAATAAAGAGTGCTATAAAGCACCATCATAGCCTAGACTTAGATGAAACCTTTGAGAGCCTCCGAGCATGTGAAGATTCACCTCAACCCTGAGAAATGTATATTTGGGGCGCAAGCAGGAAAACTGCTAGGGTACTGTTGGGGGAAAATACTTCATCCTCAGGGTCTCTACATCAATAAGACAAAGCAAATCTACTAAACCGAAGTTCCAGTATTAACTCCGGTTTAGTACACGATCAAGCTCGAAGAATCCATGCAGACTTCTATTCGGAGTATGACTTCGAAGGTTGAATCTTCAGAGAGCTTATCTTCCAGCGACGATGGAAGACTTATCTTCTTTCTGATTAAATTAGTATTTTACCATTTTAACCCTATTAGGGGTACCGAATAGTTTTCACTATGTCGGTTGTAATTGAGGAGTAAAAAGGTCTTTTCCTTAAGATTTTTACCTATGAATGCCCCCTTCTTACCCTGTAATAAGGATCGAATACTCAGTTATTCAATACACAAATTTGAACTATTTCGAGCTATTATCCAATTCGGAGGCTTGAAATAGTCCGCTTTACAAACACTTCGTTTGTTAGTTCTTAATCTCCGAAAACCTGTTAGCGTAATCTTTTACGCCAACAGTTGGCGCCGTCCGTGGGAACCTAGTCCAAAAAACTTCGTTCTCTACCAATTTCTTAGAACCATGCCTCCTAAGCGGAGCTCAGGTGGTAGTCCTACTCGGAGGTCCCCTCGGACCTTCGGAGCAAGATCTTCGAATACAATCGAGGTCGGAGAACCTTCAGTAGTTCTTCCACCTCAGACCCCCGAAGGGAATTCTCTTCCTCGAGCATACGGAGTTCCTCCTCCAACTCCTTCTATGCTTCGGACAGACGGAGTCCCTCCTCCAACTCCGACTATGCTTCGAACTGACATGTACAGTTCTCAAGACCCAGAAGATCCTTCCGGAAGAAATGAAGATAGTCTTGGCGACATGGCGACCCAGATGGCCAGTCTCCAAGCTGAAGTGGTGAGGTGGAGGCAATAAGCCGCAGATAGGCTTCGTTCTCAGGCCACCCCGGTCATTCCCGAAGTGCCTCAAGACGACGGCTCTCTTCTTTATCCCGAAGCCCCAGAGAACGCTTCCTTCAATAGCGAGTCTCCGCTGCATCCCGAGTTACAGAAAGTGCGCTTCGACCCAAAGTTTAAAACTTCGAAGCTCTGTAAATACTCCAGAAAAGAGGATCCGGGGGAGTTCTCCCGTTCGTATGCTTTGGCAATTAAGGCTAGTGGAGGAGTCCGAGACACCATGGCCAAGTGTTTCCCCCTTGCTCTTGAAGGGGTTGCTTTGCGTTGGTTCTGGTCCTTGAAGCCGGGATCAATTAGAACTTAGGAGCAGTTAAGGAGAAAGTTTATAAGTAACTTTCAAGGTACCTTCGCACCCCCTATGTCTACAGGAAGTCTTTTCCAGGTGAAGCAGCTACCTAGGGAAACTTTAAGACAACTTTTCAAGCGCTTCGCTCATACGAAGTCACAAATACAGGGGCTGTCTACGTCGTCTGTTGTTGATGCAGCCCGAGAGGGAGTTACCCATGCGGGCCTCCTTGATAAACTTCATCGGAAATAGATATCCTCTGTAGCACAGCTGATGGCCTATTTTGAAGAATATGCTAGGTCAGAAGAAGGATGGCTCCGAAGAACAGCTTCAACTCCATCAATCCTGCAAGAAGTCAAGCTCGAAGTGAAGACTTCAACACCTTCACAGGGGCCTAACATCGATGTCCAACATGACAGGCGTTGGGGGCAAAAGCATCCTCGCTCTGAAGTCCTGAACATTGCTCCTCCGCAGAAATTTTCCCTAGAAATCCACAAGCTTCAGGAAGCAAGACCAGCGGCTGGAGGCCACTAGGGAAGCCGGCTGGCAAAGACCAGGTCTTCTTCTGCTGCGTTCATGGTGAAAATCGGAGTCATGCTACTGGTGCGTGCAAGTCTATACTCGCTTTAAGAGGCGATTACCTTGAAAGAACCTCTGGTCGAGGCACTACTGACCGAGTCCCTTCCGAGGCACGTCCGAAGCCTGTGCAGGCTGTGGCACGTGTAGACAACTTTGACCCCACAAGATAATCTATGGTGGTCAATATTATGCCACCTCCGAAGCAAGAAGATGGCCAAGATCGGGGAAAAAGAGTAGTCCTCCCCATTTCCGGAGGAGGGACCCTCGGCAGTATGTCGAAGAGACAACGAAGAGAATATGTCCGGGAAGTAGGCCATATTGGAACTTCTTCGTCTGCAGCTACCATGCCCGAGTGGTCCCATGTGCCGATATCTTTCTCTGTAGATGATGCAGTTGACATAAAGTTTCCACATGCAGATCCCCTTGTTATTACTGCTGATATAGCAGGGACTGAAGTCCGGAGAGTGCTGATTGACGGAGGGAGTTCATCAGATATCATCTTTGTTCAAGCCTTCGATCAGCTTTGTATCTCCAGGAAACATCTCCTCCCCGTAGCTCGTCCCCTACAAGGCTTCACAGGACCTCCTCTTGATACCCTCGGCCAGATAGGTCTGGAGGTTGCTTTCAGAGAGGGGCTCCTGGCAAGGACGAAGGAAGTAATCTTCAATGTTGTAGATGTCCCTTATGCATATAATGTTATCTTCAGAAGGGGCATGTTAAATCAGTTCAAAGCCATGGCGCATCATAACTATTTATGTATGAAGATGCCCACACAAGCGGGAGTACTCACTGTCTTCGGATATCAAGCCACTACGCGAAGAGCAGAATATGGTCATGGCCCCCCTCTCGACCTGAGACAAGTGAATAATGTACAAGGAAATTCGGAGGATATATCTGCTTCAGGCGAATCTTTGAAAAAATCCTTCCCAAGATCTAGCCCCGATAGAGAAATCATAACGAAGGTTATTGTAAAAGACGACAAAGACTATTCTTTTCAGTTCGGCAAAGATTTGCCTCCAGAAATCACTACTTCGTTAGAAAAAGTAGTTGAAGAAATTTTGGATGTTTTTGCTTGGTCTGATGAAGACATTCCGGGAGTCAGTCGAGATATCATTGAGCATAGCTTGCTTGTCAACATGAGGGTTTGACTTGTTCGACAAGGACTTCGGAAGTTATCCATAGAAAGGGCCATCCTTGCTAAAGCAGAAGTGGAGAAATTACTGAAGGTTGGGATCATCAAGAAGTAACTCATACGGAGTGGTTAGCTAATCCGGTCTTCGTCAAGAAAAAATCCTCGAGGAAGTGGCGCATGTGTATTGATTTTACATCTTTGAATAAAGCATGCCCACGTGACCCCTATCCCATGCCCCGAATTGATCAATTAGTTGATTCCATTGCTGGTTCGGAGTTATTAAGATTCCTCGACGCGTACTCTGGCTATCATCAAATTTGGTTATAGCACGAAGATGAAATCATAACAAGCTTTGTAACTCCTTCAGGAGTCTTCTGCTATGTAAGAATGCCTCGAGGTTAATTGCTAAAGCTCTAGGTCATCAAATAGGCCGCAATGTAGAAGCATATATGGATGATATTGTAATAAAGAGTGTTTTAAAGCACCAGCATAGCCTAGACTTAGCAGAAACATTTGAGAGCCTTTGGGCATGTGGAGTCCGTCTTAACCCCGAAAAATGTATCTTCGGGGCTCAGGTTGGGAAGTTGATAGGGTATCTAGTTTCGAGTAGAGGGATTGAAGCTAGCCCTACTCAAATAACTACATTGCGAAGGATGGCTCCGCCGAAAAATTTAAAGCAGGTACAAAAGCTGACTGGCCGTCTAGCAGCACTTAGCAGATTTCTAGCAAGATCTGCAGAACGAAGCTTGCCTATTTTCAAAGCATTGAAAGGGTCCGAAGATTTTGCATGGACACCGGAGTGTCAAAAGAATTTTGATGATATTAAAAATTATCTCAGCAACCTCGCTACACTCACTATGCCCGTTGCAGATGGAACCCTACTCCTCTACCTTGCAGCTACTGGCTCTGCTGTCAGTGCAGTCCTTGTCAGAGAAATTGATTTCAATGGGAAGTTGGTGCATAATCGAGTCTATTTTGTATCCGAAGCCTTATCTGGAGCAAAAACAAGATATTCCGAGCTTGAGAAGTTCACTTATGCTCTGATAATGGCTTCAAGGAAATTACGACATTATTTTCTAGCACATAATGTAATTGTACCAACTTCGTATCCTTTGGGAGATATGATCCGAAGCAAAGATTCTACGGGAAGAATTGGAAAATGGGCTGTTGAGCTAGCACCCTTCGGCATCTCCTTCGTAGCAAGGACAACAATCAAGTCGCAAGTGGTGGTAGATTTTGTGGCAGAGTGGACTCCATATGCAATATGGGCTCCAAGAGAAATCAAATGAAGGAATTTGGACCATATACTCCGACGGAGCTTTTCAAGCGTCCAGAGTAGGCATCGGAGCAGTAATAATTTCGCCTTCAGGGCAAAGCGCAATGTACTCCACAAGGATCAACTTTAAGTCCACCAATAATATAGCGGAGTATGAAGAAATTTTGTTAGGACTTCGAAAAGCGCATGCTTTGGGTGCTACAAGAGTTGTTATTAAAACATATTCTCAAATTGTACCAGGGCACGTTGATAAAAGTTTTCAAGTCCGTCATCCAAAGGTAGCAAATATTTGGAAGAGGTCCGTAAGATCGAAGCAGCATTCAAAGGGATTTCCATCTGAAGTATACCAAGAGCTGAAAATGTGCAAGCTGATACCTTAGCGAAAGCTGCAGCCGGAGCTATTGACATTCCAGAAGGAGCCTTTTACGAAGAGCTGACTCTGCCTTTGGTGCCACAAATTCCTCCTGCGGAAGTTCTTTGTATTCCAAGCACTGACTGACGGACTTCAATCATGGAGTTATTGCAAGGTGAAGAAAATTTGCCCGAAGGACCACAACTTTCGAGGCTGAAGCTAAGAGTTCAGAATTATCATGTAATCAACGGTATTCTCTACAAGGCCAGAGTATGTTCCCCCCTACTCCGATGTATATCTCAAGCCGAAGGTCAAGAGATACTCCGAGAAATTCATGAAGGCCTTTGTTGTAGCCATCTGCCCCCCCAGGCTTTAGCAGGAAAAACTCTTTGCTAGGGGCTTTATTGGCCTACAATAGTGGCTGATGTGGAGAGCTTAGTCCGCACTTGCCAAGGTTGTCAATGGATGGGAAGACGAAGTCATCGTCCGCCAACGACTCTTCAAGTCATTGCTCCAGTTTGGCCCATGGCCAGATGGGGCATGGATCTCATTGGCCCCTTCCCAGTAGTAAAAGGAAATTTCACAATGGTAGCAATTGAGTATTTTTCCATGTGGGTCGAAGCAGAACCCCTCACAGCTATCACTTCGAATAATGTACAAAAGTTCTTTTGGAAAAATATTATATGCAGATTCGGAGTGCCTCGACATCTCACAGTCGACAATGGGACACAGTTTGATGCGGAGCCCTTCAGAAAGTTTTGCGAAGATCTTGGCATACAAATATGCTTTGCAGCTGTGCGCCATCCTCAATATAACGGAGCTGTCGAAAGGGCTAATGGTAATATTCTATCAGGGCTGAATCGAAGAATAGTAGGGTTAGCAAAGGGGCCGTGGACCGAAGAACTCCCGAAGATTTTATGGTCCATTCGGACCACTCAAACAAGGTCCACAGGTTTTACTCATTTCATATTATTATTAGGAGATGAAGCTATGGCACCGACAAAACTTAAAGGAGGATCTCTTCGCACCACCGAACCTGAAATAGAAGGAGAAAGGCAAGCTTCACTTGATTTAACAGAAGCGACAAGGCTTCGAGCTATGGCTAATTTGTCGAAATATCAACAGCAAACAAAGACTTGGTATGACCCGAAGGTTAAGCTCAATGAACTTAAACCAGGTCACTTAGTTTTGCGAAGCATCATAGCACTAGGGAAATTAGGAAATAAGTGGGAAGGTCCATATATCATTCTACGTTCAGGACGCCCTGGTTCTTTTAACCTAGCTAATTTAGAAGGCAAAGAGTTAAAGCATGCCTGGCATGCGGAGCACTTAAAGCGATATTTCGCATAGGGGCTCCTTGTAATCATATGTAAACAACTTCTGAATAAATAAAGTTCATGATTCATATAATGCCTACCTCTCAAACACTTCATACTTCTAGTGGACGCACTGGAGGAACGAAGTTGGCTGTGAGGGAAGTGTCATTCATTTGAACCAATTTTGTGGACTTCGAACCACTAGTTCAAAGCTTCCGACGAGGTGAGAAAGTCACAGAAAAACGGATTACAAGCCACCGGCTTGAAAGCATCCGTAAAAAGAGTCCAAAGAGACCAAATGATACGGATTCTAGGCTCCGTCTTGAAAGCATCCGTAAAAAGAGTCCAAGGAGACCACTGTGCGAATTCCGAACCACTGGTTTGATAGCATTCGCAAAAAGAGCCGAAGGAGGCAAAACAAAACAGACTTTGAGCTAATAGCTTAGAACGTCTGTAAAAAGAGTCCAAAGCGACCAATTGTTTTGGATGCTAAGGTATCCGAAAAAAGAGTCCGAAGTGACTATATTCAAACAAAAAGGTACTAAGTTACTAGTTTTCAGACTTCGAGTTAATAGAATCGAAGACATTTTTCAAGATCTTAGTCAATCTCTAAGTTGATAAGGGGCTCTAAGCCTCTAAAATTGTACTCCTAACTAAAGTTATTTTCATTGCGCGTAACCAATTTCGACCAAGTTTCGAAGTTGCTTACACCCAAAGAGGGGCTGGGAAGTAGGGAGACAATTTTGAAATGTTCATCTTTATCATTCAAACAGATTACATTACATCATGAAAAGTCTGTATCTATACCGAGAAGGAAACGAAGACCTCTTTGATTCCTAGAACTACCACTAAAGCTAGAGTGACTAGTTCTGGAGCCGGGAGTTTTAATAACTTTACGTTTAACTCTTTTCCCTCCTTTCGAATCTTGGAAATCCTTTTGTTCCTGCTGAAGTTCAGCCCAAGTTCGAAGTCGCTCGGGGCTTCTTTACTAGCTTCGAAGTTGTTTAGAACTTTTCTTTACTTGTTCTTCAGCAGTATTTTCTTCTTCGGACCATTTAACGTCTTCAGAAGATGAAGGTTCTATGTTAACTTCTTTTTCCTCTTCTTTAATGTAAGATAATATATCTTTGCATATTTTGGGCGCAATTCCACCAGAGCTTTCTCGAGGAATTGAAAATCGAGGGCGTTTGTGAGGTCTTAAAGTTTCGAAGGTAGCCCATAGCAGGCGAAGCTCTTCGTTAACCTCTAGCACTTTGAGATCATCCATAAAAGGTTGGAAAGCCTAAAAACATTTCCAAATAAGTCTTTTCATTCATAAAAGATAAAAACATAAACTTTTACATATTCGGGGCCCTAAACAAAACTAGACCTTCGGGTCTGGTGGGGGCTGGCTGCTCGAAGCCTGCGACTGAGCTTGCTTCTGGTGAAGTCCTTCATCAATCCAAGCCTTGATCGCTGATCAACCTTCGGCTGTCCAAGACGCTTGGAAGGCTTTCCAAGCTACAGCTACATCGTTGGAAGGGTTTAACAGCCGGTTGTCGTCGAAGATAATGGGAGCCGCCCCTGAGTCTGGTGCTACAGATAGCCCTAGATCCTCGTAGTAGCAAAGTACTCCGAGAGAAGCCACTTGGCCGGAGATTTCTCCATACCGAATGCCTGCCGTCTTCATCATCTTCGCTGCTGCTTGGATCATCTTCAATCTTTGTAGCAAAGGGATGTCACCAGTTGAAGGTAAGGTCCAAGAAGTACCGAAGTATTCCAAGATGCCCCAAAGGTTGTCCATGGTCTCTAAAGCTATCTCCTCGAACTTCACCTTGTTTTTGGACAAAATATCCCTTGATGAAGACAACTCGTCTATCAAAGAGGATAGCCTAGCTGCCTCCGTAACCAATGAGTTCTTCTGACCGAGCAAGTTGTTGGCCTCTTCCATTAACTTCGCCTGCTCCTCCCGGAGCTTGACCAGCTCAGCCCCCGTGGTCATTTGCTCTGTTCGTAGTTTTTCTACTTCAGCCCGAAGCATGATTTGTTCAGCTTTGAGCTTCCGATTAGCAGCTTCCAGCCAAGTCTGGCTTTCCTTTCCGCTGCTACCATCTCATCCAAGCTGGAAGTTCAAATTTCGGAGCTGACAAGACTCCCTTGGAGAGCAGTTATCTTCTCCTTAAGACAATTGTATTCCCGCTCATTTGAAACAGCCATAGCTCGAGCCAAGACTATTTGCTGCGAAGGAAAAAGCAATGTGAGTAAACTATTAACATGTTGAAACTAACTCTGTTATTGTAGATACTTCGTACCTGATATGCTGCCTGTTCCAAGGCTGCATCTAACTCTGACCCCTCGGCTTCCCCATGTTTAGTCACCAAGTCAGTCTCCCTGACTTCATGATTAGCTCGAGACAAAGGCTCTAGCAGAGTCCGAAGCCTAGTTCTTCGCTCTAGAAAAGGAGCTAGGAGGCGGAGCATTGACAAGGCTCTTTGATTGTCTTCGTTGGGAGAAGGGCCGGAGTGCAGTGCCGCATCCCCGGAGACCTCGGTGGATTGGCCCCTTCCGTGGACTGGCCTCCATCTGTAGATTCCAACGGGGTTAATCTAGAGTTCTGAGTAGGACAAGGATCCACTTCAGAATTGACTTTGGAGATGTTGAGGTTTCAGGCGCAGTCTTCGCGGCAGGGGTCATCTCCATGGGGGTTGATCCTGTAAAATCAAAGGTATTATGTATTTCATAATTTTGCAGGACACGAAAAGAAAGGTATTCTACTGAGGCTTACCTTCGACATCCTATCGACGAACGGGTATGGGACTGCTCGAAGGCTCAAATGCCCCTTCGTAGCCTTCCTCGGATTCAGAGTTGGGAACCGAAGGATTAGCTACTAAAATCTCTCCTAGAACAACAGTTATCACTTCGTCCGTAGCTGAAGCTTGATCATTTGCTACCTCGACTCCGCCTTCTTCAGCGGCAGGGGCCTCTTGGCTTGGCAGGACATTCGAAGTCTCTGCCTACTCGAGGTTGTCTTGCGTAGTCGGCACGGCTGCTGTGTCGCCTGTAGACGGGACTTCAACATCTACCTGTGCCTCTTCATCTTCGGTAATAAGGTCTATTAAAACCCTTTGAATTTCCTTGTAACCTTCTTCTTTAGATGAATCTGAAGACGAAGTAGTAGACTTGGAAGGCACCACAAACTTCGGTTTACGAGCCAACTTTTTCACGGGAGTCTTGGCTGGCGCCGAAGTGCCAGCTTCAGGTTTCCTCTTATTCGGACCAGGCTCAGAAGTGCCCCAGTCCGGAAGGGAGGGAGCGTCAACTCCGAGTACGCTCCATACCTGGTTGAATCGCTCCCAACTGCCTACCAGTTTTACCCTCCATTCTTTCTCAGCAAGAGTAGGGGCTCCGAGGATCTTTTCTGAAGCCCGTATGACTTGCTCCGAAGTCAAGGAGGCGTGTGGAGCTGAAAGATAAGTTTTTATCTCAGTTATACCATTTTTTATGAAATTATCATATCTGAGACATTTTGCAGTTTTTGAAGTTACATGCAGAGCTCGAAGAGATTTTTCGGAGTCCACCCTCCGGATTCTCTTCAAAGTTAACAGGCCAATTGGCCATCAAAGGCAGAATCTGGAGCCCGATGAACTCCTCCGCTAAGTCCCGCATACTCATGCGATGACTTATTGCTTGTAGCAGATTGAGGCGAGCTTCGAGCTGGCCAGGGTTTGGATGAACTTTGGCTTCCCTTTGGAAATGTATGTCTTGCAGAGTTCCGGCCAAACTGCTATCCGCTCCCACTTCGGCATAAAACCACTGAAGAATCCAATCCGTGTACCATATGGCATTGATGGCCTTGGCCGTAAATCGAATTTGGAACTCGTCTCGGAGCCTGAAGTTGATGCTGCTGAAGGCAACTACGATATTCTCTCCTCTAGAGCCCTGGTAGGTCTTCGGTTGGCAGGAGGCCTTGTGAAGCGCTGTGAAGATTTCTGCTCTTCCTTCGCAACCTTCGGCTCGCAACGCCCACTCGAAGATTGCAAGACGCGCTATGGCGTTCGGAGAGAGTTGAGGAAGGGTGACGTGGAAAAGCTCCAATACCTCCGATAAGAAGTTTACTGCAGGAAGCTCTAACCCCGCATTGAAGAAGGCTTTGAAAACAACCACTTCTCCAGGCCGAGGCGAGGGGATCGATCCTAACCGGGTGCACGGATCTTGACTCCCGGGATAATCTTTCCTGCAACTGCTGTTGTGATCGTCTTCTTCTTGCAGGTTGATGGCCCCAATTTGTAGGATTGGTCTGAGTACTTGGAGGAAGCCGAGAGGAGGTCGTGGGGGCCGGCTTGTGGGGGATTCCCCGCAAGCGCTGCCATTTCTGCCACTGCCATGGCTTGCTGCCTGGCCAAGGTCGAGGCTGTTCCGGGAGCCTTGAAGCTTGTCTTCGCCATCGAACAGAACGAGAAGCTTGGAACTAGAGCTCTGGAGGCTAAATGAGGGATTGCGTGAGAATAGTGGGAAAAGTATCTCGAATGTCTCTTGCTACTCTATTTATAGCCCGAACTCACGATTTTTTACCGTTCATACTCGACATTCCGTCTTCTGTACCGTTATTATTTCCAAAATTAAAGCAACATTATAGCTTATTCTGAAAGGAAAAAGATAACGACTATTTTTCTGAGTCTAACGGTCTTTTCAGCTTCGCAGAAATTGACTTCGGAGCTGTTCGAATAAGACCTTCGCTTGGAAATTGATTCAAAGTTTCTAAATTTTTGAATACTTCCAAGGTTGATAAATTTTATTAACCCCTGCACATGATTATTTTTCTTGAGTATACTGCTCTCCTAACTTTCCAGATCACTCAGAGAAGCATATTCGAGGGGCTAGTGTTGGGGGAAAATACTTCATCCTCAGGGTCTCTACAGCAATAAGACAAAGCCAATCTACTAAACCGAAGTTCCAGTATTAACTCCAGTTTAGTACATGATCAAGCTCGAAGAATCCGTGCAGACTTCTGTTCGGAGTATGACTTCGAAGGTTGAATCTTCAGAGAGCTTATCTGCCAGCGAGGATGGAAGACTTATCTTCTTTCTAATTAGATTAGTCTTTTACCATTTTAACCCTATTAGGGTACCGAATAGTTTCCACTACGTCGGTTGTAATTGAGGGGTAAAAAGGTCTTTTCCTTAAGATTTTTACCTATAAATACCCCCTTCTTACCCTATAATAAGGATCGAATACTCAATTATTCAATACACAACTTCGAACTACTTCGAGCTATTATCCAATTCGGAGGCTTGAAATAGTCCGCTTTACAAACACTTGTTTGTTAGTTCTTAATCTCCGAAAACCTGTTAGCGTAATCTTTTACGCCAACAGGCACTTAGTTTTGAGTAGAGAAATCAAAGCTAGCCCAACACAGATAAGCGCATTGCAAAGAATGGCTCCACCAAAAAATCTGAAGGAGGTCCAGAAGCTGATAGGACGACTCAGAGCCCTCAGTAGATTCCTAGCCAGATCAGCCGAATGAAGCCTTCCAATTTTTAAAGCTCTAAAAGGGTCCGAAAGTTTCAAGTGGACGTCGGAGTGCCAGAAGAGCTTCGATGGCATTAAAGATTATCTCAGAAATCTGTCAACACTTACTATGCCCCTCCCAGAGGAAACTCTCCTTCTTTATCTTGCAACAGTGGGCTCCGCAGTAAGTGTAGTACTGGTTAGGGAAGTTGAACTTAAAGGAAAACTGATGCAGAACCTAGTCTACTTCGTCTCAGAAGCTTTGTCCGAAGAAAAGACAAGATACTCCGAGCTCGAAAAATTTGCTTATGCTTTGGTAATGGCCTCGCGGAAGCTAAGGCATTACTTCTTAGCACATGATCTCATCGTTCCTACCTCGTATCCCCTTGGTGATATGCTTCGGAGCAAAGATTCTACGATTAGGATCCGAAAATGGGCTGTCGAGCTAGCCCCTTTTGGTATTTCCTTCATGGCGAGAACAACTATCAAGTCCCAAGTCATAGCTAACTTCGTGGCCGAGTGGACTCCATCCGTAGTCTAGGCTTCAGAAGACACCTCTGAAGGTCTATGGACAATTTTTTTCTGATGGAGCCTATCAGGCATCTGGTGCCAGAGATGGAGCTATGATAATATCGCCATCGGGGCAGAAGGCCATGTATTCTGCAAGGCTCAACTTTAAGACCACCAACAATATCACAGAGTACGAAGGGATCCTGCTAGGCCTCCGAAAGGCAAAGGCACTTGGAGCAGCAATGATTATAATAAAAATAGATTCCCATGTTGTCGCAGGGCATGTTGACAAAAGCTTTCAAGATAGGAACCCACATCTTGCAAAGTATTTAGAAGAAATCCGCAAGACCGAAGTAATGTTTAAAGGATTTTATGTTCGAAGTATCCCTCGAGCAGATAATCAACTTGTAGACATTATAGCGAAGGCTGCGGCCGGAGCATTGGACGTCCCGGAGGGCATTTTCTACGAAGAACTCATCAAGCCTACGGTGCATCAATTACCCTCCGTAGAAGTCCTTTTCATCCCAGTCGCCAATTGGCGGACTCCGATAATGGATGTTTTGCAAAACAGCGCAGTCTTGTCAGAAGGTCCGGATTCCCGAAGGTTGCAAGCAAGGGCTCAAAATTATGAGCTTGTCAACGGAATATTGTATAAAGCCGAAGTTTTTTCTCCCCTACTCCGATGCATCTCACAACCCGAAGGCCAAGATACACTTCGGGAGATTCACGAAGGCTTATGTGGACGCCATCTAGCCCCTATGCTCTAGCAAGAAAGACACTGCGACAGGGGCTCTATTGGCCAACAATTGTAAGAGATGCGGAAGACTTAGTTCGAACCTGCCAAGGGTGCCAGTGGATGGGTAGACAGAGCCACCGTCTGCCAACACCTCTTCAAGTTATTGCCCCGGTATGGCCAATGGTGCGATGGGGAATGGATCTCATCAGCCCTTTTCCAATGGCAAAAGGCAGCTTGAAGTTTGCAGTGGTAGCAATCGAATATTTTTCTAAATGGGTCGAAGCTGAACCCCTAACTGCTATCACTTCAAGAAATGTGCAAACATTCTTTTGGCAGAATATCATATGCAGGTTCAGAGTGCCAAGGGAGTTAACTGTGCATAATGGCACTTAGTTCAAAGCTGAGCTCTTTAGAGAGTTTTGCGAAGGACTGGGCATCAAGTTATGCTTCGTAGCTGTTCATCATCCCCAATCCAACGGAGCCGTCGAGCGAGCCAATGGAAATATTCTCTCCGGTTTGAATCGCAGGATTGTTGGGTTGGCTAAAGGGCTGTGGATCGAAGAGATCCCTAAGATTCTATGGTCCATTCGGAGACGAGGCCATGACTCCTACGGAGCTCAAAGGTGGACCCCTCCGCGTAGTGGAGCCTAGAAATGAAGATGAAAGAAACACTTCGCTAGACTTGTCAGAAGAAACAAGGCTTCGAGCTGTCGCCAATCTAACGAAGTACCAAGACCAAACGAAGGCATGATATGACCTGAAGATTAAAGTGAATGAGCTTAAACCAGGTCATTTGGTATTGTGAAGTGTAATAGCTCCGAGGAAGCTAGGAAATAAATGGGAAGAACCATATATTATCCTATGCTCAGGGCGCCCGGGTCGTTTAAATTTGCTAATTTAGAAGGGGAAGAGTTGAAGCATGCATGGCATGCAGAGCACCTTAAACGTTATTACGCTTATGGACTCCTTGTAATCATTTGTAAAAGTACCTTTCTAAATTAAATAAAGATGGAGGTTCAAATTATGTTTACTCTTCAAATATTCCTTACTCCTGGTGGACACATCAGGGAACGAAGATGCTTGTGGAGGTAAGCATCTTTCAAGGAACCCAGCAAATGGCCTTTGGGACCATTGGTTCAAGGATTCCATAAAAGAGCCGATGGTGGTCAGCCTACGGATTCCAAGCTCTGGCCTGTTAGGATCCGTAGAAGAGTCTAAGGACTTTAAAAGAATAGATTTCCGGCCTCCGGGTTCGAAGCATATGTAAAAGGAGCCGAAGGTGGCCAGCCTATGGATTCCAGGCTCTGGCTTGTTAGGATCCGTAGAAGAGTCTAAGGACTTTAAAAGAACAGATTTCTGGCCTCTGGGTTCTAAGCATCTATAAAAAGAGCCGAAGGTGGCCAACCTACGGATTCTAGGCTTCGACCTGTTAGGATCCATAGATGAGTCTAAGGACTTTAAAAGAACAAATTTCCAGCCTCCGAGTTTGAAGCATTTGTAAAAAAGCTGAAGGTGGCCAGCCTACGTATTCTAGGCTCCGGCTTGTTAGGATCCGTAGAAGAGTCTAAGGACTTTAAAAGAACAGATTTCCGGCCTACAGGTTCGAAGCATCGGTAAAAAAGCCGAAGGTGGCTAGCCTACGGATTCCAAGCTCTGGCTTGTTAGGATTCATAGAAGAGTCTAAGGACTTTAAAGGAATAGATTTCTGGCCTACGGGTTCGAAGTATCTGTAAAAGAGTCGTAGGTGACCAAGCAATAAGGTTTCAAGGCTGCAGCCCAATGAAACACTTTTAAAGTCCTAAGCGACTGCTTTTGGAGATTACAAGTGCAAACTTAGCTCCGAAACTTATAAACATCATAATACGAATGTACATTTTGAAGAACTTTATGAAAGAGTGAAGTATGATTACCAAGTGTTGTGTGAAGCATCAGGTTGTTATATCAATCATTGTGTCCAACGGACCCTATCGCAACGCGTACGGTCCCCCACCCACGAGGGGTAGGGGAGTAAGGAACAGTCAAGAGATGCTTCCAAAACAAATCATATTAATTGAATAATCATATTGTATTACATAAAGAGAAATTTTGGTCTAAGCCTAGATATAAACGGAGACCCCTCCGACCTCTAGAGCTATTTCTAAGACCACCTCGGTCTTCGGAACTCGGAGTCTTCAAAACATTCCTCTTGGTCTGAGTGCTTTTCTTCTTCGAAGCTCGTAGTTTTTTCTGCTCCTCTTGAAGTTCAGCCAGGACAAAAGTCTTTTGGAGCTAGCCTCCACCGGGTCTTCGACTTGGTACTTCGAGTCAGACCAATCTACGTATTCGGAGGACGAAGATGCTACTTCCTTATCCTCTTCCTTAATATAAGCTAAGACTTCACGATGGACTTCAGGTGCTATTTCCCCTTGATCTCCCCGAGGAACAGAGAAGCGTGAGCGTCGGTAGGGCCTTAAGCCTTCGAGGACAGCCCACTGCCGGCGGAGCCCTTCGCTAGGCTCTAGTACTTCGAAGTCGAGTTCCAAAGTGCATAGCAAAACCTAAGAATAAACACCCCAAAAAATCCTCGTTTATAAACTTTTCATTCATTAATATAAAGGGCTTTACAAGATTTCTTGTACATGCTTAAGCACCCTATAAAGCTAAACCTGCGGGTTGGCTGGCGGAGCAGGTGAGGTTGGAGTCGGCGAAGTCAGAGCTAGAGGCTTCGTCTGAGCTTGCTTCTGCCGGCGAGCCTCATTGATCAAAGCTTCCGCTGTAGCTTTGTGGTCCGTCTTCCAGATCACTCGGAAAGCTTCCCAAGCAAAAGCTGCATCCATAGAAGGATGCAACAAGTCTACATCGGTGAAGCCGGTAGGCATTGAACCCCCTACCAGAGCAACAAAAATCCCAAGGCCTTCGTCATGACGAAGGACTCCAATTCGGGCTACCTGCCCGGAGATCTCTCCGTAGCGAATCTTGGAGCCCTTCATCAACTTTGTTGCCGCTTGGATCATCCTCAGCTTCCGCTCGAGGGGCTCACTCGCCATAGCTGAAGACGAATGGCACATCATGCCAAAATATTCCAAGGTGCCCTGGAGGGTGTCCATGGTCTGTTCAGCAATGGCAGTGTGCTTCGTTTCCGCCGCCTCCAGCTCAGAAGCAGAAGTAGAAACTTCGGCTATTCTTGATAGCAGAGTGCTCTTCTGGGATAGCGCTTGTTGGATCGAGTCTTGGAGCTCCACAAGTTGTGCACTGGAATCTGCTGCTGCTTGCCGAAGCTTCTTGACCTCCGCCCTAAGCACCACACGCTCGGCTTTGATCTCTTGGACCGAAGCCTTGAGTGCAGTGTTGCTCTATTGCTCAGCCCGGAGTGCTTTGTGGGTGATGGCCATGGCCCTCCGCTCCTCGAGGAGCTCCTCCGCCAGTTGCTGTGTTTTGTCCTCAGAGCCTTTGATGGCGGACTGGAAGGTGGTAACATTCCTCTTGAGTCGATTAGCTTCGAGCTCATTGGAAGTCGCTGCCACTCTAGCAAGGACGAATTGCTGCAAAAAAGCAAAGTGAGTACAAAGTAATTTCATTAATTAAATACACTTACTGTATGTTGCATACCAGAAGGGCAGTCCTTTCGAGGGCCAAATCGAGCTCCGGTGCTCTGGCTTCGCTCAAGACAGAGACCAGTTCGGAGCTCGTGACCTCTTGGCATTTATCTGCCAAGGGTTCCAGAAGCATTCAGAGCTCTATCCGTTGCTCCAAGAATGGAGCCAGCAGAGGAAGCCAGGACAGGGCCCGACGGTCATCTACCGCAAGCTCCTCCTCCTAGTTGCTCGCCGAAGGGTCATTGGAGGAGGGCATCACCGTCAAAGCAGGGAGGGGGCTGAAGCTCGTCATACTCTTGCCCCTCCCTGGCACAAAAGCTAGAGCTAGTACTTCGGCTAGAGTAGATCCTCCTTCAATCGTTGTCCCCTCGGTCAGATTTACTTCGCCCGAGATAGCTCCGGTCGTCGGAGCCACTGCACTAGCCGGAGCCTCAACTCCGAGTGAAGCCGAAGCTCCACCGGTGGTCGGAGCCATGCCGCTTCTCGATGCACCTACTAAAGCTAAGGTATTCATTGAATATTTGTTGTATGGTAATCATTGCAGGAATTTCAAAGGCAAAGCTTCGAGGTATACCTTCGTCCACCCCTTGGGGGGGAATTTTGGGGTCCTCCAGAACTTCGTACATCCAAAGATATTCTTCGAGGTCATCCCCCAAAGTTTGCTCCGGTGCAGTCACTGCCGATGTCCCAACCACCGGCACTACTACTCCGGCCATGGGTGAGTTAGGAATTGCTAACCCAAGTTTTGAGCTGGCTGCGGTAGGCTCGGAGGAGTGTGCTGCATCAGCTACCGCAGCTTCCTGGGGGGATCTCCGGCTATGGCTGGAGACTCGTCCTCGCTATCTTGCAGAAGGTAGTCTTTAAGGGCCTTCCCCATCTGGACGTTGGAATCCTTTTCTTCTGAGCCCTTCGAAGAGGAGCTCTGAATGTCCAGAGAGGAAGGCGAATATATCGGAGATGCTTGAGGAGGAGGCTTCATTGTCTTCTTCCCCTTCTTGACGGGGGTCTTGGCGACCCTTTTTGAGGGCTCAGCGGTGGTTTTCCTTTTATGGGGGGCCACTCCAATTGAGTCGAAGTCTGGCAGAGGAGGAGGCTCCATCCCAAGAGCACTCCACACCGTGTTGAAGTGCTCCCAGCTTCCCACCAGCTCCACCCTTCACTACTTCTCCACCATTGTAGGGGCTCCGAGCACCCGTTCAGTGGCTCTTGCAATCTGTTCTGGAGCTAGCGCCAAAGGAGCCACTGAAAAGAGGTAGCATTCCATTAAGTATGTTATCTGGTTTCTAATGTGTTAATGCAGAAAATGCGAAGACTTACCTAGGCTTCGAAGCTCCCCCTCCAAAGCATTTTGAAATACAATCGGCCAATCAACTCTGAGAGGCGGGATCTGGAGGGCGATGAATTCCTCCGCCAAATCTCGCATGCTCATACAGCTGGCTACCGAAGAAAGTAACCCAAGCCGCGTTGAAAACAAGCTTGGGTTCGGAGTAACCTCGGCTTCCTTCCGGTACCAAATTTCTTGAATGAGCCCTATGAGGCTGGAATCCTCTCCGACTTTGGCGTAGAACCACCGGAGGATCCAGTTGGTGTACCACCGATCATTGATGGCCTTCGCCGGGAAATGCTGCGCGTACTCCTTCCGAAGTTGGAAGTTAACACTTCCGAACACCTGTTAACACCTTGGTGTCTCCCGGTCCGTCTTGTGGCTTTGGTTGGCAGGAGGCTTCATGAGTGGAGGCAAAGACCTCTGATCTCCCTTCGCACCCTTCTACCCAAAGGGCCCATTCGAAGATGGCCAGTCTTGCTATGGCATTGGGGGACAACTGCGGCAAGGTAATGTGGAACATGTCTAGTACCTCTGCCAGAAAGTTGATCGCAGGAAGTCCTAGTCCGGCTTCAAAGAAAGCCTCAAAGACCACCACTTCTCCGCTCTACGGCTTCGGGGTCGTCTCTGTTCCAGGGACTCGAGTCCTTATTCTGGGGCCCAGCTTCCTGTTCACCGCTTCCTCGATGGAGTCCACTGTACTCGCCGATTGCCCGAGGATAAAGCTCTGCGGCAATGGCTTCTTGGACGGTGGGCGGAGCTCCCGAGGGTTCTTTGGCCAAGAACTCCCTGGAGCTCCCGCCATGGCCGCCGCTGCTGATGCCGCCCATGCTTGCCTTTGTGCCAGGGTCCCCATCGTGGCCGACACTATTGCGATGGTCCTCGCCATTGGTTGGTTGCTTAGGAGGTTGGGGAAAGTTGAGAGGTTGAAGAAAGGAAGCTTAGAAGCAAAGCTCTGTAAAAAATTCCGATGAGCTTCGGCTCCCTCTTTTATAGCCGTTCCACTAGTTACTGCATTTCGAACATGTGTTCACATTGCAGGCCCGACTTCTATCACTGACAGGTGGGGCTAGAAGGTAAAAAGGTGTGAACCCGCGGTAAAGTTTTGTCCGTTACTTTTTCTAGGAGCCTAACTGTCTACTTGAAGGGTAACGACTCAAAATTAACGGCTCTTCACAATGCTTCGCTTCTGCAACAGTTCATTTCCATGCAAAGCGTTCACACGGGGGTCCTAGTTCGAAGCTATCATCGGACATACTTCGATGTCGAAAACACTTCGAATAATTGTAATACCTTCAAATTTTTCTAAGTCCCTGAATATGAAAATATTTATTGCGTATACTGCTCTCCTGCTATACAAGTCAAATTGGAGATGCGTATTTGAGGGGCTACTGTTGGGGGGAAATACTTCATCCCCAGGGCCATTAAGATTAAAAGGCAAAGACAATTTATGCAGCTTTAGGACAGAAGCTTGCCCGAAAGTTGATGAAGTTTCCGAGCCGAAGGGTCCTCCGAACCCCGGTTCGAAGGTACCCTCCGAAGACTCCGTCTCTACAGTGGGAAACAGCAAGACTGACGGGACGTCTGCCTTATCTATCTTCTTCGAATACATTTTACTATTTTAGCCCTATTCGGGGTACCAGGATAGTTTCTACTATGTCGGTTGTAATTGAGGGGTAAAAAGGTCTTTTCCTTAGAGTTTTTATCTATAAATACCCCCTTCTCACCTTGTAATAGGCATCGAATACTCAGATATTCAATACACAACTTCGAACCACTTCGAGCTATTATCCTATTCGGAGGCTTGAGATAGTTCACTTAACAAACTCATTGTTTGTTAGTTCTTAATCTTAGAGAACCTGTTAGCGTAATCTTTTACGCCAACAGTGACCTTTAGTAGTGGCCAACACTATAGCCAAATTGACTTTATCCTCACAACAAGAGAGGATAAACAGGCATGCTTGGATTGCAAGGTAATTCCAAGGAATGTGTTATTTCTTAACATAAGTGTTGGTGCGTTTTTTGGTCACACTTTGACACAAGCGTGGCGTGGGAGATCTGCTTAACTCCAATACAACTCCTGATGAGGACATCCCTACCAATGATACAACCATACATGAATACCAAGATCCAATTATTCGAGTTCGAGCACGGCGATTAAATCTCCAGGTCAATTCGTTTCTAAGTATCTTAGTATATTATTTTGGAAATAAATTACTACCTAATATTATTATTATTGTTAGGAACCATGGAGATGATGCAAATAACTTAGAGATAAACAAAAAGTTGGAGAAGAACCAGGAAGGACGTCCAAGCCAATTTGAGAGTCCAATCCAACTACAATTCGTGTCTAACTCAGATTCCAGGAGCAGCGTGCACTAAAATCATCGCCCAGGCTATATACAGACTCCGTTTTTGAGGTTCCACCCAAACACAGAAAGATAACTTCATAACCTTTCCAATGCCGCTAGTTTCATCTCAAAATTCATTATATATCAATGGGAATCATCAAAATAAGATAGTCCAGAATCTGTCAGCATGCTATTTTCTGCGTTATTGGGTCTTTGTGTCGTGTATCCAGTTGAGCCCATTAGGGGTGCGTCCCAAACTACTATATAAGGTGTTTCTACAGCCATCTAAGGTTTTTGGGTTTAGTTTACACGTTGCTTTGATAGCCGCCGCTTCACCGGATTTGTAAGTGAACCCCAACTCGCAGATTCCAATAGAATTTTAATTCGATTGCGTTTTCTGCGTTCTAGCTTGTGTTCTTTGATTCACAGGCAAGGATTAGCCTTCTTGTTGAGGTCAATCAGGATGTGCTTGGTTGATAACCAACAGAGCAGTGATGTAGCAATTGTCAGGGCCGATCTCGTGGATCGGAAGCCGGATCGTCAATGTCGAGTTCTCCACAAATCGTTGTTTATCCCTCACCTAATGGAAGATCATGCACCCCCTCCTCCATCAAGTGGTATCAGAGCTTATTTTACCGTCAATTTTGTGTATCTTAGATTAGATTTATTTCATATTCATCCCATAGTCCACGAAAAATCCAACAAAAAAATTGTAGTCGTAGGTTTTCCCCAATCCAAGACAATCCCTAGCCTTTGCACGTTTTGGTTTCAGAGTCCATAGTATTGAGTTTGTGTCCTTGGTCATGTCCAGTTGATGGTTAGTATTGTGATCCCTTTTTCTAAATCCTTTATACTAGCCACCACCCATAAATCCCCTTTGATTTGCAATTCGCATCCGAACTAGAACCTCAAAACCCTGATTCAGACTACCTTTGATAAAACAGTCATATCTTTTGAATACGGACTCCGAATAAGGCAAATAAATATATTTTCCAAATCTACAGAAAAAGTTAGATCTAAGTTTTCCTAGCAAGCTAGGTTGACCGATTTTAGTTTTTCCAAATTCGGCCGGAAAGATCGAGTTTTCCAGCCCCGAAGTTTCTTACGCAGATTTTTCAGCTCATCTTTATTTACCTACATAGCACTTCTTTGCAGCAAAATTGTATCACATCTTCTTGGTTTGTCTTCTTTGTGCTCCTAATCAGAAAAAATAAGTGTAAAAAAAGAGTTCAAAAAAGAGAGTTCAAAAAAGAGAGTTCAAAAATATCGAAAAAAGAGAAAAATATCAAACAAAGGGGAGCCCTTAGGGACAAGGTTTGAAGATATTAGTGTAGTGTGGTGCTATTTTTGGTACTGTTTTGTGCTGATTTTGTCAATACATAAGTCATCCTTTGAGCCTTAAGCACTCTCTCATATAAGCCTTGTTGTCATAGGGATCACATTCAGACCAACAATTAGTACGAGTACTCTGGACACTTATTTAATATTACTATCTATTTCTGAATCTTGTTCCACCAAATAGAATACTCTTGTTTAACCGCCTAGAGTCCACATATATACTTCTGATCGGTGCAGCTTGAGTCTTTGCAATCGTATACCACTCTCTTTGGAAGTCACCACCAGTCAAGAATTGTGCCATGACTAAGATTGTGCCATCCACTGCCCTGTGATGGTAAGAACCTTATAAGATTGTGGTAATATGCTTGAGTGTGAGCGAGAGCACCTTCCACTACCTAATAGTTGATAGGGCTAATATTTTTTCCTAGTGTTTTTCCTTTTCTACTAACCATGGTAGGTATGGGAGGTACGACAAATTATAATCATGGTAACAATGTTTCTTCTATCAAAAGTAAGTTTACCATCCCATCTTTCATGGTGAATATGATGCTGAAGAATACCTAAATTGGGAGATGACCGTAGAGCATAAATTTAACTTATATCTAGTTCCCAAACAACATAGAGTTAAACAAGCAACTGGTATGTTTAAAAATCGTGCTTTAATCTGGTGGGAAGATATAAGTGAACTTCAATTACAATATGATACATGGGGTCATTTAAAAAGAGCTATGCATAGTAAATTTGTCTCTCCTTCTTATCATCGTGAATTGTCTATGAAACTACAATGCTTAGTTCAAGGTAACATGTCTGTGAGAGAGTATTATGCTGAGCTTTGAGAGAGCATGACCCGTTGTGGTGTTGTGGAGCACTCAGAGGACACGATGTGGTGCTTCTATGATGGATTGAGGCATGAGATTCAAGATATCGTTTATTATATAGAATTTAATACTCTTAGTCGTTTGTTCCATCTTACCATCATTGCAGAGAAAGAATTGCAGGAATGACAATACAAGGCAAGAGACTCCAATCCACCACGAGTGATGAGTACACCGGTACTAACCAAGACTTTCTCTTCTTCAAGTGTTCGTCATGCACCTGCACATGTACCTGCACAAACACCAGAAAGCATATGGTCTTCCATCTCTGCACGAGTTGAGGTGTCAGGTAAAAAGTCCTTACAGGTAACCGTTGAGGTTGTTTCATCAGCTGAAATAATAGAACACCCTTTGCAATTTGATAATGATGCACTTCACCATGATAGGACTAATAACTATACCGTTGTGCATGAGGATGTGAAATCTACTTTGTTACTTTTAACTTCTAATGAAATTGTTAAAGATGATATAGAGACGACAACTAATGAGAGCAAACAACTTGATATTAGATATGAAATTCAGCATAAAATCAAATTAAAAGATTCTTCTATCCTTGCACATAAAACTAATCAAACAAAAATTTATAGTCAAGATATGTGCTATGTTGTGATTTGTGAAACTGCTTATTATTCTCTTAATAATATAGTTTATACTTTGCCCCCCGTTATCACTAAGTATTTATCTCATATTAAGCTACATAAGTGTAAATTTGATATGCCTCACGAGTTTTTATCTTCTGTTGAGTTACATAACTATAAACTTGTCTTGACTCCCAAGTCTTGGGATAGTTCCACATTTAATGTTGCAGAATTGAAACCAACCATGGGAGCAAAAGATGAGTATGAGTCGAGGACGACTCTTTTTGAAGAGGGGGAGAATGATGAGAACATCACCAGTTAGGATAAGCTCATGATAGTGATAAAACAAGTTAAGGTGCATGCGTTCTATGTTATATTTAATTTTTATATATTTGAACCTCAGATGCTATACCATGAGATGCGTTCATTTTCAATTTCAGAAATACTTTCTTGGATCAATAGAAGGGATGAATGTATATGGAACTCTTGTATTATCATGGAAGTTGATTGGGGACCAATAGACGTTGAGTCGAGGATGACTCCAAATCAAGAAGGAGAGGATGATGAGGACATCCCTACCAATGATACAACCATACATGAATACTAAGATCCAATTATTCGAGTTCGAGCACGACGATTAAATCTCTAGGTCAACTCGTTTCTAAGTATCTTAGTATATTATGTAGGAAATAAATTACTACCTAATATTATTATTATTGTTAGGAACCATGGAGATGATGAAAATAACTTGGAGATAAACAAAGAGTTGGAGAAGAACCAGGAAGGACGTCCAAGCCAATTTGATAGTCCAATCCAACTACAATTTGTGTCCAACTCAGATTTCAGGAGCAGCGTGCACTAAAATCATCGCCCAGGCCGCATACGGACTACGTTTTTGATGTTCCACCCAGCCACGGAAAGATAACTTCATAACCTTTCCAATGCCACCATTTCATCTCAAAATTCGTTCTATATAAACGGGAATCGTCAAAACAAGATAGAGTCCAGAATCTGTCAGCATGCTATTTCTGTGTTATTGGGTCTTTGGGCCATGTATCCAGTGAGCCCATTAGGGGTGCGTCCCAAACTACTATATAAGGTGTTTCTACAACCATCTAGGGTTTTTGGGTTTAGTTTATGCGTTGCTTTGATAGCCGCCACTTCACCGGATTTGTAAGTGAAGCCCAACTCATAGATTCCAATAGAATTTTAATTCGATTGCGTTTTCTGCGTTCTTGCTTGTGTTCTTCGATTCACAGGCAAGGATTAGCCTTCTCATGGATCAGAAGCCAGATCATCAATGTCGAATTCTCCAAAAACCGTTGTTTATCCCTCACATGATGGAAGATCGGGCACCCCTCCTCGATCAGCTCCTACGTTCATAGAAAAAGGGTTTAAGGCGTGCCAATCAGTTTGACCCTGCAACTGATGAGGAGACAAAAAATATGATCAATAGCATAGCCTATCGGCTATCGAGCCGATGACCGTGATGAGGATGGGATATTCGTGGAATATCATGCCAATCAGCCATATGGCCGATGATCAGGGGTGAAGCAATCGGGTGAGCGTGCCATCGACCAATAAGATGGTCAATTTTACCACATGGGCCGATGAGTGCTTTTCCGATGGCGAATAAGATGTGGCATTGAAATGAAGATAATCTGTCGACTTGTACTCCGACAGAAATAAATAAAACATGCCAAATAACATGTCTATATCAGACCTAACCAAGACAGTAGCTAATCATGATGATCTTAATAATATATCAAAGTATCAGACATGCTTTATTTAGATGAACGGTATATAGCATGAAAAAGATACAATAGCAAGATATGTCAAACTTAATCGATGAAGCCTCAAACTACCACACCTAGATCACATCAATCTAAGAGATCAATCTAATACAACCTTAGACCTAGCCAATACACCGAGAACCGGCGACCACACTGACCCAGCCGATGTCTTCAAGAGATCGATATGATGCAGCCTTAAAGAACACTAACTAAGCCGATACAGTCATCGGGGTAGCAGGACTCACCTCTTTGGCTGAGATAAAAATGATGCAGCCCAGTTTCGGGTGCCGAATCCCGCCGGCATAAACCTTGGGAACCAAGGGTGGCGATGCGCCGAGTAGTTGTTTGACAGAGATGTGTGTTTCTAAGCTAACTAGGGGATACCCATTTATAGTCCGGAGACTTGCTGTCCAAGCACTCCATCTTAACCGATTCTGATTAATCTTCATCTTCTTTTTATCTTTATCTCCATCATCTCTTCTGCATCCGGTCATATTGTAATGGCATGGACGGGATTCCTTGACCATCTTTGATCGGATCCTCTTTGACTTCTATTGACCGTTTGACATCCTTAGTGGCCTGAGCTTTACCAAATCTTGGCGTCAACACATGCCCCCTGTTTTAGAGCATTAAGTGGATGCTGATGCTTCGAAATTAACAACATTCATTATCCCCGCTGCCACGTCTTCTCAAATGTCTATCCGCATGATCCTTTCACTTTGATTGCCAGCCGAAACCCTTAATCTTCTAGTACATTTATAACTTCGCCCAGGGTTCCGGCTTCATAATCTTCTCTGATTTTCCCACTTCTTCATCTTCGGCCATTCACGACTATGTTGGGTGTTGCCGGGTCCAATGTATCTATGTCTATTCATGGCGACATTGGACCAGGCTTCATCCCATACAATTTTTGTATTGCTGTTCTTCAAGCCGAAGATTCGGTTCCTATAATCTTGGGCCTCCAAATATCTCAGCACTTTTGAAAACCGTACTCATGATTACCTTTTGCCGAACATTGCAAGTGGCTCCACCGGACATTGCAGGTGGCTCCACCGAATCCGGTGGAATCGGCTTGACCCAGCCGCCGAGGAGTTACTACTTGCTTTATAAATACCCTGGTCGCTCCGCCCTTTCTTCTTCATGCTTTCTGCTCACTGCTTCTGTATTTTCCACTCGAGCTCGATATCGTTTTCTTGTGACCACCACCGCTCGCTATTTCCCTCTTTTTTGTCGGCCACGTGCTTTCGGCATCACCAATGATGGTCACCGTCAACGCAGTCCCTGAGGTAAACTTTCAACATCTTCCCCCTTCTTCGGTTTACCCTAGTTCATTCATTTTTCTTCACCCCTTCACTGTTTTTTCTTTACGCTTTCTTTGTATAACTTGTAGAACCAGGTTTTCATTCCCCTTGGTGACCACGTGACTCACCGATTTCTGGGTCCGATGGGCAACCCTGATCCCGTTGATATTATCAATGTGAAAACCAATCGGAACCCCTTCAAACATTCCACCATGCTTTCTTTTGATTGGCATCTTAGCTTTAGAGCTTTCCCTTCCCCACTTTCTGATTGGCGTGACTGGTACCTATTGACACGAAAACGTGTCCCCGCACTTTGGTCAGTTCGACGATCCAAATGTGTGTGGATACTTAGGGACAAGCTTAAGCGTAACACAACACTGACGTTGCGTTCTGACTACCCTTAATAGTGGTAAGGGGGTGGAGTCGCCAAGTAATCAGATTACACAGAAATAATCCAATTAGCCGAAAAGAAATATATTGTTGGGGGAAAATATTCCATCTTCAGGATTATCGCAGTAACAAGACAAAGACAAGAAATCAAGTCAAAGGATTCCGACGTATATTCTCAGATGTACGTTGAAGGTAGTTCGAAGTATGACGACGGACTCTGGTCCAGAGTATATTTTCGAACGTGGACTCTTCCGAGAGCTTCTTTGCTAGCTAAGATGGAAGACTTATCTTCTTTCTCATTAGATTAGTCTTTTACCATTTTAGCCCTATTAAGGGTACCGAATAGTTTCCACTATGTCGGTTGTAATAGATGGGTAAGGTCTTTTCCTTAATGTTTGGGCCTATAAATACCCCCCGTTTTACCCTGTATTAGGGACGGAATACAAGTTATTCAATACACACTTTCAAACTATTCTAAGTTATTATCCTTTCGGAGGCTTGGAATAGTTTCCTTCGCAAACACTTCGTTTGTTAGTTTCTAATCGTCAAAAACCTGTTAGCGTAATCTTTTACGCCAACAGTTGGCGCCGTCCGTGGGGAACTTAGTCCAAGAAACTTCGTTCTCTACCGAGTTTCCAAATCATGCCTCCTAAGCGGAGTTCAGCTGGTAATCCTACTCGGAGGTCTCCTCGGACCTTCGGAGCTAGATCCATAGATACAGTCGAGGTCGGAGGACCTTCGACTTTTCCTCCACCTCAAACCCCAGAAGGGACGCCCCTTCCCCGAGTATACGGAGTTCCTCCGCCAACTCCATCTATACTTCGGCCCGACGGAGTCCCTCTTCCACCCCAAGTTCCACTTCAAACCGATCCCTACAGTTCTCGAGACCCGGAAGATCCTTCCGGAGGAGATGAAGACAGACTTGGCGATATGGCCACTCAGATGGCCAGTCTCTAAGCCGAAGTAGCGAGATGGCGGCAAGAAGCTGCAAATAGGCTTCACTCTCAAGCCATCCTGGTTATTCCTAAAGTGCCTGAAGACGATGAACCTATCTATCCTGAAGCCCCGGAGAACGCCTCTTTTGACACTGAGTCTCCGCTGCATCCCGAGCTGCAGAAAGTACGCTTCGACCCGAAGTTTAAGACTTCGAAGGTTTGCAAGTATGCCGGAGATGAATATCCTGAAGAATTTGTCCGATCTTATGCTTTGGCGATTGAAGCCAGTGGAGGAGTGCGGGACACCATGGCAAAATGTTTCCCCCTCGCTCTTCAAGGAGTGGTTTTACGATGGTTCTGGTCTTTAAAACCAGGATCAATCAGTTCATGGGGGCAATTGAAGAAAAAGATCGTGAGTAATTTTCAGGGAACCTTCGTGCCTCCAATGTCAACGGGAAGTCTTTTCCAGGTGAAGCAGCTCCCTGGAGAAACCCTAAGACAATACTTCAAGCGCTTCGCTCATATGAAGTCGCAAATTCGAGGGTTAACTACATCTTCGGTAGTTGACGTAGCTCGAGAGGGAGTCATTCATCCAGGCCTACTTGATAAACTTCACCGGAAAAGCATATCTTCTGTTTCTCAGCTGATGTCCTATTTTGAAGAATATGCAAGGTCTGAAGAGGGCTGGCTTTGGAGAACTGCAGCTACTCCGTCCATACTGCAGGAAGTAAGATTGGAAGTGAAAACTTCGGCACAACCGCAGGGACCTGTCTTTGAAGCTCAGCATGATAGGAGAAAGGGGCAAAAGCATCCTCGTTCAGAAGTTCTGAACATTGCACCTCCACAAAAGTTTGCCCAGAGAGCTCCACAACCTTCGAGAAGTAAAACCAGCAGTTGGAGGCCTCCAGGAAAATCGGCCGGAAAAGGCCAAACTTTCTTCTGCTGCATTCATGGTGAGAACCGAAGTCACGCAACTGACGCGTGCAAAGCTATACTTACTCTGAGAGGAGAGTATTTAGAGAGAACTTTGGGTCGATGTACTACTGACCGAGTTCAAGCCAAAGTGCGTCCAGAGCCTGTCTAGGCTGTGGCGCGAATAGAGAACTTCGATCCAGCAAGGCGCCCTCCGGTGGTCAATGTTATGCCACCTCCGAAGCAGGAAGAAGGGCAAGATCGAGGAAAAAGAGTAGTCCTCCCAATCTCCGGAGGAGGGACTCTCGGAAGCATGTCAAAGAGGCAGAGAAGAGAGTATGTCAGAGAAGTGGGGCATATAGGAATTTCTTCGTCTGCAGCTGCTATGCCGGAATGGTCCTATGTACCAATATCTTTTTCTGCAGAGGATGCAGCTGGCATTAAATTTCCACATGCAGACCCACTTGTCATTAGTGCCGACATTGCAGGAACTGAGGTTCGAAGAGTGCTAATTGACGGAGGGAGTTTGGCAGACATTATTTTTGTTCAAGCCTTCGATCAACTATGCTTCTCCAGGAAGCACCTTCTTCCAGTGGCTCGCCCTTTGCAAGGCTTTGTAGGACCTCCGCTTGATGCCCTCGGCCAAATTGGCCTGGAAGTTACCTTCGGAGAAGGGTTGTTAGCCAGGACAAGAGGAAGTAATCTTTGACGTCATGGATGCTCCATATGCATACAACGTCATCTTCGGAAGAGGCATGTTAAATCAGTTCGGAGCTGTGGCGCACCACAATTACTTGTGCATGAAGATGCCCACACAAGCGGGAGTGCTCACTATCTTTGTAGATCAAGCTACCGCCCGAAGAGTGGAGTATGGTCACGACCCCCCTCTTGATCCAAGACAAGTGAATAGTGTGCAAGATAATCAAGAAAATTTTTCTGCTCCTAGCGAATCTTCGAAGAAATCCTTCCCAAGACCAAGTCCTGAAGGAGAGATTGCAACAAAGGTTATTGTTAAAGATGGCAAAGAATATTTATTTCAATTTGGTAAAGATTTGCCTCTAGAAGTTGCTACCTCCTTGGAGAAAGTAGTTGAGGAAAATTTAGATGTCTTTGCTTGGTCTGACGAAGACATCACCGGAGTTAGTCGGGATATTATTGAGCACAGTTTACTTGTAAACCCGAAGGCCCGGCCTGTTCGGCAAGGACTCCGAAAAATGTCTGCAGAAAGAGCTGTTCTTGCCAAAGACGAAGTTGAAAAATTGCTGAAAGCTGAGATTATCAGAGAAGTGGCTCACACAGAATGGTTAGCCAACCCAGTCTTCGTCAGGAAGAAATCTTCCTAGGAAGTGGCGCATGTGCATTGATTTCACATCCTTGAATAAAGCATGCCCTCGTGACCCCTACCCCATGCCCCGAATTGATCAATTGGTCGACTCCACTGCAGGTTCGGAGTTATTAAGTTTCCTTGACGCGTACTCCGGTTATCATCAGATATGGTTGAAACGCGAAGATGAAATCAAGACAAGCTTCGTAACTCCTTCAGGAGTACTCTGTTATGTAATAAAGAGTGCTTTAAAGCACCAACATTGCCTAGACTTAGCAGAAACATTTAATAGCCTTCGGGCATGTGGTATCCGTCTTAACCCCGAGAAATGTATCTTCGGAGCTAAGGCTGGGAAATTATTAGGGTATTTAGTTTCAAGCAGAGGAATTGAAGCTAGCCCTACTTAGATAACTGCGCTGCAGAAGATGGCTCCTCCAGAAAATTTAAAGCAAGTGCAAAAGCTGACTGGTCGTCTGGCAGCACTTAGCAGGTTTTTGGCAAGGTCTGCGGAGAGAAGTTTGCCCATCTTTAAAGCATTGAAAGGGTCCGAAGATTTTGCATGGACACCGGAGTGTCAGAAAAGCTTCGAAGATATTAAAGAGTATCTCAGTAATCTTGCTACACTCACGGTGCCTACTGCGGACGAAACCCTACTCCTTTACCTTGCAGCTACAGGCTTTGCTGTCAGCGCAGTCCTTGTCAGAGAAATGGATTTCAATGGGAAGTTGGTACAAAATCCAGTTTATTTTGTGTCTGAAGCATTGTCAGGAGCGAAGAAAAGGTATTCCGAGCTCGAAAAGTTCACTTATGCTCTGATAATGGCTTCGAGGAAATTGAGACATTATTTTTTGGCTCATAATGTAATTGTACCAACTTCGTATCCTTTGGGAGATATGCTCCGAAGTAAAGACTCCACTGGAAGAATTGGAAAGTGGGCAGTCGAACTAGCACCTTTCGGCATATCCTTTCTGGCAAGGACAACAATCAAATCGCAAGTCTTAGCAGATTTCGTAGTAGAATGGACTCCCCCTGCAACGTGGGTTCCGGAGAAGTCAAGCGAAGGAATTTGGACTGTTTTTTCTGATGGGGCTTTTCAAGCATCCGGAGCAGGTGTTGGAGCAGTTTTAATTTCGCCTTCAGGGCAAAGAGCAATGTACTCCGCAAGACTCAACTTTAAGTCTACCAATAATATAGCGGAGTATGAAGGGATTTTACTGGGACTCCGAAAAGCACGTGCTCTAGGGGCTACAAGAGTTGTTATTAAGACAGATTCTCAAATAGTAGCAGGGCACGTAGATAAAAGTTTTCAAGTTCGGCATCCACAAGCTTGCAAAGTACTTAGAAGAAATCCGTAAGATCAAAGCACAATTCAAGGGTATTTCCATTCGGAGTATACCAAGAACAGAAAATATGCAAGCGGACATCTTAGCAAAAGCTGCAGCCAGAGCTATGGATATACCAGAAGAGGCTTTTTATGAGGAGCTCAGTACACCTTCGGTGCCACAAATTCCCTCTGCAGAGATTCTTTGCATTCCAAGTACAGATTGGAGAAATTCAATCATGGAAATTTTGCAAGGAGGAGCAAATTCATCTGAAGAGCCACAGTTTTCAAGATTGAAACTCAGGGCCAGGAATTATCAAATAATCAATGGTATTTTATACAAGGCCGGAGTATGTTCCCCTTTACTCCGATTTATATCCCAAACCGAAGGCCAAGATATTCTTCAAGAAATTCATGAAGGGCTTTGCGGTAGCCATCTGGCCCCTCGAGCTTTAGCAGGAAAAACACTTCGCCAGGGGCTTTATTGGCCTACGATAGTAGCAGATGCGGAGAACTTAGTCCGCACATGCCAAGGATGTCAGTGGATGGGTTGACGGAGTCATCGCCCACCAACAGCTCTTCAAGTTATTGCTCCGGTATGGCCCATGGCCAGATGGGGTATGGATTTGATTGGTCCCTTTCCAGTAGCTAAGGGAAATTTAAAGTTCGCAGTGGTAGCTATTGAATATTTTTCTAAGTGGGTAGAAGCAGAGCCCTTAACAGCTATTACTTCGAACAATGTACAGAAATTCTTTTGGAAGAGTATCATTTGCCGGTTCGGAGTGCCTAGACAACTCACAGTTGATAATGGAACACAGTTCGATGCAGAACCTTTCAGAAAGTTCTGCGAAGATCTAGGCATCCAGTTATGTTTTGCTGCAGTGAGACATCCTCAGTCTAATGGAGCTGTAGAAAGAGCCAATGGAAATATTTTGTCAGGGCTAAATCGAAGGATAGTAGGATTGGCAAAAGGACTGTGGACCGAAGAACTTTCGAAGATTTTATGGTCCATTCGGACTACGCAAACAAGGTCCACAGGTTTCACTCCATTCAGATTGCTATTCGGAGATGAAGCTATGACTCCAACGGAGCTCAAAGGAGGATCACTTCGCAGCACCGAACCAGAGATTGAAGGAGAAAGACAAGCTTCGCTGGATTTAACAGAGGAGACAAGACTTCGAGCTGTAGCCAATTTATCAAAGTATCATCAGCAGACGAAGGCCTGGTTTGACCCGAAGGTTAAGATCAATGAGCTTAGACCGGGTCATCTCGTTTTATGAAGCATCATAGCGCTAGGAAAATTAGGAAATAAATGGGAAGGTCCATACTTAATTGTTCGTTCAGGACGTCCAGGTTCTTTTAAATTAGCTAATTTGGAAGGTGAAGAGTTAGCACATACTTGGCATGCGGAGCACCTAAAGCGATACTTCGCATAGAGGCTCCTTGTAATCATTTGTAATCATCTTCAGAATTAATAAAGCATATGGTTCAGATAGTGCCTACCCCTCATAAACTTCCAGCTTCCGAGTGGACGCACTGGAACCGTGGAGTTGACCGAGAGGGAAGTGTCATTAATTTGAATCATATTTTCGGACTTTGAACCATTGGTTCGAAGTTTCCGACGTGGGGGCTGACATAATCTGGAGTCCAAGCCACCGGCTTGTAGGCATCCGTAAAAGAGCCCAAAACCACACCGTACGGAGTCCAAGCCATTGGCTGGTAGACATCCGTAAAAAGAGTCCAAGGAGACCAAATCATGCGGAGTCCAAGCCACCGGCTTGTAGACATCCTGTAAAAAGAGTCCAAAGAGACCACTGCGAACTCCAAACCACTGGTTTGACAGAATTCGCAAAAAAGAGCCGAAGAAGGCCAAAACAAAACAGAGTTTGAGCCATGAGCTTCGAATGTCTGTTAAGAAAGTCCAAAGTGACAAATTATCTAAGACACTAAAGTGTCCGGAAAGTTATCTCAAGTGATTTCTTTCAAAAACATAAGGTACTAAGTTGCCAATCTTCAGACTACAAATAGTCGAAGACATTTTATAAGATTTTAGTCGATCTTTAAATCACTGAGGGGCTCCGAACCCCCAAAATTTTACTCCTAAGTTTTTCTTTGCGCCTAACCATCTTTGAATACAGTTCGAAGTTGCTTACGCCCAAAGAGGGGCTAATAAATAGGGAGACAATTTTAAATCGATATTTATTATTCGAACAAATATGATTACATCATGAAAAATTGGTATCTATACCAAGAAGGAATCGAAGACCTCTTCGATCTCTAGAGCTAGGGTTGGAACGACTAGTTCCAGAGCCGGGAGTTCTAACAACTTTGCGTTTAACTCTTCTGCCTCCCTTCGAAGCTCTAAAGTCTTTTTGTTCTTGTTGAAGCTCGGCCCAAGTTCGAAGCCGTTCAGGGCTCCTTTCCCAGCTTCCAAGTTCTTCAGGTTTTTTACTTTGAGCTTCATTTTCATCTTCGGACCATATAATGTCTTCAGAAGATGAAGTTTCCAAGTTAACTTCTTTTTCTTCCTATTTAATGCAAGATAATATATCTTTGCTTATTTCGGACATAATCATTCCGGAACTATCTCGAGGAATTAGAAATCGAGGGCGCTTGTGAAGTTTTAAGATTTCGAAGGTAGCCCATAATAAGCGAAGTTCGTCATTAACATCTAACACTTCGACATCTTCCATATGAGGCAAAGCCTAAAAACATGATAAACAAATCTTCATTCATAAATGTACAAAACCGTAGTGCTTTACATAGTTGAAAATCCTAAGGTAATTCTAAACCTGTGGGTTTGGAGGAGGCTGACTGCTCGAAGCTTGGGACCGAGCCTGCTTCTGGCGTTGTCCTTCGTCAATCCAGGCCTTGATCGCAGAACGACCTTCGGCTCTCCATGAAGTTTGAAAGGCTTGCCAAGCAGCGGCCACACCTTCGGAGGGAGTGAGAAGCCGGTCGTCGTCGAAGGTAATGGGACCCTCTCCTGCTCTCGGAGTTATTGATCAGCCCAAATCTTCGTAGTAACGAAGTATGCCAACATCAGCCACTTGTCCGGAGATTTCTCCGTACCGAATGCCTGCTGTCTTCATTTGCTTCGCTGCTCCTTGGATCCTCTTCAGCCGGCGCAGTAGAGAGATGTTGTCATCTGAAGGAAGCGTCCCAGTAGTACCGAAGTACTCCAGAACACCTAGCAATTGGTCCATGACCTCCGAAGCTACCTTCTCTAACTTCAGCTTATCTTCAGTCAATGCATCCTTGTCGAAGTTAGCTCTTCTACTACTCCAGAGAGCCTAGCAGCCTCCGTAGCCAAAGAATTCTTTTGATTCAGTAGCTGGCTAGCTTCTTCTCGGAGTCTAACAAGCTCGGCCCCCGCAGTAGCGTGCTCTGCCCGCATCTTTTCAATTTCTGCTCGAAGCACAATTTTTTCTGCTTCGAGCTCCTTGTTCGCAGCCTCCAAGCCTTGTCTGGCCCCGCGCTCCGTTGAAACCATGTTGTCCATGTGGGTCACTCGACTTCGGAGATAGTCAGATTTCGTTGAAGAGTTGCATTTTCCTCTCGAAGGCGAATGTTTCCACGTTCATTGGAGATGTTCGCAGCTCGGGCCAAGACTGTTTGCTGCGAAAAGAAAAAACCAAGGTCAGAAATTATTTGTATATGAATTTGATTCTGTTTTGCAGATACTTCGTACCAGGTATGCTGTGCGTTCCATGGCAGCGTTAAGCTCCGAACTCTCTGCCTCGCTCAAGATAGCCACCAAGTCCGTCTCCCCGACTTCTCGACTAGCTCGATCCAAATGCTCGAGCAAAGTCCGAAGCCCAGTTCTTCGCTCCAAGAAAGGACCAAGAAGGGGGAGCATGCTTAAGGCTTGTTTGTCATCTTCGCTTGGCGAAGGCCTGGAGTGTTGAGCTGTGGTCTTCGGAGCCCCAGTAGACTGGCCCCCCCTCAGTAGATTGGCTCTCATCTGTTGACTCAAACGGAGTTGATCCTGAGCTCGGAACAGGGAGGGGGTCCATCTTCCCTTTGCCTTTTCCAGGCCCCATTTGAGTGGCTCCTGGAATTGGCTCCGAAGTCGTCGAAGGTCCAGGAATTGTATTTTCGGGACGGAGCTCTTCCATAGAAGTGTACTCTGGAAAAACAAAGGTATTATACATTGTATAATTTCGCAGAAAAAAAGGATAAAAGTATTATTCGAAGTTTACCTTCGACATTTTGGCGGCGGGTAAGCATTGGGCTGCCTGGCAAGTCGAAGGCAAGGTCTTCGTCGAAGTCAGCAGTCAAATCTTCGACTGTCGGAGCATTTTCCTGAACAGCCATTGTTGCTTCACCCGGAATCGAAGCTGCAGTGACTTCGACTCCGCTCTCATCCATAGAGGCTCCATCTCGGACTCCCTCCTGAGGTAAATCTTCTAGAGCAGCCGGAGTCCTCTCTTGTTCAAGGTTGACTTGAGACTCCGGCACACTCGCAGCATCTTCAATATGTGCTTCTTGTTGAGCTTCATCCTCGTCAATCAGCCTCATGAGCAACCTGCCTTCATCCTCTTGAGAATCGGAGATTGAAGCTTTTGGACTTGAAGGCGCAGGAATTCTTGGCTTTCGAGCTACCTTCTTGACCGGAGTCTTGGCAGAGCTCGAAGTTCCAGCTTCGGCTTTCCTCTTCTTAGGCCCTTTCTCCAAAGGCACCCAATCCACCAAAGGGGGCGGAACAATTTCGAGTAGCCCCCATACTCGGTTAGATCGTTCCCAACTACCAACCAATTTGATTCTCTATTCTTTCTCGGTCAGAGTTGGAACACCCAAAATCTTCTTCGAAGCTCGTACGATTTGCTCCGAAGTTATAGGGGCTGAAGAACTTGAAAAACGAGTTAAGTTTGTTAATTCTTCGAATAAATATACATAAAATATGTTGTTTTCGAAGTTACCTGCAGGACTCGAAGTTGAAGAAATTTTTCAAAGACCGCCTTCCGAATCTTCCTCGAAGTTGATCGGCCAGTTGGCCATCAGGGGAGGGATTTGAAGTCCGAGGAATTCTTCGGCTAAGTCTCGCATGCTCAAGCGATGACTGATTTTTTGAAGCAAGCTCAGGCGAGCTTCGAGTTGGCCTAAATCCGGGTGCACTAAGGCTTCCTTTCGGAAGTGGATTTCTTGTAGAGGTCCAGCTAGGCGGCTTCTCGCCCCAACTTCGGCATAAAACCATCTCAAGATCCAATGAGTATACCATCTGGCATTGATGGCCTTGGCAGGAAACCGGAGGGCATATTCGTCTCGGAGTCTGAAGTTGATACTTCTGAAGGCCACTACTATATTCTCACCTCCGGAACCAACGAAGGTCTTCGGTTGGCATGATGCTCTGTGTAGTGCTGCGAAGATCTCCGCCCTTCCTTCACAACCTTCGGCTCGCAACGCCTATTCGAAGATGGCGAGGCGCGCTACTGCGTTCGGAGAGAGTTGGCGGAGAGTGACATGGAACAAGTCCAATACCTCCGCTAAGAAGTCGATCGCCGGAAGTCCCAAGCCAGCTTCGAAGAAGGCTTCGAAGATGACCACTTCTCCGGGTCTTAGTGACGGAATAATTTCCTTCCCAGGTTTGCGAATCATCACCCCCGAACTAATCTTGCCTTCTACTGCAGCCGCAAGCGATTCCCTTCTGCAGGTTGATGGTCCCAGTTGATAAGATTGGTCCACATACTTCGTCGACACCGGAAATAGATCTTGAGGATCGGCATTTTGGGGATTTCCACCCACCAGCGCCATTACCGCCACTAGAGGATTCGGAGTTGCCGTCGCCGATGATGCAGCCGCTGCCGGCGCTACCGCTTGCTGCCGGGCCAAGGCTGAAGTCGCTCCAGGACCCTTGAAGCTGTTTTTCGCCAGTAGATCTCGTGGATTGCTTTGAAGGAAAAGAGGAGACTAGGGCTCGAGAGTTGGTCTGTTTGCATGAAAGCGGTGGAAAGGTATGAGAAAGGGTCGGGCCCTCTATTTATAGCCCAGACCCCAATTTTTTACCGTTTGCTTAAGCCGTTTTGCATTCTTGACCGTTACTTTATTCCGGATTTAACGCATTGCGTAACTTCCGTTAGAAGGAAAAAGCCAACGGCTATTTTTTCCAAGTCTAAAAAGACTTTCGGATTTCCCGAGTTAATTCTAAAATACTTCGAATATAATTCACTTAGACAATAATTTGAAGTTCGCATCTCCATACATTTCGGAGGTGTATTAAGTCTGCTAATCCCTGCACATGGATATGTTTTCTTGCGTATACTGCTTCCCTAACATCACAGATTTAACGGAGAAGCGTATTCGAGGGGCTACTGTTGGGGGAAAATATTCCATCTTCAGGATTATCGTAGTAACAAGACAAAGACAAGAAATCAAGTTAAAGGATTCCGACGTATATTCATAGATGTACGTTGAAGGTAGTTTGAAGTATGACGACGGACTCTGGTTCGGAGTATATTTTCGAACGTGGACTCTTCCGAGAGCTTCTTTGCCAGCTAAGATGGAAGACTTATCTTCTTTCTCATTAGATTAGTATTTTACCATTTTAGCCCTATTAAGGGTACCGAATAGTTTCCACTATGTCGGTTGTAATAGAGGGGTAAGAAGGTATTTTCCTTAATGTTTGGGCCTATAAATACCCCCCGTTTTACCCTGTATTAGGGACGGAATACAAGTTATTCAATACACACTTTCAAACTATTCTAAGTTATTATCCTTTCGGAGGCTTGGAATAGTTTCCTTCGCAAACACTTCGTTTGTTAGTTTCTAATCCTCAGAAACCTGTTAGCGTAATCTTTTATGCCAACATATATTGATTAAAACAAATCAGCAATCTGGATGGTCTAACTGATTCGAAGTGTATAGTGTGAAGGGTATCGCCGAAGGGTACCTTCGACGTCTGATGCGAAGGGTCGCACCGAAGGGTGCCTTCGGTGTTTGGACTAATCTAGATGAAGGCAGGCTCCGAACAGATCTCGACGTGACAATCACCTCTGAACAGCGGGGTTCGGTGCGAATTTTCTGACACGATAAAATAACTAGAACGCAACGCACTGGCGTGACTTCATCTGAGATGGGGTATGGACGTGGCGAAGCCTATTGTGAAGCGTGCTGGTGCGCAGGACTCAGTCAAACTGACAACAACGTGATGGTTTGGCATGGGTGGTCAAAGCTAGGATTCCGCTGAGGGGTGCTCTAGCAGCCTCCGAAACTAGTCTCCTGGCTCCGGACACCTCCAGCAAAGTGGCTCCGAGCGTGAAAACCTACAATAGAATAGAGATCGAGTGCCAATTTAGCCTAGGCACCGAATTTTGTTACGTAGATTAGCAGATACTTCATAGGCGAAGTAACAAGGCGATAGCAATCTATAACGTAGATTAACGGATACTTCATAAGTGAAGTAACAAGGATTACCACTGTTCCAAATTAGCCGGTGGAGGGCTTCCAAGAAAACCCAAGAAGGTTGCAGAAAAGTAAAGATAAAAGTAAAGGTACAGTTCAAAGCTAGGGCTTTGTGGTTGATTTGTGTTGGGAGTTTAATGAACCGGCCTCACCCCTATATTTATACAGGCTAGTCTTCTAATCTCTAAGATTAATCTGTTAAGATTCGGCCAAATCATGCTGTTGGGCGAAAATACTTCATCCTCAAGGTCTTTACAACAATAAGACAAAGCCAATCTACTAAACCGAAGTTCTAGTATTAACTCCAGTTTAGTACGTGATCAAGCTCGAAGAATCCATGCAGAGAGCATGACTTCGAAGGTTAAATCTTCAGAGAGCTTATTTGCTAGCGAGGATGGAAGACTTATCTTCTTTCTGATTAGATTAGTCTTTTACCATTTTAACCCTATCAGGGGTACCAAATAGTTTCCACTATGTCGGTTGTAATTGATGGGTAAAAAGGACTTTCCATAAGATTTTTACCTATAAATACCCCCCTTCTCACCCTGTAATGAGGATCGAATACTTAGTTATTCAATACACAACTTCGAACTGCTTCGAGCTATTATCCAATTTGGAGGCTTGAAATAGTTCACTTCACAAACACTCCGTTTGTTAGTTCTTAATCTCCGAAAACCTATTAGTGTAATCTTTTATGCCAACAGTTGGCACCGTCCGTGGGGAACCTAGTCCAAAAACTTCGTTCTCTATGAATTCCTTAGAACCATGCCTCCTAAGCGGAGTTCAGGTGGTAGTCCTACTCGGAGGTCCCCTCGTACCTCCGGAGCAAGATTTTCGAATACGGTCGAGGTCGGAGGACCTTCAGTAGTTCCTCCACCTCAGACCCTCGAAGGGAATTCTCTTCCCCGAGCATACGGAGTTCCCCCACCAACTCCATCTATGCTTTGGCCAGACGGAGTTCCTCCTCCAACTCCGACTGTGCTCCAAACTGACATGTATAGTTCGCAAGACCTGGAAGATCCTTCTGGAAGAAATGAAGACGGTCTTGGCGACATGGCGACCCAGATGGCCAGTCTCCAAGTTGAAGTGGCGAGGTGGAGGCAAGAAGCCGCAGATAGGCTTCACTCTCAGGCCACCCCGGTCATTCCCAAAGTGCCTCAAGACGACGACTCTCTTCTCTATCCCGAAGCCCCAGAGAACGCTTCCTTCGATAGCGAGTCTCCGCTACATCCCGAGTTACAGAAAGTGCGCTTTGACCCAAAGTTTAAAACTTCGAAGCTCTGTAAGTACTCCAGAGAAGAGGATCTAGGGGAGTTCTCCCGGTCATATGCTTTTGCAATTGAGGCCAGCGGAGGAGTTCGAGACAACATGGCCAAGTGTTTCCCCCTTGCTCTTGAAGGGGTGGCTTTGTGTTGGTTCTGGTCCCTGAAGCCGGGATCAATTAGAACCTGGGAGCAGTTAAGGAGGATGTTTATAAGTAACTTTCAAGGTACCTTCGTACCCCCAATGTCTACGGGAAGTCTTTTCCAGGTGAAGCAGCTACCTGGAGAAACTTTAAGACAATTTTTGAAGCGCTTCGCTCATACGAAGTCACAAATACGGGTGTTGTCTACGTCGTCCATAGTTGATACAAACCGAGAGGGAGTTACCCATACGAGCCTCCTTGATAAACTTCATCGGAAACAGATATCCTCTGTAGAACAGCCGATGGCCTATTTTTAAGAATATGCTAGGTCGGAAGAAGGATGGCTCCGAAGAACAACTTCAACTCCATAAATCTTGCAAAAAGTCAAGCTGGAAGTGAAGACTTCAACACCTTCGCAGGGGCCTAGCATCGATGTCCAGCATGACAGGCGTCGGGGGCAAAAGCATCCTTGCTCCGAAGTCCTGAACATTGCTCCTCCGTAGAAATTTGCCCCTAGAAATCCACAAGCTTCGGGAAGCAAGACCAGTGGCTGGAGGCCGCTAGGGAAGTCGGCTGGCAAAGCCCAGGCCTTCTTCTACTGTGTTCATGCTGAAAATCGGAGTCACGCTATTGATGCGTGCAAGTCTATACTCGCTTTAAGAGGCGAGTACCTTGAAAGGACCTCTGGTCGAGGCACTACTAACCGAGTACCTTCAGAGGCACGTTTGGAGCCTGTGCAGATTGTGGAACGTGTAGACAACTTCGACCCCACAAGACAACCTCCGGTGGTCAATATTATGCCACCCCCGAAGCAAGAAGATGGCCAAGATCGGGGCAAAAGAGTAGTCCTCCCCATTTTCGGAGGAGGGACCCTCGGCAGTACGTCAAAGAGACAGCGAAGAGAATATGTCTGGGAAGTAGGCCATATTGGAACTTCTTTGTCTGCAGCTACCATGCTCGAGTGGTCCCATGTGCCGATATCTTTCTCTACAGATAATGCAGCTAGCATAAAGTTTCCGCATGCATATCCCCTTGTTATTACTGCTGATAAGCGGGGATTGATGTCCGGAGAGTGCTGATTGACGGAGGGAGTTCAGCGGACATAATCTTCGTTCAAGCCTTCGATCAGCTCTGTATCTCCAGGAAACACCTCCTCCCCACAGCTCGTCCCCTGCAAGGCTTCGCAGGACCTCCTCTTGATGCCCCCGACCAGATAGGTCTGGAGGTTGCTTTCGGAGAGGGGCTCCTGGCAAGGACAGGAAGTGATCTTCGATGTTGTAGATGCTCCTTATGCATATAATGTTATCTTCGGAAGGGGCATATTAAATCAGTTTGGATCCGTGGTGCATCATAACTATTTATGTATGAAGATGCCCATGCAAGCGGGAGTATTCACTATCTTCGGAGATCAAGCCACTGCGCGAAGAGCAAAATATGGTCATGGCCCCCCTCTCGACCCAAGACAAGTGAATAATGTACAAGGCAATTCGGAGGATATCTCTGTTTCAGGCGAATCTTCAAAAAAATCCTTCCCAAGACCCAGCCTCGATGGAGAAATCATAACGAAGGTTAGTATAAAAGACGACAAAGACTATTCTTTCCAGTTCGGCAAAGATTTGCCTCCAGAAATTGCTACTTCGATAGAAAAAGTAGTTGAAGAAAATTTGGATGTCTTTGCTTGGTCTGATGAAGACATTCCGGGAGTCAGTCGAGATATCATTGAACATAGTTTGGTGAACCCGAAGGTTCAACCTGTTCAACAAGGACTTCGGAAGCTATCCGTAGAAAGGGCCATTCTTGCTAAAGCAGAAGTGGAGAAATTACTGAAGGCTGGGATCATCAGAGAAGTAGCTCATACGGAGTGGTTAGCTAATCCGGTCTTCGTCAGGAAAAAATCCTCTAGGAAGTGGCGCATGTGTATTGATTTTAAATCTTTGAATAAAGCATGCCCATGTGACCCTTATCCCATGCCCCGAATTGATCAATTAGTTGATTCCACTACTGGTTCGGAGTTATTAAGCTTCCTCAATGCATATTCTAGTTATCATCAAATCTGGTTAAAGCGCGAAGATGAAATCAAAACAAGCTTTGTAACTCCTTCGGGAGTCTTTTGCTATGTAAGAATGCCTTTTGGCTTAAGAAATGCTGAGGCAACTTTTTCGAGGTTAATTGCTAAAGCTCTAGGTCATCAAATAGGTCACAATGTAGAAGCCTATATAGATGATATTGTAATAAAGAGTTCTTTAAAGCACCAACATAGCCTAGACTTAGCAGAAACGTTCGATAGCCTCCGGGCATGTGGAGTCCGTCTTAACCCCAAAAAATGTATCTTCGGGGCTCAGGCTGGAAAGTTGCTAGGGTATCTAGTTTCGAGTAGAGGGATTGAAGCTAGCCCTACTCAAATAACTGCATTGCAAAGGATGGCTCCGCCGGAAAATTTAAAGCAGGTACAAAAGCTGACTGGCCGTCTGGCAGCACTTAGCAAATTTCTAGCAAGATCCGCAAAACTGAAGCATTCCTATTTTCAAAGCATTGAAAGGATCCGAATATTTTGCATGGACACCGGAGTGTCAAAAGAGTTTTGATGATATTAAAAATTATCTCAGCACCTCGCTACACTCACTGTGCCCATTGTAGATGAAACCCTACTACTCTACCTTGCAGTTACTGGCTCCGTTGTCAGTGCAGTCCTTGTCAGAGAAGTTGATTTCAATGGGAAGTTGGTGCAGAATCCAGTCTATTTTGTATCCAAAGCCTTATCTGGAGCAAAAACAAGATATTCCGAGCTTGAGAAGTTCACGTATGCTCTGATAATGGCTTCGAGGAAATTGTGGCATTATTTTCTAGCACATAATGTAGTTGTACCAACTTTGTATCCCTTGGGCGCTAGCACCCTTCGGCATCTCCTTCGTAGCAAGGACAACAATCAAGTCACAAGTGGTGGCAGATTTTGTGGCAGAGTGGACTCCATCTGCAGTTTGGGCTCCGGAGAAATCAAATGAAGGAATATGGACTATATACTCTGACGAAGCTTTTCAAGCATCTGGAGCAGGCATCGGAGCAGTAATTATTTCACCTTCAGGACAAAGAGCAATGTACTTCGCAAGGCTCAACTTTAAGTCCACCAACAATATAGCGGAGTATGAAGGAATTTTGTTAGGACTTCGAAAGGCGCGTGCTTTGGGTGCTACAAGAGTTGTTATTAAAACAGATTCTCAAATTGTAGCAGGGCACGTCGATAAAAGTTTTCAAGTCCATCACTCGCAGCTTGCAAAATATTTGGAAGAGATCCGTAAGATCGAAGCAGCATTCAAAGAGATTTCCATTCGAAGTATACCAAGAGCTAAAAATATGCAAGCTGATATCTTAGCAAAAGCTGCAGCCGGAGCTATGGACATTCCAGAAGGAGCCTTTTACGAAGAGCTTACTTCGCCTTCGGTGCCACAAATCCCTTCTACGGAGGTTCTTTGCATTCCAAGCACTGATTGGCGAGCTTCAATTATAGAATTGTTGCAAGGTGAAGCAAATTTGCCTGAAGGGCCAAAACTTTCGAGGTTGAAATTAAGAGTTCTAAATTATCGTGTAATCAAGAATATTCTCTACAAGGCCGAAGTATGTCCCCCTCTGCTTCGATGTATATCTCAAGCCAAAGGTCAAGAGATGCTCCGAGAAATTCATGAAGGCCTTTGTGGTAGCCATCTAGCCCCTCGGGCTTTGGCAGGAAAAACATTTCACTAGGGGCTTTATTGGCCTACAATAGTAGCTGATGCGGAGAGCTTAGTCCGTGCATGTCAAGGTTGTCAATGGATGGGAAGATGAAGTCATCGTCCACCAATGACTCTTCAAGTCATTGCTCCAGTTTGGCCCATGGCTAGATGGGGCATGGATCCCATTGGCCCCTTCCCAGTAACAAAAGGAAATCTGAAATTTACAGTGGTAGAAATTGAGTATGACCCGAAGACTTGGTATGACCCGAAGGTTAAGCTTAATGAACTTAAGCTAGGTCACTTAGTTTTGCGAAGCATCATAGCACCAGGGAAATTAGGAAATAAGTGGGAAGGTCCATATATTATTTTGCGTTCAGGACGCCCTGGTTCTTTCAAACTAGCTAATTTAGAAGGCAAAGAGTTAAAGCATGCCTGGCATGCGGAGCACTTAAAGCAATATTTCGCATAGGGGCTCCTTGTAATCATCTGTAAACACCTTCTGAATTAATAAAGTTCATGGTTCAGATAATGCCTACCTCTCAAATACTTCATACTTCTAGTGGACGCACTGGAGGAATGAAGTTGGCTATGAGGGAAGTGTCATTCATTACAACCAAATTTGCGGGCTTTGAACCACTGGTTCGAAGCTTCTGACGAGGTGGTAAAGTCACAGAAAAATGGATTCCAAGCCACCGACTTGAATGCATCCGTAAAAAGAGTCCAAGGACACCAAATGATATGGATTCCAAGCTCTGGCTTGAAAGCATCCGTAAAAGGAGTCTAAGGAGACCACTATGCGAATTCCGAACCACTGGTTTGATAGCATTCGCAAAAAGAGCCGAAGGAGGCCAAACAAAATAGACTTTGAGCTAATAGCTTAGAACGTCTGTAAGGAGAGTCCAAAGCGACCAATTGTTTTGGATACTAAGGTATCCGAAAAAAGAGTCTGAAGTGACTACATTCAAACAAAAGGTACTAAGTTACCAGTTTTAAGACTTCAAGTAGTCGAAGACATTTTTTGAGATTCTAATCAATCTTTAAGTTGTTAAGGGGCTCCGAGCCTCCAAAATTGTACTCCTAACTAAAGTTATTTTCGTTGCGTGTAACCACCTTCGATGAATTTCGATGTGGTTTACACCCAAAGAGGGGCTGGGAAGTAGGGAGACAATTTTGAAACTTTAATCTTTATCATTCGAACAGATTACATTACATCATGAAAAGTCTGTATCTATACCAAGAAGGAAACGAATACCTCTTTGATCCCTAGAACTACCGCTAAAGCTAGAATGACTAGTTCCGGAGCCAGGAGTTTTAATAGATTTGTGTTTAACTCTTCTCCCTCCTTTCGAAGTTCGGAAATATTTTTGTTCCTGCTAGCGTTCAGCCCAAGTTCGAAGGCGCTCGGGGCTTCTTTCCCAGCTTCTAAGTTGTTCAGGTTTTTTCTTTGTTTGTTCTTCAACAATATTCTCTTATTCGGACCATTCAACGTCTTCAGAAGATGAAGTTTCCAAGTTAACTTCTTTTTCCTCCTCTTTAATGTAAGATAATATATCTTTGCATATTTTGGGTGCAATTACACCGGAGCTTTCTCGAGGAATTGAAAATCGAGGGCGTTTGTGAGGTCTTGATGTTTCGAAGGTAGCCCATAGCAGGCGAAGCTCTTCGTTAACTACTAGCACTTCAAGATCATCCACAAAAAGTCGAAAAGCCTAAAAACATTTCCAAATAAGTCTTTTCATTCATAAATGATGAAAACATAAATTTTACATATTCAGAGCCCTAAGCAAAACTAGACCTTCGGGTCTGGTGGGGGCTGGCTTCTGGTGAAGTCCTTCATCAATCCAAGCCTTGATCGCTAATCGACCTTCGGCTCTCCAAGATGCTTGGAAGGCTTGCCAAGCTGCGGCTACGTCCTCGGAAGGGTTTAAGAGCCGGGTGTCGTCAAAGGTAATGGGAGCCACCCCCTAGTCCGGCACTACTGATAGCCCTAGATCCTTGTAGTAGCGAAGTACTCCTGAGAGCGGATACTTGGCCGAAGATTTCTCCATACCGAATACCCGCTGTCTTCATCATCTTCGCTGCTGCTTGGATCATGTTGCTTTGGTCAAGAATTTGAACTTTAACTTGATTTCTGTCTCGCAACTTCTTGAGGATGGTTTGGAAGTGCGTTTTAAGAAGGGAAATTCTTCTGTGTTTGATTCTAGAGGGTCTTTGATTTGCCAGATCTTACCATTTGGTAAAGTTTTTCGAATTGACTTCTCTAGTTCTTTTGGCCCTTCTCGCTGTTTGATAGCTGGATCTTCTTCTGAGCTCTGGAAGTGGCATAGGAGGTTAGGTCATTTGAGTTTTGATCTGCTAGTCAGGTTAAGCTCTATGGACCTCATCCGAGGATTGCCCAAGCTTAAAATGGAAAAAGATCTAGTTTGTCATCCCTGTCGTCATGGGAAAATGGTTGCTGCTTCTCAGTCACCTGTGACTCAGATGATGACTTCGTATCCGGGCGAGCTGTTACACTTGGACACTGTTGGTCCAGCTCGGGTGCGCTCAGTCGGTGGGAAGTGGTACGCGCTTGTGATTGTTGACAACATTTCTCGATTCTCGTGGGTTTTCTTTTTGGAGTCTAAGGATGAAACGTTTCAGTTTGTTCATGACCTGATTTTGAAGCTGAAGAATGAGAACAATGGTTGGATGCGAGCAATTCACTCCGACAATGGCTCTGAGTTCAAGAACTCTCAGTTCGTCAGCTTCTGTAGTGATCAGGGTCTTGATCATCAGTTTTCTTCTCCTTATACTCCCCACAGAATGGTGTTGTGGAACGAAAGAACCGCACGCTAGTCGAGATGGCCAGGACGATGCTCGATGAGCACAGGACTCCTAGGCGTTTTTGGGCTGAAGCCATGAACACGGCTTGCTATCTGGCCAACCGCATTTTTCTTAGAGCTTACCTAGGTAAGACCTCGTGCAAGTTGCGGTTTGGCAGACAACCCAAGGTGAGCAACTTGCGAGCGTTTGGCTGCAAGTGCTTTGTGCTCAAGAAGGGAGGGCATTTGGACAAGTTTGAATCTCATTGCTGGGATGGTGTTTTCCTTGGTTATGCGTTACATTCTCGAGGCTTCCGTGTTTGGAACCTCGACTCCCAGCAGCTTGTTGAAACTTGCGAGGTTTCATTTGACGAGTCCTTGCCTTCTTTGACTCCTTCTATTGAGCTTTCTGGTGATGATGAGCTCGGAGAGTCCATCTTCGAGGAAGATGAGGATACTCCAGCTGCTGATGAGGGTGGGCCTTCTGCACCTCCTGCAGAGCCCACACCTTCTGAGACTTCGACTGAGGATGAGGGCAGACCTCTGATCACTTCTTCCACTTCGATCGAGCCCCCTCAGTCGAGTCCAGAGGTGCCAGCTGCTGACTCCGGTGAGGTGACTTCAGATCACCAGGGAACCCGAGCAGTTCAGCGTGATCACCCCTCAGAGCTCATCATTGGTGATTTAACTGAGAGAACTTTGCGTTCATCTGGTACCTCTCTTGCTGAGTTTGCTAAATCTGCTTTTGTTGCATCCTTTGAGCGCAGAGACGTTTCTCATGCTCTTTCTGATTCTAATTGGATTAATGCTATGCAAGAAGAGCTTGAGAATTTTGTCCGTAATCGGGTTTGGACACTAGTTGAGCCGCCACCAGGATGCAACCCCATAGGCACTATGTGGGTGTTCAAGAACAAACAAGGTGAAGATGGGGTTGTGGTGCGCAACAAAGCTCGGCTAGTTGCCCAGGGTTTTTGCCAGAAGGAAGGTATTGATTTTGAAGAAACTTTCGCCCCTGTTGCCCGTCTTGAGTCCATTCGCATTCTTTTAGCTTTTGCCATTTCGAAGGGTTTTAAGCTTTTTCAAATGGACGTCAAGAGTGCTTTTCTGAACGGGTATATAGAGGAGGAAGTGTATGTTAGGCAGCCCCCCAGTTTTGAGAACCCCAAGTTTCCTCGACATGTTTTTAAATTGCAAAAAGCTTTATATGGGTTGAAACAAGCCCCCAGGGCTTGGTATGACCGGTTGAAGTAGTTTTTGTTGGGGAAGGGATTTGTGATGGGTTCTGTGGATAAAACTCTCTTCTTGCTCAGAGATACTTCAGATTTTTTAGTCGCTCAGATTTACGTGGATGATATTATCTTTGGCAGGTACTACTGATGCTCTTGTGTCCATGTTTTCTGAGCAGATGCACAAGTGAGTTTGAGATGAGCCTCATGGGTGAGCTCAAGTACTTCCTAGGGCTCCAGATCAAGCAGACCAAGGATGGCACCTTCATCCACCAAGGTAAGTACACTCGTGACATGTTAAAGAAATTTGACTTTGGTGGTGAGTTGAAGCCGCAGATGACCCCAATGGGCACATCTGGAGGCCTGGACAAGGACGAGAGCGGTGTCAAGGTCAATGAGAGAGTTTCGAGGGATGATCGGTTCGCTACTGTACTTAACGGCAACAAGACCGGACATACAGTTCGCCGTGGGACTTTGCGCGCGTTTTCAGTCTTCACCACGCGCGTCTCATCGGCAGGCTGTCAAGCGCATCTTCATGTATCTCACGTATGCGCCTGATCTCGGTCTTTACTATTCAGCATCATCATCTCTTGATTTATCTGGCTTTTCAGACGCCGACTTTGGTGGGTGCCGGTTGGATCGCAAGTCGACTTCCGGTACTTGCCAGTTTCTTGGTTCTTCTCTTGTCTCTTGGTCTTCTCGAAAGCTATCTGGAGTTTCTCTTTTGACCACTGAGGCTGAGTATGTAGCTGCTGCTAGCTGCTGCTCACAGTTGGTTTGAATGATTTCCACTCTACTAGATTTTGGGTTGTTCTTTCCTACCAGAGTTCCTTTGTTTTGCGACAACACCAGTGCAATTAGTGTAGGGAAAAACCCATGTCTTCATTCAAAAACCAAACACATTGATGTGCGCTTTCATTTTCTGCGGGATCAATATGAGAAAGGTGTCATTGACCTTGTTCATGTTGATACCCATCATCAGTTGGCTGACATTTTCACCAAACCCCTAGATCAGTCTACCTTTGAGCGTTTACGAGGGGATTTGGGTGTTGTGTATCCTTTCTAGGATATTTTGCGTCAGTTTTCTTTCTTCGTTACTCTTTTCTTGAGTCTTTTTGTGTGTGTTCATATCTTGCATATTCACATATCACACTTTGAGCCTGCTTCTGTTATATGATTGAACTGCTTTACTTATTCTAGTTGGTACATGCTTTTAAATACTTGTCAATGATCATGCTTTGGTTCAGTTCACTTGATATGTCTGATATCTGTCATATGCATGGCTTTTATGCTTTAAAACTTGAAAAATGATCACCATTGCTTCTGGTAACTAGCATGCGTAGGTTGAATGTTCTTGCTATCTGTTACTTGCCTTGTAGCTAGTTCCTGACTTAGATGCAAACATGCAACTTGGACATATTTCTGCTTTAAAACATGGAAATGTGCTATAAAAATGATGAAAAATCAAGAAAAATGAAAATTCCATGCCTCTTTGTGCATAACTTGCAAAGATCCAGGTGGGTTTGCTTTGTCGCATTGCATTGTTCTGGACTGCATACCATAGCACTTTGGTATGAACTAGGACAATGTAGTGTATGCCAAGACCAATGTCTTAAGCTTCTGATGGTCCAGATCTGGCCTAGGCTTGACTTGGTCGGTCAGCATAAGGTTTGACATGCAAATAACCCCTGGCATAAATGAAAAAGAGAGAAGAAAATGCCTGAAAATTGAAATGATAACAAGTTTGCTAAATCACTTTGTTTTGGACAATGCTTATCTTGGTAGATATCAATTATCTTTTGCATCTCATGCTTTACCTTGCTTGTCAACTGGAAAATGTGGTGATGCTTTTGTTTGCAAAAACTGAAAAATGCGTGCTAATGACTTTCTTTAGATATCATCTGTTGAACTGATCATGCCATGAGTCTCAGACAGTATGTCTTTCGCTATACTTGTTAGATGTTTGTAATTGCAGTCAATCATATCTGAGAAGCGTGCTTTCTACACTCCACATGCACCCCAGTTGCATTCATTGCATATTTTGAGGGGGAGTTGCATTTCAGGGGGAGTCTGTGTCCTTTTCGAGTGCTTGATGAGTTCACTTGTCAACAAGGGGGAGAAATTTGGGATATGAGTTTAAGGGGGAGTTTTTATCCCGCTTGCTTTTGATATTCTTGTTGATGTTTCTGAGATTGCACTCGTTTTTGAGCTTTTACCTTTGGTTAACCATAATGACCGTTTCTTGCTTTTGTTCGGCTTTTGGTCATTAGGGTTAAACTTTTACTTTATTTTCTTCTTCTTTGTTTTCTTGTGCTTTGTTTTCGTGTTTCCACAGTTGTTCGCAGGTACTGAAGAGCTGAAGAAGTGAAGTGTTGACAATGCACTCATCAAGGGGGAGATTGAGGAGCCATGCTGAATAGCGTGGGCCTCATGACTCCAGATGTGATGAGTCATTGTCAATGATAGTCAAAGAGGACTGTAGAAGAAAGGAGATCTGCTGTTTCATGGGCCACGTGTGACTCAGGTACACGGGCAGCGAGCGACTGTCGGGCTGAGAGAGCTGCGAAGTCGGGCTGGCCCAATCCGGGTACATGGGCCAGAAGCAGTAGAAGGCCCACTGGGCTGTTGACCAGGATTGACTCAGGTACACGGGCGGTGAGCGATTGCCGGGCTGAGAGAGCTGCGGAGTCGGGCCGGCCCAATCCGGGTACCTAGTGCAAAGCCGGTGGAGGCTTTGTCAGTTTCGGCGCAAAACTGACGACCGCTGATCTTGTATCGGACTGTCCAGAAGAGAAGCCGTAGTCGCTACGAAAGCTTAGCTTCCGGATAAGTCATTTGTATCTCTAGGCCCACAGTCAGTCAGTCGAGTCTGTAAAAAATCCTAAGGGCAGTTAGTCTTTTCCTTTATTTCAGCGTCTGTAAAAAACCCTAAGGGGCTGGTGGAATATTCCTAAGTGTTGGGAAGCCTATAAATAGGGCCCCAATCCCTAGGGTTAGGTCACCCTTTTGCTGAAATCACTTTAATCATTTCTTTGGGTAACTTCTCTTTGTTCCCTGGATTCTCTCTCTTGTGTGTGCGCCGCCAGCCGCTAGGCAGTGCTTCTGTTCTTCCTGAGATTCAATCTGTTCACTGTTCTGGAAGCATTTATTCCTGCTATTTTGTGCGAAGCATCTTGTGCGTAGCTCTGAAGTTTTGTTTTGCGTGCGTCCATTTTATTCCTGAGTTAATGCTTCTCTGGCTGCTTCGTGTGTGTTCTTCATGAGTGTAGTACTAGTTCTAGCATGCTGTAGCAAGTAGTACTACTTCTGTAGCTATAGTGTGCTAGTTCTCTAGACTTGCTTTTCCTGTGTAGCTTTTTGATCGAGTTGACAGGGCCAAGTCCTTTTTCTGGTTGTTTCTGGCGAAGCCTCTTCACTTTGTTCGAAGCCCCTCAGCTCCGTGAGGCAGGCTTTGATCTGACATTCTCGAGAGCTTCGTTAGAACCTTCAGCTTCGATTTTGAACTGTGATCCTAGCCTCGAAGTATGTTATGTGCTTCGCTTCTGTTCTATTAGCATACTTCGACAGTTCGTGCGAAGGGGTACTCCGACTTGAGTGTTACAAAGTCAATACTTCGACAGGCTTCGAAGTGACCACCGAAGTATGTCTCACTGATAGACTCCGCTCGGAGTACGTGTTTCTAAGGTCTTTCTACTTGCCGTCTTGGTTGTGTCACAGCTTGTGAGTTTGAAGTTTGTTGTTCAAAGTGTGTTTGTGACCTTCGATTTCTTGTGTGACCACTCTTGCAGACTTCGCTTCGAAGTTGGTATGTGTGTCGAAGGTCATCACTCCAACAATCCTTCTTCGATTTAGCTAGCTTCGAAGGTAGAGGGTAGGCTTCGATTTGGTCTTTCTGCCGTGTGTCGGGCTTCGCTTCTCTTTCGGAGGTTGCTATTTTGTGAGCTTGTTCGAACCTTTCTGATCGAAGTCTAGGCTTCGAAGTACACTATTCGAAGCAAGCTTCGATACTCTCATACTTCGCTTCGAAGCATACTTCGCTCTTTGGCACACTCGAACTAGGCTAGACCAAACAAACCTTCGGCACGTCAACGATAACCTTCGCTCGACTTCGACAAGCAACTCCAAAGCAGGCTTCGACCAGCGAAGCAGGCTTCGCCAAGTTTCGAACAGGAAAGAAATTTGAACAGTAACTTCTCATCTCACTTTATATTTACTTAGATCATTCATTGAGAAGTTTTTGATCTGCCATGTCTTGAATATTTTGTTTATCTGCCTATTAGCACTGCATTGGTGTTTCTCTGATTTTGACACCTATTGTTTCTAGGCTAGATAATTTTAGACTTAGGCTTTCTGTTCACATTCTGCTGCTTGTTCTTTTGAGGTGCGTTGGGTGTTGGGAGTAGGTAATGAGGACATACCTAGCATTCACTCATCTTCAAATGAAACTCCACTTGAGATAGCTGGTCCAATTACAAGGAGTAGAGCTAAACAATTGCAGAAGGAAATTCATTCTCAGGTGAACGCTAACCTTATGTTTAATAATCAGTCTATGTTGAATGAGCCTATGCTTTTGAATTCTTGTTTCAATGTCCTTAGGAATGATGGAGTGTATGAACCAGCATGGGATCAAGGTGGTTTCAAGCCTCTGGACATCTGAACCAGATGCCTATGGTGTGCATGAATAAAATGGTGGTTCATCACCTTAGCATGGGAATGCAACCAGAAGCTAGATGACTGACACATGGTACGAATTCCAAGCATCACTACGGACAGAATACAAGGAGTTAGATGGTGTTCTATAAGTGGATGGAAGCGTCTTCAAGTCTACTTTCCAGCCCATCAAACGGTCCCATTATTTCGATGTCTTAATAAGGAGTTATACTCATTTTAGTAACTGCTGCCAGAAGCTGAAAAGACGCGCGAACCAGCCACGAAATCCATTAGAGCATGTGCATGCAGCCATTTACTCAAAGCTGAACGCCCCTATCTCTATATATATCTTGTACTAGACAATGAAAGGACAGATCTTATTTTATTGAATTCAGAATACACAAACTCGTGGAGTTTTGTTTATGCGTGAGTCTTGAGAGGCTTGCAACATTTGTTCTTTCGATTCCTGAGGGAGTTGTAGAACGCCGAACTGCGGTTCACCCAGTTCGTGCCTTCACGTCTATAGGGCGTGATTGCGTGGGCTGTTTCGTCGATACGTGGAAGGGTGATTGTCTCGGTAGTTCGTCGTGTGGACAGCCTCGCGGTGCGCTGCCTCTTCACCAGGTCACGCAGCGACAATTTATCAAGTTCGCAGATCCTACGAGAAGATCGGGCCACAACAACTTGCTACACGTGCTGCCTAGGCGTGTGCACATCATCTGGTATCAGAGCCTCCGTTTCCTCAGTAGGATTGTTCTTGTTTTTGGTAGGATAGATTTTATATACCTACTGTCCACTAATAGCCAAAAAGAAAACCTACAGCCCAAATTCATACGTGCTACTGATTTTGTAGTTTGCTTTATCGAGTTTTAATCCTTTAAGATTTGTCTAGTTGCTGATTTTTTTTCCCCCTCATCGTTCTAGCTGTTATCTTTGTTCCATCCCATCCTTGATCTGATCGTCATTGTTGCTGCATATATATAAACAAAAAAAATTGGACAAAGTTTTTTTTTCCTCGCCGGACAGCGAACTTGTTTGAATTTTGTGAGCCACATCCCACCTCAATTGTAGGTGCCAATTTTTGTGGTTGCATCTCTGGTCATCCTTGTTCAAAAAAAAATAGAGTGAAAAAAAAAGGAGAAAAAAAAAATTATAAAAAAAAAAGAGAAGCGGTCCTGTTTGTTGCTTGTCCGATCTCTTGTCCGAACTCCTGTCCGAACTATTGTCCAATCTGAGGCAGTCATTGGCTGTGTGTTGCTTGTCCGATCTCTTGTCTGAACCTTTGTCCGAACTCTTGTCCGATCCCTTGTCCGATCCGATCAGCAGCAAAAAAAAAAAAAAAAAAAATTTTGCACATACCCTTGTCCGATCACTTGTCCGATCTCTTTGCCTTTATATTCAGCAACTTAGACTTGTGTTCTTGGATTATTATTCGGTTTTGCATCACTACATTTTTCAGCGCATTCCACTTACATATTACCCCACCAAGCTCCACTAAAAACGCACCGTGAGTTGTTGCACCGTCGTCGCTGTTACAATCACTCTTCCACTACAAATTGCAGCCCCGGTTCTTGCTCTTTTCAGGGAGAGAAAGAACTTGTTTTGTAAGTGGTGAGGGAGTGATTCCACATATATATTGTCCTATTATTTTTTGCCTCTTTACTAATATGGCAGGAGACAATCCATCTTCTTCTGCCACTGTTTCTGCTGAAGATTTCCAGGAGGTGCGTGCACAAATGCGTCAACTGATGCAAGGGATGCAAGCACTTCAACTATCTCTACAGCAACAACAACGCGAGGAGCCTCCGCCTAATAATAATGACCATATCGATGATGATGATCCTTCCGCGTTGGAGGCGGAAGCTGCACGTCTTCAGGCTGACGCCGCACGCCGTGCTGCTGCAGGTGGTGGCGGTGGTGGTGGCCGCGGTCGTGGTGGTGGCAGAGGGCTTGATGCTGGCCTTGGTAATTTTGGTGGCGTTAATAGGAGGCCGCAATTTTTGGTCGTGCACGGCGCGTTCCTATTGGAGGTGCTGCAGATTTTGATGTTGATGACCATTCCGATTATAGTGATGAACAGGGAGCAGACCCCCATGGTCACCCTGGTGGTTATGATGCTCATGGTGGTGCTAATTTTGGACGCTTTGGAAATTATGGTGACAACCAGTTTGGCGAACATGGTGGATACCGTGATCGACGTCGCCGTAATCATGAACACCGCCAAGATGAAGATGGCTTGGGTAAAGTTAAAGTGTCCATTCCCCCTTTCAGCGGGAAGGAGAATGCGGATGCTTATTTTGAATGGGAGACCAAAGTGGACCAGATATTTGATTTGTATAATTACCCAACTGCAAAGAAGGCAAAGCTTGCTGCCATTGAGTTTAAAGGTTATGCTATAACTTGGTGGAATCAAATTCGAGCAGAATACCAACGATTTGGACATCACCATATCACATGGGAAGAAATGAAGAGGGAACTGCGACGTCGTTTTGTTCCTGCGTATTATTCCCGTGACTTACATTTGCGGCTCAAACGCCTTGTGCAAGGTACTCGCAGCGTTGATGAATATTTTCAAGAAATGGAAATGTGCCTACTCCGTACGGGAATTATTGAGGATGAGGAATCCACAATGGCTCGGTTCTTGGTTGGCCTGAATAAACCAATCGCTGATAAAGTGGACATGACAAACTACACAAATATAACAGAATTGGTTCATTTTGCCAAAAGGGCAGAACGGCAGCTTGCTGACTCTTATAAGACCCATGTTTCATTTTCAGCTCATAACAGTTCTACTCCATGGCGCCATTCACAACAGAGAGAATCAGGGTTGCACACACCTTCAGCTCGTGCAGCTTCTCGTTCAGTTTCAACTTCTGCCAAACAATTTGATGCGAAAGGCAAAGCTGTAAGTTCCAATCAGTCCAACTCCTCCACTGCTGCAGCCCCAAGGAAGACAAGTAAGATTGAGTGTTTTAAGTGTGGTGGTCATGGGCATAAGCAAGCTGAATGCCCCAATAGGCGTGTTATTATAGCGCTTGCTGATGGTTCTTATGACTCTCAGAGTGAAGCTGAGGATGAGCACGATATCCTGCCATTATCAAATGAAAATCTCCAAACTTGTGAGTATTCAGCAGAGGATGGTACATTTGAGCTAGGTCTGAATTGTTTAGCGATTCAACCTATTCCAACTTTGCTCACAATGACATGTTACAAGATGTTATTTCTCCATCTTCTGACGAGATTACTAGTGCTGATTTTGATGAGTTGCTTGCTGATTTTCCTGATTTCGAGCCTTCTACAATGAATACACCATCTCCTTCTTTGGTGGTTAGGAGAGTTCTTTCCACTCAGTTTGTTGCTGCTGAACAAGGACAACGCCATAATTTATTTCAGTCCCGATGCAAAGTGCAAGGCCAAGTGTGCCGTTTCATCATAGATGGTGGGAGCTGCAATAATATTGTTAGCTCTTTGCTTGTTGAGAAACTTGGTTTGCAGCCACGTCGCCATCCACATCCATACCATATGCAATGGCTGAATAATTCCGGGACAGTTAAGGTTTCAGCCATGATTCGTTTGTCATTTTCCATTGGTGATTATCATGGAGAGGTGGATTGTGATATTGTCCCCATGCAAGCATGCCATTTACTGCTTGGTCGGCCCTGGCAATTTGATGTGGACTCGGTGCATTTTGGACGGTCTAACAAATACACTTTCATTCACAATGACAAGAAGGTGGTTCTTGTTCCATTATCTCCAGAGGAAATACATACTTCAGATATGGCTCGCAAGAAAAGAGAGGAATCAGACAAAAGAAAATTGAGTGAGACCCCCAACCCAAGTAAGGGAGAGAGTTCTAACCCATCCAGCCACATAAAGCCTCATGCCAATCCTAAACAGCCACGCCACACTGAGTGTCTCTTTGTGAGCAAGAGTGATTTGAGAGAACTGAGAAACACCACAGCCCCACTCTTTGTGCTCTTGCACAAGGAGGTCCTACTTTCAACTCATGATTTACCTTCATCGCTGCCTAGTGTTGTTCTTGATCTCTTACAGGACTTCGAAGATGTTTTTCCCGATGAGATACCAGCTGGACTTCCTCCACTCCGTGGAATTGAGCATCAAATTGATTTGGTACCAGGTGCTTCGCTTCCAAATCGTCCAGCCTACCGCACCAATCCTGAAGAAACAAAGGAAATTGAGCGACAGGTAAAAGAGCTTTTGGACAAAGGGTATGTTCGCGAGTCCTTATCACCATGTGCAGTTCCCGTTCTTTTAGTCCCAAAGAAAGATGGCTCTTGGCGCATGTGTGTTGATTGTCGTGCTATCAATGCTATAACTGTTCGATATCGCCATCCCATTCCACGACTTGATGACATGTTAGACGAATTGAGTGGTTCTATCATTTTCACCAAGATAGATTTGCGTAGTGGTTATCATCAAATCCGCATGAAACTTGGTGATGAATGGAAAACAGCGTTTAAAACTAAATTTGGTCTCTATGAATGGCTTGTGATGCCATTTGGCTTGACAAATGCTCCTTCAACTTTTATGCGCTTAATGAATCATGTTTTACGAGCTTTCATTGGCAAGTTTGTAGTTGTTTATTTTGATGATATTCTGATCTATAGCAAATCATTTGATGAACATCTTGATCATATCCATCAAGTACTTGCTGTATTGAGGGAAAAGAAATTGTATGGCAACATTGCTAAGTGCACCTTTTGCACAGACCATGTTCTTTTCCTTGGCTTTGTTGTTTCCGCAGATGGTATTCAGGTTGATGTAGAGAAGGTTAAAGCAATAAAGGATTGGCCTACACCGGTAAATGTGAGCCAAGTTCGAAGCTTTCATGGTCTTGCAGGTTTTTACAGGCGTTTGTTAAAGATTTCAGCATGATCGCTGCACCCCTCAATAATTTGACAAAGAAGGATGTTCCATTCAAGTGGGGAGATGAACAAGACCAAGCCTTCAATGAGCTGAAAACAAAGCTTTGTGAAGCACCGCTGCTACAACTTCCTGATTTTGGTAAGACATTTGAGATCGAATGTGATGCAAGTGGTATTGGCATAGGAGGTGTACTGCTGCAAGAAGGTAAACCTGTTGCCTACTTTTCTGAAAAGCTAAATGGTCCACATCTGAATTACTCAGTTTATGACAAGGAGCTTTATGCGTTAGTTCGTGTTTTGGAAGTTTGGCAACATTACTTGTTCCCTAAAGAATTTGTAATCCATTCTGATCATGAAGCTTTGAAATATCTTAAAAGCCAAGGCAAGCTGAACCGTCGACATGCTAAATGGATTGAGTTCATTGAAACGTTTCCCTATGTTGTCAAACATAAGCGTGGTAAAGATAACATTGTTGCCGATGCCTTGTCTAGAAGATGTGCGTTGATTACACAACTAGATACAAAAGTGCTTGGTTTGGAGTCCATTAAAACACTTTATGCTACTGATGCTGATTTTAAAGAACCTTTCTCTCGTTGCATTGATGGAAAAGGTTGGGATAAATATTATGTGCATGATGGCTTCTTATTTCGGACTAACAAAATATGCATCCCAGCTTGTTCGATTCGCCTAGTTCTTTTGCAGGAAGCACATGAAGGTGGACTAGCTGGTCATTTTGGTGTCAAAAAGACATTGGACATGCTCTCCGATCATTTCTTTTGGCCACATATGCGACGTGATGTCCAGCGGCACGTTGGGTGCTGCATCGTTTGCTTGAAAGCTAAGTCCCGCCTCAATCCCCATGGTTTATATACTCCATTACCTATTCCACATGTACCTTGGGAAGATATATCTATGGACTTTGTTCTAGGGTTACCTCGATCTCAGAGGGGGAGGGATTCTATTTTTGTTGTTGTAGATCGCTTTTCTAAAATGGCACATTTTATCCCCTGTCATAAGAGCGATGATGCTTCACACGTTGCTGATTTGTTTTTCAGGGAGATTGTTCGTTTACATGGAGTTCCAAAGACTATTGTTTCAGACCGGGATACAAAATTTCTCAGCTACTTTTGGAAGACATTGTGGGCTAAGCTTGGCACAAAGTTGTTATTTTCAACCACTTGTCATCCACAAACGGATGGGCAAACTGAAGTTGTCAACCGTACCTTGTCAACCATGTTGCGTGCTGTGTTGAAAAAGAATTTGAAGCTCTGGGAAGACTGCCTTCCACATGTTGAATTTGCATATAACAGGGCAGTCCATTCCACAACAAACTCTTGTCCATTTGAAATAGTTTATGGGTTTAAACCGCATACTCCCATGGATCTTTTGCCTTTACCATTACAGGAACAAGTTAACTTGGATGCCACAAAAAGATCAGACTTTATCAAGCGGTTACATGCGGAGACAAGAAAGAATATTGAGAAGAAATCAGCACAATATGCAAAGCAAGCAAACAAAGGTAAGAAGAAGGTTACATTTCAGCCAGGAGATCTTGTATGGTTGCATCTACGAAAGGATCGCTTTCCCCAACAGCGTAAGAGTAAGTTATCTCCTCGGGGTGATGGTCCGTTCAAGGTTCTCCAAAAGATAAATGATAATGCTTACAAAATTGAGCTGCCACCTGAATATTCCAATGTGAGTACAACATTTAATGTCAAAGACTTGCTTCCATTTGTTGGTGAGCCTGAGTCGAGGACGACTCCTTCTCAAGAGGGGAGGCTAATGAGGACATACCTAGCATTCACTCATCTTCAAATGAAACTCCACTTGAGATAGCTGGTCCAATTACAAGGAGTAGAGCTAAACAATTGCAGAAGGAAATTCATTCTCAGGTGAACGCTAACCTTATGTTTAATAATCAGTCTATGTTGAATGAGCCTATGCTTTTGAATTCTTGTTTCAATGTCCTTAGGAATGATGGAGTGTATGAACCAGCATGGGATCAAGATGGTTTCAAGCCTCTGGACATCTGAACCAAGATGCCTATGGTGTGCATGAATAAAATGGTGGTTCATCACCTTAGCATGGGAATGCAACCAGAAGCTAGATGACTGACACATGGTACGAATTCCAAGCATCACTACGGACAGAATACAAGGAGTTAGATGGTGTTCTATAAGTGGATGGAAGCGTCTTCAAGTCTACTTTCCAGCCCATCAAACGGTCCATTATTTCGATGTCTTAATAAGGAGTTATACTCATTTTAGTAACTGCTGCCAGAAGCTGAAAAGACGCGCGAACCAGCCACGAAATCCATTAGAGCATGTGCATGCAGCCATTTACTCAAAGCTGAACGCCCCTATCTCTATATATCTTGTACTAGACAATGAAAGGACAGATCTTATTTTATTGAATTCAGAATACACAAACTCGTGGAGTTTTGTTTATGCGTGAGTCTTGAGAGGCTTGCAACATTTGTTCTTTCGATTCCTGAGGGAGTTGTAGAACGCCGAACTGCGGTTCACCCAGTTCGTGCCTTCACGTCTATAGGGCGTGATTGCGTGGGCTGTTTCGTCGATACGTGGAAGGGTGATTGTCTCGGTAGTTCGTCGCGTGGACAGCCTCGCGGTGCGCTGCCTCTTCACCAGGTCACGCAGCGACAATTTATCAAGTTCGCAGATCCTACGAGAAGATCGGGCCACAACAACTTGCTACACGTGCTGCCTAGGCGTGTGCACATCAGTAGGCCATTGATTCGAAAGAATTTTTAGGCGCCCATTCACCCCCCCTCTGGTCGCTACTTTCGATCCTACACTATCATGGAGTACCTCCATGAGTTCAACCATCTGGCCCGGTACTCACCGGAGGAATTTCGGACAGACGCTGACCGAATACCTCACCTTGGGGTGCACCGGTGATCTTCACCATGAAGAAAGACAAGACCAAGAGAATGTGCGTGGATTATAGAGCCTTGAATGAGGTGACCATCAAGAACAAGTACCCGCTGCCTCGGATCGACGACCTATTGGACTATTTGAAGGGATCCTCGGTGTTCTCCAAGATCGACCTCAGGTCAGGCTACCACCAGCTAAGAATCAGAGAACAGGACATCCCCAAGACTACCTTCACGTCCCTCTATAGATTATACGAGTTTACTGTGATGTCGTTCGGACTCATGAATGCCCTTGCCTTCTTCATGAACATGATGAACAATGTATTCATGGAGTTCTTGGATAAGTTCATTGTGGTGTTCATCGATGATATCCTCATCTATTCCAAGACCAAGGAAGATCATGAAGCCCACCTCCGTCTGACCCTAGGAAAGCTGAGGGAACAACAGTTTTGTTGACATGAAAACGTGCCCCCGCACTTGGGTCAGTTCGACAATCCAAAAGTGTGTGGATACTTAGGGACAAGCCTAAGCGTAACACAACACCGATGTCATGTTCCAACTACCCTTAGCCATGGTAAGGGGGGTGGAGTCGGCTCACAGTCTCGGCGTGCTAGACCCTTCGGTGGGCAGAGTACTCCGGTCCAGGCACTTATCCAAGTAGCTGTTTGTCAAGCCATTAAAACATTGAGCACTCTTAGCCACTTGTTACACTACTAACAGGGAATCACCATGCACATGAACATGTTTAACACCTATGGATTCTAACAATTCAAGCCCTAGCAGTAAAGCCTCGTATTTAGCTTGGTTATTAGTAGAAGGAAACTGTAAATGAGCCGAGGTCTCAAAGTGTACTCCGCTAGGTGATATGAGAACCACCCCAATACCTTGGACATTTTTGCAAGATAAACCATCAAAGTAAAGTTTCCATGGTATTACCTCAATCAAAGCAACATTGTCGCTCCAACTGACGTCTATGTGGTGATCAACTATAAAGTTGGCTACGATCTGGCCTTTCATAGCTCTTAGGGGTTCATAGGCCAAATCGTATTCAATCAAATCGTAAGCCCACTTTCTGATTCTTCCACTTAGAATCGGCTTTTGCAACATGTGTTTTATAACATCGGTTTGACAAACGACAACACATGTAGTAGGGAGAAGATAATGGCGCAATTTGGTACACGCATAGTAAAGTGACAAACACAAACATTCCACAAACGCGTACCTGGTTTCGGCATCCAACAGGCGGCGGCTCAAGAACGTGATGATGTACTCTTTTTCTTCTACCTCCTGGGTTAGCACGGGCCCGTTCACGCTATCTTTAGCAGCGATGTATAGCCAAACGGAATCCCGACTTTGGGTGCTCTCACCACGGGCGACGATGACAAGCACTCCTTGATTTTCTCAAAGGCACTTTGCTAGCTTGCCCCCCAAGTGAACTCGGCCTCATTCTTTAGCTGGAGTATGGGGACAAAGGCATCAATCTTGCCAGACAAGTTAGATATAAAGCGACACAAATAATTCATCTTGCCTAGCAACTTTTGCACATACTTTTTGCATGTCGGTGCCATAACATTTCTAACTTTCTCAAGCCTCTTAAGATCAATCTCTATGCCTCTTTCATGAATCATGAAACCTAAGAACTTACCTGTCGACACGCCAAAAGCACATTTGAGTGGGTTCATTTTTAAGCCATATTGTCGGATCCTATCGAAAGTAACATTCAAATTGGCTAAATGGTTTCCCATAGCGTCTGATTTGACTACAACATCATCAATGTAAACCTCTAACATAACTCCTAGCAAGTCATGAAAGATTAAGTTCATAGCACGCTGATATGTGGCGCCGGCATTCTTTAAACCAAAAGTCATAACGACCCACTCGAATAAACTAACAAAACGAGGGCATCGAAAGGTTGTCTTGTAGACGTCCTCTTCGGCCATAATGATTTGATTATAACCTGCGTTGCCATCAAGAAAACTTAGTACCTTGTGTCCTGAGGCATCGTTGATTAGCATGTCGGCTATCGGCATCTGATATTCATCCTTCGTAGTGGCTTTGTTCAGATCCCTGAAGTCAATACATACTCATATCTTGTTGCTCCCTTTCTTCTCTATAGGCACAATGTTAGCGACCCATTCTGTGTACCTGCATGGCCTAATAAATCCAGCTTTAAGCAGTTGCTCTACTTCTTCTTTAACTCTATCATAGACAGCCTAGTTAAAGCGACGAGGAGGCTGTTTATAAGGCCTAAATCCGGACTTGATAGGTAGCCGATGCTCCACGAGCTCACAGCTTAGTCCCAGCATCTAGCTATACTCCCATGCGAAACAATCGACATACGACCGAAGCAACTTTATTACTTCTACCTTTTCATCAGGCTGTAAATATTGGTTTACAAAAGTTGGCCTCGGGATGCTACCATCACCTATGTCAACTTCTTCTAAGGGATCGGCCAACGCAAAACCTTGTCCTAACTTCTCTACTTCGCTAAAGTCCTAGATGGCCTCGGCAATACCGTCTTTGAGGAGCCATGCTGAATAGCGTGGGCCTCATGGCTCCAGATGTGATGAGTCATTGTCAACGATAGTCAAAGAGGACAGAAGAAGAGAGGAGATCTACTGTGTCTGGGCCGCGTGTGACTCAGGTAAACGGGCACCGAGCGACTGTCGGGTAGAGGGGCCGCGAAGTCGGGCTGCTCCAATCCGGGTACATGGGCTAGGAGCAGCAGAATACCCACTGGGCTGTTGACCAAGATTGACTCAGGTACACGGGCGGTGAGCGATTGCCGGGCTGAAAGAGCTACGGAGTTGGGCCGGCCCAATCCGGGTACCTAGTGCAAAGTCGGTGGAGGCTTTGTTAGTTTCGGCACAAAACTGACGACCGTTGATCTTGTATCGGACTGTCCAGAAGAGAAGCCATAGTCGCTACGAAATCTTAGCTTCCGGATAAATCATCTGTAAATAGGAGTTTACTATTTTGTCCCTAGGTCCACAGTAAGTCAGTTGAGTCTGTAAAAATATCCTAAGGGCAGTTTAGTCTTTTCCTTTATTTCAGCGTCTGTAAAAAACCCTAAGGGGCTGGTGGAATATTCCTAGCTATTGGGCAGCCTATAAATAGGGCCCCAATCCCTAGGGTTAGGTCACCCTTTCAAGAAATCACTTTTTTAATCAAGGATTGGGTCATTTTGGTTCCTGCGCTTTCTCTCTCTCTCCTGTTCATGCATGCGCCGCCAAGAATATTGCTTCTGTTCTTCGTGAGTTCATCTCGATTCTTCACTATTCTAGAAGATTTTATTCCTGTTGTTTTGTGTGCAACACTTCGTTTATAGCTCTTCTGTTCCGATTGACGTGCGCAGTTATTTCATTCCTAATTATGTCTCTGTTGCTTCTATTCTTACGATGAGTAGTACTAGTTCTTGCATGCAGCAAGTAGTACCTACTCCCTATAGCAACAATACACTAGTACTCTAGCTTTGCTTTTACTACATAGCCTTTTTGATCGAGTAGACAGAGTCTTGAACTTATCTGGCTGTTTCTGGCGAAGCCCCCATGCCTCATGCGAAGTCCTTTAGCTCTGTGAAGCAGGCTTCGATCTGACTTCTTCGAAGGCTTTGCTAAGAACTTTTGACTCCGAACTTGAACGGTGAACCTAGCTTCGAAGTATGTTCTGTGCTTAGTTTTTGTTCTCTTGGCATACTTCGGCAGTTCTTGCGAAGGTGTACTTTGACTCGAGCTTTTCATAGTCAATACTTCGACGGACTTCGAAGTTAGCTTCGAAGCATGTCTCTCTGGTAGACTTTCCTCAGAGTGTGTTCTCTAAGGTTTTTCTGCTGCTGTCTTTTTTGAGGGTCATAGTTTGTGGGTTCGGAGCTTGTTATTCGAAGTTAGTCCTCGGTTTAGAGGTTACCACTTCGGTAGTCGTCTCGATCAAAGCTAGCTTCGAAGGTAGAGTGCAGGCTTCGATTTGATCTTGCTGCTGTGTGTTTGGCTTCGCTTCTCTTTCGAAGGTTTCTTTTTTGTGAACTTTGTTCGAAGTTTTCTGATCGAAGTTTAGGCTTCGAAGTACACTGTTCGAAGCAGGCTTCGATACTTTCATACTTCGCTTCAAAGCATACTTCGCTTTCTGCATCACTCGAACTAGGCTAGTTTCCACAAACCTTCGGCACTTCCACGATAGCATTCGCTAGACTTCGACAAGGGACTCGGAAGCAGGCTTCGACACTGCGAAGCAGGCTTCGCCAAGTTTCGAACAGAAGACAAATTTGAACAGAAACTTCTCATCTCTTTTCATGTACACTTAGATCATCTGCTGAGAAGTTTGTTTAGCCATGTTTTGAATACTCTGCATATCTGCCTATTAGCACTGTATTGGTGTTAGTTTATTCAGAACACCAGTCATTTCTAGGCTAGATACTTTTAGACTCAGGCTATCTGTTCAAGCTTTGCCGCTTAGGTTTTTGAGGTGCGTTGGGTGTTGGGAGCAGGCCATAGATTCGAAAGAATTCTTTAAGGCGCCCATTCACCCCCCTCTGGTCGCTACTTTCGGTCCTACAGTCTTTAGTAGACCGATACCGCTCTACACGAGACTTTAGCCACTCCAGATTACTCTTGCTAGACATGACTACTAATATAAAACAGCCGTGCTACAACAGCCGGCTTTATAGACACTAGTACAAAACGTCCTCCAGACACGCTAACAAAATTGTAATCCGAAAGATCTCTACCTGACAGACACTCTACCTTGTTGTGAACGGCGTCAACCGACACATCGACCAATGCTAATTGGGCCAAAGTGTCTGCGGGAATGACTTCTACTTCATCGTCATCCCACTGAATTAGGCACTCGTGCAGAGTAGAAGGAATGCAGCAATTCACGTGAATCCAGTCGAGCCCAAGCAGCATGCTGTAGTTACCTTGTACATCGACGACGAAAAATGTTGTTGGGAACGTCTTGTTGCCCACTGTCAACTCCATGGAGAGCACGCCCTTGGCTTCGGAACTCTTGTCGTTGAAACCACTGAGCATCAAGTTAGTCTTCTTCAGATCATCCTCGTCCCTACCAAGTTTCTTCAACAGCGAGTAGGGCATTAGGTTAATAGTGGCGCCGCCATCAACAAGCATCCGGGAAATTGTCTATCTGTCAATGTGACCTCGGACGTAGAGAGGCTTTAGATGGCGAGCCGACTCCTCGGGCTTCTCAAAAATAGCATTCCGTGGGCCAAGGTTCAATTGAGCGACCTTGGCCTCATCCTATGGCAGGGAAAACTCGGCGGGCAGCGTGACGATGTTGATGTCCATCGCCTGGGGTGCAGGCCCCTCTGAGATAGGCGAGTAGTCGTCGTTGAGCATGTCGTCGTCGTCATCGCTCGGACTAGGAGCTGGGTGGTCATCTCAATCGGCTTCATCCTCCATACCTGTCTTGTAGTTGGTCGAGGGCGGATTTCTTCGAAAATGGCGTCGCGCTCATCCTCGGCCTATTTCTCGCGCATCTCTTGTGCCCGTAGTCGTTGTAGACGCCTCTTTTGTGATTTGGACATGCCTGGGGTGGCCAAGATGGTTGTGGCTTGGTGCCAGGTGCCACTTCCTATTTCCTGTCACCTTTAGCCAAAGCGGTGATGCTCACTTCGTCGTCGTGCACTCTGTATTCGAAGGGGCCTTCGCTACGGACCCCGACAGTTGGACCGGACTCGTTCGGCTAATCGGACCAGGCTCCGATGCGGACTTCGGCCGAAGCATGGGACATACCTCCATCAGACTTCGGCGAAAGGGCCTTCGGGATTGGGACTTCCTGAGACCCTATTTCTGACTGTGATAGCTTCGTACTCCCTGTCCTCGGTCTCTCCACTCCTGTATTCTTCGACTTCGCTCTGCACGGGCCGATTCAGAGGTACCACGGGTAGCCTGGGGACAATGCCTCCCTCCGCTGTGTCCGTTTGTCCCTGCCATTCATAATACTCCGAAGGAAAACAAGGCATAGCATTAAGTTGCGGAGGGTACTTTGGTTGTGATACATACGGAGCCCACGGAGTCCCCGCCTAGTTGTACGACGAAGGCATCGGCAGCTCTAGTGGCTTCGCCCACTGTGAGCTGAACCCGTTGCCTGGAGGGGTGTTTGGCAGAGTCGATGGTGACTTGGACAATATCAGTAAGGGGTCTGACCATATCGACGGTGACTTGGGCCGAAGCCTCCCATCGAAGGGTTCGTCTAGAGTGGTGCGGGGTTCGGACATTCAGGGCCAAACTCGATCCGCACGGGGTCTGGCCACTGAGGTCCGAAACTACCGTACGAGGGGTTCGGCCTTTGAGGTCTGAAGCTACTGTACGGAGTGTTAGGCCACGGTGGCCCGAAGTCCCCGTGTGGAGGGTTCGGCCATCGTGGTCCAAAGCCGTCATGAGGAGGGATCGAGCACTATGGTCTGAAGACACCATGAGGAGGGCTCGACCAATGTGGTCTGAAGCCATCCTCCGGATGCCTTGGGCCCTTCGGCTGACTTAGTCTCTTAGCGCGGGGGCCTGCTTCATTGGCTTTTCGTTGGTGCTTGTTTAGCAGCATCTTATATGTTACCTTCGGCTTCTTGTGAGCCTTAGCCGAAGGGGTGCTAATGTTTCGTTTCCACACCCCCACCTCGGGGTTCTTAGGTACGAGTGTGCATGTGCGCGGCTCTCCAACAATTACCGCCTTCCCCTTAGTCAACTCAGCCTGTTCTGGCCGAATCAATACCTTCTTCTCACCGAGGTCGACGGCGTCGACGGGGAAAGGATCTTTGTCCAGCTTCATCTTTGGATTGTGGTCTATTTTCAATCGTCCTTCTATGGCTGATTGAACCTGCCATCGAAAAACATTGCAATCATTAATATTATGCGAATACGAGTCATGCCACTTACAGTATGGATGTTTCATCAACTCATCGGTATATGGAATTAATTGGCCTTTAGGCAACCTGAGAAGCTGGTTCTTTAAGAGAAAATCAAATATTTTATCACACTTAGTTATGTCAAATGAGTACTTGATTTTGGTATTTGAGTGCTTTTAATGAGGTCGTGTTCCATGACGTGGATTTCAGCCCTAGGCTTGTTAAACGTCTTAATAAACTTTTTATCTTTAGCTCGGCCTTCCTGGACCAGAGACTACTGCAAGACTTGGCTAACATCTAAAAAGTTCTGGTTGTCTAATCTTTCTTTAATCTCAGAACGCAACCCATTAAAATCTAGTTCCGCCAAATCTCTTTCTGAAATACTAAGGCCAAAACATCGGTTTCTAGTATCCCTAAAATGCTTGATGTACTCGGAGACATTCTCGTTAGATTTCTGCCTAACCGATGTCAAGTGTGAAAGCCTAAGTTCTGTCTCACCCGTGTAAAAGTAGTCATGGAATTTTTGTTCCAATTCATACCACGTCTGAACGGAGTTCGGCGGGGGCACGAAGCCAGGCACGAAGCCCTAGGCACGAAGCCAGCGCATTCCCTAAATAGTGCGCGGATTCGCTCCTCTAGGTCATCTTGGCCCGCTGCCTGCGCACGTCTCTAATGCGGGGGCGCGACACGCGGCGGGATATCGACGTGTCGGCCATGGGCCTCTTCGCTACACGCTAGCTGTACGACGTGCTTGAGCCTAGGTGCCTGTGCATGTGGCGCGGGAAGCGCGGGCAGGGCTGGTACCGGCGCAGGTGGTGGTGGTGCGTGGTATGCGGTGCTAGCTTGGCCATAAACATAATGACTAGTCTCGACCATGAGTGTTGAGGCCAGAGATGTAACGGTCTTGCCAGTGCTACCGATAGTTCTGTTGTACACATGATTTACCAAAGGTACACTAGCAATAGGGGCTGGTTGTACGTCCTCAGTAAAGTCGAACCTTCTAAGAGTCACCTCCACTTGGGAGCTAACTGCCCAATCTAAATGGTTGGCTAGTGAAGCACTAACGGCCTGATCTACTAATGCGGCTATTTTTGCTCAATCTCTAAAGAAGACAAACGAGGCGATACGGGTGTTACCTGGATCCGAGCAAGGTCGTGGGCAACGATGTCACGCTTGATGAAGCCTGTGCGTGTCTTGACGTAGCCCCCAAGCATCATGTCTTGGAGCGCCTTCAACATTGCCTCGATCTCTGCTCGGTCTTCTGTGGGAATATCTTCAAGAGTAGGTATTAGGATGTTGCGGTTGTCGATATCTGTGCCTCCTATGGTGTCCATCGGTGTTGTATACGTAGTAGTCATTGTAGATGTACCAGTGGCAGATGTAGAAGTACCTGTCATGTTGGCGTAGCTTTTCCCCAGCGGAGTCACCAAAAAGTGTGTTGACATGAAAACGTGCCCCCGCACTTGGGTCAGTTCGACGATCCAAAACTGTGCGGATACTTATGGACAAGTCTAAGCGTAACATAGCATCGACGTCGCGTTCCGACTTCCCTTAGCCATGGTAAGGGGGTGGTGTCGCCAGGTAATCAGATCACATAGAAATGACCCAATTAGCCAAAAGGAATATATTAAACAGAACAAATCAGAAAACCGGTCAGAGCCTGTCTGCTTCGAAGTATGGTGCGAAGCGGGTCGCCGAACTGTACCTTCGGCATCTGGTGCAAAGTGTCCCGCCAAAGGGTACCTTCGATGTTCGGACTGATCTGGCCGAAGATGAACTCCGAATGGATCTGGACGTGACAATCACCTCCGAACAACGGGGTTCGGTGTGAAGTCTCTGATACAATAAGATACAGAATAATGACTCAGGCACAATGCGGGAACGTGACTTCATCTGGAGTGAATTATGAGCATGGTGAAGCCTATCGTGATGAACTCTGCTGACGGTGCATGCGGTCGAAACAACAGTCTCACCGAAGGGTGTTCTGGCAACCTCTGAAACCGATCTCTCAGCTCCGGACACCTTCGACGAAGTAGCTCCGAATGTGGAAACCTGCAACAAAGTGGATTCGAAGTACCAATTCGGCTTGAGGACCGAATTCTACTATGTGTTGCACTAGTGGCGAAGGTAGCAATCTGCTACGCAGATTAGTGGATACTTCACAGGCGAAGTAACAAGGCGATAGTAATCTATTACGCAGATTAGCGGATATATACTTCACAGGAGAAGTAACAAGGCGATAGCAATCTATTATGTAGATTAACGGATACTTCACAGGCAAAGTAACAAGGTGATAGCAATCTATTACGTAGATTAATGGATACTTCACAAGCGAAGTAACAAGGATTACCACTGTTCTGAAGTGGCCGTCGTAGGGCTTCTAGGCAAACCCACAAAGAGTACAGAAAAGTAAAGATAAAGTAAATGCGATTAAAAGCCAGGCTTTGTGGTTCATTTTGTTGGGGAGGGGGGCTCTGAACTAGCTTCACCTCTATACTTATAGGTGCTAGACCTCTAATCTAATCTGCTATAATTCGGCTGAATAGAGATAAACACTTAGCCAGAATCGGGTCTAACTCTATCTCGGCCCGAGGTGGGACTTCGGCCAAGCCTACCGAAGCCTGCTCCTTGGTTCGAAGCTTCAGTGGGGTGGGCCTCCAAAGGCCTCTGGGCCGAAGGCCGTTGGCTGGCTGGAAGCTTTCGGAGCCCATAGTCCAATGGTCCTTCGGCCCTGTAGGGCTTCGGCCTGACCTAGGACATGTGTATTTTTGGCCCAAATTACCAAAATTGATATTTTGACAATCTTAATCATTGATGCCATTTTTGCTATCAACAAGTTGTATGCCAAGTAGAGCAAGTGCGAGTTTTGGTCGGCCGAGGCGAAGTTTCTCGGCCATGTCATATCTGCTGGAGGAATAGCGGTGGACCCTACCAGATATTACAACCGACAAATGTGACCGAGATCTGGAGTTTTCTGGGACTGGCCAGATATTACCGCAGGTTCATGGAGAACTTTTCCAAGATAGCCAAGCCCATGACCAGATTATTGGAAAAGGAGGTGAGGTTTGAATGGACTCCAGACTGTGAGGAATGCTTTCAAACCCTCAAGAAGAAGCTCGTGTCAGCCCCAATCCTAACCCTGCCCGACATATGACAGGACTTCCATCTCTACTGTGATGCCTCTCACCAAGGATTGGGATGTGTTTTGATGTAGGATGGGAAGGTGATATCTTATGCCTCCCATCAGCTGAGGCCGCATGAGCTAAACTACTCGACTCATGACCTGCAGTTGGCAGTCGTGGTTCACGCCTTGAAGATATGGAGGCACTACCTTGTGGGTAACCGGTGTGAGGTCTTCACCGACCACAAGAGGCTTAAGTACATATTCACCCAACTGGACCTGAACCTCAGGCAGAGAAGATGGTTGGAGTTAATCAAGGATTATCACTGGGCCATCCACTATCATCCGGGCAAGGCAAACATAGTGGCAAACGCCCTAAGTCAGAAGGGGTACTGTAATGCCATCATGGTACAAGATCAGGCCACACTACTATACAAGGAGATGGAAAGGTTGAATTTAGGGATCACCACCACGGCATACCTCACTGCCCTTGAGGCCAGACCTGTCTTGATAGACCAGATCTACGAAACGCAGAAGAAAGACACACGGATTAAACAATGCACATGGGTTGAATAACTATATGGGCCACGAATGGGCTGAATTTGTAGGGAAATGCACATGGGCCTTCGAGTGTATTTTACCCGCGGGTAAGCGGGTACGGGTACTATGCAACCGCACCCGCACCCGCTCTACCTGTTGGGTAGAGGTTTTGCCCAATAAGGCACCCACGGGTGAAGATATTATTCCACACCCGTATTTTTATCGGGTAAAACCCATCGGGTACTCGCATTTTAGGTACCCGTTGCCATCTCTATCTACCTCTGAGTCACTCCCCTTCGAGGTACCCAAAGGTTTAACATGAGAGGAAAGTTAGCTCCCCGTTATGTCAGACCCTTTCGTATCCTCCATCGGCAAGGAGAGGTTGCATATCAGTTAGAGCTTCCACCATCTTTGGCAGGAGTCCATGATGTGTTTCACGTCGTTGCTAGCCCGTCGCCGTCGCCGGAGAAGACGACCGACATGGGTAAAGTACCCGTGCCATGTCGGATTTGATCGTGACCGCACTGATCTTGATCGGGCGGCGGTGATTAATACGCATGTGGGATTTAATCTACAGCCGTCCATCTCAACTTAAGGGGTATCGAGCGATCTCGTGCATCCATTTTCACTTAACCCCCCTGCCTCGCCTGCAGCCATCCGATCATGATCCAATGGCAATCCGCGATCTGGCACACGCGCACAGTGTGTGGGTTCACAGTGAACTCAGCTCACCGTGGACCGGCGACTGTTTTTGGTTTAAAATAAATTCCACAAATTGTTTTAAACTTCAAAATTCATAACTTGCTCAATTTAACTCCAAATTTGACCATTCCAATTTTAGAAAATTTATATTTTTATTCTCTTTATATTTATGCAATAAAAACAGGTTTATTATGAACTTTTTATTATTAATTAATTGGGAGTTTAAACTACATTATGATGCATTTTTATTTCTTTTTAGAAAATTCATAACCCCATAAGAAATCATTTTAAGAGTTCAAATAATAATTGCAGGAGTTTTGATAACTTTATTTTCCTTTATTTGGCCCACCAAAACTCATATACTTGTGTTATTTTTATTGTTTTAATTGATTGTTATGTTTATTTTATTCGTACCGGGAAGACTACGACGCCATCAAAGAGCCGGAATACCACCCGGAGGCTCCACCATCACCTTTCGCCGAGCAAGGCAAGTCACCAAACTAATTTTGAGCATATTGAACCTAGTTTTCTTAAAATATCGCTAAAACTCATAGGTTATACCTGCCTACTACGGCCGATTTGACCGACCTATGTCATGAAATAACACATTTTCAGCCCAAATTACCAAAATTGATTTTTTGACAATTTTGACCATTAATCCATTTTTTCTATCAACAGATAGGGTCGATATCGAGGCTAAGACAAGGGAATTACAAACCCTTATTGTTGGGGGAAAATACTCCATTTTTAGGACTTTGGAAATCAACGGTTAAAGATAATTCACCAACATCAAAGTTCACGTTCATCTCTAGAGGTGATAAAGTTTCTAAGCCGAAGGATACATCGGTATCATGATTTGAATGCATCCTGCGAAGGCTATGAAGCTACATGGAAAACAGCAAGACTGATAAGACGTCTGCCTTATCTACCTTCCCCGGATGTATTTTACTATTTTAACCCTATTCGGGGTACCGAATAGTTTCTACTATGTCGGTTGTAATTGAGGTGTAAATAGGTCTTTTCCTTAGACTTTTTGCCTATAAATACCCCCTTCTTACGCTGTAATAGGCATCGAATAGTCAGCTATTCAATACAGAATTTTGGACTACTTGAGCTATTATCCTATTCGGAGGCTCGAGATAGTTCTCAACACGAACTCTTTGTTTGTTAGTTCTTAATCTTTGAGAACCTATTAGAGTAATCTTTTACGCCAACAGTTGGCGCCGTCCGTGGGGAACCTAGTTCTAAAAGCTAGTTCTCTACTGCTGACTGTACTTCGAAGAGAACTTGCGGAGGGAGCTTTGGAGTCTCAAGATTCCGTGCACCCTTCGGTAAGGGGCTTCCTAGCACAGCTCAGAGGCCTTTCCTCGCCTTCCCAAACCAATCAAAGTCCTCGGTCTTCGGACTTCATCTTCATTAGCCATGCCTCCCAAGCGGAGCCTAGCCTCCGATCCTCCCCGAAGGTCCCCTCGGACCAACGGTGCAGGACCCTCAGCTATCCCGCTAATCCCCGAAGGCATCGCCAGACGTCGAGCACCTAGAGGCCCCCGAGCCGCTCCCATAGTGCTCCAAACCGACTACACCAATTCTCGAGACCCGGAGCTCCCCTCCAAAGGAGACGAAGACCTTCCTGAGGACGAGGCTACCCAAGTAGCACGACTTCAGGAGGAAGTGGCAAGGTGGAGGGAGGATGCTGTCGATCGACTCCGCTCTCAAGCTTCCACTCATGCTCCAGAAGGGCCTTAAGACGGTGGTACTGGTGACCTTCCCGAAGCTATCCAAGTCCGGACTTTTGTGGCCCCAATGTCGACTAGGAGTTTGTTTCAGGTGAAGCAGCAAGTGGGGGAGACACTTCGAGAATATTTCACACGCTTCGCCCACACCAAGTCTTGGATCAAAGGCTTGTCTACCTCTTCGGTAGTTGATGATGCGCGTGAAGGGGTGCTGAACCCAGATCTCCTCAGCAAGCTTCATCAGAAAACGATGTCATCTGTGGCACAGCTGATGGCATACTTCGAACAGTATGTCAAGGTGGAGGAAGGCTGCCTCCGAAGAACTACAACACCTGTACCAGCTCTTCGAGAGGTGAAGATGGAGCCTGAAGTCTCGGCCTCTCCGCAAGCACCCCTTGATAGTCATTTCAACGACCATAGGCGGGGAAAGAAGCACTTCCGCTCGGAGGTGTTGAACATTGCACCCTCTGCCCCGAAGGCACCTGCCAACTTTCAACAGGCACAAGGCTTCAGGGTTGGAGCTTCGAAGCCCCAAGAAAGAATAACTGGTAGGCGCTAGAGCTTCTTCTATTGTGTGCATGGCGAGAATAGAAGCCATGACACGAAGGATTGTAAGTCTGTATTAACCCTTCGGGGTGAATACCTTTGACGAAGTACAGGGCTAGGTACTTCGGATCGAGCCCCTCCAGCGGCACATTCAGAGCCCGTGCAAACCATGGCCCGAGCTAGCATCCACGGAGCACCCATGCATCTCCCGGTAGCCAATATTATGCCACCACCGAAGCAGGAAGATCCCCAAGATTGAGGCAAGCGAGTGGTCCTGCCCATCTCCAGAGGGAGGACCCTCGGTAACATGTCAAAAAGGCAGCGGCGAGAATATGTCCGTGAAGTAGGGCACATAGGGACCTCGAATTCTGCGGCAAGAATGCCCGAGTGGTCTCATGTACCTATTTCCTTTACTACCAATGATGCTGCGGGGGTGAAATTCCCTCATGCTGACCCCCATAGTCATTTCAGCTGATTTAGCGGGAGTCGAAGTTTGAAGGATCCTGGTAGACGGCGGGAGCTCCGCAGATATACTTTTTGTCCAGGCCTTTGACCAGATGTGCATTCCTTAGAGGCATTTACTTCCGGTGGCCCGCCCACTCCAAGGCTTTGCAGGTCTGCCTCTCGATGCCCTCAGCCAGATAGGCCTCGAGGTTGCCTTCGGAGAGGGGCCCTTAGCCAGGGTGGAAGAAGTGATCTTTGACATCGTCGATGACCCATATGCCTATAATGCGATTTTTGGACGGGGGATGTTAAACCAGTTCGAGGCAATAACCCATCATAACTACTTATGTCTCAAGATGCCCACGCAAGGTGGAGTTCTCACTATTTTAGGAGACCAAGCTATAGCCTGAAGAATGGAGTATGGCCACAGTCAGCCATTGGACCCTCGGCAAGTGCACAGTGTGTCAGAGCACATAGAAGAGGCTTCGAAGTATTCAAACTCCTTGAAGGGCATTTCCCTAAAGTCAAGCCCGGAAGGTGATGTCATCATGAAGATAATCCTGAAAGATGGGAAGGAGTACCCAATACAGTTCGGCAAGGGGCTACCTTCAGAGATAGCTGCTTCATTGGAGGAAGTAGTCAAACAAAATTTGGATATCTTTGCCTGGACCGATAAAGACATCACCGGGGTTGACCGAAGTATCATCGAGCATAGTTTGCTTGTCAACCCGAAGGCTAGGCCAGTGCGCCAGGGGCTCCAAAAGTTATCAGCAGAGAGGGCAGACCTCACCAAGGTAGAAGTGGAAAAATTGCTAAGGGCTAGCATCATCAGGGAAGTAGCCCACAAGGAGTGGCTGGCTAACCCTGTTTTTGTCAGGAAGAAGGGCTCTAGCAAGTGGCACATGTGCATTGATTTCACATCATTAAATAAAGCATGCCCGCGAGACCCCTACCCTATGCCCCGAATAGACCAGCTGGTGGATTCTACGGCTGGCTCTGAATTACTGAGCTTCCTAGATGCATACTCTAGTTATCATCAAGTCTGGCTAAAGCGCGAAGATGAAACCAAGATGAGTTTCATAACCCCTTTTGGAGTATTTTGTTATGTAAGAATGCCTTTTGGCTTGCGGAATGTCGGAGCCACCTTCTCACGTTTGATAGCTAACACTCTAGGTCATCAAATAGGATGAAATGTCGAAGCCTATATGGATGATATTGTAATAAAGAGTGTTGTAACGCACCATCATAGCCTAGACTTAGCTGAAACATTTGATAGCCTCCGAGCATGTGGAGGTCGCCTCAACCCTGAAAAATGTATATTTGGGGCGCAAGCAGGAAAACTGCTAGGGTACTGATCTACTAGAAAACTCCCCCTGTAGCTACGCCAGAATTAGGGTGTAGACATGCTTTATTTCATCTCTATGTCAATATAGACACACGTTCATAAAGCGTGTTAGACACGTCTTAGTACGTACCACGTCAGACCTTGTAGAGATGAATTATTTATGCGTTGCTATGAAAGAAAGAGACAATCTATAAACACGTTATTTGCATATCTATAAAGTTAGATACAATTTAGTAGACACATGTATAAAACGTCTGTAGTGGTGTAGTTATGTAGTATTGTGACATTTCATTCACGTTAATAAATGTAGATACAATTTATAGATACATATACAAATCATGTCTAATAATATTGATGTGTTTTATAAGGTCGCCTTATTGCGCACTAATAAGTATAGAGACGAATTTGTAGAGCGCGGAACATGACGTGGCAGATGATGTGGCACGTGACATGGCTAGGGATGAAAATGAATCGGATAGTTTCCGTCCGAATCCGAAAAAATCTTATCCGGATATCCGAAATCAACATGGTTATCTATAGAAAATAACTATAAAATAAATCATTACTTAATATGTGTATCAAACATCAAACATAATTTTATTTCTTGACATAATACTAATGCAAAATGCATTAGATTTGTGCTGCTAAGGTGTGCCCCTCGCCCTAGTTTTATAGGCAGCCCACGACTCACACTTCTTCAAACTAGTGAGGTGGGACTAAAGAGTGAGGCGCAATTACAAACAATTGTTTGATATGCTTTAAAATGTGTCAAGAGGATAATGACACTTCAAAGAGTGTTTATGTCCGTGTCATTTTCTATTGATGGTTATTTGATACGATTTACGACTAATCTACATGCTATTCATGGAATGACAACATGTTAAACTTTGTATCAATTCAATACGATTTTCTAATCAAGTTAGAAAGCATCTATACCTAGCTATAAACAAATGTTTGATACACTTTACAACGTCTCTGTGTGATAATGACGCTTTAAATCGTGTCTAACATCGTGTCATTTTGAGATGACTTCAATATCGTGTCAAAAATGTCTTCGTATGATTCGTAATAGTATAAGCGTGTTTATTATCGTAACAATCTGACATGCTTTCAAAATCGTGTCAACAAGCATCTTTATATGTGGATGTAGAGATGCTTTTACATGGCGTTACTACTATGGCGTAGCTACAGGGAGGTTTTCTAGTAGGGTGAGTTTCGAGTAGGGGAATCAAAGCTAGCTCGACGCAGATAAGCACATTGCAAAGAATGGCTCCACAAGAAAATTTGAAGTAGGTCTAGAAGCTAACAGGATGGCTCAGCAGCTCTCAGAAAATTCCTGGCAAGATCAGCCGAGTGAAGCCTTCCAATTTTTAAAGCTCTAAGGAGTCCAAAAGTTTCAACTGGATGCCAGAGTGCCAGAAGAGATTCGATGATATTAAAGAATACCTCAGAAGCCTATCAACACTCACTGTGCCCCTCCAGGAAGAAACTCTCCTTCTTTATCTTGCAGCAACGGGCTCCGTAGTATGTGTAGTATTGGTCAGAGAAGTTGAGCTTAAAGGAAAACGTGTGCAAAACCCAGTTTATTTCATCTTAGAAGCTTTTTCCGGAGCAAAGACAAGATACTCTAAGCACGAATAAATTGCTTATGCTTTGGTAATGGCCTCGCGTAAGCTAAGGCATTACTTCCTAGCACATAATCTTATTGTTCCTACCTCGTATCCCCTTGGTGATATGCTTCGGAGCAAAGATTCTATGGGTAGGATCGGAAAATGGGCTGTCGAGCTAGCCCCCTTTGGTATTTCCTTCACGGTGAGAACAACTATCAAATCTCAGATCATAGCTTACTTCATGGCAGAATGGACTCCATCTGCAGTTTGGGCTTCGAAAGAAACATCCGAAGGTCCGTGGACAATTTTTTCTGACGGAGCCTATCAGGCATCTAGTGCCGGAGCTAGAGTTGTGATAATATCGCCGTCGGGACAAAAGGCCATGTATTCTACGAGGCTCAACTTTAAGACCACCAATAATATCGTAGAGTACGAAGGAATCCTGCTAGGCCTCCGAAAGGCAAAGGCACTTGGAGCAGCAAGGATTATAATTAAAATAGATTCCCAAGTCATCACAGGGCATGCTGACAAAAGCTTTCAAGCAAGGAACCCGCATCTTGCAAAGTATCTGGAAGAAATCTGCGAGACAGAAGCAATGTTTAAAGGATTTTCTGTTCGGAGTATCCCTCGAGCAGATAATCAACTTGCAGACATTCTAGCGAAGGTTGCAGCTGGAGCATTGGACGTCCCGGAGGGTGCGTTATATGAAGAACTTGTCAAGCCTACAGTAAATCAATTACCTTCCGCAGAAGTCCCTTGCATCCCAACTGCGGATTGGTGGACCCCGATAATGGATGTCTTGATAAGCAGCACAGTCTGGTCAGAAGGTCTAGATTTCCGAAGGTTGCAAGCAAGGGCTCAAAATTATGAGCTTGTTGATGGGATATTATACAAAGCCGGAGTTTTTTCTCCCTTACTCCGGTGCATCTCACAACCCGAAGGCCATGATATACTTCGGGACATTCACGAAGGTTTATGTGGAAGAAACCTGCCCCCCTGTGCTCTATCAGGAAAGACACTTCGGTAGGGGCTCTATTGGCCAACAATTGTAAGAGATGTAGAGGAATTAGTTCGAACCTGTCTTGGATGCCAGTGGATGGGTAGACGGAGCCACTATCCACCAACACCACTTCAAGTTATTTCCCTAGTGTGGCCAATGGCACGATGGGGAATGGATCTCATCGGACCTTTTCCAATGGCAAAAGGCAGGTTGAAGTTTGTAGTGGTAGCAATTGAGTATTTTTCTAAATGGGTCGAAGCTAAACCCCTAACTGCTATCACTTCAAGGAATGTGCAAAAATTCTTCTGGCAAAATATCATATGCGGGTTCGGAGTGCCAAGGGAGTTAACTATAGATAATGGCACCCAGTTCGAAGCCAAACCCTTGAATTTTGTGAAGAACTAGGCATCAAATTATGCTTCGCAGTAGTTCGCCATCCACAATCCAATGGAGCCGTCGAACAAGCCAATGGAAATATTCTCTCCAGTTTAAATCGAAGGATTGTTGGGATGGCCAGAGGACTATGGATCGAAGAACTTCCTAAGATTCTATGGTCCATTCGGACCACTCAAGCCAGGTCCACAGGCTTCACCCCATTCAGGCTACTATTCGGAGATGAGGCCATGACTCCTACGGAGCTCAAAGGTGGATCCCTTCGCGTAATAGGACCTGGAAATGAAGACGAGAGAAGCACTTCGCTGGACTTGTCAGAAGAAACAAGGCTTCGAGCCGTCGCCAATCTGACGAAGTACCAAGACCAAACAAAGACATGGTATGACCTGAAGATAAAAGTGAACGAGCTTAAACCAGGTCATTTGGTATTGCGAAGTGTAATAGCTCCGGGGAAGCTAGGAAATAAATGGGAAGGGCCATATATTATCCTACCCTTAGGGCGCCCCAGTTCGTTTAAATTAGGTAATTTAGAAGGGGAAGAGTTGAAGCATGCATGGCATGTGGAGCACTTTAAACATTATTACGTTTAGGGGCTCCTTGTAATCAATTGTAAAAGTACCTTTCTAAATAAATATGGAAGTTCGAATTTTGTTTACTCTTCAAATATCCCTTACTCCTAGTGGACGCATCAGGAGAACGGAGATGCTTGTGGAGTCAAGCATCTTTCAAGGAACCTAGACAACGACTTTGAACCATTGGTTCAAGGATTCCGTTGGCCAGCCTACGGATTCTAGGCTTCGGCTTGTTAGGATCCGTAGAAGAAACTAAGGACTTTAAAAGAACAAATTTCCGGCCTCCAGGTTCGAAGCATCTGTAAAAGAGCCGTAGGTGGCCAGCCCATGGATTACAGGCTCCGGCTTGTTAGGATCCGTAGAAGAGTCTAAGGACTTTAAAAGAACAGATTTCTGGTCTCCGGGTTCGAAGCATCTGTAAAAGAGTCGTAGGTGGCTAGCCTACGGATTCTAGGCTCCGACTTGTTAGGATCCGTAGGAGAGTCTAAGGACTTTAAAAGAACAGATTTCTAGCATCCGGATTCGAAGCATCTGTAGAAGAGCCATAGGTGGCCAGCCTATGGATTCCAGGCCTCGGCTTGTTAGGATCCGTAGAATAGTATAAGGACTTTAAAAGAATGGATTTCTGGCCTCCGGGTTCGAAGCATCTGTAAAAGAGTCAAAGGTGTCCAAGCAATAAGGTTTCAAGGCTCCATCCCAATGAAACACATTTAAAGTCCTAAGCGACTGCTATGGGAGCTTACAAGTGTAAACTTAGATCCGAAACTTATAAACATCATAATACGAACGTACAGTTCGAAGAACTCTACGAAAGAGTAAAGTATGATTACCAAGTGTTGTGTGAAGTATCAGATTGTTATATCAATCATTATGTTCGACGGACCCTATCTCAATGCGTACGGTCCCCCACCCACAAGGAGGGGCAGGGGAGTAAGGAACAACAAAAGATGCTTCCAAAGCAATTCATATTAATTGGATAATCATATTATTACATCAAGAGAAGTTTTGGTCTAAGCCTAGATAAAAACGGAGACCCCTCCGACCTCTAGAGCTACTTATAAGACCACTTCGACCTTCAGAGCTCAAAGCCTTCAGGATTTTCTTCTTAGTCCGGGTGCTTTTCTTCTTCGAAGCTCGTAGTTTTTTCTGCTCCTCTTGAAGTTCAGCCCAAGACAGAAGTCTTTCGGAGCTAACCTTTGCTAGATCTTCTGCTTGGTACTCTTTATTCAGACAAATCTACGTATTCAAAGGATGAATATGCTTCTTCCTTATCTTCTTCCTTGATATAAGCTAAGACCTCGCGATGGACTTCAGGTGCTATTTCCCCCTTGATCCCCACGAGGAACAGAGAAGCACGAGCGTCAATAAGGCCTTAAGCTTTCGAGGACAGACCACTGTCGATGAAGCTCTTCGTTAAGTTCCAATACTTCGAAGTCAAGCTCCAAAGGGCATGGCAAAACCTAAAAGAATAAACATCCAAACAAAGTTTCTCGTTTATAAACTTTTCATTCAGATAAGGGGCTTTACAAGATTTCTTGTACATGCTTAAGAGTCCTATAAAGCTAAACCTGTGGGTCGGCTGGTGGAGCAGGTGGCGTCGGAGCTGGCGAAGCTGGAAGCGGAGGCCTCGTTTGAGCTTGCTTTTTCCAGCGAGCCTCGTCGATCCAAGCTTTGGCTGCAGCCTTGTGGTCTATTTTCCAGATTGCCCGGAAAGCTTCCTAGGCAGAAGCTACATCCTGCGAAGGACGCAACAAGTCCTCGTCAGCAAAGCCTGTAGGCGTCGAACCCCCAACCGGAGCAACTAAATCCCAAGAGCTTCGATGTGACGGAGGACTCCAATCCCGGCATCTTGTCCGGAGATCTCTCCATACTGAACGCTGAAGCCCATCATTAGCTTCATCGCCACTTGAATCATTTTCAGCTTCCGGTCGAGGGGCTCGCTCGCTACAGTCAAAGATGAAGGGCACATTGTGGCGAAGTATTCCAAGGTACCCTGAAGGGCATCCAAGGTATGCTCCGCTATAGCAGTATTCTTCACTTCTGCCACCTCCAGCCCAGCAGCAGCAGACACTTCGGCCATTTTGGATAGCAGAGTGCTTTTATGAGCCATGGCTTGTTGAAGTGAGTCTTGGAGTTCTACGAGTTGTGTGTTTGAAGTCGCTGCTGCTTGTCGGAGCTTCTCGACCTCCACTCTGAACACCACACATTCGAACCTCGGCCTCTTGGGCCGATGTTTGCAGTGTAGTGCTGCTCTGCCGCTCGACCCGGAGTGCTTTGTCGGTGGCTGCCCTAGCCCTCCGTTCCTCGAGGAGCTCCTCCTCCAGTCCAAGTGTTTTGTCTTCGGAGCTTTTAAGGGCAGACTGGAGGGTAGTAACCTTTCTCTTGAGCCGATTAGTTTCGAGCTCATTGGAAGTCGCTACCTCTCTAGCAAGGACAAATTGCTGCAAAAAATCAAGTACCAAGTAATTCCATTTATTGATTGAATGCACTTGTGCTGTGTTGAATACCTGAAGGGCAGCCCTTTTGAGGGCGAAGTTCAGCTCCAGGGCTCTGGCTTCGCTCAAGACGGAGACCAAGTCGGAGTTTATGACTTCTTGGCCCTTGTCCGCCAAGGGCTCCAGAAGCGCCTGGAGGCCCAGTTCGTTGCTCCAAGAATGGAGCCAATAGAGGGAGCAAGGACAAGGCCTGGCGATCGTCTACGGCTGCCTCCTCCTCCGAATTGCTCACCGAAGGATCGTTGGAGGAAGGCGTCACCGTCAAGGCAGGGAGGGGACTGAGGCTCATCATGCTCTTACCCCTCCCCGGCACAAAAGTCAGAGTAGGGACTCCTGCGGAGGTAGATCCTCCTTCGACTGATGCCCCCACGGCCGGAACTGCTTCGCCCGAGACAGCTCCAGTCGTCGGAGCTACTGTGTTTGCTGGATCCTCAACTCCGAGAGAAGATGAAGCTCCATCTATAATCGGAGCTATGTTACTCCTCGACGCACCTACAACATTAAGGTATTTAATGAATATTTGTGGGTAATAGTTGTTGCAGGAATTGTAAAGGCAAAAGTTTTGAAGTATACCTTTGTCTGTGCCTTGAGGTAGAATTGCAAGGTCCTCCAAGACTTCGTACATTCGGAGGTACTCATCAAGGTCATCCCTCGATGTCCGCTCCGATGTAGCCGCTGCAGGTGCCTCGACCTCCGACACTATCACCCCAGCCACATGCTAGTTCGGAATAGTTTCCACAAGCTTTGAGCTCGCGACAACGGGCTCGGGGGAGCGTGCTGTGTCTGCCTCCACAGCCTCTCGAGAATAAGCTCCGGCTGAATCCACGGCCTCGTCTTCACTATCATCAATAAGATAGTTCACAAGGGCCTTCCCTATTTGGGCGTCAAAGTCCTTTTCTCCGGAGTCTTCCGAAGATGAGATCCGAATGCCCAAGGAGGAAGGCGAGGACACCGGAGTCGGCTGAGGAGGAGGCTTCATCATTTTCTTCCCCTTCTTGATGGGGGTCTTGATGGATTTCTTTGAAGGCTCGATGGTGGCTTTCCTCTTCCGAGGGGCCACTCTGGTCGAGTTGAAGTCTGGCAGAGGTGGGGGCTCCATTCCGAGAGCCCTCCACACTTTGTTGAAGCGCTCCTAGCTTCCCACCAGCTCTATCCTTTTCTGCCTCTCTACCACCGTAGGGGCTCCGATCACCCGTTCGGTGGATCTTGCTATCTGCTCTGGAGCTATCGCCAAAGGAGCCGCTCATTTTATAAGTATGTTATTTCTTTCCTAATATATTACTGCAGGAAGGTCGAAGATTTACCTAGACTTTGAAGCTCTCCCTCCGAAGCATTTTGGAACGCTATTGGCTAGTCGGCTCCGAGAGGCGGGATCCATAGGGCGATGAATTCCTCCACCAGATCCCGCATGCTCATGCGGCTGGCTATCCAAGAAAGCAACCCAAGCCACGTTGAGAGCAGGCTTGGGTTTAGAGTGACTTCGGCCTCCTTCTGGAACCAGATCTCTTGAAGAGGCCCCGCGAAGCTGGAGTCTTCTCCGACCTCGGCATAAAACCACCGGAGGATCCAGTTGGTATACCACCGGTCATTGATGGCCTTCACATGGAAATGTTGTTCATGCTCCTTCCGAAGCTGAAAGTTGACACTCCCGAAGGCTGTCAACACCTTGGTATCTCTGGGGCCGTCCTGTTGCTTCGGTTGGCAGGTGGCTTCGTGGGTGGCGGCGAAGATATCCAATCATCCTTTGCATCCTTCGGCCCGAAGGGCCCATTCGAAGATCGCCATCCTTGTGATGGCGTTGGGAGAAATGAGGTAAGGTAATGTGAAACATTTCCAGTACCTCTGATAGGAAATCGATGGCAGGGAGTCCAAGTCTAGCTTCGAAGAATGCTTCGAAGACCAATACTTCTCCACTTCGTGGCTTCGGGGTCGACTCCGTTCCCAGGACCTAAGTCCTCATTCCGGGGCCCAACTTCCTGGCCACCACCTCTTTCAATGGATTCCGTAGTGCTTGTGGACTGGCCGATGAGGAAGCTTTGCGGGATCTTCTTCTTGGACGGAGGGTGGAGCTCCCGAGGATTTTTGGGCCAAGAACTTCCTGGAGCCCCCGCCATGGCCGCTGCTGCCAAAGCCGCCCAAGCTTGCCTTTGCGCAAAAGTGCTCGCTGCCAGCTGGCACGATTGTGCTGGTCCTCGCCATGAGTTAATCGCTCAGAAAGGTTGAAGGGAAATTTTGTAGGTTGAAGAAAGTGAGCTTTGGAAATCAGGCTCTATAAAAATTTTCGGTGGGCTTCAACCCCCCTTTTATAGCCTTTTTGCTAGCTACTACTGCTTCGGTCGCATTCACATTACAAGTTCAACTTCTGCTGCTGATGGGTGGGACCAGGAAGTGAAAAGGTGTGAACCCATGGTAAAATTTCGACCGTTACCTTTTTCGGGAGCATAACGACTACTTGAAGCGTAACGACTCAAAATTAACGGTTCTTCACGACGTTCCACCTCCGTAACGGTTCATTTCCATGCGAAGTGTTCACACAACAGTCCCAATTCGAAACTTTCATCGGGAATACTTTGATGGCAAATACCCTTCGAATAACTGTAACACCCTCAAATTTCTCTAAGTCCTTGAATATGAAAATATTCCTTGCGTATACTGCTTTCCTGCCATATAGGTTAAATTGGAGAAGCGTATTCGAGGGGCTAATGTTGGAGGAAAATACTCCATTTTCAGGACTTTGGAAATCAACGGTTAAAGATAATTCACCAACATCAAAGTTCACGTTCATCTCCGGAGGTGATAAAGTTTCTAAGCCGAAGGATACTTCGGCATCATGATTCGAAGGCATCCTCCGAAGGCTACGAAGCTACAATGGAAAATAACAAGACTGATAAGACGTCTGCCTTATCTACCTTCTCTGGATGTATTTTACTATTTTAACCCTATTTGGGCTACCAAATAGTTTCCACTATGTCGGTTGTAATTGAGGGGTAAATAGGTCTTTTCCTTAGACTTTTTGCCTATAAATACCCCCCTTCTTACCCTGTAATAGGCATCGAATACTCAGCTATTCAATACACAATTTCGGACTACTTGAGCTATTATCCTATTTGGAGGCTCCAGATAGTTCTCAACACGAACTCTCTGTTTGTTAGTTCTTAATCTTCAAGAACCTGTTAGCGTAATCTTTTATGCCAACACTCATGATTCGATGTTATACGAAGACCCACTCGGGCTTTGTCAAGAGTAACCCCGACCTCCCCAAAATCTCCATGGATAAGGTATCATCTCCTCCCCCACTATCTACGCTAGACATCAACCAAAAGATAGCTATGACATTAGACAAAGCGGTTAGCGTGACATTCGCAAATCGTCTAGGTCCCACGGTCGACTCTAGAATGGAGGCGATGTTTAAGATATTCAGATTTTCCAAGGCCGCTTCCCCTACCCCAATCGCTAGCGTACCCCATATTCACCACGTATACAATAGGACAAATTGTAGTATGAGGAAAAGTGTCATATCTATGGACTCAGCATCTACGACTGAGGCCTGTTTGACTCTTTTTGGCGGATAGCCCCAAGCCGGTTCGACTAGCGCATTTTAGCCCATGGTGCTAGGCCTCAACCATAGCGCAACTACAATACTGACAACAACCTGTTCGACTGAGTTCTGGGCCGGTCTAACTATCTTATGCCCACCAGCGACAATCGGCCACCAGGACGGTGTGACCACGTCGCCATACTACGTCGGTCCAACATGTTACTATGCGTCCGGTCAGATCGGGCAAATAGCTGATCATGTTGGGGAATGGGGAAGCTACACTAGCTTGGCAAATTCTAAAATTTCGCCCCAATGCCCAAGAGCCATGCGCATGAAGGATCATGAATTGTTACCTTCTAACACGAGACGCGCTAGGTGTAGGGGAAGAAGATGTTGGTGAAGCGCCCCCTTGCTTATCCTCATCTCGCTGTGCCCATTCCTCAGTGATCCAATTGGTGAAGACGGCGGTGTCCACGTGAAGAAGCCCACAAGCGCCACTATTGGAGCAGCGCCTCCACGGTATCCACACGTATAGGGATGAGATTGATCTCACACTGGTGTGCTAGTACCGAGAGTGAGATCCGGGAGAAATCTCAATCTCAACTCTTGAGATCAAGAAAGGGAGAGAAGAGGTTCTTGGTGGATAGGATTCAGATCTAATCTAAACAATGAACAACTTGATGTCCAAGAGTCCTCCTCTCCTTATATAGTGGTGAGAGCCCTCGCCCCAATCCACATTGAGGCCCAACAGATCCAATCTATTTCACCCACCTCAGAACTTACATTCCTAGTGTTGACGTAGAAATGTGCCCCCGCACATGGGCCTGTTCGACGTCCAAAAGTATCACAACAATACCGACGTCGTGTTCCGACTACCCTGGATAGTGACAAGGTATTTTGAGTCACCTGGCAATCAGATAAATAATTCATATTTTAATCCAATTGGCCGAAAAGTACTGGTAATAATGTAAACAACAAAAAAATGTTCAAAATACCTGGAATCGGCCAATTCGGAGGCCGATTTGGAGTTACAGTGGAGACTGGTCCAAAGGGTCCCTAGGGCACCTTCGGCCTTAGGCCCGGTCAGTCCGGAGGTACAACCTCGGTCGGACCGGGGGGCTGCGAAGGGGCTTCGGGCAGAGTCCCGAAGGTCGATGTGAGGTGTGGCTCTGGCGGTCTGACCGGCGAAGCTTCTGCGGTCGGACCGACCGTGCTACTCCGGTCACACCAGGCGAAGGAATCTCCGAATGTTGGCCTTCGAACGTGCGGAGCTCCAGCGTGCAGGGCTTCGGTGGTTAGGGCTTCGACGGGCTCGGGCTTTGGTTTTGGTGCGCACGGTGCAGAGGGTCCCGGTCAGACCGGTGGAGCGCCGATGGTCTGACCGGCTGTTGCCGACAACAGCGTGATGAGGTCCGTTCAGACCGGTATCTCAACGCTGGTTGGACCGAAGTAACAGATCCGATTTGCTAAACCTCGGTAACCTTAGCAAATAATCTTCAATCGCCTCCAAACATTGCAGAGATGTTTAGGAAGGAAATTGATATGCAAAAACACCCAAAGATCAAATACAATTTGGCCAAGGGGCCGAATTACCAAGTATGGTGATAAAAACCGATAAAAGGGATTGCAATCTGTTACGTGGATTAACGGGAGGTTCATAAGCGAACCAGCAAGGGTTACCGTGATTACGGACGCGACAGACGGAGGGATTTCAAGCAAACCCACAAAGAAGCAGAAAGTAAAGGAAAGTAAATGCGATTCAAAGCTATGGCTTTGGATTTTCAAGATTGGAAAGAGGCCTTGAATCGGCCTTGCCCCTAATATTTATAGGGGGTGGGCTGGTTATCCCTGGCTAGAGATAGAGTAAGATTCAGCCAAAACTCTATTAGGATAAGATTTGGGTGAAAATAGGTCGAATCCCCCTCAGATTCATATTCTGAACCCTAGTCGGTCTGACCCTGCCCATGGGTCCGGTCTGACCGGACCTGGCCGGTTGGACCGGCCTACTATAGCCGGTCAGACCGGCCTTTGCCAAGTTTGACACATTTTCGGTCAAAAATACCATTTTTCAGTATTTGCCTAGTTTGACCATTAATGCCATTTTTTGCTATAAACGCATGCCCCCTTGTATTTTAGCAAACTTAGTGAGCTAAAAGCATGACGGGCCTCAGGCGATACTTTCAATATCGGCCTTTTAACACTTTAAGCGTTTTGCCACACACTTGGGAAGTAATTTTTCAAATATCTACCATTCAAAGCCCTTCAAAATCGCTCTCCTTTTAAAGACTCTAGGACATATGCATTGCCTGGAGCGATTTCGACTACCTTAAAAGGTCCTTCCCAACTAGGTGACCACTTACCAAATTTTGAGCTCTTAGTGCCTAATGGTAAAATCGTCTTCCACACCAAGTCATTGATTTGAAATGATTTTGCCTTGACCTTCTTGTTGTAGGCTCTAGCTACTCTTCTTTTATCTTTCTCTATTGTCTCTAGAGCCTTCAACCTCTTATCGATCACTTCTTCTAAATTATCCTTTAGATGTGTCTCATATTCGTCGACTGACAAGCCATCTTGCTTAATAAATCTAAGTGAGCCAAGATCCACCTCTACCGGTAGAACAGCTTCTTGTCCATATACTAACTCATATGGACTGACTTTAGTGACACCGTGCCAATAAAACCCCTCCCTTTTGAGCATCCAACTCATTTTTGGGGCCGACTGGTGGGTACCGCAAAGCCCTTCATGGACTTCACCTACAACAACTCTTGCTTGATCGGAGTCCAAAAATTTCAAAAGTATTTCATCAATAGTCTGGCGATACAACACATCGTCAAGAAAAACAAATTTGAATGCCTATCGCCGAACCATCCGATCAACCTTTTGGCTTGCATTTCTCAAATATTGAACGATTGGGATCCTCCAGTCATCCTCATTGAGCAAAGGAGCAATAGCCAAATTCCCACTAGAATTGGCCTCTAGATTTCTCATTTGGACCTGCCCCCCCAAGTGTTAAACCTTCCTGGCAACAGTCGATCGGACCGGCCATGTTGGCCCGGTTCAACCGGCTATTGCCAAACGCCTGGCATAGGTCGGTTTGACCATCCTGACATGGTTGGTCGGGCCGGGAGTGCAAGGGCAGTCTGACCGTGCTTACAAAGCCAGTCAGACCAACATCAGTACTCCTAGGTGCTACATCGTCTTCAAGCATCAGCTTTTCTCGTGTGCAAAATTTACCTTTCCTAATTTGATAGCCCGATGCTTGTTGAGCTAAGTAATTTTCAACTGCGTTGGCCTCTCTAGATACATGAGTAATCTCAAAATCATCAAAGGTAGCAATTAGGTCTAAACACTTATCCAAGTAGCTATTTAGTAGACCGTTAAAACATTGAGCAAGTTTGGCTACTTGTTGCACAACTAATAAAGAATCACCATATGCATGAACATATTTCACACCCATGGAGTTTAACAACTCAAGACCTAGCAACAGGGCCTCATATTCGGCTTTATTATTAGTTGAATGAAAATCTAGACGGGCCGAGGTCTCAAAGTGCATACCACTTAGTGATACGAGCACCACTCCAACACATTGACCGTTTTTGCAAGCCAAACAATCAAAATAAAGTTTCCATGGTAATACCTCAATTAAAGTGACCTACATGGTGATCCACTATAAAGTTAGCAATGATTTGGCCTTTCATAGCTCTCAGCAGTTCATAAGCCAAATCGTATTCAATTAACGCATACACCCACTTGCCGATTCTACCACTTAGAATCGGCTTTTGCAACATGTACTTTATGACATCCGTTTGGCAAGTGACAACACATGTGCTAGGGAGAAGATAATGACACAATTTGGTACACGCATAATAAAGGGATAAACACAAATGCTCCACAAACACATACCTTGTCTCGCATCCAGAAGTCGACGAGTCGAGAAGGTGATGATGTACTCCCTTCCTTCAACGTCTTGAGTCAACACGGCTCCAATCACACTCTCCACATCAATATAAAGCCGAAATGGAATTCCAGCCTTCAGCGCCCTTACTACCGGTGGCGTTGATAAGCACTCTTTGATTTTCTCAAAGGCGCGTTGTTGACTTGCCCCCCCAAGTGAACTTGGCTTCATTTTTTAGCCGGAGTATCGGGACAAAAGCATCAATTTTTCCAGATAAGTTAGATATGAAGCGTCGCAAATAATTAACCTTGCCTAGTAGTTTCTACACATCTTTCTTAAATGTCGGTGCTACACATCCTCTAATTTTATCAAGCCTCTTAGGATCGATCTCAATGCCTCTTTCATGGATCATGAATCCTAAGAACTTGCCTGTCGACACGCCAAAAGCACACTTGAGTGGGTTCATTTTTAAGCCATACTGGCGCATTCTGTCGAAGGCGACTCTCAAATCGGCTAAATGGTTCCCCATGGCATCCGATTTGACCACAACACCACCTATATAAACTTCTAACATAACTCCTAGCAAGTCATGAAAGATTAAGTTCATGGCGCGTTGATATGTGGCGCCAGCATTCTTTAAATCAAACGTCATTACTACCCACTCAAACAAGCCGACAAAACCAGGGCAACAAAAGGCCATTCGAAAAACGTCCTCTTTGGCCATGAAGATTTGATTATAACCAGCGTTGCCATTAAGAAAACATAGTACCTTGTGTCCCGAGGCATCGTTGATCAACATGTCAGCTATTGGCATGGGATACTCGTCTTTCAGAGTGGCTTTGTTCAAATCCCTGAAGTCGATGCAGATGCTGATCTTGCCACTCTCTTTCTTCTCGACAGGCACGATGTTAACAACCCATTCCGCTTACCTGCATGGCCTAATAAAACCTACCGCTAATAGACGTTCAACCTCCTCTTTAACTCGGTCATAGATGGCCAAATTGAAGCGGCGCGACGGCTGTTTATAAGGCCTAAAACTGGGTTTGATGGGGAGCCGATGCTCAACAAGCTCTCAACTTAATCCAGGCATCTCGCTGTAGTTCCATGCGAAGCAATCAACATACGATCGAAGCAATTTAATTACTTCGGCCTTTACATCATTATCCAAATTCTGATTTACAAATGTCGGCCTCGGAACACTACCATCTCCTATGTCTACTTGTTCCAAAGGGTCGGCCGACGAGAATCCTTGACCTAGCTTTTCTATTTCGCTAAAATCTTCAATGGCTTCAGCAATACTGTCTTGAGAAGACCGATATTGCTATACACGAGACTTTAGCCAATCAAGATTAGCACTAGACATTCTACTATCTTAGACACAACCGAGTCACACCAGCCGACTTTACAGAAATAGGAATGAACCTACCCTCTGATACACTGACAAAATCGTAATCCGAGAGGTCTCTCCCCGACAAACATTCTATCTCATCATGGGTGGCATTACTGGATGCATCGGCCAAGCTAACATGGGCTGATGAGTCTACGTGCACTATCTCGACTTCGTCGCCATCCCATTGTATCATGTGCTGGTGCAAGGTAGATGGCACACATTGGTTTGCGTGGATCCAATCACGCCCAAGCAATACATTATAATTACCTTGCACATCGACGACGAAGAAAGCGGTGTGTAGCGTCTTGTTCCCCACTATCAGTTCTAGGGAAAGTACTCCTTTGGCTTCCGTCGTGTCGCCGTTGAAGCTGTTGAGGGTGACATTGGTCTTCTTCAGGTCATCGTCATCTTTGCCGAGCTTCCTTAGAAGGGAGTACGGCATTAGGTTCACGGTTGCGCCGCGAGCATCCTCAAGATAGGCTTCCCATCGATGTGCCCCCTTATGTAGAGAGGTCTCAGGTGACGGCTCGTGTCTCTGGGCTTCTCGAATACTGGCATCCCGTGGGCCAAGGTCTAGCTGTGCGACCCTGGTCTTCTCCTGTAGTGGAGCGAACTCGAAAGGTAACATGACGACACCGATATCCATCGCTTGAGGAGCGGGTCCCTCGAAGACCAGGAGTGTAGTCATCGTAGAGCAAGTCATCGTCATCGGAGCTAACAACGGGGGCCGAGTCATTGACCATGACTGGCCTAGGTCTCCAGACATTCTTCACCATGGGCCGAGGACGGATTTACTCAAAAAATGTGTCTCGTGCCTCCTCGGCCTTCTCTTCTTGTATCTCTTGCGCCCGCAAGAGATGCAACCTCTTCTTTTGTGACTTGGACATCCCCGAGGGCACCCATGATGGCTGAGGACGGGTGTCAGGTGCTACGGTCTTGCTTCTAGCATTTTTGGCCGAAGGGGACTTGTCCTGTATCGGCCTCGGATATCTTGCGCTTGCCATGAAAGATCCCTTGCTCCTAGTCGGTCGGACCGGCCATTGCGGGCCGGTCGAACCGGCCTGTGTCGAAAACCGCTGTAAGGCCGGTCGGACCAGCCACAGTAGGCCGGTCGGACCGGGCTTTGGTCGGGGCTCCGGTCGGGCTAGGAGATGCGTCTTTGCGCCGTCCCACTGGGGCACCCTTCGGGATTAGGACCTCTTGGGATCCCACCCTTTCGGTGCCTTCTCTTGGGGCCCAGTTCTGAGGTACTACGGACATGCAGTGAATAATATTCTCATCCTACGTCGACCCCCGAACCTGCCACTCGGAAACACTTGAAGGAATGTGAGTGTTAGTAGCCTGACACTACCCGGAGTTCTCTGGCGGAGGAGGCCAAATCGAAGCCATTGTCCAGCAGTAGGGTGGTGGTATTGGAGCATCTAGCGGCCTCGCTGACTGGGTGCTGAACCCATTGGTCTATTGGAAGCTTAGCCACGTCGATGGTACCTCGGACCAAACCAGCGAAGGGTCTTGCCAGGCCGGAGGTAAACTAGCCCATGGCAGAGACGGGTCCAGCCACTGGAGACTGAATCCATCCAGAGGCTATGGCCCACTCGGAGGAGGTGGGTTCGACCACTGAGGTCCAAACCCTCCAAGAATCTGGGACCAAACCGGAGGATTCAGCCACTGAGGTACAAACCCTACCGGTGGTTGGGACCAGCCCAAAGGGGGTTTCGGCCACTGAGGTCCTAACCCTGTCGGAGGTTGGACCCAATCCAAAGAGGGGTTTCTGGCCCCGAGGTCCGAGCTCAACCCTCACGGGGTTCAGCCTCCCTGGGAGGTTCGACCATCCCGGAGCCCGTGGGCGAACACCTCTCCTCTCGGACCTTCGCTGGTGTTTGTCCAAAAGCATCTTGTATGTCACCTTCGGCCTTCTACGGTGCCTGACCGAAGATGATGGCTTAATATTTTCTTTCCACACTCCTACCTCCAATTCTTTGGTACGAGTGTGCGCGTGCGAGTGTCTCCTATGACGACTGCTTTCCCTTTAGCCGACTCGGCCTGCTCCGGCCGAATCAACACCTTCTTTCCCTTGAGCTCAACGTTGTTTATGGGAAGGGGGTCTCTATCTAATTTCATCTTTGGATTTGCTTCTATTTTCAATCATCCTTCCTCTATGGCTGATTGTACCTGCTGACGAAAAACATTGCAATCGTTAGTGTAGTGAGAATGTGAACCATGCCACTTGCAGTAGGGACGCTTTTTTAATTCGTCGGCGGATGGTATGACTTGCCCTTTTGGTAGTCGCAGAAGCTGATTTTTAAGTAGAAAATCGAATATTTTATTGCACTTAGTCACGTCTAACGAATATCTAACTTCGTTAGGCCAACTCTTAGAGGGAGATGGCCACAATTCGGAGAAGGTGATGGGTTTAGACTTCGCGCTCTAAGTCCATTCGGCCGTGTATGTATCGGCCAGATCTTCTTCCTCTTCGGATCCTTCCTCATAAGAGTTAGTGTGGATTTCAGCCCTTGGATTATTAAAAGTTTTAACAAATTTTCTATCTTTGGCTCGGCCTTCGTGGACCAGATCCTGTTGCAATACTTGGCTAACGTCTAAGAGGTTTTGATTATCCATATGTTCTTTAATTTCTGCCCGTAGGCCATTGAATGCTAGATCTGCTAGGTCTCTCTCCGATACGTTTAGGCTAAAACATTTATTCCTGGTGTCTCTAAAGTGCTTGACATACTCAAAAACACCCTCGCCAGATTATTGTTTAACCACCGTGAGGTGCGATAGCCTAAGTCCGGTCTCGCTGTGTAGAAATAATCATGAAATCTCTGCTCCAATTGAGCCCATGTCTAGACGGAGTTTGGCGGGAGCGCCAAAAACCAGGTGAATGCGGTGCCAGACAATGATAAAGAAAATGACCTGAGTTTCAATGCATCCGGCTCGCTAGCTTAGCCACATTGTGCTAGAATTTGGCTAATGTGTTCTAATGTGGATTTACTACCCTCGCCGTCAAATTTCATGAAATCTCAGACTCTATAACCGCGAGGGTACAGAACGGTGTCAAAGTGGTCAGGATATGGTTTTCGATAAACCCTAGATCTATCCCGAGGTGTAAAGCCGGTGTATTCCCTAAATAGCGCGCGAATACGTTCCTCGATATCGTCATGGTCTAATGCTTGCGCGCGTCTTTCATGTGGTGGTGGGACGCGTGGCGGTATATCGACATGCTTTAGCCTATGTTGTGGTGTGGGAGTGTGCAGTGCGAGCGGCGGTGGCAGAGCTGGTATGGGCGCAGGCGGCAGTGGCACTTGATAAGCTGGGTTTGCCTATCCATAAGCGTAATTATGTGTTTCGGCTATGGATGATGTAGACGTAAATGTGATGGTTTTTCCAGTATTTCCGTCGGTTCTACTATAAATGTGTTGTGCTAGCGGAACACTTGTGATTGGTGCTGGTGAATCGGCCTCAGTAAAACCGAATCTCCTAAATACTGCTGCCACTTGTGAGACAACTGCAGGTTCTAGTTTGTTGGCTAGCGAGGCGCTAACCGCCTCATCAATAGACAGCTATTCTACGGTCAACTTGTGAGGCAGATACAGGGGGTGATGACAGGCATAACTGGGTCAGGTTGAGGTTGTCGTGCATGATGAAGCCCGAACGTGTCTTTATTTGAATCTCTGAGCATCAACTCTTCGAGTTCCTTCTTCTTCGCTTTGATCTTTGCTCGGTCTTCCTCAGATATGTCTGCCATGGTGGGCATCATAATGTTGCGGTCATCGATGTCCATGCCCCCCATAGTGTTCATCGGTGATGTAGTGGATGTAGACATAGTAGAGGTACTCGCTGCCGATGTAGAGGTCGTAGTCATGGTTGGCGTTGTCCCCAGCGGAGTCGACAAAAAGTGTATTGACGTAGAAATGCGCCCCAACACTTGGGCTGGTTCGACGTCCAAAAGTATCGCAACGATACCGACGCCACGTTCCGACTACCCTGGATAGTGACAAGGGATTTGGAGTCGCCAGGCAATCAGATAAATAATTGATATTTTAATCCAATTGGCCGAAGAGTACTGGTAATAATGTAAACAGCAACAAAATGATCAAAATACCTGGAATCGGCCAATTCGGAGGCCGATTCGGAGTTACAGCGGAGACTGGTCCGAAGGGTCCCTAGGGAACCTTCGGCCTCAGGCCTGGTCAGACCGGAGGTACAACCTCGGTTGGACCGGGGGGCTGCGAAGGGGCTTCGAGCGGAGTCTCGACAGTCGATGCGAGATGTGGCTCCGGTGGTCTGACCGGCGAAGCTTCTTCGGTCGGACCGACCATGCTACCCCAGTCACACCGGGCGAAGGAATCTCCGAATGTTGGCCTTCGAACATGCAGAGCTACAGCGCACAGGGCTTCGGTGGTTAGTGCTTCGATGGGCTCGGGCTTCGGCTTCAGCACACCCGGTGCATAGGGTCCCAGTCGGACTGGCAGAGTGCCGTCGATATGATCGGCTGTTGCCGACAACGCCGTGACGAGGTCTGGTTAGACCGGTATCTCAATGCCGGTCGGACCGAAGTACCAGATCCGTTCTGCTAAACCTCGGTAACCATAGCAAATAATCTTCAATCGACTCCAAACTTTGCAGAGATGTTTAGGAAGGCAATTGATCTGCAAAAACACCCAAAGATCAAATACAATTCAGCCAAGGCGCCGAATTACCAAGTATGGCAATAAAAACGATAAAAGGGATAACAATCCATTACATGGATTAATGGGAGGTTCACAAGCGAACCAGCAAGGGTTACTGTGATTACGGACGGGGCAGACGGAGGGCTTTCAAGCAAACCCACGAAGATTTGGAAAGTAAAGGAAAGTAAATGCGATTCAAAGATAGGGATTTGGATTTTCGAGATTGGAGAGAGGCCTTGACTCGGCCTTGCCCCTAATATTTATAGGGGGGTGGACTGGTTATCCCCAGCTAAAGATAGAGTAATATTCGGCCAAAACTTTGTTAGGATAAGATTTGGGTGAAAATAGCTCGAATCCCCCTCGGATTCATATTCTGAACCCTAGCCGGTCTCACCAGCCTACTATAGACGGTCAGACCGACCTTTGCCAGGTTTGACACATTTTCGGTCAAAAATACCATTTTTCAGTATTTGCCTAGTTTGACCATTAATGCCATTTTTTGCTATAAACACCTAGATCGAAACATCCGATCAGGGCTCTCGGTCCACAATTTCAGGAAGCATCAGAACTTCAGAAACCCCTATCGAAACTTCCGATCAGTGCAATTTTTCCCGGTCAACATCGGAACTTCCGGTTTGATCTATCTGTCTCTGAATTAGAAATTATCGGAACTTTCGATTCCAAATTGGAACTTCCGATCCAACCAGAATATTCGTGGGCACAATTCCTTAAATCTCCCACTCGCACAAGATTAATTCTTCTTAGGTTTCTTAATCCATCCCCTTAAGTGAGTGACCTTATAGGTTCATACACTAATGGCTGTTCGTCGGAAACCCTTTCCGGCTTACTAATCAAAAGCGGTACTAGCAGCACATTTTGACCCGCAAAAGCATACAAAATTAAATTTTCACTGAACCTTGACTTACAGATGCACTAGTCCTTTACCACATTACATTAGTAAAGCTCAAGGCAAGATACGTGCCACCCTTGTTAGATAGCTCGACATTTCACTCGATCAAGTAATGATTCAAATCATGAATAACTCTTTAGTCATAGTGGCATTACCATGCACTTTTCCAATCCGACTACCTTGAGCGACCTAGAGACGTCTCTCCCATTATTAGGAGGGGTAAATTACATTTTGATCGCTCACAACCCATGACATGTTTCACAACACTCCTGAAAACAACCCTTGTGACTACCCAGTTACGGAATAGTGTTAAGAAGCATCTAATTATGTCGCTATGCATTCTGGAATCATGTGAAGATCTCAGGTCTAAGAACTTCGCATGCACACTATTTGAGATGTCAACTGATGGCATATTACAATAACATTCCCACCAGTATCTCATGTGGGTCTATCCAACATCATGTGACTTTGGTAGAAATCCCTTCTTGGAATTCTCCATTTTGAACTGTTTTAAAACCTTGTCAATGTACATACTCTAGCTTAATCCAATTGGCCGCTTTGATATATCTATATAGATCTTTATGCCCAAAATGCATGCTTCCTCTCCAAGATCTTTCATTGAAAAATTGTTTTTCAATGAAGTCTTGATAACATTCAACAAAGGAATGCCATTTCCGATCAATAATATGTTGTCCACATATAAGACCAAAAATACAAGTGAGCTCCCACTAGCCTTGTAGTAAACACAAGGCTCTTCTTCATTGTGGATGAAACCAAACCCTTTGACTACCTCATCAAAACGAAGATTCCAACTACGAGAAGCTTTCTTCAGCCCATAAATGGACTTCTGCAGCTTGCAAACTTTTCCAACATTTTTGGATAGGCAAGGAATACACCATTCCGAGTGAAAAACACTTTGCCATATTCTCTATTATAGAAATAGTATCCTTTGGTTTCCCTAGGATACCCCCCAAAGAAGAAGTTGTCAAAGTTAGGAGTGAGCTTGTCAGACATCAAACGTTTGACATACGCCTCACAATAACACCAAATATTTAGAAAAGGCAAACTGGGATGCCTCCCAGACCACGTCTCATATGACATTTTCTCTACTAACTTAGATGGAACTCTATTTATCGTGAAGACGGTAGTTTCTAGCGTGAGTCCCTAAAAGGATGATGAAATATCAGCAAGACTCATCATAGACCGAACCATGTACAACAAAGTGTGGTTTCTCCACTTAGACACTCCATTCCACTAAGGTGTGACGGGTGGAGTCAGATGTGGAACAATTCCACACTGCTTCAGAAGATCACTAAACTCATGGCTTAAATATTCATCTCCACAATCAGATCATAGAAATTTATTTGCCTTCTATGTATGATTTTGTACTTCATTTTGGAAATCATTGAACATTTCAAAGGACCCACTTATTCCTCATCAAGTAGACATAACCATTGTTGATAACAAAAAATGGCATTAACGGTCAAAATTTTCAAAATATCATTTTTTTGGTAATTTAGGCCGAAAATATGCTAAGACTTGGCACAGGCCGGTGCAAATCGTCCATGTAGGCCTGATCAGACCGGCCATATGGGTCCAGTAAGGCTGGCCAACTATGTATACGATTCAAATTAGTTAATTTTGGGTCTATTTTATCTCTAATTAAGTTTTGATGACTTAGATCCGTATTGTTGGGGGAAATAGTTTTCCCTTAAACAAGGGTCAAATGACGTCAGCCTCCGAAGGTCTCGGGTTCGGAGCCTGCCAGCTAGCGAAGCCTAAAGAAGAACTCCGACCCCCTCCATCGAAGATTACTACAAGTATAGCAAGATTTACTCAATTCAATGTCAGGCCTCCAAGCTCCCCCCGGGGCCAGGTGCTCCAGGACCCCTTTGGAATCAAGTGTTCTAGGATCCCTCTGAGCCCCCTCTAGAGCCAAACCTCCGGGATCCCTCTGGACTCCTCTTCGGAGCCCTCCTCCGGGCTCTCTTCGGAGCCCTTTCGGAGCCCTCTCTAGAGACTTTTGGAGTCCTGTTCGGGAGCCACTTCGGAGTCCACTTCAGAGCCCTCTTCGGGGTCCCCTTCGAAGTACTCTTCAGAGCCCCCTCAATGAGCTCCGGCTGATACCCTCCGATATGTAATCCAATTCAGAAGAAATATCCTAGTACCGCTACAGTGTAAATGCCATACCAAGGGCCCCAACCACTAGTATGCCGTATACCTACTCCTGAAGTGATGTATATCTACCACATTTGTAAAGTTATATGTATAGTAGACTAGCCTTTTTCCCTCTTACCCTTATAAAGCCTATGGCTTGTAGAGGGCAAAAAGGTCTTTTCCTTTGGCCTGCGTGCCTATAAAAGCAAGGCCCTACCCTTGTAATAGATATATGTTGAGTAGAGGCAAAATTATGCCAAATCCACTGTAACTGGATGTAGGGTTATTATCCCTCTTGGGAGGCCCGAACTAGTATAAAACCCTCTCTCCCTCTGTGAGAACCCTTCGAGGTTCATATTATGCATTCTACACCACCTCATAGAAACCTATTTGTAACTAACGCCATTGTTACAACAGTTAGCGCCGTCCATGGGGATCCTAGCACTAAAAGCTAGTGTCTCTGCCACCACTCATGCCTCGGAGTACACCCTTCAGCAATGGGCTGCAGGCGCTCATCGAAGGCCTCTGGAGCCCTAGGGGCTACGAGGCAAGCTCTCTTCAACCGCGCGAAGCCGCTTGGTCTCCGGACCTAGTCAAGTTTCCAAAGGTATGTACACGATCTGAAGCTTTGCTTCGCTTCACTAAAAAATCGAAGCCTAGCTTCATTATACTAAAAACAAAAGCCTTGGTTTGTTTTATTAAATCCTTAAACCTTGATTTGTTTTATTAAATCCTGAAGCCTTGGTTTGTTTTATTAAATCCTTAAACCTTGATTTGTTTTATTAAATCCTGAAGCCTTGCTTTGTTCTACTAAAAACTGAAGCCTTGCTTCGTTCTACTAAAAATCGAAGCCTTGCTTCGTTTTATTGAATGCCAAAGCATTGCTTCACTTCATCTAAAACTGAAGCCTTACTTCGCCTTATTTAAAAACAAAACCCTGCTTCACCTTATTTAAAACCAAAGCCCTGCTTCACCTTATTTAAAACCGAAGCCCTCTTCACCTTATTTAAAAGTGAAGCCCTGCTTCACCTTATTTCAAACCGAAGCCTCGCTTCGCCTTATCTAAATTCGAAGCTCTGCTCTGAAGGATACACAATGACTCTAGGCCCGTAGCAGTGGGATAAAGGACTCCAAGCCACTGTCCCAATGCGTCCAGGGATTCTGGGTCCCATACCCGAATCATCCTAGGGTCGAAGGTGACCCAGAGTCGAACGTGGCTCAGAGTCGAAGGTGGCTCACACTATCACAGGTTCGGTGAATCCACACCACACTCATTCCATTCCCATTCTAGAATCAAGCTCAAAAGCCTTGCTTCATCATCTAAACATACTTCGAAGCCTCGCTTCATGAGTAAAAATTTAAGATCTATTTGAGAATTAAGTATTTCAAAGCCTTGCTTCATTTAATTCAAACAAGTCTTCGAAGCCATGCTTCGCTTTAACCCCGAGCGTTCGAAGCCCAAGTGAGGCCTCCGAACGATGCGATATATATATTTGAAGACGCCAAGGTGCAGCCCTCCGCATTTTATAATTGCACACACAAGCAATACCCAAGTCCCTAACAGCCACGTGCAAGGGGGGACCGAGGTATATGTATGCGAAGTGTGCGAATGAAATGTGCGATACGAGCATACAAACTAAGCGTTTGAAGCACACGATACGTGGGAAGTATGAAAACAAAGTATGCGTACATGAAGTATAAGACAATTTCCATTCATCGAATGCCAAGTATAAATACAAAGTACATTTACAAGTACACCTTGAAAGCTAAAATACTACGAGTAATATGTGTCTAAGCCTAAGAAAAAGTGAGCCTGAGGCCCCGACAGACTCGACCCTCACTTGGTCTTTTTCCGGACAGGGCCGCCTCAGCTGGACAAAGCACCATCGGAGCCAGACCTCCAGTGGCCAGACCATCCACGCTTCGAGGCTCAGAGAACTCGTCTTTATTCTTGCAGGTCAGCCCAACTCCGAAGCATAGGTGGTGCCACATCGAAGGCAAAGAAGTCTAGGGCTTCGTCACCTTGTAAAGCCATGCCCGAATACTGCACCCCTTCGCCACTTAAATCCACCTCAAAACAACTTAAGTATAGCGAGGACGAAGGACTCCGAAGGGGCTCCGTCTTCACAGTGGCTAGCAAGTCTTGGGCTACTTCGGGAATAACTTCGCCCCTTAGGACCCCTCAGAAATTTGAACCTAGGGGGGCCTTCAGACCTAGTTACCTCGAGCACTACCCAAAGCTGACAAAGTTGTTCGTAATCCTGGAGCACTTCGAAGTCAACATCTGAAGGCTGAGCCTGGGCTGGTACAATATACCCCTGCATTTCTATTAATAAATTGACAAGTCATTTTACAGGCCTACGACTAAGAATTACAAAGGAGCCTAAGGAGATCTGCACCTTCGGTGGCAGAGGGTTCGATGCCGAAGGCTGAGCTAGTGAGGCCTGTGACCCGGCTCAGCATAAGTGTGTAACTCATTTAAGCTCGAGGACTGCTTCGCACCCTTGGGCCTTCTAGGGTTCTTGAAGCCTGCGCCATGCTTCACGGACTGCCGAGGTAGGTGAAATTAAGTGAGGGACTCTGAAGGCCAACAGGTGTGGCTGAGGTCGCCACTTCAAGGTGGTTGCATAGGGCTTAATGAAGCGTCCGCAACACCCCTTGGCCAGCCACCCGCCCGGCCGTCGGCGCAAAGCCCGACATCATCACCTCCGTCGTCGCCGCACTCGTCTAGAGAAACTCAAGCCGGTCGCTGATAGGATCTTGGGGATTGAAGTCCGGAGCCTGGCACTCAGTCCCCATGTGCTCTAGGACTTCGGTCAGGCTCAATGTGGCTTTGTCAACCCCTCAGACCACGAAGCCCTCTAGAGCATGGCTAGCGGTGCGGAGATCAAAGCACTCCACCGCCAGCTTCGCCCTGCCCTCCTTCGAAGCCCAAAGCGCTTCCCGAAGCATCTCCATCTCTGAGGCCATTGTCTGTAAGGCTTCGTGTGCCCTGGCTGCCTCAGACCTCACCGCCTTAGCCGCAGCCTTGGCCCGCTTCTGCCTCTCGACGTCCTCTGAAGCCTATCTCCGAAGGGTCTCAATTTCCTCCAACAGGAAGTTTTCTCAACGGCCCACGGAGGTCGCTGTTGCTGCAGTTAGTGCAAAGGTCTTGCAAGATTCAAGAAATCTTTAGTGTTGCTAAAAGAGCTAAGTACTGGACGAAGCCTGTGCGAAGCTTCGCTCACGTGAAGGAGGGTTTCACTTGTGTTTGTGAAGAGGTCGACCTGGCTAGTGTGGCTGAGCTGCGCCACCAAGTCCCCCCTCGCCAAAGCCATGCAACCAACATAGAAGGCATCGATGGCTGCCTCCATCACAGGCCCCCTCAGAATCAGGTGCCAGATCAAGGGCGCCGGGAACACAGGCCCCTCCGGAGCAATGTTCCGGTCTTCTACATTGACCTCTTCTTTCTGATGTTCCCAATGGTTCCCACCGCCGTCGTTTCCCCCCTTGTCTTCTTCGGACGAAGAGCTCTCTTTGGACCCTGAGCTGCTGCTACCTCCACTGCCTCTGCTGCTATCATAAGTCTCATCCGCGTCTGCAACTGCAGGCCTCGCATCATCGCCAACACCTAAGAAAATACAAGTCAATACATACAAGTATAAAGAAGAAGTGTGATCCAAGCATCTACCTTCGCCAGCCTCCTCCTCGCTCGAAGAGATGTCCTAGAATGCTTTAGGGGCTAGGTGTCTCCCCCAGTCCCTCTACTGGGCTAGCTGGGTCCCAAGCTCCGTGTTCGAAGGGGCCACCCCCGATGCCTCCGTTGACATTGCCTCCTGAGAAATTAAGTGAGGTTTTCACTGTGGTTCAAGTTTATGATGAGTGATTGATGAAGTTGGCTATGATGTTCATGTATGGGTTTCTTGGAGGTGTGTGTGTGTGCTTGTCTCGTGTGTGCAGGGTTGAGATACTTGTCAACTGTCGATGGCAAGGGATAAGGTTAGACAGGGAGTCTAATACTAGATGGTCGAGGATGCCAGTCGGAGTTGAGAGTGACCTCAGATGTATGCATGGAGACTAAGCAGGAGATGGGATAACGGTTGATCGAGATGAGGTATCGTTCGAGTCAGCGAAAGGGAAGCCAGTACAAGTGACAAGGCAGCTCGTGGGATCGAGAGCGGAGAGACTTGCTGGCAGTCGAGTTCGTGGACTGACGACGATCGTCAATGATTTGGGAGGCTTTGTCGGTTTTTGCTGAAAACCGTATCATCTCTAAATGTTTTTCAAATTCCAATAATTAGGAGTTTATTTTCGTTTAGAAATTAAGATTAAGTGTAAACTTTTAGTATTTTTCAGAATTTTCAAAATTCTGAAAATATATTAAAAGTATAGGGTCAAAGTTGTAATAAATTATAGTCAAAACTTGTATATTTTTCAGAATTTATAATTCTGAAAATATACCATGGAGTTAGGGTAAATACTACCAACTTTAACCCTAGGGTGAACGTATTTAAAGGCCTCCATGCCCAAGGGTTAGGGTTGCCCACTTTATTAAGAACGAGAAATTTTCCTTTCAACTTTGCATTCATCCTCTCTAAAAATTTCTGTTCATTTTTATGGATTGAATCTTTGCAAGTTTTCTTGGTCTATTTTTGGGTTTGTAATTCCAGCTTGTTTTCATACGATGAATAGTGCCATGATGCACTGTAGTTATTGTCAACCGTAAGGAATGTTTCTCTGAATGTGATTTTCTGCTTGCGCCGCCTCTCTTTGCTCCGATCTATCCAATAAAAATCTGAAGTACTGAGGTGTGTGCCACCAGACCTTCAACAGCACATTTTCTTCTGTTGTTTTCTTCATGGTTTGAACTTGTGATGTGTTCTTGCGGAGTCTCTGTTTTTCTTCCTTTCTATTATGCTTGACTGGTTTTAGTTGACTGCAAACAACAAGAACTGCTGCCTGAGTGTTTTTGTCTTGAAGTAAAAGCAGTGAATTTTTACAAGGACTTTTGGCGGATCATACATACAAAGATATTTTTCTTCATCATTTTGTTGATGACTGGATTACTGTGGCATTTTGGATGAAGAACAACACATGAAGTATTCTGTTCAGTTCATCTAATTCAGGCTTTTTCATCTTCTGCCAGAATCTTATGCTAAATTAGTTAATTATTTCAATCCAGAACTATTTCTTATGGACCTGGTTTTTGAGATGGATTATGTATTGTGTACGTCTCTATCTGAATCATGATCTCTTATTCAGACCTAGTTCTTTCATATCCTGTGTTTGTCTGAATGAAATTCAAAAGGATATTCAGTCAGTTTGAAATTTTGTTTAGCTCATCTCGGCTGAATCTTACGGAATTGGCGTGTAGTCTCTTTCTAATCAGTTTTGTGGTATTCTTTGGTATCATTTGCAGAAAGGTGTAATTTATATACACTGAATTATCACCCAAAGGATGCAAATCAGAGTAGTCAGAGCTGAGTAAATTAGACTCTGATTTCTATTTTGGTTTATTAATTTGAACTGTTTTAAAATTGTTTGCCAAATCACATAGCTTGTTATCCGTATCTGAATCACTTTTTATGTTTCATCTGCTACCATCTCCATGGTCTCTATCTTGTATACTTTCTATTTCTTCTTCCTAGTTAGTGCATGTCTTGGAGTTCTTAATATTCAGCTAATGTTATGAGTCCTTTGCTGTTTTCTGTCAGTGTAGAAATTTTAATATGTAGTTTGTTCCTCCTGGAGTGGTTGCACATGTTAAGTTTTCATCATCTTGGTGTTGATGGTTATTCTGAGTAATATTCACAAGGATATAGCTAAGAATTTCTTGAATGCTGAATTAGTTTGTATCTCTTTTCGGTTACTCTACAGTAAAGGTTCAGTTATTCAGATTAGTTGAATTCCGACAAAATCAAAAATCAGTTTTTTAAATTTCAACTGAATTAATCGGTGTTTTAAAGTCTGATTGAAAGGATAGTCGACACTTTATTAACTGATTCAAGTGAACCATTCATCTGAATCTTTCATTGAACATCAAATTGAATCTGCAATTTTTAGAGGAGCGTTGGTTGTTTTGGAAAAGACCATCTATTTTAACTAAAAATTTGTCGAGGCGCCTATTCACCCCCCTCTAGTGGCCATTCCGATCCCACAAGTGGTATCAGAGCTAGTTAGATCACCAGTTGACCTTAACCAGTTTGTGATCCTTGTGGCGACATGGATAAGAACTCTAAGATTCCGATATTTGATGGTCGAGATTACGCTTATTGGAAGGTGCGCATGGAGGCTTATCTACTAAGCCAAGGAATTGCTATTTGGGACATTGTTGATTCCCACTATGTGATCCCTGAAACTCGCACTTCAGACACTGAGAAGTTATAGTATGATTGTAATAGCAAAGCAAGAAACATATTGTTCATCAGTTTGAGTCACAATGAGTTTGACAAGGTCCAACACCTTAGAACTGCTCGTGAGATTTGGTCTACTTTGAAAACTTTTCATGAGGGCACTTCTCAGATTAAGGCTAGGAGGCAAAGCACTTATAACCAAGAATATCAAATGTTTGTGCAAGGCCCCGACGAATCTGTAGTTGCCATGTTTGCACGTTTTGATGGAATTGTGAGCAACTTGCGCTCCACTGGGACGTTAGCTTACACGGATCATGACAGGTCGATCAAACTTCTTTATGCTCTTGATCGTAGCATATGGGAAGTAAAGATCTCGAGTATTGAAGATTCCATGAGCTTTGACCCTTTGACTTGCGATGAACTTTTTAGTAAGCTTAAATCAACCGAGATTGCCAAGGCATCTCATTCTGGAATTGGGAACTCTTTGCCAAAATCCATGGCACTAGTTTCCAGTTCTAGCAGTGTCACCTCATGTGGAGGTAACCTTTCTAGAGTTTGTGTTTTTTCTGGAGGTTTTTCCTTGTCTTCTTTGGTTTCTATCACTAAAGAACAAGTGAACACATTGGACGATGAGGAACTTGCTCTCATAGTCAAAAAGTTCACTAGATTCTACAATGATAGAAGAGATCAAAGAAGAGGAGGCTCTCGAGGATGTTTTGAGTGCAGTGATATTAATCATATCAAAGCAAATTGCCAAAAACTGAAAGCAAATAATGAACAAGAACACAAACACCAGAAAAGAGACAAAAAAACCCTTCTTCAAAGGCAAGAGAGGAAAAGTGGCAAAAAGAGTGGCTAGAGCATTCGTGGCTGCTCTTAGCGATATCGACAACACCTCAAGTGAGGAGCCAAGCTCCGATGAAGAATAGCCATGCAATAATGAAGAAAAGAAGGAAAAGATAAAAGAGTTCAACGGCCTTTGCTTCATGGCCAATGACAAGCACAACAGCGATGAGCTAGACTCATCTGAGGTTAGTTTATCTCATGACCAGCTTCTTGTTCAAAATGATGAATTACATGATGCAATCATTTCACAGGATAGACTACTTAAACTTGCTGCTAAAGAATGAAAGGAACTAAAACTCAAAATTGAATCTCTTTCTGCTGAACTTGTCTTGTTGAATTATAAGTCTAAAAATGCTAAATGTTAGTCATGTCTAGTTGTAATGAATGAACTTGCTCAGTTGCATCTGATTCATGCTCAAAATCTTGAAAAACTTGAAAATGTTTAGAAACAACTGTTGGAGGTGGATTCCAGTCCATGTGTCATCAATGAATGCTTGAATTGTTCTTTACTTGTTGAAAGCATTAATTTGAGAGATAAGCATGTTGATGAACTTAAGGCTAGATTGGAGAGTGTTGAGTATTCTAAGGATGTGCAGCCATCATGTTCCACCTGCATCATCCTTATGGACCAACTCAACTTCTCTAGAGAGAAAGTCGAAAAACTTAAGTGTGAGAATGATTATCTACTTTCCATGGTGGATAAGTGTACCGAACGGAATGGTAAAATGGATTTTCTTTTGGATAAAACAAAAATGTGCGCTGGCAGGGCATGGTTAGCTCTTGCAGTGGGTTATGAGAGAACTACACCAAATACCCTAAGCAAAAATGTGTTCATTCTACCTACTACCCTTGAGAGAGAGAGCCCAGTTAGACACCACTCAGAAAGCCAAAAATCCTACCCAACCTAAAAGAATAATCATTCTACCACCAAAGACAGACTCCAAGCAAAAACCAAGAAAAACGGTGAAGTTTGCACCAGAAACTTATGAACCTACATACAAGAAAGTTTTTCATTGCTCTTATTGTCATCGTGTAGGTCATTTGATTGGTTGTTGTTATCGTCGTATCAAGGATGAACGTCGTGCTCATGCTATGAACTTTCATGATTTGTATTATCCATCTTTTATTTGATGAGTATGATTATCACTCTTATTCTAATTTTGAGGCTCCTTATGATTATATGAGTGACTATACCCATTGTGGTTTACATCATGCTTCATATGATGTTAGACCACATGTTAGAGGTTTTGGTCCAAGTCTATTTAGGAGAACTCAACACTTTGCAAGAAGACCTCGCTTTCATTATGATTCTTGTCCTACACAGTCTTCTGTTTTTCCTAACTCTTGAGTTGTTCGGTGCTAGATACCTAAACATTTTATTAATAACCCCAGCACTGAGTACTCGAGGTCTTCTGTCTATGTTTAGGGAAGACATGGAAGTCTAGAGAACAAGTGGATTATTGATTCTAGATGTTCGCGCCACATGACCGGAAAGTCATCACAGTTCTCTAGTTCACCTTAACCAAACAATGAGAACATATCCCTTTTAGAAACAATCGCAAAAGTAGAGTGAAAGGCCAAGGTATGATTAGAATCAATGAAAACTTCACTCTCTCTAATGTTGCATTGGTTGAGGACTTGGGCTATAACTTAATTTCTGTCTCTCAATTGCTTGATGAGGGTTTTGAGGTTCACTTTGGTCGTGATGCCTCTCATGTGCTTAATTCTTCTAGCGCTTTCATTTGCAAAATCTTGAGAGTAGGGAGAGTGTTTGGAGTTGATTTCTCTGAATCATTTGGATCTTCCTATTGCCTTTTAGCTGAACCTTCGTTTGACCTTTGGATGTGGCATAGGAGACTAGGGCACATGAGCTTTGTTCTTCTTGTTCGATTCAGTGCTCTAGGACTCATCCGAGAATTGCCAAAGCTAAAATTTGAGAAGAACCTAATTTTTGCTCCTTGTCATCTTAGAAAAATGGTTCCTGCTTCTCATTCACCCATAAACATGGTGATGACTGAGCAACCCAGAGAGCTTCTTCATATGGACACTATAGGTCCATCCTGGGTTAGCTCTTTAGGCGGAAAATGGTATGTTCTTGTTGTTGTTGATGACTACTCTCGTTACTCTTGGGTTTTCTTTCTTGTAAGCAAGGATGAAATGTTTATACACTTTCGGAGCTTAGCATTGAGGCTATTCAATGAACTCCCCGGTGCAATGAAAGCCATTAGAAGTGACAATGGAACTGAGTTCAAGAATAACTCTTTTGTAGAGTTTTATCTTGAACATGGAATTGAACATCAGTTCTCTGCACCAAGAGTCCCTCAACAAAACGGTGTTGTTGAGAGGAAAAATTGCACACTTGTGGAGATGGCTAGGATGATTCTCAACGAGTATAGGACTTCTAGAAAATTTTGGGCTGAAGCCATGAGTACAACATGCTATATCTCTAATAGGATCATTTTGCGCTCTTTGTTGAATGTGACATATGATGAACTTCGTTTTGGGAGGAAGCCCAATGTCACTCACTTAAGAGTATTTGGATGCCTGGTGCTTCATCCTAAAGCGAGGTAACTTGGACAAATTTGAATCACGTGCATCTGATGGAATCTTTCTAGGCTATTCCTTGCATGGTCACTCTTATCGTGTTTTCAATCTTGAATCTCACACTATAGTTGAATCTTGTGATGTGTCATTTGATGAAACATATCCATGTGTTAGTCCTTTTTTGAACTTGCGAGTGAGCGCGATATGAGTGAAATGATTTTTGAGGAAGAGGAACCATCAGATGGTGAAGATCATGATGTTGTACCACTACCTTCATCGACGACCTCTCCAGAAGCTTCATCTACATCTACAAGAGGACCTGAATACTCTACTTCCGGAAGCATGGAGCAAACTTCGGCAAGAGTTAAGCGGGAGATTCTGTCGCAAAGAGAAGCACCGCTTCACATTCAGAGAATGCATCCTCTTGAATAGATCATCGGTGAGCTAAATGAAAGAGTAACCCGATCTCATGCTCACTTCATTAATTCTTCTTTTGTCGTAAATTTTGAACCATTAGATGTTAGTCATACTTTGTCTGATGCAAGTTGGATCAACACCATGCATGAGGAGCTTGAAAATTTTGATAGAAATCAAGTTTGGATTCTTGTTGATCCACCCCCTAACATTCATCTCATTGGAACAAAATGGATTTTCAAAAACAAATAGAGGGAGGATGGGGCTATATTAAGAAACAAGGCTAGACTTGTGGCTCAAGGGTATACTCAAGTCGAGGGTATTTATTTTGGAGAAACATTTGCACCGGTAGCTCGACTTGAGGCCATTAGGATCTTGCTTGCTTTTGCATCATCTCGTGGATTTAAATTTTTTCAAATGGATGTAAAAAGCACTTTCCTTAATGGTTTCATAGGAGAAGATGTGTATGTCAAGCAGCCGACTAGCTTTGAGCATCCCAAATACCCCGATAGAGTCTTTAAACTTCACAAAACTTTATATGGGCTCAAGCAAGCTCCTAGGGCTTGGTACGACCGCCTTAGGACTATCTTGATTGAGCATGGGTACAAGATGGGCTCCGTTGATAAGACCTTGTCACTCTCATGCATGACAAAGATTTCTTACTTGTTCAGATTTATGTTGATGACATAATCTTTGGTGGTTCATCCCATACTCTTGTGGCCGCATTTGCTGAATCCATGAGCAGAGAATTCAAAATATCGATGATGGGCAAGCTGACCTTCTTCCTTGGTTTGCAAATCAAGCAAAGCAAACAAGGAACTTTTGTACATCAGACAAAATACACTAAAGACCTGCTAAAATGCTTTGACATGTCAAATGCAAAACCACTTGCTACCCTAATGGGTACTTCAGTTGTACTTGATCCAGATGAAAACAGAGAAGAAGTGGACCAAAAGGAGTTTCAGAGCATGATCGGCTCCCTCTACTTGATGGCTACGAGGCTGGACATACACTTTGCTGTGTGTCTGTGCGCTCGTTATCAGGCTTCTCCCAGGGCTTCACATCGTCAAACTGTCAAGCACATTCTAAGGTATCTCAAGCACACTCTTGAATTTGGCATTTGGTATTCTGCATCATCTTCATTATACATGAGAGGTTTTTCTAATGATGACTTTGCTGGATGTCGTATTGATCGCAAGAGTACTTCTGGGACTTGTCACTTTCTGGGTTCTTCTCTTCTGTGTTGGTCTTCTCACAAATAGTCTAGCGTTGCATAGTCTACAACCGAGGCTGAATATGTAGATTCCGCTAGCTGTTGCGCACAGATTTTTTGGATGGTTTCTACTTTGCAGGAATTTGTGTTGGATTTTAAAGGAGTTCCACTGTTTTGTGACAACACAAGTGCAATTAGCTTAGGAAACAACCCAGTACAACATTCTAGGACCAAACACATTGACGTGTGTTATCATTTCTTAAGAGATCACAATGAGAAGGGTGATATTGAATTGCGCTTTGTTGATACCCAGAATCAGCTTGCAGATATTTTTAGCACGCCTCTCGATTCTTCTCATTTTGCATTTTTGAGGAGAGAGCTTGACATTTGTCATCCTTATGGCATCATGTCAGGGGGAGTTTTGTACTTGTGGATATGCTTCTGTAATATGATTAATTGCTTTTACATGTACATGCTTTATTATGCCTTTTACAATACTTTCTTATACTTCTAGTGATTATGCTTGGATTGAATACATCTAACTACCTATCTTGAGCATGGCTTTTATTTATGAAAATCTGAAAATGGTCACTACTTAGTCTGGAAACTAGCATGAATAGGCTAGGGTTCATATGCTATTCATTACATACCTCATAGCTTTGTCCTTTTCACTTGGATGCTAATACGCAACTTGATCCTTTTATGCTCAAAATTAAAAAAAATAAAAAATGAAAAATGAAAATGATGAATGATTAAAAATGAAAATGAAAAAAAATATATTTATCTTGTGTTAAAATTGAAAAGATCCAGGCGGGTTTGCATTGTCGCACTACCTTGTTCTAGACTGCTTACCATTGCACCTTGGTATGAACTGGGACATTGAAGTGTATACCATGACTAATGTCTTATGCTTCTGAAGGTTCAACCTAGGCTTGATTTGATCGGTTAGCATAAGGTTGACTTGCAAATAACCCCTAGCACTTAAAATAAATAGTTTAATTTCCTCGCATATCAAGTTTGTTGTAGCTCCTTATAGTGAGATGTGCTTATCTAGTTAGTATGTGACTAGCTTTTGCATCTCTTACCTTGCCATGTCTAGTATACTAGTCTGAGGAGTGATGCTTTTATTTGCTAAAACTATAAAATACTTGCTTGTACTGTTAATTAGATTGTATACATTCGAGATTGTCATACAGTTGGTTAGGGCAGGCTTGTGAGGCACAATGCTTGTTTGTACTGTAATTGGACTTAATTATATTCCAGAAGCATTGCATTTACACTTTACTCTCACATATCATGGTGCTATCTTGATGTCTGCAGTGCCAAAGGGGGAGAGTTCATGTAATTTTGGTTGAAATTTTGGTACTTTTTGAGGTAGCTTTGTCCTTAAGTTTTGTCTATCATCCTTTTTTCAAGTGACATGCTTCTTTTTGCTCTTTCTAGAGCTTTCATGGTCACTTGTGTGCTGAACTTGTTTTTTAATCTTCTTTTATCTTGGATTGTAAATGCACTCATCAAGGGGGAGATTGAGAAGCCAAGTGAGGTTTTCACTTTGGTTCAAGTTTATGATGAGTGATTAACGAAGTTGGCTATGATGTTCATGTATGGGTTTCTTGAAGGTATGTGTGTGTGTGTCTATGCTTGTCTCGTGTGGGCAGGGTTGAGATACTTGTCAACTATCGATGGCAAGGGATTAGGGTTAGACAGGGAGTCTAATGTCAGATGATCGAGGATGCCAGTCGGAGTTGAGAGTGACCTCAGATGTACGCAGGGAGACGAAGCAGGACATGTGATAACTGTTGATTGAGATGAGGTATCATTCGAGTCAGCGAAAGGGAAGCCAGTACAAGTGACAAGGCGGCTCGAGGGATCGAGAGCGGGAGAGACTTGCTGGCAGTCGAGTTCGCGGACTGATGACGATCGTCGATGATCTAGGAGGCTTTATCGGTTTTTGCGGAAAACGTCTTATCTCTAAATGTTTTTTAAATTCCAAAAATTAGGTGTTTATTTTCGTTTAGTAATTTAGATTAAGTGTAAACTTTTAGTATTTTTCGGAATTGTCAAAATTCAGAAAATATATTAAAAGTATAGGGTCAAAGTTGTAATAAATTAGAGTCAAAACTTGTGTATTTTTCAGAATTTATAATTCTGAAAATATACCATGGCATTAGGGTAATTACTACCATCTTTAACCCTAGGGTGAGCCTATTTAAAGGCCTCCATGCCCAAGGGTTAGGGTTGCCCACTTTACTAAGAACCATAAATTTTCCTTTCAACTTTGCATTCATCCTCTCTAAAATTTTTGTTCATTTTTATGGATTGAATCTTTGCAAGTTTTCTTGGTCTATTTTTGGGTTTGTAATTCCAGCTGGTTTTCATAAGAGGAATAGTGTCGTGATGCACTGTAGTTGTTGTCAACCGGAAGCAACATTTCTCTGCAATGTGATTTTCTGCCGCCTCTCTTTGCTCCAATCTATCCAAGAAAAATCTGAAGTACTAAGGTGTGTGCCACCAAATCTTCTACAACACATATTCTTCTGTTGTTTTCTTCTTGGTTTGAACCTGTGATGTGTTCTTACGCAGTCTCTGTTTTCTTCCTTTCTATTCTGCTTGACTGGTTTTAGTTGACTGCAAAGAACAAGAACTGCTAGCTGAGTGTTTTTGTCTAGAAGTAAAAACAGTGATTTTTTAGCATGACTTTTAGCTGATCATACATACAAAGATACTCTTCTTCATCTTTTTGTTGATGACTAGATTACTGTGGCATTTTGGATGAAGAACAGCACATGAAGTATTCTGTTCAGTTCATCTAATTTAGGTTTTTTCATCTTCTGCCAGAATCTTATGCTAAATTAGTTAATTATTTCAATCCAGAACTATTTCTTATGGACCTGGTTTTTGAGATGGATTATCTGTTGTGTACGTCTCTATCTGAATCATGATCTCTTATTCAGACCTAGTTCTTTCATAGCCTGTGTTTGCCTGAATGAAATTCAAAAGGATATTCAGTCAGTTTGAAATTTTGTTTAGTTCATCTCGGCTGAATCTTACAGAATTGGTGTGTAGTCTCTTTCTGATCAGTTTTGTGGTATCATTTGGTATCATTTGCACAAAGGTGTAATTTATATACACTAAATTATCACCCAAAGGATGCATATCAGAGTAGTCAGAGCTGAGTAAATTAGACTCTGTGATTTCTGTTTTGGTTTATTAATTTGAACTGTTTTTAAGATTGTTTGCCAAATCACATAGCTTGTTATCCGTATCTGAATCACTTTTTATGTTTCATCTGCTACCATCTCCATGGTCTCTATCTTGTATACTTTCTATATCTTCTTCCTAGTTAGTGCTTGTCTTGGAGTTCTTAATATTCAGCTAATGTTATGAGTCCTTTGCTGTTTTCTGTCAGCTTATTACTGTGTAGAAATTTTAATATCCTGGAGTGGTTGCACATGTTAAGTTTTCATCAGCTTGGTGTAGATGGTTATTCTGAGTAATATTCACAAGGACATAGCTAAGAATTTCTTGAATGCTGAATTAGTTTGTATACTCTGTTTTCGGATACTTTACAGTAAAGGTCCAGTTATTCAGATTAGTTGAATTCCGATAAAATCAAAAATCAGTTTTTTTAAAGTTCAACTGAATTAATCGGTGTTTTAAAGTCCGATTGAAAGAATAGTCGACACTTTATTAACTGATTCAAGTGAACCATTCATCTGAAACTTTCATTGAACATCAAATTGAATCTGTAATTTTTAGAGGAGCATTGGGTGTTTTGGAACAGGCCACCTATTTTAATTAAAAATTTGTTGAGGCGCCTATTCACCCCCTCTAGTTGCCATTCCGTTCACACACCTCTGCCGCAGCCTCTGGTGCCAACGCTTTGGCCGTTGCTGTGGGGGCATTCACCGGCTCTTCTCTGGCTGCGAGGTCCAGAGATACTTGCTCCACCATGCAAGGGGCTTCGTCCGCTGAGGGCTCCGAGCGAACCCTCGAAGATTCCGCATACTTCAAAGTTTCGGGATCATCGTCATCCACCCTATTCCTCTTCGAACCACTTGCCAAAGGAGCTTAGCCGGTGAAGTCTGGAAGTGCTTGGACCCCCTCGGCATCGAGCCAGGTCCACACTCGATTCCATCTCTCCCAAGACCCCACCGAAGTGAGCCTCTGGGTTTGCTCGTTTGGTGTCAGAGGTCCCACAATGTGTTTCTGCCAGCCACTATGGCCTCCTCCGGAGGTCGTACATCGCGCGTAGCTTCATCAGAACTCTAAGTCAACACAAGCTAAACATCAACGAGTCGAAAGAAAAGAGCTCGAAGACTTACCAAGACGCTTCGCTGATACTTCGCTCAGACTCTCCAGGCCCGGAGCCTGAAACAAGTCTTCTGGCCAGGCGCATGCGAGGGGCTAAGCCGAAGGGTGATAAACTCTTCGGCTAAGTCCCGCATGCTCATCTTCATCGCCATCCTTCGTAGCAACAAAATCCTTGACTGAAGTGTCTCGGAGCTCGACGACACTTTGCATTCACGACGGTATGAGATGAACGTGTTGGTACTACGAAGAGGGGAGTCTACGCCCACCGAAGCATAGAACCACTCTTGGTCCCACCTTGAGTACCACCTGTTGTTGACCGCCGTCGCTGGGAAGTCATTCAAGAATAATTTGTGGAGCTAGAAGTTGGCGCTCCCGAAGGCCAAGGCCCACTCGATGCCATTTGGCCCTCCCTCTGCTTTGGCTGGCAGCTGGCGTCATTAAGGGTGACGAAGACAGCCGGCTGCCCTTTGCAACCTTCGGCTCTCATGGCCCACTCAAAGATCGCGAGCCTCGCCACAGCATTCAGAGACAAGTGAGGGAGTTTGAAGTTGTAGGATTTCAGCACCTCGCTCAGCATGTCTACCGCAGGTAGCCAGAGCCCTACCTCGAATAAGGACTCGATGACAATGACTTCGTCAAGCCGAGACCTCGGGATTTTCTCTGACTTCTCAGGTACTCGAAGACGGATCTCTTCCGCTGAACAGACTCCTCCATTGAAACCAAGGCCCACAGCTCCAAAGTTTGCTCAAACTTATCCGATGGTGACAGCAGGCCAGTCAGCTTGAGACACCTCGTTGCAGGCTTCACCATAGCTGTCGCTGCCGCTTGGGCTTGGACAGAGCTCAAGCTCCCACCAAAGCCGAAGCCTTCTTCGACGAAGCCTTCTTCAGCGTCTTGCGAGGGGCTTTCACGTGAAGGATGCTAAGGGGCTCCGGAGCGTAGGGCACATGAAGCTGAAGGTGGAGACAAAGTCAGAGGTGGCTAGGAAAGCAAGCAATGAAGGCGTGAGCGGTGCCGTGGTATGTCAAGGCCTTTTACAGGTGGTAAAGGCGACTGCGCGCCCCGTGGCCAAGCTTTTTTCACCAAGAACCAAACCCCCACAGTCTCTGATAGCTGCGAGCAAGGTAGAATTCAAAGCGAACCATCACGCCCCCCACGCGATAATAGCTCGAATTTCGACTATTGCACAGCCGCTTGGGCTCCCCGAGGGTATCCCATCTGCTCCGTACGGGCATTTATTGCCTGCGCAATTTGAAGCTGGCCTTCGGCCCCAGGCTCTGAAGGCTTGTCAACCAGAAAGCATCATTTTATCCGCGTCATTTGCCCTAAGCCGCACGCACCCCTTCGTTGCGAACGACTACGTGCGATGGGCTACTGTTGGGCGAAATAGTTTTCCCTTAAACAAGGGTCAAATGACGTAAGCCTCTAAAGGCCTTGAGTTTGGAGCCCGCCAGCTAGCGAAGCCTAAAGATGAACTCCGACCCCCTTCATCGAAGATTACTCCAAGTACAGCAAGATTTACTCAACTAAAGGCCAGGCCTCCGATCTCCCACTAGAGCTAGGTGCTCCAGGACCACTCCGGAATCAAGTGTTCTAGGACCCCTCCGGGCCCTCTCAAGACCCAAACCTCCGGGATCCCTCCAGACTCCTCTTCGGAGCCCTTCTCCGGTCTCTCTTCGGAGCCCTCTATGGAGCATTTCAGAGTCCTCTCTAGGAGTCTACTTTGGAGCCCTCTTCGGGGTCCCCTTCGAAGTCCTATTCAGAGCCCCCTCAATGAACTTCGGCTGATATCCTCCGATAGGTAATCCGGTCCAGAAGAAATATCCCAGTACCGCTACAGTGTAAAAGCCATACTAGGGGCCCCAGCCGCTGGTATGCCGTATACCTACTCCTAAAGTGATGTGTATCTACCACGTCTATAAAGTTATATGTATAGTAGCCTAGCCTTTTCCCCTTTTACCCCTATAAAGCCTATGGCTTGTAGAGGGCAACATGGTCTTTTCCTTTGGGCTGCGTGCCTATAAAATCAAGGCCCTTCCCTTGTAATAGATATATGCTGAGTAGAGGCAAGATTATGCCAAATCCACTATAAACTGTACGTAGTGGTATTATCCTTCTTGGGAGGCCCGAACCAGTATAAAACACTCTCTCCCTCCGTGAGAACCCTTCGATGTTCATATTATGCATTCTACACCACCTCATATAAAACATGTTTGTAACTAATGCCATTGTTATAACACCTATCTAAGTCCATTTAGAGTCTATGCACATCATGTCCAACCCCTATAAATATATTGGCAAGGCTGATTCAAGGGCCCCCTCTCCCCAAAAACCCTAATAGATCCAATATATTACCTTGAATCATACTTTTACCATTCAATCTACTTTCTTGCCCTAGGTTTATCTTAGCACGTACATATTTGCTGGTTTGCGTTGTAAACCACCCGTCCGCCACGTCGTAATCATGGTAAGTCCTTGTAGATTCACTTGTGAATCATCCATTTCATCCACGTAACGTATTTCTATCGTTTTATCGGTTTTTACCGGTGATTTGGTCTCTTTGTTGAATTGCCTTTAGTTTCTTGGTGTTTTTTTGTAGTGTTACATATCTCCCATCTTCACCAAGAAACCTTGTTACAATTTTCCCATGGAAAGATGGTTGACAGAGTATGGAAATCACTTTCTAGGGGCTATCGGTCTGACCTGCGGGTATTGCCTGGTTCGACTGGCTCGTGACAGATCTGTTATCCATTGCCGGCACACGGCAGTCCGACCGGTGACACATAGGCAGTCTAACTAGCGGCTCATAGGCGGTCTGACCGATGACCAACAGTTTACCCCGCGTTGTTTTCTTTGTCTAGTGGTGCATTAACCTGCACCTTCATCGGTCTGACCGGCTCTATTTGGCCAGTCCAACTGACTTCTCTGTTTCCGTCCAATCGGCTTTAACAGCTCGATTATATTTATTTTCACTATATTATTCACACTTTGGTTAATTGAATTAGTCTAATAATTTGATTTCCTAGCGACTCCACCCTCCCTTGTCACTATCAAGGGTCATTAGAAAGCGACGTCGGCGTCATGTTACGCTTAGGGGTTTATCTCTATGTATCCACGCACTTTTCGATCCTCGAATCAATGTCAGTGTGTTTGATAGTTTGGCCATCATATTTTAGTGTCAACACACTTTTGGCGACTCCACTGGGGAGTAAACATGCCAAGCACTTCTACATCAGTGATGGGTACATCGACTACATCTACATCGATGGGACCCTCGACGCTGATGAATTTGGTGGGGAGCGCGGAGATTGACGATGACAACATTATCGTCCCCAGCCTCAATGACCTCTACCAGGAGGATAGGGTAGAGATCGAGACAAAGATGAGGGAGCTACATGCTCTCTTACTTGGGTGGTTAACCAAGACCCACAGGGGCTTCGTCAAGCATGACATTGACATCCCCATTCTCCCTGTGAGCAAGGTAACACCATCGTCCCCTCGACTATCCTCTGAGGACATTAGGCAAGAGATAGCCACCATAGTAGACAAATCTGTTAGCGCTACTATCACAAATTGTGTAGAGGCCATAGTCGACTCTAGAATGGAGACGATGTTTAGGAGATTCGGCTTTTCCAAAGACGCTTCTCCAACCCCGATTGTGAGTGTACCCCTGGTACATCACATACACAGTAGAACCGATGGACGTACCAAAAAAACCATCACGTCTTTGGCCTCATCATCCATTGCCGAGGCCACGTGTGGCACTATCGGTCAGACCGGCGTTTGCCAGCCCCAATATCTGGCAATAGTCGGTCAGACCGGCCAAATGGCCGGTTTGACTGGCTATTACACCCTTGGTCAGACCAGCCCTATGGCTGGTCAGACCGCCCCTGCCACATATTATGCACCGCTATCGCTCGTGCCTACGCTGCCTTTCCTCGCGCTGCTCACATCTATCACTTCCAATAATATACAACAACTTTTCTGGCAAAATATTATATGCAGGTTCGGAGTACCTCGACAGTTAACAATTGACAATGGCACCCAATTCGATGCTTGAACCCTTTAGAGAATTCTGCAAAGGTCTTGGCATAGAAATATGTTTTGCAGCTGTCTGTCATCCGCAATCTAATGGATCCGTCGAGTGAGCTAACGATAATATTTTAACAAGACTCAATCGAAGGATAGTAGGATTGGCGAAAGGGTTGTGGACTGAAGAGCTCCCAAAAATTTTATGGTCAATTCGAACAACTCAAGCAAGGTCCACAGGATTTACCCCTTTCAGATTACTATTCAGAGATGAAGCCATGACACCGATGGAGCTTAAAGGAGGATCTCTTCACACAATCGAACCTGAAAAAGAAGATGAAAGACAAGCTTCGCTAGATATAACGGAAGAAACAATGCTTCGAGTTGTTGCAAACCTAACGAAGTATCAACATCAGACGAAGACTTGGTATGATCCGAAGATTAAGCTTAACGAACTTAAACCGGGTCATTTAGTTTTGCGAAGCATTATAGCACTAGGAAACATAGGAAATAAGTGGGAAGGTCATATATTGTCCTTCGTTTAGGGACGCCCTAGGTCTTATAAATTAGCTAATTTAGAAGGTGAGGAATTAAAACATGCATGGCATGCAGATCACCTTAAGTGATACTTCGTATAGGGGCTCTTTGTAATTATTTGTAAAAACTTTCTAAATGAATAAAGCTCATGGTTCGAGTAATGCCTACTTCTCAAAACATTTCCTACTTCTAGTGGACGCACTAGAAGAATGGAGCTGATTGCGAAGATAAGTGTTATTCATTTGAGCCAAATTTACGAACTTCGAACCACCAGTTTGAAGCTTCTGACAAGGTGGGAAAGTCACATAAAACGGATTCCAATCCACCGTCTTGAAAGCATCCGTAAAAATAGTCCAAAGAGACAAACTGATACGGATTCCAAGCAACCAGTTTGAAATCATACGTAAAAAGAGTCCAAGGAGACCACAAAAAGCAGATTCCAAACCACCGGTTTGATAGCATCCGTAAAAAGAGTCTAAGGAGACAAAATAATATAGACTCCAAGCAATTAGCTTGAAAACGTCTGTAAAAGAGTCCAAAGTGACTGTTATAATCAGATTGTGGTACATCTAGAAAAGAGTCCAAAGCGACCACATTCGAAAAAGAGTCGAAGATATTTTCGAGGTCCTTAGTGACCATTTTTTTGGACTTCCATTCCTTAATTCCTCTTTAATATAATAAGGGCCTCCGAGCCTCCAAAATAAAAGCCATTGAAATTGTACTCCTAACTAATGTTATTATCATTGTGCGTAACCACCTTCGATAGAATTTCAAAGGTGCTTACCCCCTGTTGTAGCAATTGTGTTAGCTACAACAGGTTTTATGTGGTATATGGTGTGTAGAGTGAACCACGAAGGGTTCTCATAGAGGGAGAGAGAATTTATACTGGTTCAGGCCTCCCGGGAGGGATAATAGCCCTACGTCCAGTTTACAGTTGATTTGGCATAGTTTTGCCTCTACTGAATAACCTGTCTATTACAAGGGCATGGCCCTGCTTTTATAGGCACGCAGGCCAAAGGAAAAGACTCAATTCCCCTCTACAAGCCGTAGGCTTTACAGACTTGGTAGATAAACGTCATTTCTGGAGTAGGTATACGACATACCAGGGGCGAAGGGGCCCTGGTATGGCTTCACACTGTAGCGATGCTTGGATATTTCTTTTGGTTCGAAGTATTTGTCGGAGTCCTTTAGATGGGGGCAGGTGAGGAAGCTCCTGAAGGACACTCCAAAGTGGACCCCGAGGAGGGCTCCGAAGTGGGTTCTGAACCGGCTCTCGGAATAGGCTCCAAGAGGGTCCGGAGAAGGCTTCGAAGGGTACTGGAGGGGTCCCAGGGGCTTGGCTCCGAAGGGGACCGTAGGGGTACCAGACGCTTGACTCCAAAGGTGACCGGAGGGGTCCCGGAGGATTGGCTCCGGAGAGCTCCGGAGGACTCAGGAGGGCTTCGGAGGGGACCCAGAGGCTTGACTCCAAAGGGGACCGGAGAGGGACCAGAGGCTTGGCTTTGGAGAGCTTCAGAGGGCTCTGGAGGGCTCTCGAGGGGCACTTGGAGGCTTGGCGCCGGAGAGCTCTGGGGCTCCGGGGGGCTCCAGAGTGGGACCTGGAGGCTTGACTCCAGAGGGCTCCGGAGGGGCAAGCATGGCTGTTCTTTGAATTGACTTCATTGGAGGGGACCTAACTTCGCTTTCAGGCTTTGGTGGTGATAGTGTCCGGGCCCGAGGCCTTCATAGGCTAACATCATTTGGCCCCTATTTAAGGGAAAACTAATTCCCTCAATAGTAGACCCTCACACGTAGCCCTTCGGAGCGATGGGGTGCACGCGCTTCGGGACAAATGACTTGGAGTAAATGTAGTTTTTGAGAAGGCAGGCCTTCGGAACCTGGGCGAAGGCTGGCTTCGAACTACGCAGGCAGTAAATGCCTATTCAGATTGACAAGACACTCTCGGGGAGCCCAAGCGACTCTGCAATGGTCAGAAAAACTAACCGGTGCAGTGTGGGGAGGGGGGATGGTTCGCTTCAAATTCACCCTGGGCCCACCTATCATAGACTGCTGAGGCCGGGGTAATTGGTGAAAAATGCTTCAGCGCGGGGTGCGTGGACGTTTTTCACCGCCTATAAAAGGGGGTCACCGTACCACGGCTCAGCCCACACTCTCATTTGCTTTCTGCTTCAGTCCCCGACATCCTTCACTCTCTTCTCTCCACCTTCAGCTTCGCGTGCAGCCGGCTTTGAAGCTTCTTAGAACTCTTCACGCCACAGCCCTGTGAGATGCCTAAGAAGGCCTTGGCCCTAGGCACGAGCTCAAGCTCCATCCAGGCCCAAGCGGCAGCAGCGACGGCGAAGCCTACAGCAAGGCGCTTGGGGCCGAGTGACCTTCGGTCACCGTTTGACAAGTTTGAGCAGACACTAGTGTTGAAGGCTTCAGTTTCCACGGAGGAGTCTGTTCGAAGGGTCTGCGAAGGGAAAATTTTTGAGGGGATCTAGCTTCGGATGCACGAGAATTCAGAGACCATCCCGAGGCCTCGGGCTGACGAGGTTGTAGTTTTCGAAGCCTTCTTCGAGGCGGGCCTTGGGCTGCCGGCAATGGAGATGCTGAGCGAGATGCTGAAGGTGTACAACTTTGAGCTCCCTCACTTGTCCCCGAACGTCGTGACAAGGCTGGCTATCTTTGAGTGGGCCATGAGGGCTGAAGGCTGCGAGGGGCGCGCAGACGTCTTCATCGCCCTTCACGACGCAAGCTACCAGCCAAAGCGGAGGGAGTGGGCGGATCACATGGAGAGGGCATGAGCCTTTGGAAGCGCCAACTTCCAGCTCCGAAGGGAGTTCCAAGACAACTTCCCGACGAGGGCAGTAAACAACAAGTGGTACTCGAAGTGGGACCAAGAGTGGTTCTATGCTTCGGTGGGCGCGGACTCCCCCCTTCGTAGTACCAAAGGGCTTATTTCTTACCGACATGAGGGTGTGGTGAAGTCGATCCCGAAGCCCTTCAATCGAGGATCCTTCTCCTACGAAGGGTGGCTTTGAAGATAAGCATGAGGGACTTGGCCAAAGAGTTCATTAGCCCCCTAGCGCTCTCATGGCAGAGAACCTGTTCTAGGCCTCGGACTCGGAGGGACCGAGCGAGGTATCTACGGAGCGTCTTGGTAATACTTCAAACTTCTTCATCTTCATACTTCGCAAAATTAACTTGCTCTGACTTGAAATCTTGATGAAGCTACGCGCGACGGGCGGCCTCCAGAGGAGGCAATCATGGTCGCGGAGCGCGTTGTTGGGGCTCTGACACCAGATGAGCAGACCCGAAGGCTTGCTCTAGTGGGGTCTTGGGAGTGTTGGAACTGGGTGTGGACCAATCTCAGCATCGAGGGGGTCCAGGCTTTCCCAGACTTCGCCAGCTTGACACCTTCGGCGAGCGGCTCCAAAAGGAAGAGGGTGGACGACGAGGAGCCTGAGGCCTCAAAGTTTGCGGAGTCCTCAAGGGTTCGCTCGGAGCCTTCGGCAAATGAAGCCCCTGGCGAGGTGGAGCATGTTGCCATAGACCTTGATGCTGAAGTGGAGCTAGCAGATGCTCCGGTGGCGACAACTAAAGTGGTGGCACCGGAGGCTGCAGCGGCAACCAAAGTGGTGGAGTCAGATGCTGCGATGGTGACCCCTTCGAGCGTGGGGGCTGGAGCTAAGCTCGCAAAGTGAAGGGACTGGAGAGCGCACATTGCTCCTACGTCCTTCCAGGACATCTCTTCTAGTGAAGAGGATGCGGACGAAGGTAGACACTTGATCACCCTTCTCTTTATATTCATGTATATTGACTTGTATTTTTCTTTAGACACCAGTGGCGACGCGAGGCCTGTCGTGTCGAGGCTTGAGGGACCTCTGATAGCAGCGGGAGCAGCAGCAGCGGCAGCAACTCGGAGTCCGAGAGCTCTTCATCTGAAGAGGATGTGGGGGACAACCACGGCGGAAGGGCCAAGGGTGCGAAGCGGTCCTCGATCTCCAACGGGTCTCCCGCCTTCGCTGAGCCAGGGCACAAGCCTCGCAAGCTGAGCCTTTGATGTCGAAGCCTCCGCCCCCGAAGGTGTTGACCACCTTAGGCTTTTATAATTTGTAGTTGTAGGCCTATACATGATTTATCAGTTTATTAATAGAAATGCAGGGGTACTTTATACCTACCTAGGCTCAGCCTTCGGATGCTGACTTCGAAATGTTTGAGGATTCAGAAGAGCTTCACTAACTTTGGGTGGTGCTTGAAGTAGCTAGGTCCAAAGGCCCCCCTCGGTTCAAACTTTCGAGGGGTCCCAGGGGCGAAGCCATTCCCGAAGTAGCCTAGGAGCTGCTGGCTCCCTTGAATATGGAGCCCCTTCGGAGTTCCTCATCCTCACTAGACTTAAACTGTTTTCAAGTGGGCTTAAGTGGCGAGGGGGTGCAGTCTTCGGGTACGGCCTTACAAGGTGATGAATCCCTAGACTTTTCTGCCTTCGACGTGGCACCGCATGCGTCTCTGACTTAGACCAACCTACAAGGGGAAAGACGGGGTTTTCATGCTTCGGAGCGTGGACGGTCCATCCGCGGGAGGTTAGGCTCCGATGGGGCATCGTCCAGCCGAGGGGGGCCTACCTGGAAGAAGAGAAAGCGAAGGCCGAACATGTCGGGGCCTCGAGCTAGCTGTTTCCTAGGCTTAGATACAGATTACTCGTAGTTTTTGTTTTCGAAGTGTATTTGCAACATACTTTGTTTTTATCATTCAATGAGTGGGATTTGTATATTTGTGTACTTCTTTTGCATGCTTCGCATAAATTGTGTGCTCCGAACCTTTAGCTTGTCACGCTCGTACTGCACATTTCATTCGCACACTTCACATACATACCTCGTTCCCCCCTTGCGCGTGGTGGTTAGGGACTTAGTCGTTGCCAGTGCACGTAATTAAAAATGTGAAGGGGTGTACCTTTTGGCGGCTTTGGATGCTTGAAACGTGTTGATCGGAGGCCTCTTTCAGGCTTCGAACGCTTTATTTTGAAGAGAAACAATGCTTCAGCGTACTCGAATTAAGCGAAGCATGGCTTCAGCATGCTTGTTTTTAGATAATATGTGCGAGTAGGGCTCCGAGGCGCATTTAAATTGTTGGCGAGGTGTGGCCTCAGCATGCTTTGATCCAAGATTAGGTATCAACATGCGAAGCAAGGCTTCGAAGCATGTTCAGATAGCGAAGCAAGGCTTCTGAGCTTGATATTGTAATGAGAATGGAATGGGTGGTGTGGATTCACCGAACCTGTGATAATGTGAGCCACCTTCGGCTCTGAGCCACCTTCGACCCTAGGTCACCTTCGACCGTTGGGTTCTTTGGGTATAGAACCCGGAATCCCTAGACGCATCGGGCTGGTGGACTAGAGTCCTTTATCTTACTGCTATAGCCCGGAGGCGCTATGTAGCCTTCGGAGGAGTGATCTGGTTTTAAATAGATCAAAGTAGTGCTTCAGTCCTTATTTATGCGAAGTGGTACTTTAGTTCTTTAGAGAACAAAGCCTTGACTTCGGGGTTCAATAAGGGCATCGTAAAGCTTTAGATTTTTAAATCAAGGGAAATGCTTTGGTAATTAGAGAACGAAGCAAGCCTTCGGCATTAAATAAAGTGAAGTAGGGCTTCGGTATTAATTAAAGTGAAGTAGAGGTTCGATATTAAATAAAGTGAAGTAGGGCTTCAGTATTTTGAAGGGCGAAGCGAGGCTTCGGTTGGTGTTCATACCTTTGGAAGCTTGACCTGGTCCAGAGACTGAGCGGCTCTGCGATGGTAGGAGAGCTTGCCTCTTAGCCCCTAGGGCTTTAGAGGCCTTCGGGGGGGGGCGCTTGGAGCCCCTTGCCGAAGGGTGCACTCCAAAGCACGAGGGGTGGTGGAAGGCGAGAAAGGCCTTCGAGCTGCACTCGAAGCCCGTTGCTGAAGGGCGCGTGGAGTTCTAGGGCTCCGAGGCTCCCACCTCAAGCGTACATCGAGATACAGGTAGTGGCAGAGAACTTAGCTTTTAGTACTAAGTTCCCCACGATCGGCGCCAATTGTTGTAGCAATTGTGTTAGCTACAGTACGTTTTATGTGGTATATGGTTTGTAGAGTGAACCTCAAAGGGTTCTCATAGAGGGAGTGAGAATTTATACTAGTTCATGCCTCCCTAGAGGGATAATAGCCCTACGTCCAGTTTACATTTGATTTGGCATAGTTTTGCCTCTACTGAATAACCTGTCTATTACTAGGGCATGGCCCTGCTTTTATAGGCATGCAGGCCAAAGGAAAAGACTCAATTCCCCTCTACAAGCTGTAGGCTTTACAGGGGCAAGAAAGGAAAAAGGATAGAGTATTGTACATCTGACATTACATACTTGGTAGATAAACGTCACTTCTGGAGTAGGTATACGGCATACCAGTGGCGAAGGGCCCTAGTTTGGCTTCACACTTTTGCGATGCTTAGATATTTCTTCTAGTAAGTATTTGCCAGAGTCCTTCAGACGGAGGCAGCTCACGAGGCTCCAAAGGGCACTCCAAAGTGGACCCCGAGGAGGTCTCCAAAGTTGGCTCCGAACCGGCTCTCGGAGTGGGCTCCAAGAGGCTTCGGAGAAGGCTTCGAAGAGGACTGGATGGGTCTCGGAGGCTTGGCTCTGAAGGGGACAGGAGGGGTCTCGAAGGCTTGACTCTGAAGGGGACCGGAGGGGACCCGGAGGCATGGCTCCGGAGAGCTTCGGAGGGTTCCGGATGACTCCCGAGGGGGACCGGAGGCTTGGCTCCGGAGGGCTCCAAAGGGGGACCCGGAGACTTGGCTCCGGAGCTCCGGGGGGCTCCGGGAGGCTGCAGAGTGGGACCCGGAGGCTTGACTCTGGAGGGGTGTAGGACCGAAAGTAGCGACCAGAGGGGGGTGAATGGGCGCCTAAAAAATTCTTTCGAATCAATGGCCTGCTCCCAACACCCAACGCACCTCGACAGACTTAGCAAGGAAAAGTAAACAGATCAACAGGACCTAAAATGATCTAGCCTAAAAACGACCGGTGTCCTAATCGAAAAGACACCAACCCAGTGCTTAAAGGCAGATTAAAAAATCATCACAGTACGAATGACATCTTCACAAAAGTTTCACCAAATCACAGATGATCCATCAAGCACATGCAAAATATTCACAGTTTGTAGAAAGTTCATCGAGTAAGAGCAAACACAATATTTAACGCATTTAATCTAGACAAAACAAATGCAGTAAATAAAATGTGCTCATAAATATATATGTGAATATTTAATGCATTCTGAAATAAAAACTCTTGCAGAAAATAAATCTATTTCGAAATTTAATGCAAGGCACGCAAATCGAGAAATACAATTAGTACTAATCATGAGCATCTGGCGTGACGTACCACAAGGCAAAACAGGAAACTTTCATACGCACGCAAAACGAAAAATGTGATTAGTACTAACCATGATTTGGCTGAAGTTTCTTAGTTCGTGTGGCTTGATGATGTTCCTCGGTTTGCGTGCGCAATATTCACAAAAACCCACACGCCAACTGATGCCTTGCTCGCTGCTCGCCGTGCGTAGCCTAGCGGCTTGTGCGCTGCCGCACGCAAGTGCTAATCAGCCTGCAGCTAGGTGCGGCTAGATGCGTAGCAGTGCTGCACGCCGCTACGCTCCATGAGGTAGAGACACTGCCGAGCCTGCACGCGTCGTAGAAGCGGCGGCCGAAGAAAAATGCTGGCGGCAACGAAGAAGTTCACGGCGGCGGCGGAGGAAGAACCAGGAAGAAGAACACAAAAAGTGACCCACTGATTTTTTAGAAATCTGGAAAGTGTATTTCAAAAATGGGTGCCCTAACCCTAGGCTATTGGGGCCTATTTATAGGCAGCCCATTAAATGGGAAAATGCAGAAATACCCCTAGGGTTTTTTACAGACGCTAAATAAAAATGGAAAAGACTGAAATGCCCTTAGGGTTTTTTACAGACTCGACTGACAGACTGTGGGCCTAAAGGCAAAATAGTAAAAACCTAAATAAAGGTAACTTGTCCTGATGCGGAGCTTTCGTAGCAGCTACGGCTTCGCCTCAGGACGGTCAGATCCGAAATCGACGGTCGTCAGTTTTGCGCCGAAACTGACAAAGCGTCCACCGTCTTCGCACCGGGTACCCGGATTGGGCCGGCCCGATTTCGCAGCTCCCTCAGCCCGGCAATCGCTCACCGCCCGTGTACCTGAGTCAATCCCGGTCAACAGTCCAGTGGATCCTCTGCTGCTCCTAGCCCATGTACCCGGATTGGGCCAGCCCGACTTCACGGCCTCCTCTGCCCGACAGTCGCTCGCTGCCCGTGTACCTGAGTCACACGCGGCCCAGACGCAGCAGGTCTTCTCTCTCTTTTCAGTCCTCTTTGACTATCGTTGACAATGACTCATCACATCTGGAGCCATGAGGCCCACACTATTCAGCATGGCTCCTCAATCTCCCCCTTGATGAGTGCATTGTCAACACTTCTCTTCATCTGCTCTTCAGTACCTGCAAACAATTGTGGAAACACGAAAACAAAGCACAAGAAAACAAAGAAGAAGAAAACAAAGTAAAAGTTTAACCCTAATGACCAAAAACCGAACAAAAGCAAGAGACGGTCATTATGGTTAACCAAAGGTAAAAGCTCAAAATGAGTGCAGTCTCAGAAACATCAACAAGGATATCAAAAGAGTAAGGACAAATGGGACAAAAAAAAAAACTCCCCCTGAAACAAATCCCGGAGAAAGCCAAAACTCCCCCTTAAACTCTTATACCAAAATTTCTCCCCCTTGTTGACAAGTGAACTCATCAAGCACTCTACAAACGACACTGACTCCCCCTGAAATGCAACTCCCCCTCAAAATATGCAATGAATGCAACTGGGGTGCTGGTGGAGTGTAGAAAGCATGCTTCTCAGATATGATTGACTGCAATTACAACATCTAACAAGTATAGCAAAAGACATACTGTCTAAGACACATGGCATGATCAGTGCAACAGATGATATCTAAAGAAAGTCATTAGCACGCATTTTTTAGTTTTTGCAAACAAAAAGCATCACCACATTTTCCAGTTAACAAGCAAGGTAAAACATGAGATGCAGAAGCTAACTGATATCTACCAAGATAAGCATTGTCCAAAACACAGTGCTTCAGCAAACTTGTTGTCTTTTTAATTTTCAGGCTTTTTTATTTTCCTTTTTCATTTTTGCCAAGGGTTATTTGCATGTCAAACCTTATGCTAACCGACCAAGTCAAGCCTAGGCCAGAACTGGACCATCAGAAGCTTAAGACATTGGTCTTGGCATACACTACACTGTCCTAGTTCATACCAAAGTGCTATGGTAAGCAGTCCAGAACAATGCAATGCGACAATGCAAACCCACTTGGATCTTTTCAACTCAAGCATAAAAGGGCATGGAATTTTCATTCATTCTTGATTTTTTTATCATTTTTATAGCATATTTTCCATGTTAAAGCATAAAGATGTCCAAGTTGCATATCTGCATCTATGTGATGAACTAGCTACAAGGTATGTAACAGATAGCAAAAGCACTCAGCCTACACATGCTAGTTACCGGAAGCAATGGTGATCATTTTTCATGTTTAAAGCATAAAAACCATGCATATGACAGATATCAGACATATCAAGTGAACTGAACCAACGCATGGTCATTGACAAGTAATCAAAAGCATGTACCAGCTAGAATAAGTAAAGCAGTTCAATCATATAACAGAAGCAGGCTCAAAAGTGTGATATGTGAATATGTATGATATGAACACACACAAAAAGACTCAAGAAAAGAGTAAAGAAAAAAGAAAACTGACTCAAAATATCCTAAAAAGGATACACAACACCCAAATCCCCTCGTAAACGCTCAAAGGAAGACTGATCTAGGGGTTTGGTGAAAATATCAGCCAACTGATGATGGGTATCAACATGAACAAGGTCAATGACACCTTTCTCATATTGATCCCGCAAAAAGTGAAAGCGCACATCAATGTGTTTGGTTTTTGAATGGAGACATGGGTTTTTCCCTACACTAATTGCACTGGTGCTGTCGCAAAACAAAGGAACTCTAGTAGGAAAGAACAACCCAAAATCTCTCAAAGTGGAAATCATCCAAACCAACTGTGAGCAGCAGCTAGCAGCAGCTACATACTCAGCCTCAGTGGTCGAAAGAGCAACTTCAGATTGCTTTCGAGAAGACCAAGAGACAAGAGAAGAACCGAGAAACTGGCAAGTACCGGAAGTCGACTTGCGATCCAACCGGCACCCGCCAAAGTCAGCGTCCGAAAAGCCAGTTAAATCAAGAGAAGATGATGCTGAATAGTAAAGACCGAGATCAGGCGCATAGGTAAGATACCTGAAGATGCGCTTGACAGCTTGCCGATGAGACGCGCGTGGTGAAGACTGGAAGCGCGCGCACAGTCCCACGGCGAATTGTATGTCTGGCCTCGTCGCCGTCAAGTACAGCAGCGAACCGATCATCCCTCGAAACTCTCTCTCATTGACCTTGACGCCGCTCTCGTCCTTGTCCAGGCCCCCAGATGTACCCATTGGGGTCATCTGAGGCTTCAGCTCTCCACCAAAGTCGAATTTCTTCAACATGTCCCGAGTGTACTTACCCTGGTGGATGAAGGTGCCGTCCTTGGTCTGCTTGATCTGGAGCCCTAGAAAGTACTTGAGTTCACCCATGAGGCTCATCTCGAACTCGCTGTGCATCTGCTCAGAAAACTTGGACACAAGATCATTAGTAGTACCGCCAAAGATAATATCATCCACGTAAATCTGAGCGACTAAAAAATCTGAAGCATCTCTGAGCAAGAAGAGAGTCTTATCCACAGAACCCATCACAAAGCCCTTCCCCAACAAAAACTGCTTTAACCGGTCATACCAAGCCCTGGGGGCTTGCTTTAACCCGTATAAAGCTTTCTGCAGCTTAAAAACATGTCGAGGAAATTTGGGGTTCTCAAAACCGGGGGGCTGCCTAACATAAACCTCCTCCTCTATGTACCCGTTCAGAAAAGCACTCTTGACGTCCATTTGAAAAAGCTTAAAACCCTTCGAAGCGGCAAAAGCTAAAAGAATGCGAATGGACTCAAGACGGGCAACAGGGGCGAAAGTTTCTTCAAAATCAATACCTTCCTTCTGGCAGAAACCCTGGGCAACTAGTCGAGCTTTGTTGCGCACCACAACCCCATCTTCACCTTGCTTGTTCTTGAACACCCACTTGGTGCCTATGGGGTTGCATCCTGGTGGCAGCTCTACTAGTGTCCAAACCCGATTGCGGACAAAATTCTCAAGCTCTTCTTGCATGGCATTAATCCAGTTCGAGTCAGAAAGAGCATGAGAAATGTCTTTGGGCTCAAAAGATGCAACAAAAGCAGATTCAGCAAACACAGCAAGAGAGTCAACAGACGAACGCAAAGTTCTTGAAGACACATCACCGATGATGAGCTCTGAGGGGTGATCACGCTGAACTGCTCGGGATCCCTGGTGATCTGAAGTCACCTCACCGGAGTCAGCAGCTGGCACCTCTGGACTCGACTGAGGGGGCTCGATCGAAGTGGAAGTAGTGATCAGAGGTCCGCCCTCGTCCTCAGTCGAAGTCTCAGAAGGTGTGGGCTCTGCAGGAGGTGCAGAAGGCCCACCCTCATCAGCAGCTGGAGTATCCTCATCTTCCTCGAAGATGGACTCTCCGAGCTCACCATCACCAGAAAGCTCAAAAGAAGGAGATGAAGAAGGCAAGGACTCATCAAAAGAAACCTCGCAAGTCTCGACAAGCTGCTGGGAGTCGAGGTTCCAAACACGAAAGCCTCGAGAATGCAAAGCGTAACCAAGAAAAACTCCATCCCAGCAACGAGACTCAAACTTGTCCAAATGCCCTCCCTTCTTGAGCACAAAGCACTTGCAGCCAAACGCTCGCAAGTGGCTCACCTTGGGCTGTCTGCCAAACCGCAACTCATATGATGTCTTACCAAGGTAAGCTCTAAGAAAAATGCGGTTGGCCAGATAGCAAGCCGTGTTCATGGCTTCAGCCCAAAAGCGCCTAGGAGTCCTGTGCTCATCGAGCATCGTCCTGGCCATCTCGACTAGCGTGCGGTTCTTTCGTTCCACAACGCCATTCTGTGGGGGAGTGTAAGGAGCAGAAAACTGATGGTCAAGACCCTGATCACTACAGAAGCTGATGAACTGAGAGTTCTTGAACTCAGAGCCATTGTCGGAGCGAATTGCTCGCATCCGACCATTGTTCTCATTCTTCAGCTTCAAAATCAGGTCATGAACAAATTGAAAAGTTTCATCCTTAGACTCCAAAAAGAAAACCCACGAGAATCGAGAAAAGTCGTCAACAATCACAAGTGCGTACCACTTCCCACCGACTGAGCGTACCCGAGCTGGACCGACAGTGTCCATGTGTAACAGCTCGCCCGGATACGAAGTCATCACCTGAGTCACAGGTGAGTGAGAAGCGGCAACCATTTTCCCGTGACGACAGGGATGGCAAACTAGATCCTTCTCCATCTTAAGCTTGGGCAATCCTCGGATGAGGTCCATAGAGCTCAACCTGACTAGCAGGTCAAAACTCAAATGGCCTAACCTCCTATGCCACTTCCAGAGCTCAGAGGAGGATCCAGCAATCAAACAGCGAGAAGGGCCAAAAGAACTAGAGAAGTCAATTCGAAAAACTTTACCGAAAGGTAAGATCTGGCAAATCAAAGACCCTCTAGAATCACACACAGAAGAATTGCCCTTCTTAAACCGCACCTCCAAACCATCCTCAAGAAGTTGCGAAACAGAAATCAAATTGAAGTTCAAGTTTCCAACCAAAGCAACGTTCTTCAAAGAAAAATGGTCTGAAATGCGAATTGAGCCAATGCCACTTACTTTCCCTTGACCACTGTTCCCGAAGGTGATGTACTCTTTGGAGCTCGGGGGAGTGAGACTGGAGAACCATCTGCGATGTCCCGTCATGTGGCGAGAGCATCCTGAGTCCATGATCCAAACGTCCTCCAGTCCCCGATCCTGCACAATCAGTGGTTGTAAGTGGGAGCAAATGGTCCGGCACCGGGTTTAGCAAAAGAGCTAAACCAGTGTCGAGCCATCTGCTCAAAAGACGGAAAGCAAAAATCATCAGAAAAGCTTGGACCATAACGCGGCTCAAAGCGCGGTCCTCGGTTCTGCCTAAAACCTCGGCCACGAGGTCCAGGACCATAGCCAAAATGGCCTGGAGCTCTGCCGGAACGAACACCACCATCTGGAGCACGGGCATGAAAGCCGTCTCCTCTACCACCACCTACACGACGCGGCCTGGCCTCTAGCCTCTCCCCGCGTCGAGGAACACGCAGTCTACCACCCTGCTGGTAGAACTGCTCCTGACTACCACGAGCTCTCTCTGCTCTCTCAACCCGCTTCCTCCTGAAGCAAAACTCTGCAAGATGCCCGTCTCTCTGACAATACTCACAATGATAGGTGGGCTTCTTGTGATGAGGTTGAGGCTTGGGGTTCTTGGGCTTAGTGGTGTTTGGTGTTGTCTTCTTGGGTTGAGAGGGTCCAGGAAGAGAGTCTAGAGAAGTGTGGAGAAGTTTGGGCTTTGGAACCCAGATGGGTTTCTTGGGTGGAGCTTTGGGTGGTTCATGGATCACTCCATCCTTGGGCTGACAAGCCTGGGAAGACTCAGTGGAATGGGTCTTGGGATATCTCTGCTCAGGAGTCATTTTACTCCACTCCACTGCCCGGCTAATGGCACTCTCAAAGTCAGCCTTGGTATAGGTGTAACCTACCCCAAACCCATCCTGCCTCTTGAACTGCTGGATCATCATGCCGAGCTGTGGCTCTCTGGCACTGATCCAACTCAGGATAGACCGGAGGTAAAAGTTCTCATTCTGAGAATCAGCTAGCTCCTCTCTCAAAGAAGCTAGTACCTCCACCTGAGACAAGCAGGTCTCACACTCACTATCTATCTGGACAGACTTCTCGGCTTTCAGCTTAATCAACTCCATTCTAAGAGACAGACAGTTCTCACAGACAGTGGGTGGAACTGACAATGTCTCAAGCTCTAGCCTAGTCTGCGCAAGCTCAACTCTCATTCTCTCCAAATCACCCAGATGCTTATCGCCCTTGACTTTCAGCTCAGCTAAACTAGCAAGATGAGATGGGCAATCAGCATAGGGTATGACGACAGTGGCTTGAGCATCTTTCAGCTCCAGCTGAGCGCTTTCAAGCTCAGTGACCAAAGCGTCCCTCTCATCAACCCTTTCTGTGTACCTGGACTTCAGAGTCGACAGGTCACACAGAAGCACCTCACACTTTGGGCACTCACTGCTATCACCCAAGCAAGGGGAAGAAGATAGACTCTCAATTCTGCCGTTGGCCACGGCAAGCTCACTCTCTAACTCATCTATCCTCTTCTTAGCCCCTCTAAGCAGTTTTTCCCGATACTTTAACTCCTGACGATTGCTTTCAAGTAAATCAACGATTTCGCGTTCATAGGATGATACCTTTTCATTGTCGTCGTCGTCGGAGTCATCGGAGGAGCCCTTCTCTTCCTTATCCCCAAGAGCCATTGAGCAGAAACTCTTGCGGGATCTTCGGCGCTGGTGTGAGCGGCTCTTCGGTCTGTCCCCGAAGGCCATGAAGCAAAGGCCTGCTGGATCGTCCTTGTCCTTCCCCTTCCTGATGATGATCTCCTCATCGCTTGAGCTCGATGAAGAGGAAGAAGATGTGGACCGCTTGGAGTAGCTTTTCTCCATCTCAGCGAAGAAGGCCTTGTCGCGCTTCTTGTTCTCTCGCCGGTAGTCCTTCAGGGCCTTTCTGAAGAATCTGGTCTTTGGCTTGCCCTTGTTGAAGGAGGAGCTGTCGTGCTTGCCGGAGTCGTGGAAGCCACCACCGATGCCCTTCTTGTGGCCATTGCGCTTGGGGCAGTCGGCGATGAAGTGTCCTGGATCACCACACTCAAAGCATCCGGTCTTTGTGCCGTGTCTTTTGAACATCCTCTTATCATAGACACGACGCACCCGGTTGTTAAAAAGACACAAATCATCATCTCCCAACGACTCAAGCTGATCCTCAGTGATAGACATCAAAGAGAACCCAACACAACTCACAGAAGAGGGATCAACAGAAGGTGTAGCAAGGGCCAGAGACTTTGATCCAGAGCCAGTGAGATTTGATCTCAACTGGGTATCAACCTCGGTGGCCTTCAGCTTGCTAAACAAATCAGAAATGGTCAAGGTATCATAAGAAGTGCTCTCAATGATAGAGGATACCTTGATCTCCCAGATCTTTGGGTCCAAGGTATGAAGAACCTTGAGCGCCTGTTCATGATCTGAGACCAACTGAACACCCTCAGCCTTGTTGTCCCGAAGCTTGTTTATGATCGACTGAAAACGACAAAACAATGCTTCAACAGATTCACCCGGCTTTTGTGTGAAGTTCTCGTACTCACGCCGGTAGGTCTGATAGAGCCGAGCCTTGACCTGAGCTGTCCCCTCATGGTGTGCCTGGAGGGTAGCCCAGATCTCTCTCGCAGTGGAGAGATGGCTCACACGCTCAAACTCAGTGGGACCCAAACCAGAAAACAAATGTTCACCGCTTTGCTATTGTTCACATGCTGGGCGATGATACCAGGAGAATCACGCTCAGCAACTGGCAATATGACAAACGTAGCGTGAACGCAAATGTCCCAGATGTCCGAGCTTTGGCTCATGAGATAGGCTCGCATGCGAGTCTTCCAATAATTATAGCCATAAGCTTCCAAGGACGGGACCTTGCCAGGAGACGTCATGATCACTACTGGGGTTTAGAACCGGTTAAGGTATGGAAAAACCCTAACCAGGCTCTGATACCACTTGTAGGACCGAAAGTAGCGACCAGAGGGGGGTGAATGGGCGCCTAAAAAATTCTTTCGAATCAATGGCCTGCTCCCAACACCCAACGCACCTCGACAGACTTAGCAAGGAAAAGTAAACAGATCAACAGGACCTAAAATGATCTAGCCTAAAAACGACCGGTGTCCTAATCGAAAAGACACCAACCCAGTGCTTAAAGGCAGATTAAAAATCATCACAGTACGAATGACATCTTCACAAAAGTTTCACCAAATCACAGATGATCCATCAAGCACATGCAAAATATTCACAGTTTGTAGAAAGTTCATCGAGTAAGAGCAAACACAATATTTAACGCATTTAATCTAGACAAAACAAATGCAGTAAATAAAATGTGCTCATAAATATATATGTGAATATTTAATGCATTCTGAAATAAAAACTCTTGCAGAAAATAAATCTATTTCGAAATTTAATGCAAGGCACGCAAATCGAGAAATACAATTAGTACTAATCATGAGCATCTGGCGTGACGTACCACAAGGCAAAACAGGAAACTTTCATACGCACGCAAAACGAAAAATGTGATTAGTACTAACCATGATTTGGCTGAAGTTTCTTAGTTCGTGTGGCTTGATGATGTTCCTCGGTTTGCGTGCGCAATATTCACAAAAACCCACACGCCAACTGATGCCTTGCTCGCTGCTCGCCGTGCGTAGCCTAGCGGCTTGTGCGCTGCCGCACGCAAGTGCTAATCAGCCTGCAGCTAGGTGCGGCTAGATGCGTAGCAGTGCTGCACGCCGCTACGCTCCATGAGGTAGAGACACTGCCGAGCCTGCACGCGTCGTAGAAGCGGCGGCCGAAGAAAAATGCTGGCGGCAACGAAGAAGTTCACGGCGGCGGCGGAGGAAGAACCAGGAAGAAGAACACAAAAGTGACCCACTGATTTTTTAGAAATCTGGAAAGTGTATTTCAAAAATGGGTGCCCTAACCCTAGGCTATTGGGGCCTATTTATAGGCAGCCCATTAAATGGGAAAATGCAGAAATACCCCTAGGGTTTTTTACAGACGCTAAATAAAAATGGAAAAGACCGAAATGCCCTTAGGGTTTTTTACAGACTCGACTGACAGACTGTGGGCCTAAAGGCAAAATAGTAAAAACCTAAATAAAGGTAACTTGTCCTGATGCGGAGCTTTCGTAGCAGCTACGGCTTCGCCTCAGGACGGTCAGATCCGAAATCGACGGTCGTCAGTTTTGCGCCGAAACTAACAAAGCGTCCACCGTCTTCGCACCGGGTACCCGGATTGGGCCGGCCCGATTTCGCAGCTCCCTCAGCCCGGCAATCGCTCACCGCCCGTGTACCTGAGTCAATCCCGGTCAACAGTCCAGTGGATCCTCTGCTGCTCCTAGCCCATGTACCCGGATTGGGCCAGCCCGACTTCACGGCCTCCTCTGCCCGACAGTCGCTCGCTGCCCGTGTACCTGAGTCACACGCGGCCCAGACGCAGCAGGTCTTCTCTCTCTTTTCAGTCCTCTTTGACTATCGTTGACAATGACTCATCACATCTGGAGCCATGAGGCCCACGCTATTCAGCATGGCTCCTCAAGGGGCAAACCCGGCTGTTCTTAGAATTGACTTCGTTAGAGGGGACCTAACTTCCTTTCAGGCTTTGGCAGTGATAGGCTCTAGGGCCGAGGCCTTCGGAGGCTGACGTTATTTTGCCCCTGTTTAAGGGCAAACCAATTCCCCTAACACCCCCAAAGAGGGGCTGGAAAGTAATGAGACAATTTCGAAGCATTCTAGTTTATATTATTTAAACAGATTACATTACATTATGAGAAATTTGTGTCCAAGCCAAGGAGAAAGCGGAGACCCCTTCGATCGCTAGAGTTGTTTTCAGAATTAGCCCGGCTTCGAAGGCGACTTGTCCCGAAACCTGGAGTCTTTAAAACTTTACGCTTAACTCTTTTCCCTTCCTTTGAAGCCCGGAAATCTTTTTGTTCTTGCTGAAGCTCGACCTAGGTCCGAAGTCATTCGGGGCTTCTCTCCTAGCTTCGAAGTCATTCGGGGATTTTTTCCACTTGCTCCTCACCAGTATATTCTTCTTCGGACCATTCAATGTCCTCTGAAGATGAAGATGCTATACTAAATTCTTTTTCCTCCTTTTTAATATAAGTTAACACTTCTTTACATATATTGGGTATAACCTCTCCAGAACTTTCCCGAGGAATTGAAAATCGAGGACGCCTATGAGGCTTTAAGGCTTCGAAGGTGGCCCATTTTAGGCGGAGTTCTGTGCTAAACTCTAATACTTTGAGCTCATCCAAAAAAGAGTGAGAAGCCTAAAAACATTTACAAATAAGTCTTTTTTATTCAAAAGAGAACAAAAAATAAGTTTTATAGTAGGCGAACCCTAAAGGAAGCTAAACCTTCCGGTTCGAAGGAGGTTTGCTGCTTGAAGGTTGAGTCCGCGCTTGTTTTTGTTGAAGGCCTTCATCGATCCAGCTTTTTATAGCTAATCGGCCTTCAGCTCTCCAGGATGGTTTAAAGCCTCTCGGGGCCTACTCTAGGCTCCGACGAAATAGATAATCCAATGTATTCGTAGTAGCGAAGTATTCCGAGAGAAACTACTTGGACGGAGATCTCTCCGTACCGAGTACCTGCGGCCGAGAGAAACTACTTGGCCGCTGCTTGGATCATCTTCATCTTTCGTAGCAGGGAATCGTTGCTAGTCGAAGAAGAAGCACAAGAAGTGGAGAAGTATTACAGGATACTCCGAAGGGCGTCCATGGTCTCCGAAGCCACTTTCTCATACTTTATCCTTTCCACAGACAAAGTCTTGTTTGACAGAGTCAGTTCGTCCATCAAAGATGAAAGTCTAGCTGCTTCCATGATTAAAGAACTTTTTTTTCTGAGCAGCTTCTTGGCCTCCTCCGTCAAATTTAGTTTCTCCTCTAGAAGCTTGACCAATTCAGCTCCTACAGCCACCTTCTCTTCCCGTAGTCTTTCCACCTCAGCCCGGAGCACAACCCGCTTAGCTTCAAGTTCATTTTTATAGCCTCCAAGCTAGTTCTAGCATTCCTCTCTGCAGCTACCATTTCTTCCAAGTTCGAAGTCCGGGTCTCGGAGCTGACGAGGCTCACTTGAAGAGCTGTCACCTTCTCCTTGAGTCAGTTACATTCTCGTTCATGTCATATAGCTGCAGCCCGAGCTAGAACTACTTGCTGCAAAGGAAGAAGAACAATGTAAGTAAATTATGTACATATGTTTGAACTAAATTTATTTTTGTAGGTGCTTTGTACCTGGTAAGCTACCCGTTCAAAGCTGCATCTAGCTCCGATCCTTCCGATTCTCCAATAATGGAAACCAAGTCAGTCTCCCCAACATCGCGACTAGCCTGAGCCAAAGGCTCTAGCAAAGTTCGAAGTTCTATTCTTCACTACAGGAAAGGAGCTAAGAGGGGGATCCTTGACAAGGTGCTCTGATCATCTTCGTTAGGAGATGGATCAGAGCGTATCGAAGCATCTTCGGAGGCATCCATTGATTGACCTCCGTTCGTAGATCCTGATGGATTCCACCCTGGAATAGGGGCAGGCAAAGGCCAACCTTTAACTTTACCTTTTCCAGGACCCATCATCTTCTTCAAGGCTGTTTCTGAAGCAGGAGCCACTTGTGCTATGGCTGGAACAGACTTCGGAGATGCGGCATGCTCTGACACAACCTCTGTAATAGGAGCCACCTCTTCGGAGTCAATCCTATACCAAACAAAGTTAAATGATGTTATTTTAATTATACAGGTAAAAGATGAAAGAACTCAAAATGAAGATTACCTCTGACATCTTGTTGCGGGATAAGTTTTGGACTGCTTGGGGGCTCAATCATTTGCCCAAAGTCTTCTTCGGATTCTGGGCTTCGAACCGAAGGAGTAGTTGCAGAGATATCTTTGACTACTGCAACTATTACTTCATCTGGATCGACTCGATTTTCTTCAGCAATAGGATCATTCACTTGACCAGGTGGGACATTGACAGTCTCCACCTGTTCAGGGTCACCTTCTATGGTGGATGTTACTCTTATCTTATCTTCGGCGGAGACTTCAGCTCCCATACGTGAGCCTTCATCCCCTACTAGGAGAGCCTCAAACTCCTCCCCCATTGCTATGTCCGCCTCATCATCATCTTCAAACAACTCCGAAGACAAAGTTGGAGACTTGGAAGGAGTAAGGGTCTTCGGCTTTCGAGCCACCTTTTTAATTTGTGTCTTTGTTGGTGCTGAAGTCCCTACTTCAACTTTCCTTTTCTTCGGAGCCTGTTCTAAACTGGTCCAGTCTGGGAGAATTGGAGGCTCAACTCCGAGCACACTCCACACCTGATTAAATCGCTCCTAGCTACCAACCAACTTTACCCTCCACTCTTTTTCAACGGGCGTAGGAGACCCGAGGATCTTCTTTGCAGCTCGGACAATTTGTTCAGGAGCAAGGGTCACGCGTGGAGCTGAAAGATAAGATTTCCTTTTAATTAAATAATTTATATAAAATCAATATTGCATGTAAAATGTTTTGTAGGACATACAGAAAGTTTACCTGTGGAGCTTGAAGGGATCTCTCGAAGTCCACCCTCTGGGTTCTCCTCAAAGTTGATCGGCCAACTAGCCATCAAAGGGGGGATTTGAAGTCCAATGAATTCCTCCATTAAGTCATGCATACTCATGCGATGGATGACTTATGGACTGTATCAGCCAGAGGCAGACTTCAAGTTGACTTTGGTTCGGTTGAACCTCTGCTTTCCTCCGGTAAAAAATGTCTTCCAGAGGTCCGGCCAAGACATAATCCGCTCCTTCTTCAGTGTAAAACCAGCGAAGGATCGAATCTGTGTACCATCTGTTAATAATAGCCTTCGTTGGAAACCGGTCTTGGAACTCTTCGCGAAGTTGAAAATTAATACTCCCAAAGGCGACCACCATCTTCTCTCCTCCAGCTCCGGTGAAGGTCTTCGGTTGGAATGAAGCTTTGTGAAGAGCTGTGAAGATCTCGGCTTTCTCAGCACACCCTTTGGCTCGCATCGCCCATTCGAAGATAGCTAAGCGAGTGATTGCGTTCGGAGAAAGTTGAGGCAAGGATACGTGGAATAAGTTCAGTACCTCGAAAAGGAACTCAAGTGCTGGAAGCCCTAATCTGGCTTCGAAGAATGCCTCGAACGCCATCACAATCGACTTCTTCGAGCATGTTGATGGTCCCAAACTATACGATTGATCCGTATATTTGGTGGATGCTGGGCAAAGATCATGAAGACCTGCTGGGCGAGGGTTGTCTAAAGGCACCGCTACTACTGCTGCTGTCATCACCTGTTGTCGAGCTATAGACGAAGCGGGAACAGGAGCTTGTGGCTTGTTTTCGCCATCGGAGAAGATGAAAGATTGGAAGATGGGCTGAGGAAAACGAAAGGGGAAATGCGAGAGCAGTTGGTAAAGTATCTAAAACATACCCTTCTCTTCTCATTTATAGCATGTACTTTCCATCACAGTGTACCGTTTGTGTGCGTTGTTACATCTTCTTTACCGTTATGATTTATTGGGGCACATCATGAGAAATCATGCCTGCGGAAATGAAGCGACCGTTAGCCTTTTAAAAAAGGTAACGACTATTTCTATGAGTCTAACTGTTATTTTAGCTTCGCAAGGATCTATCTCTAAAGCCATTTCAGTAAGTATCGTCACATAGAAGTTGATCTGAAGACCACAAGCCTCCAAATGCCCCAAAGAGTGGTAAAGCTCATCAAGTTCTTTTCTTGATTCTAAGCATGAAATTATTTCTTGCGTATACTGCCTTCTTTATTGCTTAGGCAATTCGGAGAGAAGTATTCGAGGGGCTACTATTGGTGGAAAATATTTCATCCTCCAGAAGCAAGGAAACTTCCCTGTCAATACAAGCAGAAGAAACGAACTCAGAAGCTTCGATCTTCGAAGATCCTAAAAGCATCAAGGTTTTGCTATATTCGGAGGCCTGTACAGCAGAAACCTCCGTCAAGGTTTCGGCGTGACGAAGCCTCCCGAAGCATTTTCATCCGAAGGGGTGCCACCAGCAAGGAGAGAAGATTTATCTTCTTACTGATTAGATTAGTCTTTTACTCTTTTGCCCATATGAAGAATATTAAATAATATCTTCTTAGTCCGTTGTAATTAGAGGGTAATGAAGTCTTTTCCTTTAATATTCGGTCTATAAATACCCCTCTTCACTCTGTAAAGCGTATCAAATACTCATATATTCAATATACACTTCGAATTATCTTAGGCTATTATCCATCTTCTGAGGCTTGGAATAGTTCACTGAAACAAACCTTCGTTTGTTACACACTTCATTTCTTAAACCTGTTAGCGTAATCTTTTGCGCCAACAGTACTATTGAGTTTGTGTCCAAGTTTGTGTCTTTGTTGCTGGTTAATTCGTGTTTTAGATCGGTTTGTATATTTCCCTTATTCGCTGCACAATTTTCCACCCCCACCAATTCACATCCGCTGCCGATTCCACCAATAGACCAGATTTCAGAGGGTCCTCATTGAAACGGGCATAACTTTTCACTCGGAACTCCGATTGAGCTGAAAGTTTTACCAAAGAAAGATCACAAAAAGATTAAAAAAATTCAGGAAGGCCTTTGTTTTGGGCTCCGAAGTTTCAGCACCCATTTTTCCAAACGATCCAAATTCTGTACCGACAACATCTTACATCAGTTTGAGCTGATACTTGGTGCTGTTATTAATCTTGGTTCATAGTGTTGAAAAAAACAAAAAAAAAGAAACAAAAAGGAGATACCACCGGAGGCTTTGCACTTCTTGTTTCATAATGTTGCTCCTGTCATGCTGATATTGTCCTTGCTATTCATCCTGTCCATCCTTGTTTCTTTCTTGTTGACACTACTGTTCTTAGGACACGAGGAGACCAACAATTAAGACTAATAGTTTGAACATTTATTCAACATTACTATCTATTATTGAATTGTGTCTCACTCACATAGTTTGCCTTCCTATAGGTCCACATACACCTTCTAGACAACATGTTTTTTGATCATTGCAATCACAGAGCACGCCTCCCAGGTATCCTTTGTGTTGCTGGTAAGAACCTTGTAAGAGCTTGGTAAGGTGTTTCCTTTTGTGGTGTTGACTGAGAGAGAGGCACCACCGGTCCTAGCTTGGTAAGGTGTTTCCTTTTGCGGTGTTGATTGAGAGAGACGCACCACCGATCCTATGTAGTATCTTATTAGGGATAACCTTCACTGTTTGTTCCTGTTTTTGCGTCTACAATGGCAGGTGATGAGGGAGGTGCCACCCCAAAGGACTTCAATGAGTGTGTGAGCCAGGGTCAATTACGTGAGGCCCTTGAGCAGGGGAAGAAGGCGATGACATAAGCTCTCACCCCAGACAATCACCACTGCCATCAAGGACCTCAGACTCCAAGATTCCCTTGAGCACTTGGATAAACGGATATCCACTCTAACCGATAGGGTGGTTGCATTGGAAACTCGTCGACCACTCGATAGAGATGAGGATGTGGATGCAGCTCATGATGACCCTTATGCCAAAATTAAATTCAGTATACCTTCATTTCCGGACATTATGATGCTGAGGGATATCTTGATTGGGAGATGACTGTCGAGCAGAAATTTAGTGGTCATATTGTACCTGACCAACATAGAGTTAGACAAGCCAGTAGCGAATTTAAGGATTTTTCTATCATTTGGTGGACTAGTTTAACTTCCACGGGGCTTGCACCTACTACATGGGACGAACTTAAGGTTGCTATGCGTGATAGATTTGTTCCCCCTTCTTATAATAGAGATTTGCGTAATCGCTTGATGCGCTTAGAACAGGGAGATAATTCTGTGCAGACTTATTATGGTGACCTTCAAAATGGTTTGATGGGTTGTGTCATAGTAGATGGACTCGAGGATTCTACTTGTCATTTTTACTTGGGTTTGCAGCATGAAATTCAGGACATAGTGGATTATAAGGAGTTTAACACTGTCAACCAGTTGTTTTAGTTGGCTATGTTTGCAGAAAAATAGTTGCACGGACATGCTTTGCAGGACAAGAGCAAGGTCAGCACCACATACGCACAGCGTTCGACAACATCTTCTGGCCTGACCAAGCCCTCCTCCTTTCAGGTGCCCCCTCCATCGAGCAAACGACGAACAGATGCCGGAGTGGCTGCACCACCTAAACCTTCGAATTAAGGTGAAAAAAACTTGTAGGTCCTAGCAGCAAGTGCCTCCTCCGTGGCTTCTACAGGACGCACGCTTGGCATTCAGTGCCATCGCTGCCTCGGATTTGGCCACGTGCAGAAGGATTGCCCAAGTCAGCAGATATACATCGCTACGGATGACAGGTACATCAGCACCTCCGACATCGAAGATGATGTAACATAAGATGTGACAACAGACGACGGAGATGTCCTTGGTAGAGTGGAAATGACGGCTTTTCAGAGCATCATCGTGCACCGTGTGCTCAGCACACAGTTGCAACAACTAGAGAAGCTTCAATGCCACAATCTATTCCAGACCTTCTTCGTCAGCCATAATTGATGAGCTCGTGTCATCATTGATGGAGGTAGCTGCAATAATTTGGTGAGTTCAGATTTGGTAAAGAACCTTGACTTGCCCACCCATCACCCCCCCATCCATACCATATTATGTGGTTTAATGATGCTGGAAAAGCTAAGGTAACACATACTTGCAGAGTTTCTTTTTCCATTGGTTCCTGTGCTAGTCATGTTGATTGTGATGTGGTACCTATGGAAGCTTGTTCACTTTTATTGGGTCATCCTTGGGAATACATACATTTGATAATAATGCTACACACCATGTTAGAAGTAATACATACATTTTTATGCATAAAGGAAAGAAAATTTCTTTGCTATCTTTGACGCCTGCTGAAATTGTACAACTTGGCGATGAGTGGAAAACAACTTTTCAAAACAAATTCGGGTTGTATGAGTGGTTAGTAATGTCTTTCGGTTTAACTAATGCATCTAGTATTTTAATGCGCTTAATGAATGAGGTTTTGAGGGATTTTATTGGTCGATTTGTGTTGGTTTACTTTGATGATATCTTTATTCATAGCAAGTCTTTGGATGAACATATGGATCACTTACGTGCTGTTTTTAATGTTTTACGCAATGCACGTTTATTCGCTATCCTTGATAAGTGCATATTTTGCACAGATCGAGTAACTTTTCTTGGATATGTTGTCACTCCCCAGGGAATTGAGGTTGGTGAGACAAAAATTGAACCCATAAAGAGCTGGCCGACCCCCAAATCCATCACACAGGTGAGGAGTTTTCAAGGTATTGCAGGTTTCTATCGCCACTTTGTTCCGGATTTCAGCACCATCGCTGTGCCGCTGCATGAGTTGACAAAGAAGGGTGTGGTGTTTCGTTGGGGACAAGAACAAGAGGAGGCATTACCACTTTGAAGGACAAGCTAACACACGCGCCATTGGTGTGACTTCCAAATTTTGGTAAGATTTTTCAGCTTGAATGTGATGCTAGTGGAATTGGCATTGGTGGTGTGTTGATGAAAGAAGGTAAGCCGGTTGCATACTTTAGAGAAAAATTACATGGTCCTGTTCTAAACTACTCTACATATGATAAGGAATTGTATGCTCTTGTACGTTCTTTAGAGACGCGACAACATTATTTGTGGCCTAATGAATTTATTATACATTCTGATCATGAATCGCTTAAGTGTCTTCGCTCTCAAACAAATATGAACCGTAGACATGCTAAATGGGTTGAATTTATTGAGTCCTTTCCTTACGTCATCAAGCATAACAAAGGGAAGGATAATGTCATTGCTCATGCTTTGTCTAGGATCTATACTTTGTTGTCCCAACTTGATTGTCAGATTTTTGGACTTGAATCAATAAAAGAACGATATGCAATGATCCTAATTTTAAAGATGTGCTGCTGAATTGTAAAGAGGGGCATACATGGAACAAATTCATGATCAATGATGGGTTTGTGTTTAGGGCTAACCGCTTGTGCAATCCAGTTGGTTTTGTTCGCCTTTTGTTGATGCAGGAAGCACATGGAGGAGGCTTGATGGGCACTTTGGTGCTAAAAAGATAGAAGATGTTTTTGCCTCACATTTATTTTGGCCACGAATGAGGAGAGACGTCGAGCGGTTCGTCGGTCGCTGCAATACATGTCAAAAAGCTATGTCTCGATTGAATCCACAATGTTTATACATACCTCTCCATGTTCCTTCTATTCCATGAGCGGATATTTCTATGGATTTTGTGCTGGGATTGCCTCAGACAAAGAGGGGGAGGGATAGCATTTTTGTTGTTTTTGAACGATTTTTTAAGATGACACATTTTATACCATGTCATAAAAGTGATGATGTTGTCCATATTGCTAAGTGCTTTTTCAAATAAATTGTATGTTTGCATGGTATGCCTTCTACTATTGTTTCGGATCATGATGCAAAATTTTTGAGTCATTTTTGGCATACTTTGTGGAACAAGTTGGGTACCAAATCATTATTTTCTACCACTTGTCACCCACAAAATGATGGCCAAACGGAGGTGGTGAACCACACTTTAGGCTCCATGTTGAGGGCTGTTTTGAAGAAAATTTTGAAGATGTGGGAAGAATGTTTGCCTCATGTGGCGTTTGCATACAACTGGGCAACACATTCGACCACCAAGGTAAGTCATTTCTAGGTAGTGTATGGTTTTAACCCTCATGCTCCTATCGATATTTTGCCTTTACCTACCAGTGAGAGAAAACATAATGATTCTAAAGAGCATGCTGAATTTATTTTGAAACTGCATGAAACAACTAAGGAAAACATTGAAAAGATGATTGACAAATATAGGCTTGTTGGTCGTAAAGGTAGAAAGGAAGTTAAGCTTGAACCGGGCGATTTAGTTTGGTTGCACTTGAGGAAGGATAGATTTCTATATTTGAGAAAGTCTGAGTTGATGCCTAGAGCTGATTGTCCTTTCAAAATACTTGAGAAGATTAATGATAACGCATATAAACTTGAGTTGCCTCCCGAGTTCGGGGTCAGTCCTACCTTTAACATTTTAGATTTGAATCCATACTTGGGAGAATAGGATACGTTAGAGTCGAGGATGACTCCAATTCAAGAGGGGGAGGATGATGAGGACATCACTCCTTTGGATGCACGCGACACTCCTCCGCTAGATATTCAAGGTCCGATCACTAGAGCTCGTGCACGACACTTGAATTTAGAGGTGAGCTCGTTCCTAAGCACTTCAAATTATGATTTTGAGAATAGATTGCTACCTAATGATTATATTGTGATTAGTAACCAAGGATAGGACTAGGAGATTCATGAAGAAGGACTTGGAGGCGTGGAGTTATAGCAAGGGAGTGCAAGCCAAGTTGGAGATCTGATCCAAGTCGACTTCGAGTCCAATTCGGACTCCACGACCACTTGACAGTAAAATGGACGCTCAAGATGCATACAACCTCCGATTTGGACGTTCCACATATGGTTGGAAAGATAAGAAGATAACATTTAAAACGGGACCAACCACACATCCATCTAAAATCGGAGTCATCATCAATTGTAGAAACAGTACCGATTTACAGAACCGATCTGGTGCTGCGTCACCAGTTTGGGCCTTTGGGCCATGTATCGAGTTGGAGTCCCTTGAGGACGCATTTTAGGGTTAAACCACATTCCTTACCCTATATAAACAGCAGACGCTGCCGTCACTCGGGGGTTTTGCTTAGATTATTCTGTCAAGAACAGTTTTGCCATCATATCGGTTTGTAGAACTCCAACTTGTGAGTTTAATCATTCATCTGCAATTCGGTTGCATTCTTCTTGGTTCTTTCTTGTGTTCTTCGATTCGCAGGCAAGGATTAGCCTCCTTTGTGAGGTCGACCGAGCACCGTTCGGTCGATAACCAGGGAGACGTTGTGCTGTGATTGTGGGTGTTGACACGAAAACGTGCCACCGCACTTGGGTCAGTTCGGCGATCCAAAAGTGTGCGGATACTTAGGGACAAGCCTAGGCGTAACATAGCACCGACGTCGCGTTCCGACTACCCTTAGCAGTGGTAATGATGGGGGATTGGTCCCGATCTTCCGTTAGGTAAAGGATAACTTGGGTTGGTGGAGAATCTCGACGAAGGCTAATTCCTGCAAGCGAACCAAAGAACACAAGCAAGAACAGGAAGGATACAAGTCGAATGCCAAATCACAGACAAACGATGATAAGGTGAGGTTTCACAAACGCCAATGCAGCAGCCAATCGGTCCGGTGCAAAATATCACTAGTATTCAGTAGCATCCCGTCCATACAAATATTAACATAGTTGCTAAGGAAAGAATTAACCTCATGGTTCAAGCGACGGGCACGGGCGCGTGTGATTGGTCCTTGTAGTTGAATTGTAGGTGGAGGCTCCATGTGTGTATCATGTGAAGTGATGTCCTCATCAGGTAAGGGGGTGGAGTCACCAGGCAATCAGATTACACAGAAATAATCTAATTAGCCAAAAGAAATATATTTAAACAGAATAATCAGCAAACCGGTCAAAGCCTGTCTGCTTCGAAGTATGGTGCGAAGGGGGTCGCCGAAGTATACCTTCGGCGTCTGATGCGAAGTGTCCCGTCGAAGGGTACCTTCGGCGTTCGGACTGATCTGGTCGAAGATGAACTCCGAATGGATCTGGACGCGACAATCACACTTCATCACGGCAGGCTTCGCCACGCTCGTACTCCGCTTCGGACGAAGTCACGCTCGTGTGTTGCGTTCGAGCCATAAAAAGTGTGTTGACACAAATGTGCCCCTGCACTTGGGACAGTTCGACGATCCAAAAGTGTGAGGATACTTAGGGACAAGCCTAAGCGTAACACAACACCGACGTCGCGTTCCGACTACCCTTAGCCGTGGTAAGGGGGGTAGAGTCGCTAGGCAATCAGATCACATAGAAATAATCCAATTAGCCAAAAGAAATATATTTAAACAGAATAAATCAGCAAACTGGTCGAAGCCTGTCTGCTTTGAAGTATGGTGTGAAGGGGGTCACCGAAGTATACCTTCGGGGTCTGATGCGAAGTGTCCCGCCGAAGGGTACCTTTGGCGTTCAAACTGATCTGGTCGAAGATGAACTCTGAACAGATCTGGACGCGACAATCACCTCCGAACAGCGGGGTTCGGTGTGAAGTCTCCGATACAGTAAGATACAGAGTAATGACTCGAACGCAACGCACGAGCGTGACTTCATCCGGAGCAGAGGACAAGCGTGGCGAAGCCTGCCGTGATGAAGTGTGCGGTCAAAGCAGCAGTCTCGCCGAAGGGTGTTCTAGCGACCTCCGAAACCAATCTCTCAGCTACGGACACCTTCGCCGAAGTAGCTCCGAACGTGGAAACCTACAACAGAGTAGATTCAAAGTACCAATTCAGTCTAAGGACCGAATTCTGCTAAGTGTTGCACTAGGAGCGAAGATAGCAATCTGTTACGCAGATTAGCGGATACTTCACATGCGAAGTAACAAGGCGATAGCAATCTATTACGTAGATTAACGGATACTTTAGAAGCGAAGTAACAAGGATTACCACTATTCCAAAGTGGCCTTCGGAGGGCTTCAAGGAAAACCCATGAAGAGTACAGAAAAGTAAAGATAAAGTAAATGCGATTCAAAGCTAGGGCTTTGTAGTTTATTTGTGTTGGGGGCGTTCTGAACTGGCTTCGCCTCTATATTTATAGGGGCTATACCTCTGATCTAATCTACTATAATTCGGCTAAATAGAGATAAAAACTTAGTCGGAATCGTTTCCAACTCTATCTCTGCCGAAGTGGGCCTTCAGCCAGGCCCGTCAAAGCCTGCTCCTCGGGCCGAAGCTTTGGCGGCATGGGCCTCTGAACGATTTCTGGCCAAAGGCCCTGGGCTGGCTGGAAGCTTTCAGAGCCCATAGCCCAATGGTCCTTCGGCCTTGTAGGGCTTCGGCCTGACCTAAGACATGTGTATTTTTGGCCCAAATTACCAAAATTGATATTTTTACAATCTTAACCATTGACGCCATTTTTTGCTATCAACACATGCCCCTCTGCCTTTTAGTGAACTAAGTAAACTAAAAGCACAATGAGATAAAGACGATACCTTCCATATCGGCCTTATGACACCTTTTACGCTGTTTACCACACACTTGTGAAATACATTTTCAAGTATCTACTATTCAAAGCTCTTCGAAATCGCTCTCCTTGCAGAGATTCTAACACATATTCATTGCCAGGAGCGATTTCGGCTATCTTGAAAGGGCCTTCCCAACTAGGCGACCATTTACTGAACTTGGGACTCTTAGTGCCTAAGGGCAAAATCGTCTTCCAAACCAAGTCATCCACTTGAAACGATTTTGATTAACCTTCTTATTGTAGGCTTTAGCTACTCTCCTCTTGTCTATTTCTATAGCTTCTAAAGCCCTTAATCTTTTATCGGTCACTTCTTCTAGATTGTCTTTCAAAAGAGTTTCATACTCGTGGACCAATAAGCCGTCTTGTTGTAACACTCTTAAAGAGCCAAGATCCACTTTTACAGGTATAACGACTTCTTGTCCATACACTAACTCATATGGACTAACTTTGGTAGCATCGTGCTTTGCAATCCTACAAGCCCATAGCGCCTCGGAAAGAACCTCATGCCACCTTTTAGGGAACTCTTCAATTTTCTTCCTAATGAGTTTAATCACGGTTTTATTACTAGACTCGGCCTGACCATTGGCCTGAGCATAGTAGGGCGAAGAGTTTATCAACTTAATACCATAATATTCGGCGAAGTCCCTCACTTCTTTAGAAACAAATGAGCTACCTTGATCTGTAGTGAGAGTTTGAGGAATGTCAAATCTATGTATGATGTGCTTCAAGATAAAGTCAAGTACCTCATTGTGAGTCATGTTCTTGAGAGGCACGACCTCGGTCCACTTGGTGAAGTAATTCGTCACCATCAATACGAACCGATGCCCTTTTGATGAAGGGGGGTGAATTTGGCCGATGAAGTCTGAACCCCAACCTCAGAACAGCCATGGCTTGACAATAGGGTTGAGTAATGAAGCAGGAGCTAACTGAATATTGCCAAACTTCTGACATGCTTCACACCCTCTATAATACTTAAAACAATCCTTAGTCATAGTCGGCTAGTAGAAACCTACTCTTTTGAGCATCCAACTCATTTTCTGGGCTGACTGATGAGTGCCACAAAGTCCCTAGTGAACTTCTCCTGTAGCCACCTAGGATCGTTCATGGTCTAGACACTTCAACAGTACTCCGTCAATGTTTCGGCGATACAGTGTGTCGTCTATCAACACAAATTTAAACACTTATCGCCGAACCTTCTGATCAACCCTTTGGCTAGGGTCTCTAAAATACTGGACGATTGGAATTCTCCAATTTCCCTTATGGGTTTCGGAGGGTTTCGTCAGCTCACCCCCGGAAAAGGTCTCTAGGCTACTGATTTCGGGGTGCGCCCCTCCCCCCCGAGCCCTTCCTGCTTCTGTCGAAGCCTGGCCGGACTAGCTGTGTGGAGTGTATCAGGCCAAAGCCCTCTGCCGGAGGGTCTGGGCTCCCGGAGGCCCTTACTGTGCGGAGGACTTTGGCTCATGGTCTCCGGCGTGCCAGACCCCTTGGTGGGCCGAGTACTCCGGTCTTGGGACCTTGGCGCGTAGTAGCCTCCAGCAGCCGGAGGGGTCCGACCCAGAGGGTGCACTGGTCCGAAGTCACTAGCTTCGGTAGTGGGACCAAGCATTGGCTTCCTCCATACACAAAATTTTCCTCTCCTGACTTGGTAACTAGATGCTTGCTGAGCCAAATCATTTGCGATTGAATTGGCATCTCTTGACACATCAGAAATTTTGAAGTCATCAAGAGTAGCAACTATGTCCAGGCACTTATCCAAGTAGCTGTTTAGCAAGCCATTAAAACATTGAGCACTCTTAGCCACTTGTTGCACTACTAATAGTGAATCACCATGTGCATGGACATGTTTAACACCAATGGAATCTAACAATTCAAGCCCTAACAGTAAAGCCTCGTATTCAGCTTGGTTATTAGTAGACGGGAACTCTAAACGAGCCGATGCTTCAAAGGGCATTCTGCTAGGCGATATGAGAACCACTCTAATACCTTGGCCATTTTTGCAAGCAGAACCATCAAAGTAAAGTTTCCATGGTATTACCTCCATCAAAGCAACGTTGTCACTCCAACTGATGTCTATGTGGTGATCAACTATAAAATTGGCTACGATCTAGCCTTTCATAGCTCTTAGTTGTTCATAGACCAAATCATACTCGATCAAAGCGTAAGCCCACTTTCCAATTCTTCCACTTAGAATCGGCTTTTGCACCATGTGTTTTTATGACATCAGCACAATGTTAGCAACCCATTCTGCGTACCTGCATGGCCTAATAAATCCAGCTTTGAGCAGTCGCTCTACTTCTTCTTTAACTCGGTCATAGACGGTCGAGTTAAAGCGATGAGGAGGCTGTTTATAAGGCCTAAATCCAGACTTCATGGGTAGACAATGCTCTACGAGCTCACGGCTTTGTCCCGACATCTCGCTATACTCCCGTGCGAAACAATCGACATACGACCAAAGCAACTTTATTACTTCGGCCTTTTCATTAGGCTGTAAATGTTGGTTTAAAAAAGTCGGACTCGGGATGCTACCATCACCTATGTCAACTTCTTCTAAGGGGTCGACCAACGCAAAACCTTGTCCTAATTTCTTTACTTCGCTAAAGTCCTCGATGGCCTCGACAATAACGTTTTTAGTAAACTGATATTGTTCTACACGAGACTTTAGCCAATCCAGATTACTCTTGCTAGACATGACTACTAATACAAAAATATTAGTGCTACACTAGCCGGCTTTACAGACACTGATACAAAATGTCCTCTTGACACGCTAACAAAATCGTAATCCGAAAGATCTCTACCTGACAGACACTCTACTTTGTTGTGAACGGCATCAACTGACACATCGGCCAATGCCACATGGGCCGAAGTGTCTGTGGGTATGACTTCTACTTCATCGTCGTCCCACTGTATTAGGCACTGGTGTAGAGTACAAGGAATGCAGCAATTCGTGTGAATCTAGTCGTGCCCAAGCAGCACGCTGTATTTACCTTGTACATCAACGACGAAATATGCTGTCGGTAACGTCTTGTTGCCCACGGTTCGGTCGATAACCAGAGGAGACGTTGTGCTGCGATTGTGGGTGTTGACACGAAAATGTGCCCCCGCACTTGGGTCAGTTCGATGATCCAAAAGTGTGCGGATACTTAGGGACAAGCCTAAGCATAACACAATACCGACGTCGCGTTCCAACTATCCTTAGCCATGGTAAGGAGGGTGGAGTCGCCAGGAAATCAGATCACATAGAAATAATCCAATTAGCCGAAAGAAATATATTTAAACAGAATTAATCAGCAACCCGGTCGGAGCCTGTCTGCTTCGAAGTATGGTGCGAAGGGGGTCACCGAAGTATACCTTCGTCGTCTGATGCGAAGTGTCCCGCCGAAGGGTACCTTCGGCATTCGGACTGATCTGGTCAAAGATGAACTCCGAATGGATCTGGACACGACAATCACCTCCAAATAGTGGGGTTCGGTGTGAAGTCTCCGATACACTAAGATACAGAGTAATGACTCGAACGCAACACATGAGCGTGACTTCATCCAGAGCGGAGTACGAGCGTGGCGAAGCCTGCCGTGACGAAGTGTGCTGGTGAAGTGTGCGGTCAAAGCAGCAGTTCTCCGAAGGGTGTTCCGGCGACCTCCGAAACCAATCTCTCAGCTCCAGACTCCTCCGACAAAGTAGCTCCGACCAAACTCTGCTAAGTGTTGCACTAGGAGTGAAGATAGCAATCAGTTATGCAGATTAGTGGATACTTCACAGGCGAAGTAACAAGGCGATAGCAATCTATTATGTAGATTAATGGATACTTCACAAGTGAAGTAACAATGATTACCACTGTTCCGAAGTGACCGTCGGAGGGCTTCCAGGCAAACCCATGAAGAGTACAGAAAACTAAAGATAAAGTAAATGCGATTCAAAGCTAGGGCTTTGTAGTTGATTTGTGTTGGGGGTGTTTTTGAACTGGCTTCGCCTCTATATTTATAGGGGCTAGACCTTTGATCTAATCTACTATAATTCTGCTGAATAGAGATAAAAACATAGCCGGAATCGTGTCCAACTCTATCTCTGCCGAAGTGGGCCTTCTGTCAGGCCCATCGAAGCCTGCTCCTCGGGCTGAAGCTTCGGCGACATGGGCCTCCGAAGGCTTTCTGGTTGAAGGCCGTGGGCTGGCTAGAAGCTTTCGGAGCCCATAGCCCAATGGTCCTTCGGCTCTGTAGGGCTTCGGCCTGACCCAGGACATGTGTATTTTTGGCCCAAATTACCAAAATTGATATTTTGACAATCTTAACCATTGACGCCATTTTTTGCTATCAACAGTGGGCTCAAGACGTGCCGTCCAAAAGCTGAATCGATTTGTGTTGCGACTACACCAAATTGAGAGTTATCAGAACCTTTTGGAAGATTGGGAACCCTAGTCTACATCAGTGGATTCGTGTGCTATTTAGAGAAAGTGCGGGTTGGACACCTAGGGGTCAAGTTAGGGTTTGTCACAAGCTATACCCCACCCACTTTGACACGATCCAATACCCGCGCGGCTTTAGGGTTCCCAAATTTACAAAATTCTACATTGAAGGAAGTAAGACCACCCTAGAGCACATAGGCCAGTTTTTAGTGTAGTGTGGTGAAGCTAGTGGGTCAGACGCATTGAAGCTTAGACTATTTTCTCTATCGCATTCCGGCACCGCTTTTACTTGGTTTTCGGCGTTACCGCCGAACTCCATACAGACTTGGGCCTAGTTAGAACAGAAGTTCCACAATTACTTTTATACTAGGGAAACCAAACTTAGGCTTTCACATTTGAAATCGGTTAGACAGAAAGCTTGTGAGAGTGTCTCTAAGTACATTAAGTGTTTAGGGACACTAGAAACCGATGTTTTACTCTGAACTTTTTTGATAGAGACTTGGCCAACCTAGCTTTCAACGGTTTACACTATGAGCTTAAGGAGAAACTAGATGGCCAATATTTCTTTGAAGTTAGTCAAGTTATGCAGAAGGCTCTGGTTCAGGAAAGCCAAGCCAAAAGTAGAAAATTCACTAAAACCTTTAACAAGCCCAAGGCCAAGGTACACATCATGGAGCACTCTGATGTGGAGTCATCGGAGAGAGAAGATGACTCGACCGACATGTACAACATAGAGTGGACTTGGCGTAGCAAGGCCAAGCCCGTTACTTGCTCTGAGTTACGTCCATCTCCTACGAAGAGTCGACATAGTGAGGTGAAGTCTTCTTTCGATGTGACTAAGTGCGACATAATATTTTATTTTTTGTTGAAAAACAAGCTTGTCACATTGCTAAAGGGTCACGTCATCCTGATTGCCGACGACTTGAAGAAGCGGGCTTACTATAAGTGGCACGATTCTATTTCCCATTCCACTAATGATTGCAATGTTTTTCGTCGACAGGTTAAACCAGCCATATAAGAAGGACGATTTAATTTGGATACAAATCACAAGATGAAGCTCGACCAGGACCCTTTCCCCAAGAACACCATTGATATCGACGGGAAGAAGGTGCTGATTCGGCCAGAGCAGGACGGATCGGCTAAGGGGAAGGAGGTCGTGATCGGAGAACCATGCACACACATGCTCGTGCCGAAGAATGTTAAGGTAGGAGTGTGGAAAGTGAATACCAACACATTGTCTTCGGCTGCGACCCGTAGGAAGACGAAGGTGACATATGACATGCTATTACAAAAACACAAGAATACGTCCGAGAAGGCACTCGGCCAGAACCTCCAGCAAGGCCGAACCCTCCTTAGAAGAGTAGGTTGGGCCAATGATGGGCGAGACCATTGGAGCCACCGTTTCCTCCGCCGCGAAATCACTTGCTGATTGCACAATGGCCTCTGAATTTTATAACATGCAGAATCTGATGAATGCGGCAAGGGGTGACGTCTTCGGTAGACTATCCATCATGCCATGAGGACGTCCGGAGGAGGCGTTTGAGGCCATCGTCGTCAAGGTAGGGTCACAGGATGTCCTAATCCCTAAAGGGCCCCCCTCGGAGCAAGACGGAGGCGAACCGCAGAAGACACCCGATGAGAAGACCATCGGTCTGACCGCAGCCCCAAGGCCAGTTAGACAGCAGTCCCTATTCTGGTCTGACCGGCCTACTATAGCCGGTCCGACCGGCCCTTTTCAGCCCATTGACAACAGTTGGTCTGATCGGCCCCCCATGGCTGGTGCGACCGACATGTTATAGGAGCGAAACTACACTAAATGAAAAAATGTCAAGGCCGATCCAAGTGCTTCCCATTCGGCCAAAACTTCGAATAGCAATTTTGTGGCACCCAACACTAAGCCGCAACCTTTGTTGGCACCTCTAGGTATTACCAAGTCCTAGAAGAGGCGGCTACAATGTCTTTGAGCCCAGGAGTTGCGCGAGAAGAAGGCCGAGGAAGAACGAGATGCCATTTTGCAGGCGATCCATCCCCGTCCAAGGACGAAGCAAGTTTGGAAGCCGAAGCCAGTTGCCGTAAACAACATGACTTCTACTACAAGCGACGATGAGGACGAACTGATGGACGATGACTACACGCCTGTCTTCGAGGGGCCACCTACTCAGCCGATGGATGTCAATGCCGTCATGCTTCCTATTGAGTTTGCTCTTCCATAGGACGAGGTCGTGGTCGCTCAGTTGAGACTCGGCCCACGTGAGGCCGTTTTCGAGAAGCCCGAGGATACAGTTTGCCACCTGAAGCCTCCCTACGTCAAGGGGCACATCTACGTGAAGCCGATCTCGAGGATTCTTGTAGACGGAGGCGCCACCATCAACCTAATGTCGTACTCTCTATTGAAGTAGCTCAGTAGAAATGAAGATGACTTGATGAAGACTAACTTGATGCTCAATGGCTTCAATGGCGAGAGCTCCGAGGCCAAGGGATTACTCTCTTTGAAGCTGATGGTGGGTAACAAGACGTTGCCGACAGCCTTCTTCGTTGTCGATGTGCAAGGTAACTACAGTGTGTTGCTTGGGCGTGATTGGATTCATGCAAATTGCTACATTCCTTCTACCTTGCACCAGTGTCTGATTCAGTGGGAGGGCGATGATGTAGAAGTCGTGCCAGCTAACACTTCGGCCTAGGTTGCTTTGGTAGATGTGTCTATCGACACCGTCCATGATAAGGTAGAATGCCTGTCAGGTAGAGATCTCTCAGATTATGACTTTGTTAGCGTGTTTGAGGGATGTTTTGTTCTGGTGTCTGTGAAGTCGGATGGTGTAGCACGACTGTCTCTAAATTAGTTATCATGTCTAGTAAAATTAATCTTGATTTGTTAAAGTCTCGTGTAGAGCAGTATCGGTCTTCTAAAGACGGTATTGCCGAAGCCATTGAAGATTTTAGTGAAGTAGAAAAGTTAGGTCAAGTTTTTGCGTCGGCCGACCCTCTCGAAGAGGTAGATACAGGCAATGATAGTGTTCTAAGGATGACTTTTCAAAAGGCCAAAGTAATAAAATTGCTTTGGTCTTACGTCGATTGTTTCGCATGGGAATACAGTGAGATGATCGGACTTAGTCACGAGCTCGTGGATCATCGGCTGCCTATGAAACCCAGGTTTAGGCCTTATAAATAGCCCCCTCGTTGCTTTAATTCGGTCATATATGACTGAGTTAAAGAAGAGATAGAACGATTGCTCAAGGATGAGTTTATTAGGCCATGCAGGTATGTTGTATGTGTTGCTGAAATTATGCCTATAGAGAAGACAGGGAGTGGCAAGATTTGTGTATGCATTGATTTCAAGGATTTTAACAAGGCCACTCCGAAGGACGAGTACCCCATGCCGATAGCCAACATGTTGATCAACGATGCTTCAGGACATAGGGTAGTAAGTTTTCTTGATGGAAACGTGTTGATAGCAAAAAATGGCATTAATGGTTAAGATTGTCAAAATATCAATTTTGGTAATTTGGGCCGAAAATGCAAATGTCCCGGGTTAGGGCGAAGCCCTACAGGGCCGAAGGACCACTAGGCTACGGGCTTCGGAAGCTTCCAGCTAGCCCACAGCCTTCGGCCCAGAGGCCTTCGGAGGCCCACTCCGCTGAAGCTTCGGCCCGAGGAGCAGACTTCGGTGGGCCTGGCCGAAGACCCACTTCGGGCAAGAGTTAGAGATTGAGTCTGATTTTTGAATAAGTCTTTTACGTGTGATTGAATAGAATTCCACTAGATTAGGCTTAGAGATTAGAAGTCTAGCCCATATAAATATAGGGGTGAAGCCGGTTCAGAGGCCCCCCAACACAAATCAACCACAAAGCCCTAGCTTTGAACCGTACTTTACTTTATCTTTATTTATTGTATTCTTCGTGGGTTTGCCTGAAAGCCCTCCAACGGCCACTTCGGAATAGTGGTAATCCTTGTTACTTCGCCTATGAACTATCCGTTAATCTACGTAATAGATTGCTATCGCCTTGTTACTTCGCCTGTGAAGTATCCGCTAATCTGCGTAACAGATTGCTACCTTCGCCACTAGTGCAACACTTAGCAGAATTCAGTCCTCAAGCCGAATTGGTACTTTGAATCTACTCTGTTGCAGGTTACCTACATTCGGAGCTACTCCGCCGGAGGTGTCCATAGCGGAGAGATTGGTTTCGGAGGTTGCCAGAGCACCCTTCGGTGAGATCTCTGCTTCGACCGCACGCCAACACGCTTCACCGATAGACTTCATCACGACAGGCTTCGCCACGCTCGTACTCCGCTCCGGACAAATTCGCGCTCGTGCATTGTGCCTAAGTCATTATTTTGTATCCTACTATATCAGAGACTTCGCACCAAACCCCGCTGTTCAAAGGTGATTGTTGCGTCCAGATCCGTTTGGAGTTCATCTTCTGCCAGATCAGTCCGAACGCTGAAGGTACCCTTCGGAGGGACACTTCTCACTAGACGTCGAAGGTACCCTTTAGCGACACCTTTGCACCATACTTCGAATCAGTCAGGCTCCACTCGGTTTGCTGATTTGTCCTGTTTAATATATTTCTTTCAGCTAATTGGATTATTTTGTGTGATCTGATTACCTGGAAACTCCGCCCCCTTACCACGGTTAAGGGTAGTCAGAACATGACGTCGATGCTGTGTTATGCTTAGGCTTGTCCTTAAGTATCTGCACACTTTTGGATCGTCGAGCTGACCCAAGTGTGGGGGCATGTTTTCGTGTCAACAAAACGCTAGTTATAATCAAATCTTTATAGCCAAAGAGGACATCTACAAGATAGCCTTTCGGTGCCCTTGTTTTGCGGCTTGTTTGAGTGGGTAGTTATGACTTTTGGTTTAAAGAATGTTGGCGCTACATATCAACATCCTATGAACTTGATCTTTCATGACCTGCTAGGAGTTATGCTAGAGGTCTACATAGATGATGTTGTAGTCAAATCAGATGCAATGGGAAACCATTTAGCCGATTTGAGAGTTTCTTTTGAAACAATGCGTCAGTATGGCTTAAAGATGAACCCGCTCAAGTGTGCTTTTTGTTGGGGGATAGGGGAGCTACGCTAGCCGACAAATTCAAAATTTTCGCCCTAAAGCCCAAGACCCATGCGCGTGTGAGATCATAGATCGGTACCTTCTAGCACTTGATGAGCTAGGTGCAGCGGAAGAAGAGGTTGATGAAGCGCATCAAGCCTATCCTCGCTTTTTCCGACTGTTCCTCGCCGATCCGATCAATGAAGAAGTCGCCTTTCCTCGTGGTGACGGCCACGAGCGTCACTTATGGAGCAATGCCTCCACGGAGTCCACACATACATGGATGGAGTTCCTCCCACGGCAGCGTGCTAGCACCGCACGTGAGAGATGGGAATTCCTCGATCTCAACGTTTGAGATCAAGAAAGGGAGGAGAGGAGTCTATGGTTGCTATGTCTAATCTAGGATTATTCCTTGTCCCAAGACCTCCTCCTCCTCTCGTTATATAGGCCTAAAAGCCCCCTGGGTCATGGAAATCTTGGAGCCCCCAAATTAGTTACAACTAATCTGTATTCGTAACAGATCTAATCTGATACCCCACATCAGAACTTCCAATCCTGGATCGGAACATCCGACAAGGTATTTTTAGGTCTCCAAATTCAGCACGACACGCAACATATCCAATCTGTTTTTGCCCACCTCGGAACTTCCGATACTATTGGTGCAACAGATTACGCTAACAAGTTCTATAAGACCAAGAACTGACAAACGAAGTGTTTGTGAATGCGGACTATATCAAGCCTCCAAATAGGATAATAACTCAGAATAGTTCGAAGTGTGTATTGAATATTTGAATATTTGATGCCTCTTACAGGACGAGAAGGGGGTATTTATAGGTAAAACTCTCTAGAGAAAAGACCTTTTTACCCCTCAATTACAACCGACATAGCGGATACTATTTCGGTATCCCTTATAAGGTTAATATGGTAAAACATGTCCGAAGGATGTTAATAAGGTAGGCGTTCCATCCTCCTAGCTGTTTTCCACATCGGAGAGGAAGCCTTTCGGAGGGTCTCTTCGGACCTGAACCTGAATGGACCATTCGGCTTTGAACCCAGTTATCTAGAGGTAAGTCTTGAGCTTCGAGATAAGACTTGCATTTATCTTGATAACATGTCTCATTAGCTTGGAATCTTGGAGGATCATGAGGATGAAGTATTTTGCCCCAACAGTAGCCCCTCGAATACACTTCTCTGAATAGCCTGTACAACAAGGAGAGCAGTATACACAAGAAATATTTTCATGCTTAGGATCTTAGAAAACATCAAGGTATTACAACCATTCGAAGCATCTTTGGCATCGGAGGCGTATCGAATCTAGGCTTCAGACTCGAACCTGCATACGATAGCTTCGAAAGAAAGTGAACCGTTATGATGGCAGTGCGTCGCAGAGAGCCGTTACTTTTGTACCCCTACCCCTCAAAAAGTTGTTTAGACTTTTCAAGAAAGCAATAACCGAAAAAGTTTTTACCGCGGGTTCACATTAATTCACCTTTGGCCCACCTGTCATTGATTCGGGTTGGATCTGAAAATGTGAAAACATGTATGAATCGCACCGAACAAGAACAGAGCAGTTATAAAAGAGGAAAGTGATCTACTGTGAAAAGTTTTTATAGAGCTTCTATGCTTCGACTTTTCCCTACTTCATCTTCAACCTTCCTCTTTGAGATTATTGAGCATTCCATCGATGGGGAGAACCAGTGCGAAAGTGCTGACGGTGGCGGCAACCTTGGCGCAACGGAAAGCTTGGGCCACATCCGCGGCAGCGGCAATGGCAGGAGCTCCGAGTGTCTCCTGGCCTAAGGATCCACGGGAACTCCGCCCGCCATCCAAAAAGCCATTGAAGCTGATGTTCTTTCTAGGGCAATCGACTAGCACAGCGAAGTCCATTGAGCAAGCGGTGAACGGCAAGCTAGGACCAAGAATGAGGACTCGAATCCCTGGGGAAGAGGTGATACCAGCACCGAGGAGTGGAGAAGTTGTTGTCTTCGAAGGTTTCTTTGAAGCAGGACTGAGACTTCCTTCGATTGATTTCTTGGTGGAGGTTCTAGAGATGTTCCATGTCACCCTGCCAAAGCTATCTCTGAATGCCATAGCTAGGCTGGTGTTGGGGGAAAATATCCCATCTTTGGGGTTATTGTCGTAACAGTACAAAAGCAGATAATGGATTCGAAGGTTTCCAGACGTCCATCTTCGAAGATACCCTGAGTCAAGCTCGAAGTACGAAGATAGGCATTGGTTCGGAGTACATCTTCGAACTAAGGCTTTTTGAGATCTTTATTGCCAGCTAAGATGGAAGATTTATCTTTTATATTATTAGATTAGTCTTTTACCATTTTAGCCCTATCAAGGGTACCGAATAGTTTCCACTATGTCGGTTGTAATAGAGGGGTAAATAGGTCTTTTCCTTAATATTTGGGCCTATAAATACCCCCCATTTAACCCTGTAATAGGGATCAGATACAAGTTATTCAATACACACATTCGAACTATTCTAAGTTATTATCCTTTCGGAGGCTTAGAACAGTTCACTTCACAAACACTTCGTTTGTTAGTTTCTAATCTACAGAAACCTGTTAGTGTAATCTTTTACGCCAACAGTTGGCGCCGTCCGTGGGGAACCTAGTCCAAAAAACTTCGTTCTCTACCTTCTTACATCATGCCTCCTAAGCGGAGCGCACCTCGTAACCCTGTTCGGAGGTCCTCTCGGATCTCCGGAGAGGCACCATCCGACACGGTTGAGGTTGGAGGGCCTTCGACATTCCCTCCACCTCAAACTCCGAAAGGAGTTTCCATCCCTCGTACATACGGAGTTCCTCCGCCAACTCCTTCTATACTTCGACCACCTGGAATCCCTCTTCCACCTTCCATCCCACTTCGAACTGATCCTACTAGTTCTCAAGACCCGGAAGATCCTTCCGGAGGAGATGAAGACAATCTTGGAGATATGGCCACTCAAATGGCCAACCTTCAAGCTGAAGTAGCAAGATGGCGGTAAGAAGCTGCGAACAGGCTTCGCTCTCAAGCCATCCCAGCTATCCCAGAAGTGCCCGAAGATGACGAACCCGGTTATCCCGAAGCCCCGGAGAACGCCTCCTTCGATAATGAATCTCCGCTGCATCCTGAGCTGCAGAAAGTTCGCTTTGATCCGAAGTTTAAAACTTCGAAGCTCGGTAAGTATGCTGGAGATGAAGATCCCGGAGAGTTTGTTCGTTCTTATGCTCTAGCAATTGAAGCTAGCGGAGGAGTTCGAGACACCATGGCAAAGTGTTTCCCTTTAGCTCTTCAAGGAGTGGCATTAAGGTGGTTCTGGTCTTTGAAGCCAGGATCAATCAATTCATGGGGGCAGCTGAAGAAGAAGTTTGTAAGCAATTTTCAAGGCACCTTCGTACCTCCAATGTCAACGGGAAGCCTTTTCCAGGTGAAGCAGCTCCCCAAAGAGACATTGAGGCAATATTTCAAGCGCTTCGCTCATACGAAGTCGCAGATCCGGGGGTTGTCTGCATCTTCGGTAGTTGATGCAGCTCGGGAAGGCTTCACTCATCAAGGCCTCCTGGTTAAGCTTCATCGGAAAAGCATATCCTCGGTCTCTCAGCTGATGTCATACTTCGAGGAGTATGCGAGGTAGGAAGAGGGTTGGCTTCGAAGAATTGCATCTACTTCATCCATATTGCAAGAAGTTAAAGTAGAAGTAAAAACTTCGGCACAGCCGCAAGAACCAGTCTTTGAAGTTCAACATGATCGGAGAAGGGGGCAAAAGCACCCTCGTTCGGAAGTTTTGAATATTGCACCCCCACAGAAGTTTACACAGAGAGCTCCACAGTCTTCGGGGAACAAGACCAGCGGCTGGAGGCCGCCAGGGAAAACGGTTGGCAAAGGCCAGACCTTTTTCTGCTGCATCCATGGTGAAAATCGAAGCCATGCAACTGATACTTGCAAGGCTATACTTACTCTAAGAGGAGAGTATCTAGAAAGAACTTCGGGTCGAGGTACTACCGACCGAGTTCCAGCTGCAGCGCGCCCAGAGCCGGTCCAGGCTGTGGCGCGGATAGAAAACTTTGATGCCGCAAGACACCCTCCAGTGGCCAATGTTATGCCACCTCCGAAGCAAGAGGAAGGACAAGACCGAGGGAAAAGAGTAGTCCTCCCCATTTCCGGAGGAGGTACCCTCGGAAGCATGTCAAAAAGACAGCGAAGAGACTACGTCAGAGAAGTAGGCCATATTGGGACTTCGTCGTCTGCAGCTGCTATGCCGGAGTGGTCTCATGTACCGATATCCTTTTCTGCGGAGGATGCAGCTGGCATTAAGTTCCCGCATGCAGACCCACTCGTTATCACTGCTGATATTGCGGGCACTGAAGTTCGAAGGGTATTGATTGACGGAGGTAGTTCGACAGACATCATTTTTGTTCAAGCCTTCGATCAATTGTGCATCTCTAGAAAGCATCTCCTTCCAGCGGCTCGTCCTTTGCAAGGCTTCGCAGGACCTCCGCTTGATACACTCGGCCAAATAGGCCTGGAAGTTACCTTCGGAGAAGGTTTGTTGGCCCGAACTGAGGAAGTAATCTTCGATGTTGTAGATGCCCCGTATGCTTACAACGTCATCTTCGGAAGAGGCATGCTAAGCCAGTTCGGAGCTGTGGCACATCACAATTATTTGTGCATGAAGATGCCCACGCAAGCAGGAGTCCTTACTGTCTTCGGAGATCAAGCTATCGCTCGGAGAGCGGAATATGGTCATGGCCCCCCTCTTGATCCAAGACAAGTAAACAATGTGCAAGATAATCAAGAAATTTTTTCAGCCCCTTCCGAAGCTTCAAAGAAATCCTTTCCGAGACCAAGTCTTGAAGGAGAGATTGCAGCGAAGGTCATTGTTAAAGATGGTAAAGAATATACATTTCAATTTGGTAAAGATTTACCTCCAGAAGTTGCAACCTCCTTGGAAAAGGTGGTGGAAGAGAATTTAGATGTCTTCGCTTGGTCTGACGAAGATATCACCGCAGTCGATCGGGATATCATTGAACATAGTTTACTTGTAAACCCGAAGGCCCGTCCTGTTCGGCAAGGACTCCGGAAAATGTCTGCAGTAAGAGCTGCTCTAGCAAAAGACGAAGTTGAGAAATTGTTGAAAGCTGGGATTATCAGAGAAGTGGCTCATACAGAATGGTTAGACAACCCAGTCTTCGTCAGATAGAAGTCTTCCAGAAAGTGGCGCATGTGCATCGATTTCACATCCTTGAATAAAGCATGCCCTCGTGACCCCTACCCCATGCCCCAAATTGATCAATTGGTCAACTCCACCGCAGGTTCGGAGTTATTAAGCTTCCTTGACGCGTATTCTGGTTATCATCAAATATGGTTGAAGCGCGAAGATGAGATCAAGACAAGCTTTGTAACTCCTTCGGGAGTCTTTTGTTATGTAAGAATGCCCTTTGGCTTAAGAAATGCCGGGGCTACTTTTTCGAGGTTAGTTGCTAAGGCTCTAGGTTATCAATTAGGTCGCAATGTGGAGGCCTATATGGATGATATTGTAATAAAGAGTGCTTTAAAGCACCAACATAGCTTAGACTTAGCAGAAACATTCAATAGCCTTTGGGCATGTGGGATCCGTCTTAACCCCGAAAAATGTATCTTCGGAGCTAAGGCTGGAAAGTTGTTAGGGTATTTAGTTTCAAGCAGGGGGATTGAAGCTAGCCCTACTCAAATAACTGCGCTACAAAAGATGGCTCCTTCAGAAAATTTAAAGCAAGTGCAAAAGCTGACTGGGCGTCTGGCAGCACTTAGCAGGTTTTTATCAAGGTCTGCGGAGAGAAGCTTGCCTATATTTAAAGCATTGAAAGGGTCCGAAGATTTTGCGTGGACACCGGAGTGTTAGAAAAGCTTCGAAGATATTAAAGAGTATCTCAGTAATCTTGCTACACTCACGGTGCCTACTGCGGACGAAACCCTACTCCTTTACCTTGCAGCTACAGGTTCTGCTGCCTGTGCAGTTCTTGTCAGAGAAGTGGATTTCAATGGGAAGTTGGTACAAAATCCTGTTTATTTTGTATCCGAAGCATTATCAGGAGCGAAGACAAGATACTCCGAACTCGAGAAGTTCGTTTATGCTTTGATAATGGCTTCTAGGAAATTAAGACATTATTTTTTGGCACACAATGTAATTGTACCAACTTCGTATCCTTTAGGAGATATGCTTCGAAGTAAAGATTCCATTGGAAGGATTGGGAAGTGGGCAGTTGAGCTAGCACCTTTCGGCATATCTTTTCTGGAAAGGACAGCAATCAAATCGCAAGTTTTAGCAGACTTTGTAGCAGAATGGACTCCACCTGCAAATTTGATTCCGGAGAAGTCAAGTGACGGAGTTTGGACTGTTTATTCTGATGGGGCTTTTCAAGCATCCGGAGCAGGCATTGGAGCAGTATTAATTTTGCCTTCAGGGCAAAAAGCAATGTACTCCGCGAGACTCAACTTTAAGTCTACCAATAATATAGCAGAGTATGAAGGGATTTTATTGGGACTCCGAAAAGCACGTGCTCTAGGGGCTACAAGAATTATTATAAAAACAGATTCTCAGATAGTAGCAGGGCACGTAGATAAAAGTTTCCAGGTTCGGCATCCACAGCTTGCAAAGTACTTAGAAGAAATCTGTAAAATCGAAGCACACTTCAAGGGTATTTCCATTCGGAGTATACCAAGAGCAGAAAATGTGCAAGCGGACATCTTAGCAAAAGCTGCAGCCGGAGCTGTGGATGTACCAGAAGAAGTTTTCTATGAGGAGCTCAGTATACCTTCGGTGCCACAAATTCCCTCTGCAGAGATTCTTTGCATTCCTAGTGCAGATTGGAAAAAATTCGATCATGGAACTTTTACAGGGAGGAACAAATTTGCCCGAAGAGCCACAACTGTCAAGATTGAAGCTTAGAGCTAGAAATTATCAAATAATCAACGGTATTTTATACAAGGCTGGAGTATGTTCCCCTCTACTTCGATGTATATCTCAAGCCGAAGGTCAAGAAATTCTTCGAGAAATTCATGAAGGCCTTTGCGGTAGCCATTTATCCCCTCGAGCTTTGGCAGGAAAAACACTTCGCCAGGGGCTTTATTGGCCTACAATAACAGCTGATGCGGAGAGCTTAGTCCACACTTGTCAAGGATGCCAGTGGATGGGTCGACGAAGTCATCGCCCACCAACAGCTCTTCATGTTATTGCTCCGGTATGGCCTATGGCCAGATGGGGTATGGATTTAATTGGTCCCTTTCCAGTAGCCAAGGGAAATCTGAAGTTCGCAGTAGTAGCTATTGAATATTTTTCTAAGTGGGTGGAAGCAGAGCCCTTAACAGCTATCACTTCGAACAATGTACAGAAATTCTTTTGGAAGAACATCATTTGTCGGTTCGGAGTGCCTAGACAACTCACAGTTGATAATGGAACACAGTTCGATGCAGAACCCTTTCAGAAAGTTTTGCGAAGATCTAGGCATTCAGTTATGTTTTGCTACAGTGAGACATCCTCAGTCTAATGGAGCCGTAGAAAGAGCCAATGGAAATATTTTGTCAGGGCTAAATCGAAGGATAGTAGGACTAGCAAAGGGGTTGTGGACCGAAGAGCTTCCGAAGATTTTGTGGTCCATTCGGACTACACAAACAAGGTCCACAGGTTTTACTCCATTCAGACTACTATTCGGAGATGAAGCTATGACTCCAACGGAGCTCAAAGGAGGATTGTTTCGCAGCACAGAACCGGAGATTGAAGAAGAAAGACAAGCTTCGTTAGATTTATCAGAAGAAACAAGACTTCGAGTTGTGGCAAATTTATCAAAGTATCATCAGCAGACGAAGGCTTGGTTTGACTCGAAGGTTAAGCTCAATGAACTAAGACCGGGTCATCTTGTTTTACGAAGCATTATAGCGCTAGGGAAGTTAGGAAATAAATGGGAAGGTCCATATCTAATTGTTCGTTCAGGACGCCCTGGCTCTTTTAAGTTAGCTAATTTAGAAGGTGAAGAGTTAGCACATACTTGGCATGCGGAGCACCTAAAGCGATACTTCGCATAAGGGCTCCTTGCAATTCACTTGTAATCATCTTCTGAATTAATAAAGCATATGGTCCAGATAATGCCTTCCCCTCATAGACTTCCAGCTTCCGAGTGGACGCACTGGAACCGCGGGGTTGACCGAGAGGGAAGTCTCATGAAGCTGAATCGTATTTTCGGACTTCGAACCATTGGTTCGAAGATTCCGACGTGGGGGCTGACATAATCCGGAGTCCAAGCCACCGGCTTGTAGGCATCCGTAAAAGAGCCCAAAACCACATCATACGGAGTCCAAGCCATTGGCTGGTAGACTTCCGTAAAAAGAGCCGAAGGTGGCCAAAACATGCGGAGTCCAAGCCATTGGCTGGTAGACTTCCGCAAAAAGAGCCGAAGGTGGCCAAAATATACAGAGTCTAAGCCATTGGCTGGTAGACTTCCGTAAAAAGAGTCCAAAGAGACCATTGCAAACTCCGAACAATTGGTTCGACAGAGCTCGCAAAAAAAGAGCCGAAGGTGGCCAAAGCAAAACAGAGTTTGAGCCATGAGCTTCGAATGTCTGTTAGCATAGTCCCAAGTGATAAATTATCTAAGACACTAAAGGTGTCCTGAAAGTTATCTCAAGTGATTTCTTTCAAAAAACAAGGGTACGAAGTTACCATTCTTCAGACTACAAATAGTCGAAGACATTTTATAAGATTTTAAAAAAATCTTTAAATTGCAGAGGGGCTCCGAACCCCCAAAAAATTGTACTCCGAAGTTTTTCTTTGCGCATAACCATCTTTGAATACAGTTCGAAGTTGCTTATCCCCAAAGAGGGGCTAGTAAATATGGAGACAATTTTAAATCGGTATTCATTATTCGAACGAATATGTTTACAGATTACATCATGAAAAATTGGTATCTATACCAAGAAGGAATCGAAGACCTCTTCGGTCTCTAGAGCTAGGGTTGGAACGACTAGTTCCAGCGCCGGGAGTCCTATCAACTTTGCGTTTAACTCTCTTGCCCCCTTTCGAAGCTCTAAAGTCCTTCTGTTCTTGTTGAAGCTCGGCCCATGTTCGAAGCCGTTCGGGGATCCTTTCCCAGCTTCCAAGTTCTTCAGGTTTTTTACTTCGAACTTCATCTTCGTCTTTAGACCATAGAACGTCTTTAGAAGACGAAGTGTTCAAGTTAACCTCTTTTTCTTCCTCTTTAATATAAGATAATATATCTTTGATTACTTCGGGCACAATTACACCGGAGCTATCTCGAGGAACTAAAAATCGAGGACGTTTATAAGCTTTTAGAATATCGAAGGTGGTCCATAATGAGCGAAGTTCGTCGTTAAGGTCTAACACTTCGATATCTTCCGTATGAGGCAAAGCCTAAAAATATGATAAACAAATTTTCATTGATAAATGTTTATAAGCATAAAGCTTTACATAGCCAAAAATCCTAAGGTATTTCTAAACCTGCGGGTTCGGAGGAGGCTGACTGCTTGAAGCTTGGGTCCGAACTTGCTTCTGGCGTTGACCTTCGTCGATCCAAGCCTTGATCGCAGAACAACCTTCGGCTCTCCATGAAGTTTGGAAGGCTCGCCAGGCAGCAGCCACACCTTCGGAAGGAGTAAGAAGCCGCTCGTCATCAAAGGTAATTGGGCCCCCTCCTGCGTCCGGAGTTATCGATCGGCCCAGATCTTCGTAGTAGCGAAGTAGGCCGACAGCAGCCACTTGTCCGGAGAGTTCTCCGTATCGAATGCCCGCTGTCTTCATCTGTTTCGCCACTCCTTGGATCCTTTTCAACCGGCGCAGAAGAGAGATGTTATCATCAGAAGGAAGTGTCCCAGTAGTACCGAAGTACTCTAGGACACCTAGCAACTGATTCATAACTTCCACAGCCACCTTCTCGGACTTCAGCTTATCTTCATTCAGCGCATCCTTCATCGAAGTTACTTCTCCAAGAACCCCAGAAAGTCTAGCCGTTTTAGTGGTCAAAATATTCTTTTGGTTCAACAGCTGGCTAGCTTCCTCTTGGAGTCTGACAAGCTCGGTCCCTGCAGTAGCATGCTCCGCCCGCAATTTTTCAATTTCTGCTCGAAGCACAATTTTTTCTGCTTCGAGCTCTTTATTCGCAGCCTCCAAACCTTGTCTGGCCCTTCGCTCTGTTGACACTATATTGTCCATCTGAACCACTCGGCTTTCGGAGATGCTAAGATTCCGTTGAAGGACGTTATTTTCCTCCCGAAGACGAGCGATCTCTTCATCATTAGATATATTCGCAGCTCGGGCCAAGACAGTTTGCTGCAAAAAGAAAAACCAAGGTAAATATTTATTCATAGACGAATTCTATGTTATTTCGTAGATGCTTCGTACCTGATAAGCTGCGCGTTCTATAGCAGCGTTAAGCTCCGTCCTGTCCGCCTTGCTCAAAATGGCCACTAAGTTGGTCTCCCCTATGTCGCGGCTAGCTCGATCCAAAGGTTCGAGCAAAGTCCGAAGACCGGTTGTTTGCCCTAAGAAAGGAGCTAGCAGGGGGAGCATACTTATCGCCTGTTGGTCATCTTCGTCCAGCGAAGGGCCGGAGCGTTGACTTGTGGTCTTCAGAGCCTCTAGAGACTGGCCCTCCCCGGAAGATAGGCTCTCGTCTGTTGAATCAGACGGAATTGATCCGGAACTCGCAGCAGGGAAGGGTTCTATATTCCTTTTGCCTCTTCCAGGTCCCACTTGAGTAGCTCTCTGGGTTGGCTCCGAAGTCGTCGAAGGTCCAGGAATTATTTCTTCCTGTCGGACTTCTTCCACAGGAGTGGACTCTGTAAAAAAAATAATAAAAAGTATTATACATTGTATAAATACACAAAATAAACATGAAAGATTTATTCGAAGTCTACCTTCGACATTTTGGCGAGGGGTAATCATCGGACTGTTCGGCGGATCGAAGGCGAGATCTTCGTCCGAATCAGCCGTTAAGTCTTCGACTGCAGGAGCATCGTCCTGAGCAGTCCTTGTTGCCTCTTCAGGAATCGAAGCCATAGTAACTTCGACTCCACCTTCATTCACAAGAACTTTGTCCTGAGATATATCTTCTTGAACTGCCGAAGTCCTTAGTTGCTCAAGGTTATCTTGAGACTCCGGCACGTTCGCAGGTACTTCGGTTTGTGCAGTCCTTTGAGTTTCATCTTTGTCTATCAGACGCACAAGCAACCTCCCTTCGTCCTCTTGGGAGTCAGAGACTGAAGCCCTTGAGCTCGAAGGTGCAGGATTCGAAGGTGCAAGATTTTTTGGCTTCCGAGCCACCTTCTTCACCGGAGTCTTGGCAGAGCTCGAAGTCCCAGCTTCGGCTTTCCTCTTCTTGGGTCCTTTCTCCGAAGGCACCCAATCCATCAAAGGGGGCGGAATGATTTCCAGCATTCCCCACACTCTGTTAAATCTTTCCCAACTCCCGACTAGCTTGATTCTCCATTCTTTTTCGGTCGGAGTTGGAGCGCCCAAAATCTTCTCCGAAGCCCTTACGATTTGCTCCGAAGTAATAGGGTCTGAAGAAGCTGAAAAATGAATCAAGTTAATTTTTCTTCGAATGAATATGCATAATACATGTTGTCTTCGAAGTTACCTGCAGGGCTCGAAGTCGAAGTGATCTTTCGGAGACCGCCTTCTGAATTCTCTTCGAAGATGATAGGCCAGTTGGCCATAAGCGGAGAGATTTGTAACCCAAGGAATTCTTCGGCTAAGTCTCGCATGCTCAACCTCCGACTGATCTTTTGAAGTAGGCTGAGGCGAGTTTCGAGCTGACCTTGGTCGGGATGCACTAGGGCTTCCTTCCGAAATTGGATTTCTTTCAGAGGTCCGGCCAGAGGATTGCTCGCCCCAACTTCGGCATAAAACCACCTCATGACCCAGTTGGTATACCATCTTGCATTGATGGCCTTAGCAGGAAATTGAAGGGCGTATTCATCCCGAAGCCTGAAGTTAATACTTCCGAAGGCTACTACTACTTTTTCACCTCCGGGGCCTACGAAGGTTTTTGGCTGGCATGAAGCTCTGTGTAGTGCAGCGAAGATCTCTGCCCTCCCCTCACAACCTTCGGCTCTCAACGCCCATTCGAAGATAGCCAAATGAGCCACTGCGTTCGGAGATAGTTGAGGAAGGGTGACATGAAATAAATCAAGTACCTCCGCCAAGAAGTCCACTGTTGGAAGGCCTAAGCCGGCTTCGAAGAAGGCTTCGAAGACGACCACTTCTCCGGGCCTTGGCGACGGGATGAGTTCTTTTCCAGGCTTGCGGATCATAACTTCGGTGCTAATTCTCCCTTCTATTGCGATTGCCAGTGATTCCCTCTTGCAGGTAGAAGGTCCCAGCTAAAAGGATTGGTCCAAGTACTTCGTTGATGGCGGGCAGAAACCTTGATCATCAACATTTTGGGGATTTCTCCCTCCTGCCGCCATGGATGTCGTTGCGGGTGTTGGAGGCGTCGTCGCCAACGCCGCAGCCGCTGCTGCAGCAGCCGCCTGCTGCCGAGCCAAGGCCGAAGGGGCTCCAGAACTCTTGGTTTTCGCCATTACAGTTACTGGGTTTCTTTGAGAGAAAAATGGAGGCTAGGGTTCAAAGGACTCAAAGGGCTCAGAAGGTGTCTGTTTGCAAGAGAGCAGCAGAAGGGTAATCGGGTAAGTTCTAGGCTCTCTATTTATAGCCTAGACTTTACATTTTTACCATTAGTCCATGCCGTTTCGCATTCCTGCCCGTTACTTTTCTCCGAAATTAACGCATTCTACAGTTTCCGTTAGAAGAAAAAAGCTAACGACTATTTCTTCTAAGTCTAAAAGACTCTCGAACTTCCTGAGTCGGTTCTAAGATAGTTCGAAAGTAATTGTTTTAAGACTGATTCGGAGTTTTATATCTTTGCACATTTCGAAGATGAATTAAAATCTAATAACCCCTATGCCTGGTTATTTTTTCCTTCCGTATACTGCTCTCCTAACATTACAGGTTAAACGGAGAAGCGTATTCGAGGGGCTACTATTGGGGGAAAATATCCCATCTTCGGGGTTATTGTCGTAACAGTACAAAAGCAGATAATGGATTCGAAGGTTTCCAGACGTCCATCTTCGAAGATACCCTGAGTCAAGCTCGAAGTACGAAGATAGGCATTGGTTCGGAGTACATCTTCGAACTAAGGCTTTTTGAGATCTTTATGTACCGAATAGTTTCCACTATGTCGGTTGTAATAGAGGGGTAAATAGGTCTTTTCCTTAATATTTTGGCCTATAAATACCCCCCATTTAACCCTGTAATAGGGACCGGATACAAGTTATTCAATACACACATTCGAACTATTCTAAGTTATTATCCTTTCGGACAGGGGCAGAGCTAGGAATAGAACATGAGGGGGGCCAATTCATTAATATTGATAATAATAATTAATTATTCTTCTTATATATAATAATTATTGTAACATATGTTTTATAATAAAAAATCATTATCTATATAGTAATTAGTTGTAACACATGGTCACAAGACAATATATTATATGATTGATAATAGAAAAAATATTTTTATTAACTTGAATTTTATAATATTTAGTAATATTAGATGAGATGATTTCCACTGCTAATTTGTTTTTAATATAAACTATCATATAACTTCATAAAAAATCATCACATGTTTTATCTATAGACATGTCTTTACTAGTTTTATAGAAAAAATATTATCTCGATAGTCACAATTGATATTGAAAGACTTATGACAAATAAACTAGATAAGTACAATATTTTCACTTCAAATAATTCATTTTTCTTGTTAGGGAGAGAGAGAAAGAGCAAAAAATCATGTAAGGTTCTGATGTAAGATCTACGGGGATGACCCAGATCCATAAATGAATATTTTGATTTTTCATGGCAAAAGCATGTACACACCACAACCAAAAAAAAGTAAAAGCTAACTTCTAATTTTCTAAAGACACCCATGCAGCGAGCCAGCGACGAGGAGGGGTTCACTTTTGTGAAAATCGGTAGGGGGGGGGCCAGGCCCCTGTGCGCCCCCCTTGGCTCCGCCCCTGCTTTCGGAGGCTTAGAACAGTTCACTTCACAAACACTTCGTTTGTTAGTTTCTAATCTACAGAAACCTGTTAGCGTAATCTTTTACGCCAACAGCTGGCAATCTTCGAGTGGGCTCTATGGGATGAAGGGTATGAGGGAAGGTCTGAAGTGTTCATGGCAGCCCATGAGGCTTCATGCCAACCCAAGCCACATTACGGCCACAGAGACTCCAAGCTACTAGTGGCCTTCAGAAGCGTCAATTTTTAGCTCCGGAAGGAGCATCTGAAGATTTTTTCTGCAAAAGAAATCAACGACCGGTGGTATTCTGACTGGATACTCCAGTGGTTCTATGCCGAGGTGGGAGAAGATTCTACCCTAGAGGGTCCCCTGCAAGAGATATGGTACCAGAGGGAGGCGGATGTGACTCCGGACTCAATTCCGCTTTCAACACGACTTGGGTTACTGTCTTTAGTGTCCAAGCGCATGAGTATGTGAGACTTGGTGGGGGAGTTTATCACCCTCCGGATACCTCCACTCGGGGCCAACTGGCCAGTTGTCTTTCAGGGCGCTTCAGAGGGGGAGCTTCGAGCTCTATGTAATACTTCATTATCTCCTGTATTCAGATTAGTCATAGAAAATATTTGTAGTATTCTTAACAAATTGTTACCTCATTTCAGTGGCTCTGTTGGTGTTGGCTCTAGAGCAGATAGCTCGGGCTGCATAATGGGTGCTCGGAGCCCCTACCGTAGCGGAGAAGTAGTAGAGGGTCGAGCTGGTTGGGAGCTGGGAACACTCCATTCGAGTGTGGAGCATGCTTAGAATGGGAGCCCCTCCTCTTCCAAGCTTAGACCCAGTAGGTCTAGTCTCTCAAAAGAGGAAGGCTACTGTTGGGATCTCCAAGGCCGCAAGGACTCCGGTGAAGAAGGCGGCACGGAAGTCCAAACTCCCTTCGCCTTTGGCGTCCCCGTCTTCGCTCGAAATTCAAAGCTCTTCTTCGGAGAAGTCTAAAGAGGAAAAAACTTTAGAGGTCCGGATGGGGAAGGAGCTTTAATCTCTTGTGATGGATGGCGATGAAGATAATTCTTGGGTTGGGACCGAGGATCCACCTCAGGTAGAAGTTGGAACGTCTTAGACTGCCGAAGAGGAGGCAGTGATCTAACCCAAACCTACCGGGATTCAGGGAGTGGAGCCAGAAGGTCCCAGCTCCCCAGTGATCGGAGTAGTAGTGACAAAGGTTAGGGCCTCGATGTCTGCTACTCCAGCTCAAACTTCGGGGGAGGACATCGAGGAATACCTCAGAATGTATGAATTTCTAGGGGATCTCGTAATCCTCTCTCAAAATCTAGACAGAGGTAAGCCTTCAATCTTTATCTCTTAATGTTCCTGAAATAATTTCTTTGTACTAGTAATATCTTAATAGATAATTGATGAATACCTTATGTTTGTAGATGCTTCGTGGAGCAATATGGCTCTGGCCCAAGAAGGAGCTTCAGCTCCAATTGGGGATGAGGCTCCGGCTGTAGAGGTAGCTCTGGTGACGGAAGTTACTTCTAGCGGAGCCGCTTTGGTCGAGGGAGTCACTCATGAAGGGGGATCTACTCTGACTGAGGTGGTGGCCCCTTCGGTCCTTTCGCCGGGGAGAGGTAAAGGCAAGACTTGGCCTGGGCCTCTCCCTTCTTTGACGACGACGCCATCAATGAACGACCCTTCGGTGGATGCTTCGGAATAAGACCCGCCGAAGATGATCAGAGTGCTTTGTCCTGGCTCCCACTACTGGTTCTATTCTTGGAGCAACAGACAGGGCTCCGGTCTCTCCTGCAACCTTTGGCTGAAAAGAGCCAAGAGGTTGGTAGCTCCGAGCTGGTCTCTGCTTTGAGCGAGGCCAGTGGACCAGAGCTAGACCTAGCCCTCAAAAGGGATATCCTCCAGGTATGCAACAAACATAGAGCTCATTTAATTTATTGAAATTACATTGTACTTACTTTGCTTTTTGCAGCAATTTGTTCTTGCTAGAGCGGCAGCGACTTCCATTGAGCTCGAGACTAATCGGCTCAAAAGGAAGGTTACAACGCTTCAAAAGGCCCTTAAAGGCTTCGAAGACAAGTCCCTGCGTCTAGAGGAAGAACTCCTTGAAGAGCAGAGGATGAAGGCCCCGATAGAAGAAGTGCTCCAAACGGAGTAGCAAGCTCATGACGGCCTTGCTTCTTCGATAAAAGAACTTCATGCAGAGCATATAGCGCTGAAGGCTGAAATTGAGAAGCTTCGAGCAGCGGAGGTGACTTCCGGAGCAGAACTCGTAGAGCTCTGAGGGTCGCTTCAGCAAGCATTGTCTCAGAAGAATTATTTAATGTCAAAGACATCTAAAATCTCCTCCATCGCTACCGAGTTGACAAGGGCCGAAAAGATATATGGCTTGGTGGCTGATCAGACAATGGACACCCTCAGGGGTGTCTTGGAATTCATTGGAACGGTGTGCACATCTTCTTCAGCTGCGGAAGACGAGCCTCTCAACTGAAATCTCAAGATGATCCAAGTGGTGGCCAAGATGATGAAAGGCTCCGGTACTCGCTATGGAGAGATCTCCGGGCAAGTAGCTGGGATTGGAGTCCTTTGACATCTCGAAGTCATTGGGGTCTCTGTTGCTTTAGTGAAGGGTTCAATGCTGGCAAGCTTTGCTGATGAAGGCTTGGTGCGACCATCATTGGACGTGGCTTTAGCTTGGGAAGCCTTCCGGGTGACCTGGAAAGTAGACAATGAAGTTGCGGCCAAGGCGTGGATCGACGAAGCCCGTCGGCAGAGGCAAGCTTAGACGAGGCCTCCAGCTCCACCTCTGCCAACCGCTTCGCCTCCGGACCCGAAGGTCTAGTTTCTAGGGCACTTTATTATGTACAAGAGATCTTGTAATGCTCTCTTATTTCAATTAATGAAAAGTTTATAAATGAAAAGTCTTCGCTTGAATGTTTGTTTTTAGGTTTTGCTACATGCTTCAGATCCTGATCTCGAAGTATTAGAGTTTAATGAAGGGCTTCGCCAACAATGGGTTATCCCCGAAACCTTGTTGCCTTATAGGCGCTCGCGATTTTTGGTTCCTCGAGGGGAGCATGGAGAAATAGCACCTGATGTTTGTAGCGAGGTTCTTTCTTATATTAAGAAAGAGGATAAGGTAGTGGCATCTTCATCTTCAGAGTATGTAGATTGGTCTGTCTCAGAGTACCAAGTTGATGTTTCGCAAATAGTACTTGATAACCATTAACTCGACTCTTTTGTATAGTTCTTTGAACTGTACGTTCGTATTATGATGTCTACAATCATAGAGCTTTGAATTTATAAATTAGAAATCCAAAATTGGTCACTTAGGACTCTTGATGAGTTTCATTTGGCCAGAGCCTTGAAACCTTATAGTTTGGTCACCTTCGACTCTTTTACAGACGCTTCAAACCCGGAGGATCGGAAATCTGTTCTTTTAAAGTCCTTAGACTCTTCTATGGATGCTATCAAGCCGGAGCACGAAATCCATAGGCTTGGCCACCTTTGTCTCTTTTACAGATGCTTCGAACCTGGATGATCGGAAATTTGTTCTTTTAAAGTCCTTAGACTCTTCTACGGATGCTATCATGCCGGACCTCGGAATCCCTAGGCTTGGCCACCATCAGCTCTTTTACAGATGCTTGGAACCTAGAGGATCGGAAATCTATTCTTTTAAAGTCCTTAGACTCTTCTACGGATGCTATCAAGCCAAAGCCCGAAATCTGTAGGCTTTGGCCACCTTCGGCTCTTTTACAGATGCTTCGAACACGGAGGATCAGAAATATGTTCATTTAAAGTCCTTAGACTCTTCTACGGATGCAATCAAGCCGAGGCCCTGAATCCGTAGGCTTTGGCCACCTTCAGCTCTTTTAAAGATGCTTCGAACCCGGAGGATTGAAAATTTGTTCCTTTAAAGTCCTTAGACTCTTCTACAGATGCTATCAAGCCGAAGCCCGGAATCCGTAGGCTTTGGCCACCTTTGGCTCTTTTACGGAATCCCTGAACCGATGGTTCAAAGGTCGTTTGTTGGGTTCTAATGAAAGATGCTTACCTCCAAAAGCATCTTCGTTCCTTTGATGCATCCACCAGGGGTAGGGAACATTGAGGAATAAGCATAATTCGAACCTCAAGCTTTATTTATTTAGAAAGGTACTTTACAATTCGTTACAAGGAGCCCCTAAGCGTAATAACATTAAGGTGCTCCGCATGCCATGCATGCTTTATCTCTTCCCCTTCTAAATTAGCTAATTTAAAAGATCCGAGGCGCACTGAGCGTAGGATAATATATGGTCCTTCCCATTTGTTTCCTAATTTCCCCGGAGCAATCACACTTCATACTACCAAATGACTCGGTCTAAGTTCACAAACTTTTACTTTCGGGTCATACCATGCCTTCTTTTGGTCTTGGTACTTTGTCAAAATGGTGACACCTCGAAGCCTTGTTTCTTCAGACAAGTCAAGCGAAGTTTTTCTTTCGTCTTTATCTTCTGGCTCCATTGCGCGAAGGGATCCACCTTTCAGCAACATTGGAGTCGTAGGTTCGTCTCCGAACAACAATCTGAATGGGGTAAAACCTGTAGACCTAGCTTGAGTGGTCTGAATGGACCAACAAATCTTAGGAAGCTCTTCGGTCCACAGCCCCTTTACCAACCCTAAAATCCTCCGATTCAAGCCGGATAGAATATTTCCAATGGCTCGTTCGATAGCTCCATTGGATTGGGGATGATTGACGGCTGCAAAACACATTTTAATGCCCGTCCTTCGCAGAATTCTTTAAAGGGTTCGGCTTCGAATTGGGTGCTATTGTCGATTGTCAACACTCTAGGCACTATGAACCTACAAATAATATTCTACTAGAAGAATTTTTGCACATTTTTTGAAGTGATAACAGTTAAGGGTTTAGCTTCAACCCATTTAGAAAAGTATTCAATTTCTACCACTACGAACTTCAAGCTACCCTTTGCCATTGGGAAAGGGCCAATGAGATGCATTCCCCATCGTGCCATCGGCCATACCAGAGTAATGACTTGAAGGGGTGTTGCAGGATGATGGCTTCATCTTCCCATCCATTGGCACCCTTGATAGGTTCGAACCAATGAGTCTGCATCTCTTACAATTGTTGGTCAATAAAGCCTCTAGCGAAGTGTTTTCCCTACTAAAGCCCGAGGGGCTAAGTGCCTACCACACAAGCCTTCATGGATTTCCCAGAGTATATCTTGGCCTTCAGGTTGTGAGATGCATCGGAGTAGAGGAGAACACACTCCGGCTTTATATAGCACTCCGTTGACAAGCTTATAATTTCGAACCCTTGACTGCAGCATTTGTAAATCTGGGCCTTCTAGTGATGTTGTTTGTTGGCGTAAAAGATTACGCTAATAGGTTTCGGATATTATAAACTAACAAACGAAGTGTTTATGAAGTGAACTATTTCAAGCCTTCGAATTGGATAATAGCTCGAAACAGTTCGAAGATGTGTATTGAATAACTCAGTATTCGATCCTCATTACAGGGTAAAACAGGGGGTATTTATAGGCCAAAACCTTAAGGAAAAGACCTTTTTACCCCTCTATTACAACCGACATAGTGGAAACTATTAGGTATCCTTAATAGGGCTAAAATGGTAAAACACTAATCTAATGAGAAAGAAGATAAGTATTCCATCTTAGCTGGTACAGAAGGTCTCTGAAAAGTCTGCATTCGAAGATATACTCTGAACAAAAGTCCGCTTTGATCCTTCGAACTTGACCCAGTACTAAACCGGAGTTAAATACTGGAGAACTTTGGTTGAATAGACTGCCTTCGTCTTATTTCTGTAGTGACCCCGAGGATGAAGTATTTTCCCCCAACAGTAGCCCCTCGAATACGCTTCCCCGCTTGATCTGTAAAGTTAGGAGAGCAGTATACGCAAGAAAAATAATCATGGGTAGGGGTTAACAAATTTAATCAATCTTCAGAATACACGAAGATTCATAACTTCAAATTGATTTCTAAAAGAGTTACATTCGAACAATTCTGGAATCAATTTAAGAAATTAGAAAGCCTTTTAGACTCAGAAAAAATAGCCGTTAGTCTTTTCCTTTCAGAAGAAGCTATGTGGCGCATTAACTTCACAAACGGTAACGGTCAAGAATGTGAAACAGCAAGTGTGAACTGTAAAAAATTGTGAACCTAGGCTATAAATAGAGGACCTAGAATCTTCTCAAACACCTTTCTCACCATCTTTGCGCAATCAACCTTTAGCCTCCAAACTCTAGCCTTAAGCATTCGGTTCGGATCAATGGCAAAAACAAGCTTCAAGGCTCCTAGGACGACTTTGGCCCTAGCCCAGCAGCAGGCCATGGTGGCGGCAGCAGCGGTGGCAGCGGCGGCGCCAACAGCGGTGGCGGCGGCGGGGAATCCCCAACAGATCGGTCTTACGACCTCCTCCCGACTTCTTCGAAATATCTGGACCAGTCTTACAAACTGGGGCCATCCACCTGCAAGAGGAAGATGATCGCAGCGGTTGTCGAGGGGAAGATTAGCTCGGAGATCAACGTCCGCAAACCCGGAAAGGAAGCCATCCCTTCGCCGCGGCCTAGAGAAGTTGTCGTCTTCGAAGCTTTCTTTGAAGCAGGGTTAGGCCTCCCTGCTGTGGACTTGCTGTCAGATGTATTAGATCTCTTCCATGTCACCCTTCCTCAATTATCTCTGAATGCAATAGCGCGTCTGGCTATCTTCGAATGGGCGCTCTGGGCTGAGGGCTGCAAAGGAAGAGCGGAAATATTCACAGCGTTGCACAAGGCATCTTGCCAGCCGAAGACTTACCAAGGCACCGGAGGGGAGAAAATCGTAGTGGCCTTCGGGAGTATCAACTTCAGACTCCGAGATGAATTCCAACTGTGATTTCCAGCGAAGGCCATCAATGCCACATGGTACACAGATTGGATTCTACGGTGGTTCTATGCCGAAGTTGGAGCAGGCAGCCATCTGGCCGGACCACCGCAAGACATATACTTTCGAAGGGAGGCCGAAGTCCACCTAGATCCTGGCCAGCTCGAATCTCGCCTTAGCCTTCTTCAAACAATTAGTCGCCGCATGAGCATGCGGGACTTAGCGGAGTTCATCGGGCTCCAAATTCCACCTCTGATGGCCAACTGGCCTATCACCTTCGAAGAAGATCCGGAGGGTGGACTCCGAAAAATTTCTTCGAACTTGAGCCCTGCAGGTAACTTTCAAAACTACAACATGTTTTATATACGATTGTTTGATGAAATGACTAATGTGAACTCATCTTTCGGCTTCTCAAGCCCCTATGACTTCGGAGCAAGTTGTTCGAGCTTCGGAGAAGATTCTTGGAGCTCCAACTCCGGCTGAAAAGGAGTGGAGAAAAAAGCTGGTGGGTAGTTGGGACCGACTTAACAGAGTATGGGGCATACTCAGAGTTGCAGCCCCCCTCTTCCAGACTGGGTGCCTTGTGAGCAAGGCCCGAAGAAGAGGAAAGCGGATGCTGGGACTTCGGCTCCGGCCAAGACTCCCGTGAAAAAGTTAGCACGAAAGCCAAAGAATGTGGCTCCTTCAAGGCCTGTGGCTTCGCCCTATGATTCATCTGAAGATGATGGATTGAGAGAAATGCAAAGGTTCCTCGTGAACCTAATTACCGAAGATGAAGCGCAGGCAAATGTTGTTGTAGACACTGGCGACGTAGCAAGCGTGCCAGCTGCTCTGGGTAGCTCCGAACAGGCCGGGACTTCAAGTGTCTAGCCTGACTTGCCGTATCAAGAAGCCCCTGCTACTGAAGGTGGAGTCAAAGTTATAGCTGAACAAGCTTTGATTTCGGACGAAGCGGAAATTGTTGCTCCTAGGGAACCTCCAATAGTCAACCCTTCGGTTCTAGGCCCTGAGTCCGATGAAGACTTCGAAGTGACCTTCGACCCTCCGAGTAGCCCGTACTCATTCTCCGACAAGACTTCGGAGGTAAACTTCACTTAAACCGCCTTTTTCTTCACCTTGCAAATTTATGCAATATATAATACCTTTGTTTTGGCAGGGTCTGCTCCCATGGAGACGACTTCTCCTGCGAAGACTACTCGTGGGACTTCGACATCTCCGGGGTCGGTTCCAGAAGCTGCACAAATGGGACTCGGAAAAGGTAAAGGCAAAATGGACCCCTTCCCTGCTCCAAACTCAGGATTAACTCCGTCAAAATCAACAGACGGGGGACAATCTACGGAGGGGGGCCAGTCCACCGAAGTTTCCGAGGATGCGGCACAGCGCTCCGGCCCTTTGACGAACGAAGATGATCAAAGGGCTTTGTCCATGCTCCCCCTCCTATCTCCTTTTCTAGATCGAAGGACCAGACTTCGGGCCCTGCTCAAACCTTTGGATCGAGCTAACCGTGAAGTTGGTGGAATAGACTTAGTAGCCATACTTGGGGAGGCTGAAGGGTCGGAGCTGAACGCAGCATTAGAACGGGCAGCATACCAGGTACGATGTATCTACAAAAACAAGATTAATTTCAACTTATGAACAATTCCACATCTTGCTTTTTCTCTTCGCAGCAAATAGTGTTGGCTCGAGCTGCAGCTGTTTCAAACGAGCGAGGAAGTATTCGTCTTAAGGAGAGGATTACTGCTCTCCAAAGGAGTCTTGAGGGCTCTGAAATTCGAATCTCCAGCTTGGACGAAATGGTTGCAGTTGAGAGGAGAGCCAGACTTGGTCTAGAGGATGCAAATCAGAAGCTCGAAGCCAAACAAATCGTGCTTTGGGCTGAAATAGAGAAAATGCGGGCAGAGCATGCAACGGCAGGGGCTGAGATGGTTAAGCTTCAAGAAGAAAAAACGAAAGCCATGGTAGACTATCTTCTGTGGTAGACGAGTTGTCTTCGTCAAGGGATGCCTTAAATGAAGACAAGGTAAAGTCAGAGAAGGTAGCTGTGGAGGTCAAGGATAATCTTTTAGGTGTTTTAGAGTACTTCGGTACTCTTTGGACACTACCTTCGAGTGACAACGTCCCCTTAGTGCAACAGCTGAAAATGATCCAAGGAGCAACGAAGATGATGAAGACGGTGGGTATTCGGTATGGAGAACTCACCGGCCAAGTAGCTGCTCTCGGAGTACTTCGCTACTACGAGGATCTAGGGCTATCAGTAGCACTAGACTTGGTGGCAGCTCCCATTACCTTCGATGACAACCAGATGTTAAACCCTTCCGAAGATGTGGCCGCAGCCTGGCAAGCCTTCCAAGAATCATGGAGAGCCAAAGGTCGAACAACGATCAAGGCTTGGATCAATGAAGGGCTTCGCCAGAAACAAGCTCGGTCTCAAGCTTCGAGCAGCCAGCCTCCGCCAGACCCGCACGTTTAGTTTTGTTTAGGGGTCCGAATATGTAAAAATTATGCTTTCATCTGTTATGAATGAAAACTTATTTGTCGTGTTTTTAGGATTCCCAACCTCATATGGATGATCTCGAAGTATTAAATGTTACCGAAGAACTTCGCCTGCTATGGGCTACCTTCGATCTTTTAAAACTTCACAAACGACCTTGATTTCTGATTCCTCGAGAAAGCTCCGGTGCAATTGCGCCCGAAATACGTAAAGATATATTATCTCATATTAAAGAGGAAGAAAAAGAAGTTAACTTGGAAACCTCATCTTTTGAAGACGTTGAATGGTCCGAAGAAGAAAGTACTGCTGAAGAACAAGGAAAGAAGCCTGAAGAACTTGGGATGAACTTCAACAGGAACAAAAAGATTTTCGAGCTTCGAATGGAGGGAGAAGAATTAAACGTAAAGTTATCAGGACTTCCGGCTCTAGAACTAGTTGTTCCGTCTTTAGTGGTAGCTCTAGAGATCGAAGGGGTCTTCGATTCCTTCTAGGTATAGACACAGATTTTTCGTAATGTAATGTAATCTGTTCAAATGATAAAGATTAAGATTTTTAAAATTGTCTCCCTACTTCCCAGCCCCTCTTTGGGCGTAAGCAACTTCGAAGTATAGTTGAAGATGGTTAGGCGCAAAGAAAAAGACTTAGGAGTACAATTTTGGAGGCTCAGAGCCCCTTAGTAATTTAGAGATTAATTAAAATCTCACAAAATGTCTTTGACTACTTGGAGTCTGAAAACTGGTAACTTAATACCTTTGTTTGAAAGTAGTCACTTCAGACTGATTTTCCGGACACCTTAGCATCCAAAATGATTGGTCACTTTGGACTCTTTTTACAGATATTCGAAGCTTATCAACTCAGATTCTGTTCTGTTTGGCCTCCTTTAGCTCTTTTTGCGAATGCTATCAAACCGGTCGTTTGGAATTCGCAGTGGTCTCCTTGGACTCTTTTTACGGATGCTTTCAAGCCGGAGCTTGGAATACATATTATTTGGTCTCCTTCGACTCTTTTTATGGATGCTTTCAAGCCGGTGGCTTGGAATCCATTTTTTAGTGACTTTCCCACCTCGTCAGAAGCTTCGAACCAGTGGTTCGAAGTCCGAAAAATTGGTTCAAATTAATGACACTTCCCTCACAGCCAACTTCGTTCTTCCCTGATCTCGAAGTATTAGAGTTTAATGAAGGGCTTTGCCAACAATGGGTTATCCTCGAAACCTTGATGCCTTATAGACGCTCGCGATTTTCGGTTCCTCGAGGGGAGCATGGAGAAATAGCACCTGATGTTTGTAGCGAGGTTCTTTCATATATTAAGGAAGAGGATAAGGTAGTGGCATCTTCATCTTCAGAGTATGTAGATTGGTCCGACTCGGAGTACCAAGTTGAAGACCCAAGGGAGGCTAGCTCCGAATGACTTCTAACCTAGGCTGAGCTTCAAGAAGAGCAGGAAAAACTGGGGGCTTCGAAGAAGAAGGGTAATCGAACCAAAAGAAAGGTTTTGAGAACTCCTGGTTCCGAAGACCGAACTGGTCCCGGAGGTAGATCTAGAGGTCGGAGAGGTCTCCGCTTTTATTTAGGCTTAAATAATAATTTTTCCTAATTACAATGGTTGTAATGTGATTAACCAAGTAATATAATTTGTTTGAGAAGCATCGTGTGATTGTGCCTCACTCCCCTGCCCCTCTTTGTGGGTGGGGACCATATGCAATGCAATAGGGTCCGTCGCACACAATGCTCGTCATAAAAAAGTCGATGTTTCACAAACAGTACTTGATAACCATGAACTCGACTCTTTTGTATAGTTCTTTGAACTGTACGTTCGTATTATGATGTCTACAATCTTAGAGCTTTGAATTTATAAATTAGAGCTCCAAAATTGGTCACTTAGGACTCTTGATGAGTTTCATTTGGCCAGAGCCTTGAAACCTTATAGTTTGGTCACCTTTGACTCTTTTAAAGACGCTTCAAACCCGGAGGATCGGAAATCTGTTCTTTTAAAGTCATTAGACTCTTATATGGATGCTATCAAGCCGGAGCACGGAATCCGTAGGCTTGGCCACCTTCGACTCTTTTATAGATGCTTCGAACCCGGATTATCAGAAATCTGTTCTTTTAAAGTCCTTAGACTCTTCTATGGATGCTATCATGTCGGACCTCGGAATCCCTAGGCTTGGCCACCTTCAGCTCTTTTACAGATGCTTGGAACCTAGAGGATCAGAAATATGTTCTTTTAAAGTCCTTAGACTCTTCTACGGATGCTATCAAGCCGAAGCCCCAAATCTATAGGCTTTGGCCACCTTCGGCTCTTTTACAGATGCTTTGAACACGGAGGATCAGAAATATGTTCCTTTAAAGTCCTTAGACTCTTCTACGGATCCTATCAAGCCGAGGTCCAGAATCCGTAGGCTTTGGCTACCTTCGGTTCTTTTAAAGATGCTTCGAACCCGGAGGATTGGAAATCTGTTCCTTTAAAGTCCTTAAACTCTTCTACGGATGCTATCAAGCCGAAGCCCGGAATCCGTAGGCTTTGGCCACCTTTGGCTCTTTTACAGAATCCCTGAACCGATGGTTCAAAGGTCGTTTGTTGGGTTCTGATGAAAGATGCTTACCTCCACAAGCATCGCCGTTCCTTTTTTGCATCCACCAGGGGTAGGGAACATTGAGGAGTAAGCATAATTCGAACCTCAAGCTTTATTTATTTAGAAAGGTACTTTACAATTCGTTACAAGGAGCCCCTAAGTGTAATAACGTTTAAGGTGCTCCGCACGCCATGCATGCTTTATCTCTTCCCCTTCTAAATTAGCTAATTTAAAAGATCTGGGGCGCACTAAGCGTAGGATAATATATGGTCCTTCCCATTTGTTTCCTAATTTCCCCGGAGCAATCACACTTCATACTACCAAATGACTCGGTCTAAGTTCACTAACTTTTTACTTTCGGGTCATACCATGCCTTCTTTTGGTCTTGGTACTTTGTCAAATTGGTGACAGCTCGAAGCCTTGTTTCTTCAGACAAGTCAAGCAAAGTGTTTCTTTCGTCTTTATCTTCTGGCTCCATTGCGTGAAGGGATCCACCTTTCAGCAATGTTGGAGTCATATTTTCGTCTCCGAACAACAATCTGAATGGGGTAAAACCTGTAGATCTAGCTTGAGTGGTCCGAATGGACCACAAAATCTTAGGAAGCTCTTCAGTCAACAGCCCCTTTACCAACCCTAAAATCCTCCGATTCAAGCCGGACAGAATATTTCCAATGGCTCGTTCGACGGATCCATTGGATTGGGGATGATTGATGGCTCCAAGCACATTTTAATGCCCCGCCCTTCGCAGAATTCTTTAAAGGGCTCGGCTTCAAATTGGGTGCCATTGTCGATTGTCAACACTCTAGGCAATCTGAAATTACAAATAATATTCTGCTAGAAGAATTTCTGCACATTTTTTGAAGTGATAACAGTTAAGGTTTTAGCTTCGACCCATTTAGAAAAGTATTCAATTTCTACCACTACGAACTTCAAGCTACCCTTTGCCATTGGGAAAGGGCCGATGAGATGCATTCCCCATCGTGCCATCGGCCATACCAGAGTAATGACTTGAAGGGGTGTTGCAGGACGATGGCTTCATCTTCCCATCCATTGACACCCTTGACAGGTTCGAACCAATGATTCTGCACTTCTTACAATTGTTGGCCAATAAAGCCCCTAGCGAAGTGTTTTCCCTGCTAAAGCCCGAGGGGATAAGTGGCTACCACACAAGCCTTCATGGATTTCCCGGAGTATATCTTGGCCTTCAGGTTGTGAGATGCATCAGAGTAGACGAGAATAGACTCTAGCTTTATATAGCACTCCATTGACAAGCTTATAATTTCGGACCCTTGACTGCAGCATTTGTAAATCTGGGCCTTCTAGTGATTTTGTTGTTGGGGGAATAAGTTTTACTTAAACAGGAGCCAAATGACATCAGCCTCCGTTGGACTTCAGCCCGGAGCCCGACATTGTCGAAGCAGGTTCCGCCCTGCCAGAGTTATTCCCAAGCATCACAGTTCAAGCCTCCAGACTCCTTTTGGAGCCTTTCGGACCGAATCCCTTGGACTCCTTCCGAAGCCTTCCAGATGAAAGCCCCCAAGCCCCCTTTGAAGTCTGCTAGAAACCAAGTCTTCAGGTTATCTTCGGAGTTATCCTCCAGGCTATCTTCAGAGTTAACCTTCGAGCTATCTTTAGAGTTATCCTAAGGGCTATTTTTGGGGTTAACCTTCGAGGTCCTTTTGGAGCTCCCCAGAACCAGTCTCCGGACCCTCTTCAGTCGATTCAAAGCTGTCTTCGAGAACCCAGTTTGGAGCTCAGTTCAGACTATACTTTGAAGCCCACTTCGGAGTGTTCTTTGAAGCCTTCCTTGCAGCCTCCACCCGAAGAGCTCTAGCCGCTACGAAACCAGAAGAATATATGTACTTCGCTACAGTGTATAAGCCATATCGGGGCCCCTCTGCCCCTAGTATGTCATTTAGCTGGTCAAGAAGTGACGTTTATCTGACACGTCTGTAAGGCTGTAAAGCGCTTTGTATAGTAGACTAGCCTTTATTCCCTTTTTGTCCCTATAAAGCCGATGACTTATAGAGGTCATTTAGGTCTTTTCATTTGGCCTGCGTGCCTATAAAAACAGGGCCAAGCCCTTGTAATAGTTTAGCTCCTCCCGGGCCATGAGATCCTTTGGATCCACTAGATTTCACTGAGGCATACTATGCCAAATCCACCACAAACTGGACGTAGGGCTATTATCCCTTTGGGGAGGTCCGAACCAGTATAAATCTTTTCTCCTTCTGAGAGAACCCTTCGAGGTTCATTTTACACACCATATACACATACAAAACATGTGTTGTAGCTACCACAATTGCTACAACAGTTGGCGCCGACCGTGGGGATCTTAGTCCTAGAAGCTAAGTTCTCTGCCAATGTCTGCATTTCGAAGTGCGCTTGAGGGGGAGCTTCAAAGTTTTCTTGCTTCATGCACCCTTCGGCAAGGGGCTTCGGGTGCAGTTCTAAGACCTTCTTCGCCTTCCATCATCCTTCATGCTTCGGAGTTCACCCTCTAGCAAGGGGCTCCGCTTCGCATGCCCAAAGCCTTCGAAGCCCCAGGGGCTACGAGGCAAGTTTTCACCCGCTTTATGATGTTTGTACACTGTCCGAAGTACCACTTCGATGTACAAATTTGCAATTATTTTAATAATAAAATCAAAGCCCTGCTTCGCCTTAAAATCAAAGCCTTGCTTCGCCTTTAAAGCAAAACTTTGCTCCATCTTATTAAAAGTCGAAGCCTTCCTTCGCGTTTGAAGCCGAAGCCTTGCTTCGCGTTTTAAAATCGAAGCCTTGCTTTTTCATCTAAAACCGAAGCTCTGCTGTATCCTTCCCAAGACCTGAAGCCAACAGCCTCGTTCTTTTAAGAACTAAGGTTTCTAGCTTTGTATTGTTAAGGACCAAAGCACGACTTCGAAGACTTTAAAATCCAGAGCACCCCTCCGAAGGCTACACAGCGCCTCCGGGCCCATAGTAGTGGGCTTTGAGACTTCCGAGCGATGGCTCAGCAAGTCCGGGATTCTAGGCTCCGGCATGATGCATCCCCGAGTCGAAGGTGGCCCAGGGTCGTAGGTGACCCAGAGTCGAAGGTGGCTCAACTTATCACAAGTTTGGTGAATCCACACCAAATATCCTTTCATTCACTACAGGATCAAGCTCAAGAAGCCTTGCTTCGCTATCTGAACATGCACCGAGGCCTCGCTTCGCGTGACATGATCTAATCTAAAAATTAAGCATCTCGAAGTCATGCTTCACTTAAAATCTAAGTGTGTTTCGGAGCCTTGCTCACGCACAATATCCAAGCATGCCGAAGCATGCTTCGCTTAATTTGGCTACGCTGAAACCTTGCTTCGCTCCAAATTAATGCGTTCGAAGCCTAAAAGAGACCTTCGCTCGACGTGATATAAGCATCCGGAGCTGCCAAAAAGGCGCACCCCTTCGCATTTTTAATTGCCCGCACCAGCAACGATGAAGTCCCTAGCTGCCACACGTAAGGGGGGAAGTATGTATGCGAAGTGTGCAAATGTAATGTGTAGTACGAGCGTGACAAGCTAAAATGTTCGAAACAATCAAATCATGCGAAGCATGCAGACAAAGTATGCAAATACAACAAATCTCATTCATTGAATGATAATTGAGAAGTATGTTACAAATACACTTCGAAAACAAAATTATGAGTATTCTGTATCTAAGCCTACGAAAAAGCGAGCTTGAGGCCCCGACCCTAGCTTGCTCTTCTTCCGGCCAGGGCCCCCTCGGCTGTACAAAGCCTCATCAGAGCCTGCTCTCCCATGTTCGGTTCATCCATGCCCCGAAGCCTGTAGACCTCGTCTTTCACCTTGCTGGTTTGTCCAAGTCTGCAAAGCAGGCGGTGCCGTGTCGAAGGCAAAGAAGTCTAACGCTTCGCCATCTGCCAAGGCCATACTCAAAGGCTGTACCCCCTCGCAACTTAAGTATACTTCGAAGCAACTTAAGTCTGGCGAGGAGGAAGAACTCTGAAGGGGCTTCGTCTTCACGGTAGTCAGCAGCTCCTGGGCTACTTCGGAAATGTATTCGCCGGTAGGACCCCTCAGAAGTTTGAACTGAGGGGGGCCTTCAGACCTAGCTACCTCGAGGACCACCCATAACTGGCGAAGTTCTTCAGAGTCCTCAAGTACTTCGATGTCAACATTCGAAGGCCGAGCCTGGGCAGGTATAAAGTACCCCCACATTTATATTAATAAACTTATAAGTTTTTACAATCCTACATCTAAGAATTACAAGGAGCCTAAGGAGATCTTCACCTTCAGAGGCGGAGGCACCGACGTCGAAGGCTGAGCTGGCGAGGCCTGTGCCCTGGCTCGGCGAAGGCGGATGGCCTTTTGGAGTTCGAGGACTGCTTCTCAGCCTTGGGCCTTCCAAGGCTCTTGAAGGCAGCACTAGGCTCCGCGGACACCCGGCGGAGGCGTCACCAGGTGCTGGCCTCCGAAGGCCACCGGAGTCGCCGAGGTCGCTGCCTCGAGGTGGTTGCACCCCGAATCATGAAGCATTTGCAGCACTCCTTGACCCGCCACTCAGCCGGCCATCAAGGCGAAGCCCTTCAGAGATATCTCCACCGTCACAGCCACCATCTTCAAGTACTCGACGCGGTCTCCAATTGGGTCCTGAAGGATGAAGTCTGGAACCCGGCACTCGGTCCCTATTTGTTCGAGGACCTCAGTCAAGCTCGAAGTGGCTTCGTCGATGTTATGAACAATGAAGTCTTGCAGGCAGTGGCCAGCTTGGCGAAGCTTTAAGTTCTCCACTACCAACTCTGCTCTGGCCTCCTCCAAAGCCCGAAGCTCTGCCCAAAGCTTGTTGGTCTCCGAGACCAGGACCTCCCTCGCCTTGTCAGCCTCGGCCCTCGCAGTCTCTACTGAGGCTTCGGCCCACCTTCGCTTCTCGGCTTCCACTGAGACTTCGCATCGAAGGGCATCCTTCTCCTCCACCAAGTGAGCCATCCGCTTGTCCGTAGAGGTTGCTGCTGTGGCGTTCAGTGCGAAGGACTAAAAGAATTCAAGAAAATCACGTGTTGATTGAAGAGCAAGCATGACTCGAAGGCTGTATAGGACTTCACTCACCTAAATGAGGGCTTCGTTTGCATTTGTGAAGAGGTCGAAGGGGCTCGAGCGGCTGAGTTGAGCAACCAAGCCCCCTGACTCTGCAGCAACGCAGCCTTCATGAAAATCATGAATGACCGCCTTAGTCACGGCCCCCTTCGGCTATAGAGGCAAGACTATTTCCTCCACCCCAACCTCCGGTGCAGGCTCCAGCGCAGTCGGGCTCCGGTCCACCACCTCGACGTGCTCTTCGGTCCCGTCTCGAAGGTCCCCTTCACCGCGGCCGTTGCCTCCATTTTCTTCAGACGAGGAGCTGTCGAACTCTGAACTGCTGCTACTGATTTTGCTGCTGCTGCCGGAGGCCTCCGCCGGATCTGATGCGGTGGACCTCGCACCGACATCGTCTTCTGCAAAAAAGTTCAAGTCAATATCCACGTATGAAAAGAGAAGTATGTTCAAGTGTCTACCTTCGTCATAGATTTCTTCGAAGGCGGAGGGGTCGATATGTGGTCCCCAATCCCTTTGCTGTGAAGTTGGCGCCTCAACCTCCGCGCTCGAAATCGTCGTCGTCGTGTCCCTCGCCACCACCTCGGTAGCTGTTGCGGGAGCCCCTGCTGGCTCCACTCCAGTTCTAGGGTTCGTGACTATTGCCTTCTCCGTAGTAGGGGCTTCGGTCGTTGGGACCTCCGAATGAGCCCTCGAGACTTCGGATTCGTCGTCGTCCACCCTCTTCCTCTTGGAGCCACTCGCCGAAGGTACAAGGTTGGAGAAGTCTAGCAGAGCTTGGACCCCCTCGACGCCGAGCCAGGTCTCAACACTACTCTATTCTAGTGCTCCCAAGTCCCCACCAGAGCGAGCCTTTGGGCCTACTCCTCAGGTGTCGGGGCTCTAACAACACGCTCCACCGCCATGATGGCTTCCTTCGGAGTCCTTACTTCAAGAGCGGCTTCATCAAGATTCCAAGTCAAAACAAGTTATTCTGTGAAGTATGAAAGTGAAAAGACTTCAAAGTCTTACCAAGGCATTCTATCGCCACCCCGCTTAGGCCCTCTGAGCCTGAAGGCTGAAAGAGGCCCTCCGGCCAAGAGCGCACGAGGGGGCTGAGCCAAAGGGTAATGAACTCCTCCGTGAGGTCCCTCATGCTCATCTTCGAAGCCACCTTCCACAAGAGCAGGATCCTCGAGCGAAGGGTGTCGGGGCTCGTCTTTACCACGCCTTCACGTCGGTAGGAGATGAGCGTGTTGGTACTCTGAAGGGGAGAGTTCGTGCTAACTGAGGCGTAGAACCACTCTTGATCCCACCTCGAGTACCACTTGCTGTTGGCGGCCCTCGCTGGGAAGTTGTCCTAATACTCCCTCCAAAGCTGAAAATTGGCGCTTCCGAAGGCCAATGCCCTCTTGACGCGGTCTATTCCTTCCCTCGGCTTTGGCTGATAGTTGGCATCATGAAGAGTTATGAAGACATCGACACACCCCTCGTAGCCTTCGACCCTCATAGCCCATTCAAAGACCGCTAGCCTCACCACGGCGTTGGGTGATAGTTGAGAAAGCTCGAGGTTGTAGGCCTTCAAGACTTCGCTCAGCATTCCTACAGCTGGCAATCTGAGGCCAACTTCAAAGAAAGCCTCGAAAAGTACTACATCGTCAGCCTGAGGCCTCGGTATGGCCTTCGACTTCTCTGGCACCCGAAGCTGGATCTTCGGCGATATCTTCCCCACGTAGGCCCTTCGAACAGATTCCTTCTTTGAAATCGAAGCCCTCACCTCCAAAGTTTGCTCAAATTTGTCCGATGGTGACCGAAGGTCCCTCGGCGCCAACCAGCTCGCTGTAGGCTTCATCGCTGCTGCAGCTGCTGCCTGCGCCTGGGCAGAGCTCGAACTCAAGCCCAGGGACAAAGCCTTCTTCGAAGCAATTTTCTTGGGCATTTTGTGGAGCTTCGGTGTGAAGGGCGCTAAGGATTGTGAAGTTAGCTCCGCGCGAAGCTAGGGATGAAGAGAAGAGAGCGAAGGATGCAAGGCATTGAGAAGAAAGCAAATCAGAGGTGTGTCGAAGCCGTGTGCGGTAAACCCCTATTTATAGGCGGTAAAAATCCTGGCGGTTCCCATGCCGAAGCCAGTGACAGGTGGGCCTCAAGCGAAGCTGAAGCGAACCGGCGCACTGTAACGGTCAATTTTGTAGCCGTTGCGAAGTAAGCTGATCTCCCCGATGTCGTTCTAACAGTCGAGGTACGCAATTATTACCTGCGCAAGTCGAAGCCACCTTCGGTCCAAGCTTCGAAGGCCTGTCTTCTCTGAAGTTACCATTTTTACTGTCATTTGTCCCAAGGGTGCATGCACCCCTTTGTCCCAAAGGCCTACAGGCGAGGGGCTACTATTGGGGGAATAAGTTTTCCCTTAAACAGGGGCCAAATGACGTCAGCCTCCATTGGCCTTCGGCCGAGAGCCTGACATTATCGAAGCTGGTTCTGGCTTGCTAGAGTTATTCCCAAGCATCACAGTTCAAGCCTCCGGACTCCTTTCAGAGCCCTTCGGACCGAAGCCCTTGGACTCCTTCCAAAGCCTTCCAGATCGAAGCCTCCAAACCCCCTTTGAAGTCTGCCAAAATCCAAGTCTTTAGGTTATCTTCGGAGTTATCCTCCGGGCTATCTTCGGAGTTAACCTTCGAGCTATCTTCAGAGTTATCCTCCGGGCTATCTTCGGAGTTAACCTTCGAGCTCCTTTCGGAGCTCCCTAGAACCGGTCTCTAGACCCTCTTCAGTCGATTCAAAGCTGTCTCCGAGAACCTAGTTCGGAGCTTAGTTCGGAGTATACTTTGAAGCCCACTTCGGAGTGTTCTTAGAAGTCTTCCTTGCAGCCTCCACCCGAAGAGCTCTGGCCGCTACGAAACCAAAAGAATATCTATACTTCGCTATAGTGTATAAGCCATACCGGGGGCCCCTCTACCCCTAGTATGTCGTTTAGCTGGTCAAGAAGTGACATTTATCTGACACGTCTGTAAGGCTGTAAAGCACTTTGTATAGTAGACTAGCCTTTTTCCCTTTTTGCCCCTATAAAGCCTATGACTTATAGAGGGCATTTAGGTCTTTTCGTTTGGCCTGTGTGCCTATAAAAGTAGGTGCAAGCCCTTGTAATAGTTCAGCTCCTCCCGGGCCATGAGATCCTTTGGATCCACTAGATTTCACCGAGGCATACTATGCCAAATCCACCACAAACTGGACGTAGGGCTATTATCCCTTTGGGGAGGTCTCAACCAGTATAAATCTTTTCTCCTTCTGAGAGAACCCTTCGAGGTTCATTTTACACACCATATACACATACAAAACATGTGCTGTAGCTAACACAATTTCTACAACAGTCGTATTGTTTCGCAAAAAATCCCATATCGGACTCTACTAATCAGTGATTGGTTTGCAAAGAACTTCGGTGGAGGATGGTTGATGCACTGAAGGGTTGATAAGCTCTTCATAAAAGGCCCCTTCCGGGACATCCACTACTTCGGCCGCAGCCTTTGCCAGGATGTCTGCAAGCTAATTATTTGCTCGAGAGATGCTTCGGATGGAGATTCCTTTGAATAATGCCTCCGTCTTGCGGATCTCTTCTAAGTATTTCGCAAGATGTGGATGTTGAGCTTGGAAATTATTGTCAACATGCCCTGCAATAACTTGGGAATCTAGTTTTATTATAATTCTAGTTGCTCCAAGTGCTCTCGCTTTCCATAGACCAAGTAGGATTCCTTCGTATTCTGCAATATTGTTAGTGGACTTAAAGTTGAGCCTTGCAGAATACTTTTCTTTTTGTCCTGAAGGCGATATTATCACGGCTCCTACGCCAGGCCCAGATGCCTAAAAGGCTCCATCGGAGAATATTCTCCATATTCCTTTGTAGGGTTCTTCTAGAGCCCAAATTGCAGATGGAGTCCATTCTGCAACAAAGTCGGCTACAACTTGGATTTAATAGCTGTTCTTGCAGTGAAGGAAATGACGAAGGGGGCTAGCTCGACAGCCCATTTTGAATTCTCCCTGTGGAATCTTTGCTCTGGAGCATATCATCAAGGGGATACGACGTAGGAACAATTATATTGTGTGCTAAAAAGTAATGCCTTAGCTTCCGTGAGGCCATTACCAAAGCATATGCAAATTTCTTGAGTTTGGAGTACCGTTTTTTTGCTCCGTACAAGGCTTTTGAGACGAAGTATACTAGGTTTTGCACCAGTTTTCCATTGAGCTCTATTTCTCTGACAAGCACTGCACTTACTGCGGAGCCTATTGCTGCAAGATAAAGGAGGAGAGTTTCCTCTACAAGTGGCACAGTAAGCATTGATAAATTTCCAAGATAGTCCTTGATTTCGTCGAAGCTTTTCTAGCACTCCGGCGTCCACTTGAAACTTTCAGATCCTTTCAGGGCTTTGAAAATTGGGAGGCTTCGCTCCACTGAACTGGCCAGGAATCTGCTGAGAGCTGTGAGGCGTTCGGTTAACTTCTGGACTTGCTTCAAATTTTTAAGCGGAGCCATTCTTTGTAGTGCACTTATCTGCATCGGGCTAGCTTCGATTCCTCTGCTCGAAACTAAGTACCCTAGCAATTTTCCTGCTTGAGCTCAGAAAATACATTTATCAGGATTGAGGCGAACTCCACATGCTCGGAGGCTCTCAAAAGTTTCTGCTAAGTCTAGACTATGCTAGTGCTTTAAAGCACTCTTTATTACAATGTCATCCATATAGGCTTCAACATTTTGGCATATTTGGTGATCTAGCGCTTTAGCAATGAGACGCGAAAAGTTGCGCCAGCATTTCTCAAGCCGAAGGGCATTCGGACATAACAGAATACTCCGAAAGGAGTTATAAAGCTCGTCTTCCCTTTGTCTTTGCATTTTAGCAAGATTTGATGATAACTAGAGTATGCATAAGGAAACTTAGTAGCTCAGAACTGGCCGTAGAGTCAACAAGTTGATCAATGTGGGGCATAGGGTAGGGGTCTCGTGGGCATTGTTTATTTATAGATGTGAAATCAATGCACATGCACCATTTGCTAGAGCCTTTTTTCTTGACAAAGACGGGTTAGCCAACCACTCCATGTGGGCCACCTCCCTAATGATTCCAGCTTTTACTAACTTTTCTACATCTGCCTTAGCGAGGTCTGCCCTTTCAGTTGACAATTTGTGGAGCCTCTAGCGAATAGGTTGAGCCTTAGGGTTAACGAGCAAACTATGCTCGATAATGCTTCGGTCAACTCCGAGGATATCTTCATCTGACCAGGCGAAGATATCTAGATTTTTTTGAACTACTTCTTCTAGCGAAGTAGCTGATGAGGACATCACTTCACCTGATACACACATGGAGCCTCCACCTACAATTCAACTACAAGGACCAATCACACGCGCCCGTGCCCGTCGCTTGAACCATGAGGTTAATTCTTTCCTTAGCAACTATGTTAATATTTGTTTGGATGGGATGCTACTGAATACTAGTGATATTTTGTTGCTTAGGAACATGGGAGATGGAATAGAAGAGTTGGAGTTGAAGACGGAGGCGCACGGATGATTTGAAGTCAAGAATTCGCTGGTTCGGACTACATCGACCACCATGCACCAAAATGGGCATAACTTCCTCATACGAAGTCCGATTGGCGCGTTCTTGGACTTTTTGGAAAGCTGAGGAGAAGACGAGTCGTTTGCCGTTGGTTTCATCTCATTTGGAGTCTCAAGTCGACCTGTGTGTTTTAAACAGTCTTGCGTGATAGAACTGGGCCATGTTGGTCCATAGTCCAAAGTCTGTTCGCATTCTAGCCCATAGTCTGAGTCTGTTCGCCTTCCACAGGCTGCCCACGACCTATATATTCACGCCAGCCGCCCTTTAGGGTTAGGTTTTGCTTTGTTTGCATCTACACTTGTGTGTTTAGATCCCGCCTCTAGCACCGGACCGATTGGCTGCTGCATTGACGTTTGTGAAACCTCACCTTATCATCGTTTGTCTGTGATTTGGCATTCGACTTGTATCCTTCCTGTTCTTGCTTGTGTTCTTGGGTTCGCTTGCAGGAATTAGCCTTCGTGGCGAGGTCAATCGTGTCCTGCGTGGTTGATAACCAACGGAGACAGTGGTGTAACGATTGCAAGGTTTTGATCCGCCGGACCGGAGCCTTTGATCGCCAACGTCGGGATTCTCCACCAACCCAAGTTATCCTTTACCTAGCGGAAGATCGGGACCAATCCCCCATCAGTTGGTATCAGAGCTCAGTTTTCCCGTTAGGTAATCTCGATCTGCTTTTGTTTTTACCTAGAGTCCAGAAAACCGCACCAAAAAAAGTCCCCACCGAGAACCCCTTTGTCCCTTGCGATTTTAATTTCAGTTTTAACTTTGTTGAGTTCGTGTTCTTGGTCGAGTCTTGTTGCTGGTTTAGTAATCCCTTTGTGTCGTTTGAGTAGTAGTTGGTCTTGTGTCTCAACCCTATTCGTTTTCCACATCGAGTCTTTGTGACCCCCCTTCGGTAAAACAGGCATAACTTTTCGCTCGTTTGGCAGAAAAATCTGAAATTTTTTGAGCGTGTTCCTGACCCAATTTGGGTGGGTACCCTAACAACGGTTCCCCTGTTAGCCCTCAACAAAATCACCAAAAAAAATCAGGAAGATAAAGAAAAAAATTGGTCAAAGTTTTTGCTCGCCGGTCAGCGAACTTGTTGAATTTTTGTGAGCCAGATCCCACCTCAGTTGTAGGTGCCAATTTTTGTGGTTGCATCTCTGGTCATCCTTGTTCAAAAAAAATAGAGTGAAAAAAAAGGAAAAAAATATATAAAAAAGAGAAGCGGTCCTGTTAGTTGCTTGTCCGAACTCTTGTCCAAACTCTTGTCCGATCTCTTGTCCGATCAGTGGCAGGCAGTGGCAGTTTCTGCTTGTCCAATCCCTTGTCCGAACTCTTGTCCGATCTCTTGTCTGATCAGTGGCAGGCAGTGGCAGTTTCTGCTTGTCCAATCCCTTGTCTGATCTCTTGTCCGATCCCTTGTCCGATCTGGAGAGAGCTGAATTTGGCCTGTTTTTGCTTCCATTTGAGTTTTGGGCACATAGTTTCCCTCTATTACTTGAATTTTCACATTGGGAGCACTAAGGCCAGCAACTTTGACGAGTACTAGGGAATACTTATTGAACTTGGTTTAACTGTTATTACTATCGCTAATCCTTGCTACTCACTTTGCCTTCCAAGCTACACCTATCTCTTGGTTAGGACAGGTTCATTTCTTGCAATTGTACACCACCCTCCACTTGGTTCATCACCTGTAGGCCGGTGACCTCACTGCGGCGTGGTAAGAACACTTGCAAGCGTGGGTAAGGCGCTTGACGGATTGCTTCCACCACACACCCCCTACCCCACCTAGCTGTTTTCCCTAAGGATTATTCTTTGTTGTTTTGTTTTTTTTCACTAACATGGCAGCACTTATTGTACAACGTGACTTGAGCACTCACATGGACCAGGACGATCGGGCACAACTGAATAATCTGTTTCAGACCTTCTTCCTCGTCAGTAATCGTCGTGTACGTGTCATCATCGACAGCGGTAGTTGCAACAATTTGGTGAGCCTCGACATGGTAACTAAGCTTCAACTTCCCACACGAGCACATCCACACCTTTACCACGTACAATGGTTCAACAATAGCGGTAAGGTCGAGGTAACACAAATTTCTCACATCGAATTTTCCATTGGTACATACTTCGGAGTTGCTGATTTTGATGTAGTACCAATGCAAGCATGTTCTCTATTACTTGGTAGACCTTGGGAGTATGATACTGATGCTACACACCATGGTAGGAGCAATAAGTACACATTTATGTACAAAGGAAAGAAAGTTACATTGCTTCCTATGACTCCTGCTGAAATTGTGAAATTTGAACAAGAAAAGCATGCTAGGAACGCACAAAAGAGCAAACAACCTTCTGAAAATCAGCAAGTAGCTAAAACACTGTCGAGGCAACAAAAAGATAAAGTTGTTTCTCCTTCTTCATCACAAGTTATCAATCTGAAAGGACGTGTCATGCTTGCAACTAAAACTAACCTTGCAGCACGTAGTTTTCTTGGTCTTGCAGATTTCTACCGGCGTTTTGTGAAAGATTTCAGCACCATAGCCGGTCCTTTACCTGAGTTGACCAAGAAGGGAGTTACTTTTACTTGGGAACCAGCACAAGAACAAGCTTTTGCCACACTCAAGGATCGCCTCACACATGCACCTCTACTTCAGCTACCCGACTTCAGTAAGCCTTTTGAGTTAGAATGTGATGCTAGTGGTTTTGGATTAGGAGGTGTGCTGCTACAAGGAGGTAAACCCGTGGCCTATTTTAGTGAGAAATTGCATGGTCCACAGTTGAATTATTCTACCTATTATAAGGAATTATATGCCTTAGTGCGTGTGCTTGAAACTTGGCAACATTACCTTTTGCCTAAGGAGTTTATTATTCATTCGGATCATGAAGCATTGAAGCATATACGTAGTCAAGCAAATCTGAATAAACGACATGCTAAATGGGTAGAATTTATTGAGACTTTTCCATATATCATTAAGCATAAGAAAGGGAAAGATAATGTGATTGCTGATGCTTTATCTAGACGTTATACATTGCTTTCTCAACTTGATTATAAGATCTTTGGTTTAGAAACATTGAAGGACATGTATGCTACTGATTTGGACTTCAAAGATGCTTTTGCAAATTGTACAGATAACCGTGCTTGGAACAAATATGTGCTGAATAATGGATATCTTTTTCGTGCTAACAAGTTATGTGTGTCGGCTAGCTCTCTTCGCTTGTTGTTATTGCAGGAAGCACATGGTGGTGGTTTGATGGGCCATTTTGGATCAAAGAAAACTGAAGATGTGCTGTCCACACACTTCTATTGGCCTAGGATGAGACGAGATGTTGAGCGCTATGTGGCACGATGCACTACTTGCAATAAAGCTAAGTCCCGTCTAAACCCACATGGTCTTTATATGCCTCTGCCCGTTCCTAGTGTACCTTGGGAGGATATTTCTATGGATTTGTGTTAGGATTACCTAGAACTAGGAGGGGGAGGGATAGTATTTTTGTGGTGGTAGATCGGTTCTCTAAAATGGCGCATTTTATACCTTGTCACAAGAGCGACGACGCTACAAATGTTGTTGATTTGTTTTTCAGAGAGGTCGTACGCTTGCATGGAGTTCCCAATACCATCGTTTCAGATCGTGATGCTAAATTTTTAAGTCATTTTTGGAGGACATTGTGGCATAAGTTGGGGACTAAGCTGCTGTTTTCTACTACTTGTCACCCCCAAACGGATGGGCAAACGGAGGTCGTCAACCGTACATTGTCCACCATGTTGAGGGCTGTTTTGAAGACCAACTTGAAGCTTTGGGAAGAGTGTCTACCTCATATTGAGTTTGCATATAATAGGTCAGTACACTCCACTACTAAGGTAAGTCCATTTCAAGTGGTCTATGGCTTTAATCCGCGTGCTCCTATTGATTTGCTACCATTACCACCATCTGAAAACTTGAATTTTGATGCTACTACACGTGCTGAATTATTACTTAAGATGCATGAAACCACTAAAGCAAACATAGAGAAAATGAATGAGAAATATCGTGCTTATGGTAGTAAGGGTAGAAAAGAGATAACATTTGAACCGGGTGATCTTGTTTGGTTGCACTTGCGCAAGGATCGTTTCCCTGATTTGAGAAAGTCTAAATTGATGCCCCGTGCTGATGGTCCTTTCCGTGTGCTTGAGAAGATAAATGATAATGCATATAAACTTGAGTTGCCTGCAGCTTTTGGGGTTAGTCACACATTTAACATTTCAGATTTAAGGCCCTATTTGGGAGATGACGATGAGCTTGAGTCGAGGACGACTCCAATTCAAGAGGGGGAGGATGATGAGGACATCACTTCACCTGATACACACATGGAGCCTCCACCTACAATTCAACTACAAGGACCAATCACACGCGCCCGTGCCCGTCGCTTGAACCATGAGGTTAATTCTTTCCTTAGCAACTATGTTAATATTTGTTTGGATGGGATGCTACTGAATACTAGTGATATTTTATTGCTTAGGAACATGGGAGATGGAATAGAAGAGTTGGAGTTGAAAACGGAGGCGCACGGATGATTTGAAGTCAAGAATTCGCTGGTTCGGACTACATCGACCACCATGCACTAAAATGGGCATAACTTCCTCATACGAAGTCCGATTGGCGCGTTCTTGGACTTTTTGGAAAGCTGAAGAGAAGACGGATCGTTTGCCATTCGTTTCGTCTCATTTGGAGTCTCGAGTCGACCTGTGTGTTTTAAACAGTCCTGCGTGACAGAACTGGGCCGTGTTGGTCCATAGTCCAAAGTCTGTTCGCCTTCTAGCCCATAGTCTGAGTCTGTTCGCCTTCCACAGGCTACCCACGACCTATATATTCACGCCAGCCGCCCTTTAGGGTTAGGTTTTGCTTTGTTTGCATCTACACTTGTGTGTTTAGATCCCGCCTCTTGCACCGGACCGATTGGCTGCTGCATTGGCGTTTGTGAAACCTCACCTTATCATCGTTTGTCTGTGATTTGGCATTCGACTTGTATCCTTCCTGTTCTTGCTTGTGTTCTTGGGTTCGCTTGCAGGAATTAGCCTTCGTGGCGAGGTCAATCGCGTCCTGCGTGGTTGATAACCAACGGAGATAGTGGTGTAACGATTGCAAGGTTTTGATCCGCCGGACCGGAGCCTTGGATCGCCAACGTCGAGATTCTCCACCAACCCATGTTATCCTTTACCTAGCGGAAGATCGGGACCAATCCCCCATCAGTAGCCATCTCTGAAGGTAGCCCCTTGCCAAACTGAAAGGTGTATTCTTTGCCTTCTTTGACAATGATCTTCGTGACTACATCACCTTCGGGGCTCGGCCTGAGAGAAAAGTCCTTCGGACAGTCTAGGGACACTGAAGCCTTCTCCGTGTGTTCTCTAGGGACACTGAAGCCTTCTCCGAGTGTTCTTACACATTGTTTACCTGCCGAGGATCGAGAGTTTGGCCATGGCCATACATTGCTCTCTGAGCTGTGGCCTGGTCTCCTGGGATTGTAAGAACTCCACCTTGCGTGGGCATTTTGAGACACAAATAATTATGATGTGCCACGACTCCAAATTGATTCAGCATCCCTCATCTGAAGATTGCGTTGTAGGCATACGAGGCATCGACAACGTGAAAGATGACTTCCTCGACTCTGGCCAGGGGCCCCACGCCGAAAGCAACCCCGAGGCCTATTTGGCCGAGGGCATCGAGAGGAGGTCCTACGAAGCCTTGGAGTGGGCGGGCTGCTAGAAGTAGATGCCTTTGGGGGATACACATTTGATCAAAGGCTTGGACAAAAAGTATATCAACGGAGCTTCCACCATTGACTAATACCTTCGAACTTCCACTCCTGTGATATCAGCTGAAATGACAAGGGGGTAAGCATTGGGGAATTTCACCCCTACAGCATCATGTGCAGAGAATGAAATGGGCACATGAGACCACATGGGCATTTCTGCAGCCAAGTTTGAAGTCCCTATATGTGGAGCCATGTTGAAGATCATGGGCCTCATGGCTTTAGAAGTGATGAGTGATTGTCAACGAAAGTCAACGACGATGAGAGAGAGGAGGCGAAGAGGAGTCGAGACCTATCATGTATTGGGTCGCGTGTGACTCAGGTACACGGGCGGCGAGCGACTGCCCGGCAGAGGGGCTGTGGAGTTGGGCTGGCCCTATCTGGGTACATCGGCCAGGAACGACAGGGTAATATTCGTTGGTCTGTTGACTGGATTTGTTCTAGGTAAACGGGTGGTGAGCGATTGTTGGGCTGAGGGAGTCGGGTAATCGGGCCGGCCCAATCTGGGTACCCGGTGCGAAGACAATGGACGCTTTGTTAGTTTCGGCGTAAAACTGACGCAACCATCCAAGACTACCCATCGGGGATCCGATCGTCCTGAAGCGAAGCCGTAGCTACTACGAAAGCTCCGCATGAGGACAAGTTACTTTTAGATAGGAATATTACAATTTTTGCTTTTAGGCCCACAATCTGTGTTAGTTGAGTCTATAAAAATCCTAAGGGCATTTTGGTCTTTTCTAGTTTATTTCGGTGTCTGTAAAAAACCCTAAGGGTATATTGGGTTTTTCCTGACTTATTGGGCTGCCTATAAATAGGGCCCCAATTCCCTCTAGGGTTTCTCAACTCAACCACTTTTGAAATCTGAGTTCACTTTACCAAATCACATATAGAATGTCTTCTATTTTCGCGTTCATGGAATCCACTATTCTGTAGCACACCCAACTCCTCCGCCATTCGTCTCTACGTCGCATAGTCTCTTTCTCGTTGTGATTTTTTTCTCTGGGATTAGGCTGATCTGATCCAAGTGGTTTTTGAACAGAAGATGGATTGGTTGGTTTGCTTTCGAAAGTCAGAGCACGCGCATTGTTCGACAAATTGTTGCAGTGCGCGTGGAAATGCTTGTGGGTGTAGCATCTTCTATGATTTCTTACATCCTTGCTGCTGGCTCTGTGCGGCGGATGAGCTTGGCTGATGCATGCACTGTTGGGGCGGTGTGTGAGACTGAAGCATTCAGCAGGACAAGACGTGTCTAGACGGAGGGAACTAGGTGCTTGGTAGGCTATGCGCTAGGCTGTGAACCCAGAGAAGCAGAAGCAGCAGCAGGCATGCGTAGTGTGATGCAGGCACCATTGTATCCCAATCACAGTAAGCAGATGACTACCAAGCAGAGATTGCAGTCTGCATGGGCTTCGACAACCTGACAATGAGCAGTGCAATCGAGGCTGAAGAAGAAGAGTGTGTGCTTGCTTCGATGATCTGATCCGCACACTTCGGCGGACAGGTGCGCAGGCCTCGGCTGCTAGGCATGCAAGCCTCGGCTACTAGGCACGCAGGCTTTGGTGGTAAGGCACACGGGCTTCGGCTAAGTGCTGAACAGGAGACAAACTTTTGAACAGTAATTGTTTTCTCCTCGATTTGCTTGCAGTTACTAATTTAATTTCTTAAGTATTCTGAGGTAGATTAAATAGCTACATGTTTTTATCTAAGTTAGGTTCATGCATGATTGTTGATATTCCTATGTGATCTAAGTGCTTGTCATGTAGTTGTTTAAATGCCTATGAACTGTTTGATCTATCTTGTGCATTATGAAATGGCTGTGAGTTGAATACACTGTTTATCTGCCTTTAAGCACTTTCACGGTGTCTTTTCAATTAGGACACCGGTCATTTTTAGGCCAGATTATTTCCAGTATTTGAGAACTGTTTTGTTTCTCTGGTCGAATTTTAAGGTGCGTTGGGTGTTGGGAGAAGGCCATTAATTCGAAAGAATTATTGAGGCGCCCATTTATCCCCCTCTAGTCGCTACTCTCGATCCTACAAGTGGTATCAGAGCCTGGTTAGGGTTTTTCCACAACTTAACCGGTTCTAACCCAAGGTAGCGATCATGACTTCTTCTGGCAAGGTTCTGTCCCTTGAGGTATTTTGCTACAACTATTGGAAGACTCTCATGCGAGCCTATCTATTGAGCTAGAGCTTAGGGATATGGGACATGTGTGTTCACACCACATTCACTGTGCTTTTGGCTGAAGAGCAGACTACCCCTGAGATAGTTGCTCTGAATGACCTGAACAACAAGGCAGTGAACATATTGTTTTCTGGTTTAGGTCCGAGTGAGTTTGAGTGTGTTAGCCATCTCGACACTACTCGAGACATCTAGGCTACCCTCTAGGCACACCATGAGGGGACAACTCAGGTCAATGCTAGGCTCTATCAGACCTATCGGCGTGAGTATGCAAATTTCTCACAGAAGCCGGGCGAAACTGTTGAAGCTTTGTTTGGTCATTTTTAGTCAATCATTAACAAGCTTCGGGCCAACAAGGCTGATCGTGATCAGCTGGTCTCAGATCATGAACAGGCGCTCAAGTTTCTTCATACCTTGGACCCTAAGATCTGGGAGATCAAGGTATCCTCTATGGTTGAGAGTGCTTCCTATGATACCTTGACTGTCGTAGAGCTTTTCAGTAAGCTCAAGGCCTCAGAGGTTGATATCCAGTTGAGATCAAATCTCACTGGTTCTGGCTCAAAAACCCTGGCCCTTACGACACCTTCTGCTGATCCTACTGCTTTGAGTTGTGCTTTGTCCTCTTTGATGTCTATCACTGAGGACCAATTGGATTTGCTAGGAGATGATGACCTTTGTTTGTTCAATATCCATGTTCGTCGTGTCTATGATAAAAGAATGTTCAAAAGACATGGCATAAAACATAGTTGCTTTGAGTGTGGTGATCCAAGTCATTTCATCGCCGACTGCCCCAAGAGGAACACACACAAGAAGGGCACCGGCGGTGGCTCCTATGACTCCAACAAGCATGACAGCTCCACCTTCACAAAGGCAAGCCCAAGACGAGGTTCTTTCAAAAGGCCCTGAAGGACTACCGGCGTGAGAACAAGAAGCGAGATAAGGCCTTCTTCGCCAAGATGGAGTGAAGCTACTCCAAGATATCATCGTCTTCTTCCTCTTCATCAAGCTCAAGTGACGTGGAGATCGTGATCAAGTAGGGGAAGGACAAGGATGATCCGGTGGGCCTCTGCTTCATGGCCTTCGGAGACAAGCCGAAGAGCCGCTTGCACCACAGCCGAAGATCCCGCAAGAGCGTCTGCTCAATGGCTCTTGGGGATAAGGAAGACAAGGGCTCCCTCGGCAACTCCGACGATGACGATGATTAAATGGTTGAGAAACCATGTTGAAGAATATGGTTTTGATACTCTAGATGTGATGAGTTATTGTCAACGGAAGTCAAAGAGGAAGAGAAAGGAAGACCTGCCGAGTCTGAGGTGCGTGTGACTCAGGTACACGGGCAGCGAGCGATGGCCGGGCAGAGGAGCCGCAGAGTCGGGCTGGCCCAATCCGGGTACATGGGCTAGGAGAGGTAGATGATCCACTAGTATATTGACTAGGTTTGACTCAGGTACACGGGCGGCGAGTGATTGTCGGGTTGAGGAAGCTGCGGGGTCGGGTCGGCCCAATCCGGGTACCCGGTGCGAAGATGATGGACGCTTTGTAAGTTTAGGTGCAAAATTGACAACCTATGATTATTTTGTTTTTAGGATATTAATATTTAGTTTTTAAGTTTAGAATATTTTATTTGAGTCAAGAGATTTTTCTAAGAATATTTTAGTAATTTTCGGAATTTATTTTAGAGTCAGTGTTAATTTACCCTAGGGGTAAATCAGTCTTTTCATGTATTAGGAGTCGCCTATAAATAGGCCCCTATCCCCCGGAGATAGATGACTGTTAATTTTTTTATTCCCGAGATCAATCTATAGTCCAACCTTTTTTCCGCCACAGTTCATCTTCCACCAAAAATCTTTATCTACAAAGTTTTCTTCTCCGGTACTGCAACATTCCCACGGCGCCGTCTCCTTCTTCCCAGGCGTGCGCCTAGGCATCATAGTAGTATCGCAGCAGCACACGCAGAAGTGCATGGCTTGGAAAAGCAGGCTGCTCCTATTTTCTTTTTCGAGCACGTGGGGCCCGCCAGGAGCCGGTGCGGCAGTCTGCCAGCTTTGGGCGCCGGTAGCCACGAGAGTTTTTCTCTCTGCCAGGCATGCGGGATCTTCTCAGTAGTAGGCGAGGCCCCACGGCAGGCCAGCTGTAGCACTGTTTTTTGTCGGCAGGAGCCCCTGGCGGAGAAAGCTTCACGGCGGGACCCGCCAATGCCAGGCGCTTTCTTTTTCTCTCGGCACGCTTCCCCATGACGTGTGCAGTGAAATCGTTCTGTGGCTGCTTCCATGGCAAGCGGGTGCTCCAGTCTGTGCACGCGCGGCTACATGGTTTTTTCACGGCGAGACTTTTCACTGGTAAACGGAGCAGTGTCCAGGCGATTTCAGCGAACGGTGATGAGCACGGAGGCGAAGGTAAGTTTTAATCTACTATTTTTAGGGAGATCAAATTTTTAGATAATCATCTATTAATAAATTAGCTGAAAATCTATTTCGAAATTCCATTGTTATTTTAATCTGTTAAATTTTTATTAGTTATCTCGTATTATTTTTGTTTGTTTAATCTACTCATATAAAAAGAAAAGAAAAATTTATTAGTCGTAGTCATAGTTTTATTCTAGTTTTTACCTGCAATATTTTCGGTTTAATTCTGAATTAATTTTTAATGATCCATGTTTTTATTAAATTTAATTAGTATTTTATTTCTAGACTGAAACATTAATATCTCGAGTTTTATCTAGGTATTTTTTATTTACTGCAGTAATTTTATTTAGTTTATCTTTAATATCATTTAAATTAAGATACCGATCATTTTTAGGCTAGACAACTTTAATTCCAGTAATTTACTTTGTTAAGATTATTTGTGTGGATAAGGTTGATTTGGGTGTTGGGAGTAGGTTATCGTTTAGCGATAAAATTTTTTAGGCACCCATTCACCCCCCCTCTGGTGGCTACTTTCGGTCCTACAATGGTATCTTCCTATGAACAAGAAGTCGTTGAATTACTTGAAGAGAACCGTCAGGAGTTAAGATATCAGGAGAAACTACTTAGAGGGGCTAAGAAGAGGATAGATGAGCTTGAGAGTGAGCTTGCCATGGCCAATGACAAGATTGAGAGTTTATCTTCTTTCCCTTGCTTGGGTGATAGCAGTGAGTGCCCTAACTGCGAGGTGTTGTTGTGTGACCTGACGACTCTAAAGTCCAGGTACACAGAGAGGGTAGATGAGAGAGACGCTTTGGCCACTAAGCTTGAGAGCGCTCAGCTGGAGCTAAAAGATGGTCATGCAACTATCGTCGTACCCTATAGTGACTGTCCATCCCACTTATCTGATCTAGCTAAGCTGAGAGCAAAGGGAGATGTGCAGTTTGGTAAGTTAGAGAGAGTCAGAGCTAAGCTAGAGCAGACTAATCTTGATCTTGAGACATTGTCAGTTCCACCCACTGTTTGTGAGAACTGCTTGTCCATGAGATTGAAACTAATAAAGCTGAAAGTTGAGAAGTCTGTCCAAGTTGATAGAGAATGTGAGATCTGCTTGTCTCAGGTAGAGGTTCTAGCTTCCTTGAGAGAGGAGCTAGCTGATGCTCAGAACGAGAACTCTTACCTCCGTCAGATCCTGAGTTGGGTGAGTGCTAGAGAGCCATAGCTTGGCATGATGATCAAGCAGTTCAGGAGGCAGGATGGGTTTGGAGTAGGTTACACCTACACCAAGGCTGACTTTGAGAGTGCCCTGAGTCATGCCGTGGAGTGGAGTAAGATGACTCTAGAGCAGAGATATCCCAAGACTCACTCTACTGAGTCTTTTCAGGCATGTCAGCCCAAGGATGGAGTATTCTAAGAATGATCTAAAGCTCCACCCAAGAACCCTATCTAGATCCCAAAGCCCAAGCATCTCCACACTTGTCTTGACTCTCTACCTGGACCCTCTCACATAAAAGAGTCTACACCCAACACCACCAAGCCCAAGAACCCTAAGCCTCAACCACATCCCAAGAAGCCTACCTATCATTGTGAGTTCTGTAAGAGAGACGAGCATCTTTAGGAGTTTTGCTTCAAGAGGAAGTGGGTTGAGAGAGCAGAGAGAGCTCTAGGTAGGCAAGAGCAGTTCTACCAACAGGGTGGTAGACAGAGAGTCCCTCGACGTAGAGAGAGGCTAGAGGCCAAGGCGCGTCGTGTAGGTGGTGGTAGAGGAGACGACTTTCGTGCACATGCTCTAGAGGGTGGTTTTCGCTCTGGCAGAGCTCCAGGTCGTTCTCGATACGGCTTTGGACCTCGTGGCCGAGACTTTAGGCAGAACAGAGGACCTCGCTTTCATCCACGCTTTGGTCAATACACTTATGATTCTTTCTACTTTTCTTCTTTTGACCATATGGCTCGACACTGGTTTTTCTCTCTGCCAGGCGTGCGGGATCTTCTCAGCAGCAGGAGAGGCCCCACGGCAGGCCGGCTGCAGCACTGTTTTTCTCGGTAGGAGCCCCTGGCGGAGAAAGCTTCACGGTGGGACCCGCCAATGCTAGGCGCTTTCTTTTCTCTCGATGCGCTTCCCCATGACGTGTGCAGTGAAATCGTTCGGCGGCTGCTTCCATGGCAAGCGGGTGATTCGACCTGTGCACGCACGGCTACATGGTTTTTTCACAGTGAGACTTTTCGCTGGTAAACGGAGCGGCGTCTAGGTGATTTCAGCGAACGACGATGAGCACGCAGGCGAAGGTAAGTTTTAATCTACTATTTTTAGGGAGATCAAATTTTTAGATAATCATCTATTAATAAATTAGCTGAAAATCTATTTCGAAATTTCGTTGTTATTTTAATTTGTTAAATTTTTATTAGTTATCTCGTATTATTTTCGTCTCTTTAATCTGCTCATATAAAAAGAAAAGAAAAATTTATTAGTCGTAGTCATAGTTTTATTCTAGTTTTTACCTGCAAAATTTTCGGTTTAATTCTGAATTAATTTTTAATGATCCATGTTTTTATTAATTTAATTAGTATATTATTTCTAACTGAAACATTAATATCTCGAGTTTTATCTAGGTATTTTTTATTTACTGCAGTAATTTTATTTAGTTTATATTTAATATCATTTAAATTAAGATACCGATTATTTTTAGGCTAGACACTTTAATTCCAGTAATTTACTTTGTTAAGATTATTTGTCTGGTTAAGGTTGTTTTGGGTGTTGGGAGTAGGCTATCGTTTAGCGATAAAATTTTTTAGGCGCATATTCACCCCCTCTAGTCGCTACTTTCGTTCCTACAAGTGGTATCAGAGCAAGGTTAGGGTTTTCTAATATCTTAACCGATTCTAAACCTAGGTAGTGACCATGACGTCTTCTGGTAAAATCCCGTCCCTAGAAGATTTTGGCTACACTTATTGGAAGACTGGCATGTGAGCATATCTTATGAGCTAGAGCTCGGATATATGGGAGATTTGTGTTCATCCTACTTTCACCATAGCGACTATTGCTGCGGATACTGCTGCGGATGTAGTTACCGAGCATCAAAATAATAGTAAGGCGGTGAATATTTTATTTTCTGGTCTAGGTCCTAGTGAGTTTGAGAGTGTTAGCCATCTCACCACTGCTCGAGAGATCTGGGCTACCCTCCAGGCACACCATGAGGGGACATCTCAGGTCAAGGCTAGGCTCTACCAGACCTACTAGTGTGAGTATGAAAATTTCTCACAGAAGCCGGGTGAGACTGTTGAGGCTTTGTTTGGTCGTTTTCAATCAATCATTAACAAGCTTCGGGTCAACAAAGTCGAGGGTGATCAGCTGGTCTCAGATCATGAACAGGCGCTCAAGGTTCTCCATACCTTGGATCCTATGATCTGGGAGATCAAGGTCTCTTCTATTGTTGAGAGCACTTCCTATGATACCTTGACTGTCGCAGAGCTTTTTAGTAAGCTCAAGGCCACAGTGGTCGATATCCAGTTGAGATCGAATCTCACTGGTTCTGGCTCAAAGACTCTGGCGCTCGCTACACCGTCTGCTGATCCTAATGCCTTAAGTTGTACTTCTTTTTCCTTGATGTCTATCTCCGAGGAACAACTTGATTCGCTAGGAGATGATGATCTGTGCTTGTTTAACAGTCGGGTGCGACGTGTCTATGATAAGCGAATGTTTAAGAGACACGGCACAAAATCCGGATGCTTTGACTGTGGTGATACATGTCATTTCATTGCCGACTGCCTCAAGCGGAAGAATTACAAGATGGGAACCGGCGACAACTCCTACGACTCTGACAAGTACGACAACTCCACGAAGGGCAAGCCCAAGACGAGATTCTTTCGAAAGGCTTTGAAGGACTACAGGCGTGAGAACAAGAAGCGAGACAAGGCTTTCTTCACCGAGATGTAGAAAAGCTACTCCAAGAGATCCTCGTCTTCCTCCTCATCTTCGAGTTCAAGTGATGAAGAGATCGTGATCAGGAAGGGAAAGGACAGGGACGATCCGGTGGGCATCTATTTCATGGCCTTCGCGGACAAGCCGAAGAGACGCTCACGTGATAGCCGAAGACCCCACAAGAGCTTCTACTCAATGGCTCATGGGGAGAAGAAATAAAAGGACTCCTCCGATGACTCCGATGATGACGACGATGAGAAGATATCATCCTATGAACAAGAAGTTGTTAATTTACTAGAACAGAACCGTCAGGAGTTGAAGTATTGGGAGAAACTGCTTAGAGGGGCTAAGAAGAGGATAGATGAGCTTGAGAGTGAGCTTGCCACGACAAATGGCAAGATTGAGAGTTTGTCTTCTTCCCCTTGCTTGGGTGATAGTGGTGAGTGCCCTAACTGTGAGGGGTTGTTGTGTGACCTGACAACTGTTAAGTCCAAGTACATTGAGAGAGTAGATGAGAGAGATGCATTGGCAACTGAGCTTGAGAGTGCTTAGCAGGAGCTAAAAAATACTCATGCCACTATCGTCGTACCATGTGTAGACTGCCCATCTCATTTAGTTAGTATAGTTGAGCTGAGAGCCAAGAGTGATGAGCAGTTGAGCGAGTTAGCTGGAGTGAGAGCTGAGTTGGAGCAGACTAAGTTAGAGCTTGAGACCTTGTTAGTTCCACCCATTGTTTGTGAGAACTGCCTGTCCATTAGAATGGAGTTGATCAAGCTAAAAGCTGAGAAGTCTGTCGAAGTTGATAAAGAGTGTGAGATCTGTTTGTCTCAGGTGGAGGTGTTAGCTTCCTTGAGAGAGGAGCTAGCTGATGTTCAGAACGGGAACTTTTACCTCCGTCAGATCCTGAGTTGGATTAGTGCCAGAGAGCCACAACTCGGCATGATGATCCAGCAGTTCAAGAGACAGGATGGGTTTGGGGTAGGTTACACCTATACCAAGGCTGATTTTGAGAGCGCCATTAGCCAAGCAGTGGAGTGGAGTAAGATGACTCCCGAACAGAGATATCCCAAGACTCACTCCACTGAGTCCTTTAAGGATAGTCAGCCCAAGGATGGAGCGTTCCAAGAACAACCTAAAACTCCACCTAAGAAGCAGATCTGAGTTCCAAAGCCTAAAACTCTCCACACTTCTCTTGATTCCTTACCTGGACCTTCTCACACCAAAGATGCTACACCCAACACCACCAAGCCAAATAATCCCAAGCCTCAACCACATACCAAGAAGCCTACCTATCACTGTGAGTTCTGTCAGAAAGACGGGCATCTTGAGGAATTTTGCTTCAAGAGGAAGCGGGTTGAGCGAGTAGAGAGCTCGAGGTGGGCAGGAGTAGTTCTACTAGCAGGGTGGTAGACAGAGAGTTCCTCGACATAGAGAGAGGCTAGAGGCCAGGCCACGTCGTGTAGGTGGTGGTAGAGGAGACGATTTTCATGACCGTGCTCCAGAGGGTGGTTTCCGTTCCGGCACAGTTCCAGATCGTTATGGATACGGTTTTGAACCTCGTGACCGTGATTTTAGGCAGAACAGAGGACCGCGCTTTGAGCCATGTTTTGGTCCCGACTCATATGATTCCTTCTGCTTTCCTACTTACGAGCAGATGGCTCGACACTGGTTTAGTACTTTTGCTAGTACCTAGTGGTCGACCATTTGCTCCCACTCATGACCATTGATCTTGCAGGATCGAGGACTGGAGGACGTATGGATCATGGATTCAGGATGTTCTCGCCATATGATGGGACACCGCAGATGGTTCTCCAGCCTCACTCCCCCGAGCTCCAAGGAATACATCACTTTCGGGAACAGTGGTCAAGGGAAGGTACAAGGTATTGGGTCGATTTGTATTTCTGATTATTTCTCTTTGAAGAATGTTGCTTTAGTTGGAAATTTGAATTTTAATCTAATTTCTGTTTTGCAACATCTTGAGGATGGTTTAGAAGTACGCTTTAAGAAGGGCATGTCATCTGTTGTTGATTCTAGAGGATCTTTAGTCTGCCGGATCTTACCTTTTGGTAAGGTTTTTCGGATTGATTTCTCTAGTTCTTCTGGCCCTTCTCGCTGTCTGTTGACCGGATCCTCCTCTAAGCTATGGAAGTGGCATAGAAGGTTAGGCCATTTGAGCTTTGATCTACTTGTCAGATTGAGTTCCATGGATCATATTCGAGGACTGCCTAAGCTTAAGATGGAGAAGGATCTAGTTTGTCATCCATGTCATCATGGGAAAATGGTTGCCGCTTCTCATGCACCTGTGACTCAGGTGATGACTTCGTACCCGGGAGAGCTGTTGCACATGGATACAGTAGGTCCAGCTCGAGTACGCTCAGTCGGTGGGAAGTGGTACGCCCTTGTGATAGTTGACAATTTTTCTCGATTTTCGTGGGTTTACTTTCTAGAGTCTAAGGATGAGACTTTTCAGTATGTTCATGACCTGATTTTGATGCTGAAGAACGAGAATAATGGTCTTATGCGAGCAATTCGTTCAGACAACGGATCTGAGTTTAAGAACTCTCAGTTCGTCAGTTTTTATAGTGACTAGGGTCTTGATCATCAGTTCTCTGCTCCTTACACTCCCCCACAGAATGGCGTTGTGGAGCGAAAGAACTGCATGCTTGTCGAGATGGCCAGGACGATGCTTGATGAGCATAGGACTCCTAGGCGTTTTTGGGCTGAAGCAATGAACACAGCTTGCTATCTTACCAACCGCATTTTTCTTAGAGCTTACTTAGGTAAGACGTCATATGAGTTGCGTTTTGGTAGACAGCCCAAGGTGAGTCACTTGCGAGCTTTTGGATGCAAGTGCTTTGTGCTTAAGAAGGGAGGGCATTTGGACAAGTTTGAGTCTCGTTGTTGGGATGGAGTCTTTCTTGGTTATGCTTTGCACTCACGAGGCTTTCGTGTTTGGAACCTAGACTCCCAGATGCTTGTCGAGACTTGTGAGGTTTCTTTTGATGAGTCTTTGACCTCGCCAACTCCTTCTTTTGTGCTTTCTGGAGATGATGAGCTTGGAGAGTCCATCTTTGAGGAAGATGATGACACGACACTCCTGCTGATGATGAGGGTGGGCCCTCTGCACAGCCTGCAGACCCCACACCTTCTGAGACTTCGACTGAGGATGATGACAGACCTATAATTACTCCTTCTACTTAGATTGAGCCTCCTCAGCCGAGTCTAGAGGTGCCAGGTACTGACTCCGGTGAGATGACTTCTCAGCCGAGTCCAGAGGAGCTAGGTGCTGACTCTGGTGAGGTGACTTCAGATCACCTAGGATCCCAAGCAGTTCAGCGTGATCACCCTTCAGAGCTCATCATTGGTGATCTTACTAAGAGATCCTTACGGTCTTTAGTTGGTTCTCTTGCTATGTTTGCTGAGTCTGCTTTTGTTGCTTCGTTTGAGCCTAGATATGTTTCTCATGCTCTTTCTGATTCAAATTGGATAAACGCAATGAAAGAAGAGCTTGAAAATTTTGTTCGCAATCGGGTTTGGACACTAGTTGAGCTGCCACCTGGATGCAACACCATAGGCACCAAGTGGGTGTTTAAGAACAAACAAGGAGAAGATGGTGTTGTGGTGCGCAACAAAGCTCAATTAGTGGCACAGGGTTTCTGTCAAAAAGAAGGTATTGACTTTGAAGAGACTTTCACCCCTGTTGCTCGCCTTGAGTCCATTCGTATTCTTTTGGCCTTTGCCGCTTCTAAAGGTTTTAAGCTTCATCAAATGGATGTCAAGAGTGCTTTTCTAAACGGGTATATAGAGGAGGAGGTCTATGTTAAGCAACCCCTCGGTTTCAAGAACCCTAAATTTCCACGACATGTTTACAAGTTGCAGAAGGCTTTATACGGTCTAAAGCAGGCCCCCAGGGCTTGGTATGATCGCCTGAAGCAGTTCTTGTTGTAGAAAGGTTTTGTGATGGGTTCTGTGGACAAGACTCTTTTCTTGCTTAGAGATGGCGCAGACTTATTGGTTGCTCAGATTTATGTGGACGATATTATTTTTGGTGGCTCTACTAATGAGCTTGTGTCTAAGTTTTCTGAGTAGATGCATAACGAGTTTGAGATGAGTCTCATGGGAGAACTCAAGTACTTTTTAGGGTCCAGATCAAGCAGACCAAGGACGGCATTTTCATCCATCAGGGTAAGTACACACGAGATAGGAGAGCTAAAGCCACAGATGACCCCAATGGGTACATCTGGAGGTCTAGACAAGGACGAGGACGGCGTCAAGGTAAATGAGAGAGAGTATCGAGGGATGATCGGATCGCTGCTATACTTGACTGCGATAAGACCGGACATTCAGTTTGCCGTGGGTATGTGTGCACGTTTTCAGTCTTTGCCACGTGCATCTCACCGACAGGCTGTGAAGCGTATTTTTAGGTATCTTACTTATGCTCCTGATTTAGGTCTTTATTATTCTGCAGCATCGTCTCTTGATCTAGCTGGTTTTTTGGACGCTGATTTTGGTGGGTGTCGGCTGGATCAGCAAGTCTACTTCTGGTACTTGCCAGCTTCTCGGTTCTTCACTTGTTTCTTGGTCTTCTAGAAAACAAAGCTGCTGCTAGCTGCTGTTCTCAGTTGGTTTGGATGATTTCTACTTTGCGGGATTTTGGGTTATTCTTCCCTTCGAGAGTTCCTTAGTTTTTGTGATAGCACCAATGCAATTAGTGTAGGGAAAAACCCATGTCTTCATTCGAAAACCAAACATATTGATGTGCGCTTTCACTTTCTGAGGGATCAATATGAGAAAGGGGTCATTGATCTTATTCATGTTGATACCCATTAGCAGTTGGCTGATATTTTTACTAAACCCCTAGATCAGTCTACTTTTGAGCGGTTACGAGGGGATTTGGGAGTTGTGTATCCTTTCTAGGATACTTTGAGTCAGTTTTTCTTTTCCTCTTTATTTTTATTGAGTCTTTTTGTGTGCGTTCATATCATGCATAATCATAAATCACATTTTGAGCTTGCTTCTATTATATGATTAATCTGCTTTACTTTCTCTAGCTAGTATATGTTTTTTTGATTACTTGTCGATAATCATGTTCTCTTTCAGTTCACATGATATATCTGATATTTGTCATATGCATGGCTTTTATGCTTTAAAATTGAAAATGATCACCATTGCTTCTGGTAACTAGCATGTGTAGGTTGAATGCTTTCGCTATCTTTTACATGCCTTGTAGCTAGATCCTTACTTAGATGCAGATATGCGACTTGGACATTTATATGCTTTAAATATGAAAAATGTGCTATAAAAATGATAAAAAGTCAGAAAAATGAAAAAAATTATGCATTTTTATAATTATCAGAAAAGATCCAGGTGGGTTTTCTTTGTCGCATTGGATTGTTCTGGACTGCTTACCATAGCACTTTGGTTTGAACTAGGATGGTGTAATGTATGCCAAGACCAATGTCTTAAGCTTCTGATGGTCCAGTTCTGGCCTAGGCTTGACTTGGTCAGTTAGCATAAGGTTTGACATGCAAATAATCCCTGACAGAAATGAAAAATAAAAGAAAAAGTTTGAAAAATATAAAAATATGACAAGTTTGCTGAAGCACTTTGTTTTGGACAATGCTTATCTTGGTATATATCAGTTAGCTTTTGCATATCATGTTTTACCTTGCTTGTCAACTAGAAAATGTGGTGATGCTTTTGTTTGCAAAAATCTAAAAATGCGTGCTAATGACTCTCTTTAGATATCATCTGTTGCACTGATCATGTCATGTATCTTAGATAGTATATCTTTTGCTATACCTGTTAGATGTTGTAATTGCAGTTAATCATATCCTAGAAAAATGTTTTTACACTCCACCTGCACCTCATCTGCATTCATGGCATATTTTGAGGGGGAGCTGCATTTCAGGGGGAGTTTGTGTCTATGTCTTTTTAAAGTGCGTTTAGTCTCACTTGATGAGTCCAGTTGTCAACAAGGGGGAGAAATTTTGCAGTTTTTTTAGCTTTCTCTGGGATTTATTTCAGGGGGAGTTCCTTGTTGGTAATTCTGAGATTTGCACTTGTTTTTGAGTCTTTATTTTTGGTTAACCATAATGACCATTTTCTTGCTTCTGTTTGGCTTTTGGTCATTAGGGTTAAACTTTATTTTCTTTCTTCTATTTTCTTTTGTCTTTGTTTTCCTGTTTCCACATGTTTTACAGGTTCTGAAGATGAGCTAAAGAGGGTGTTGACAATGCACTCATCAAGGGGGAGATTGAGAAACCATGTTGAAGAATATGGTTTTGATATTCTAGATGTGAAGAGTGATTGTCAACGGAAGTCAAAGAGGAAGAGAAAGGAAGACCTGCCGAGTCTGAGGCCCGTGTGACTCAGGTACACGAGCAGCGAGCGACGGCCGGGCAGAAGAGCCGCAGAGTCAGGCTGGCCCAATCCGGGTACATGGGCTAGGAGCGGCAGATGATCCACTGGTCTGTTGACTGGGTTTGACTCAGGTACACGGGCGACGAGCGATTGCCGGGCTGAGGAAGCTGTGGGGTCGGGTCGGCCCAATCCGGGTACCCGGTGCGAAGACGGTGGATGCTTTGTTAGTTTCGGCGCAAAACTGACAACCTATGATTATTTTGTTTTTAGGATATTAATATTTAGTTTTTAAGTTTAGAATATTTTTATTTGAGTGAGGAGATTTTTCTAAGAATATTTCAGTAACTTTTGTAATTTATTTTAGAGTCAGTGTTAATTTACCCTAGGGGTAAATTAGTCTTTTCATGTATTAGGAGTCGCCTATAAATAGGCCCCTATCCCCTCGGGGATAGATGACTGTTAATTTTTTTATTCCCAAGATCAATCTACAGTCCAACCTTTTTCCGCCGCAGTTCATCTTCCACCAAAAATCTTGATCTACAAAGTTTTCTTCTCCGGTACTGCAACATTCCCACGGCGTCATCTCCTTCTTCACAGGCGCGCGCCTAGGCATCATAGCAGTATCGCAGTAGCACGCGCAGCAGCGCATGGCTTGGAAAAGCAGGCTGCTCCTGTTTTTTTTTCCAGCACGTGGGGCCCGCCAGGAGCCGGTGCGGCAATCTGCTAGCTTTGGGCGCTGGCAGCCACGAGAGTTTTTCTCTCTGCCAGGCTTGCATGATCTTCTCAGCAGCAGGCGAGGCCCCACGGCAGGCTGGCTACAACACTGTTTTTCTCGGCAGGAGCCCCTGGCGGAAAAAGCTTCACGGCGGGACCCGCCAAGGCCAGGCGCTTTTTTTCTCTCGGCGTGCTTCCTCACGATGTGTGCAGTGAAATCGTTCGGCGGCTGCTTCCACGGCAAGCGGGTGCTCCGGCCTGTGCACGCGCGGCTACATAGTTTTTTCACGGCGAGACTTTTCGCTAGTAAATGGAGCGGCGTCTAGGCGATTTCATCGAACGGCGATGAGCAAGCAGGCGAAGGTAAGTTTTAATCTACTATTTTTAGGGAGATCAAATTTTTAGATAATCATCTATTAATAAATTAGCTAAAAATCTATTTCGAAATTTCGTTGTTATTTTAATCTGTTAAATTTTTATTAGTTATCTCGTATTATTTTTGTCTGTTTAATCTGCTCATATAAAAAGAAAAGAAAAATTTATTAGTCGTAGTCATAGTTTTATTCTAGTTTTTACCTACAATATTTTCGGTTTAATTCTGAATTAATTTTTAATGATCCATGTTTTTATTAAATTTAATTAGTATTTTATTTCTAGACTGAAACATTAATATCTCGAGTTTTATCTAGGTATTTTTTATTTACTATAGTAATTTTATTTAGTTTATCTTTAATATCATTTAAATTAAGATACCGATCATTTTTAGGCTAGACAACTTTAATTCCAGTAATTTACTTTGTTAAGATTATTTGTCTGGTTAAGGTTGATTTGGGTGTTGGGAGTAGGTTATCGTTTAGCGATAAAATTTTTTAGGCACCCATGAACAAGAAGTCCTACAATGGTCGCTACTTTCGGTCCTACTTTCAGTCCTACAATGGTATCTTCCTATGAACAAGAAGTCGTTGAATTACTTGAAGAGAACCGTCAGGAGTTAAGATACCGAGAGAAACTACTTAGAGGGGCTAAGAAGAGGATAGATGAGCTTGAGAGTGAGCTTGCCATGGCCAATGACAAGATTGAGAGTTTATCTTCTTTCTCTTGCTTGGGTGATAGCAGTGAGTGCCCTAACTGCGAGGTGTTGTTGTGTGACCTGACGACTCTAAAGTCCAGATGCACAGAGAGGGTAGATGAGAGAGACGCTTTGGCTACTAAGCTTGAGAGCGCTCAGCTGGAGCTAAAAGATGCTCATGCAACTATCGTCGTACCCTGTAGTGACTGGTCCATCCCACTTATCTGATCTAGCTGAGCTGAGAGCAAAGGGAAATGTGTAGTTGTGTGAGTTAGAGAGAGTCAGAGCTAAGCTAGAGCAGACTAATCTTGAGCTTGAGACATTGTTAGTTCCACCCACTATTTGTGAGAACTGCTTGTCCATGAGATTGGAACTAATCAAGCTGAAAGTTGAGAACTCTATCCAAGTTGATAGAGAGTGTCAGATCTGCTTGTCTCAGGTAGAGGTTCTAGCTTCCTTGAGAGAGGATCTAGCTGATGCTCAGAATGAGAACTCTTACCTCCGTCGGATCCTGAGTTGGGTTTGGAGTAGGTTACACCTACACCGAGGCTAACTTTGAGAGTGCCCTGAGTCGTGCAGTGGAGTGGAGTAAGATGACTCTAGAGCAGAGATATCCCAAGACTCACTCTACTGACTCTTTTCAGGCCTGTCAGCCCAAGGATGGAGTATTCTAAGAATGATCTAAAGCTCCACCCAAGAACCCTATCTAGATCCCAAAGCCCAAGCATCTCCACACTTCTCTTGACTCTCTACGTGGACCCTCTCACACCAAAGAGTCTACACCCAACACCACCAAGCCCAAGAACCCCAAGCCTCAACCACATCCCAAGAAGCCTACCTATCATTTTGAGTTCTGTCAGAGAGACGGGCATCTTGAGGAGTTTTGCTTCAAGAGGAAGCGGGTTGAGAGAGCAGAGAGAGCTCTAGGTGGGCAAGAGCAGTTCTACCAATAGGGTGGTAGATAGAGAGTCCCTCGACGTAGAGAGAGGCTAGAGGCCAAGGCGCGTCATGTAGGTTGTGGTAGAGGAGACAACTTTTGTGCCCATGCTCCGGAGGGTGGTTTTCGCTCTGGCAGAGCTCCAGGTCCTTTTGGATACGGCTTTGGACCTCGTGGCCGAGACTTTAGGCATAATAGAGGACCTCGATTTGAGCCACGTTTTGGTCAAGAACTTATGATTCTTTCTGCTTTCCTTCTTTTGACCATATGGCTCGACACTGGTTTAGCACTTTTGCTAAACCTAGTGTCGGACCATTTGCTCCCCCTTATGACCATTGATATTGGAGGATTGAGGCCTGGAGGACGTTTGGATCATGGATTCAGGATGCTCTTGTCACATGACGGGACATCACAGATGGTTCTCCAGCCTCACTTCCCCGAGCTCCAAGGAGTACATCACATTCAGGAACAATGGTGAAGGGAAGGTACATGTCATTGGTTCAATTCGAATCTCTGAGCATTTCTCTTTAAATAATGTTGCTTTGGTTGGAAACTTGAGTTTTAATTTGGTTTCTATCTCGCAACTTCTCGAGGATGGTTTAGAGGTTCGCTTTAAGATGGGCATGTCTTCTATTGTTTATTCTAGAGGATCTTTGGTTTGCCAGATCTTACCCTTCGGTAAGGTTTTTCGGATTGATTTCTCTAGTTCTTTTGGCCCTTCTCGCTGTTTGATTGCTGGATCCTCTTCTGAGCTCTAGAGGTGGCAAAGGAGGTTAGGTTATTTGAGCTTTGATCTGCTAGTCAGATTGAGCTCTATGGAGCTTATCCGAGGATTGCCCAAGCTTAAGATGGAAAAGGATGTAGTTTGCCATCCCTGTCATCATGGGAAGATGGTTGCCGCTTCTCACGCACCTGTGACTCAGGTGATGACTTTGTACCCGGGAGAGCTTTTACACATGGATAGTGTTGGTCTAGCTCGGGTACGTTCAGTCGGTGGGAAGTGATACGCACTTGTGATTGTTGATGATTTTTCTTGATTCTTGTGGGTTTTCTTTTTGGAGTCTAAGGATGAAGCTTTTCAGTTTGTTCATGATCTGATCCTGAAGCTGAAGAATGAGAACAATGGTCGAATGTGAGCAATTCGCTCTGACAATGGCTTTGTGTTCAATAATTCTCAATTCGTCAGTTTCTGTAGTGATCAGGGTCTTGAGCACCAGTTTTCTACTCCTTACACTCCCCCAAAGAATGACATTGTGGAATAAAAGAACCGCACGTTGGTCGAGATGGCCAGGACGATCCTCGATGAGCATAGGACTCCTAGGCGTTTTTGGGCTGAAGCCATGAACATGGCTTGCTATCTGGCCAACCGCATTTTTCTTAGAGCTTACTTAGGTAAGAATTCATATGAGTTGTTGTTTGGTAGACAGCACAAGGTGAGTCACTTGCGAGCGTTTGGCTGCAAGTGCTTTGTGCTGAAGAAGCGAGGGCATTTGGACATGTTTGAGTCTCGTTTCAGGGATGGAGTTTTTCTTGGTTACACTTTGCATTCTCGAGGCTTCCGTATTTGGAACCTCGACTCCCAGCAGCTTGTCAAGACATACGAGGTTTCTTTTGATGAGTCCATGTCTTCACTTACTCCTTCTTTTGAGCTTTCTGGTGATGATGAGCTTAGAGAGTCCATCTCCGAGGAAGATGATGAGACTCCTGCTATTGATGAGGGTGGGCCTTCTGCACAGCCTGCAGACACCACACCTTCTGAGACTTCGACTAAGGACGAGGGCGAACCTCTTATCACTACTTCCACTTTGATCGAGCCCCCTTAGTCGAGTCTAGAGGTGCCAGCTGCTGACTCCGGTGAGGTGACATCTGATCACCTAGGATCCGAGCAGTTCAGCATGATCACCCCTCACAGCTCATCATCGGTGATCTCAATTCGAGATCCTTGCGTTCTTAGGTTGGTTCACTCGCTGTGTTTGCTGAGTCTGCTTTTGTTGCCACCTTTGAGCCCAGAGATGTTTCTCACTCTTTATATGATGCAAATTGCATAAACGCCATGCAAGAAGAGCTTGAAAAACTTTGTTCGCAATCAGGTTTGGACACTAGTTGAGCTGCCACCAGGCTTCAACCCCATAGGCACCAAGTGGGTGTTTAAGAACAAGAAAGGTGAATATGGGGTTGTGGTGCACAACAAAGATCAATTAGTTGCCTAGGGTGTTTGCCAAAAAGAGGGTATTGACTTTGAGGAGACTTTCGCCCCTGTTGCCCGTCTTGAGTCCATTTGCATACTTTTGGCATTCATTGCTTCTAAAGGGTTTAAGCTTTTTCAAATGGATGTCAAGAGTGCTTTTCTGAACGGGTACATAGAGGAGGAGGTCTATGTTAGGCAGCCCCCCGGTTTTGAAAACCCTAAGTTTCCTCGAAATGTTTTCAAGTTGTAGAAAGCTTTATATGGTCTGAAGCAAGCCCCAAGGGCTTGGTATGACCATTTAAAGCAATTTTTGTTGGGGAAAGGCTTTGTGATGGGTTCTGTGGACAAAACTTTTTTCTTGCTCTGAGTTGTCACTAATTTCTTGATTTCTCAAATTTATGTGGACGACATTATTTTTGGTGGTTCTACTAATGAGCTTGTGTCCAACATTTCTGAGCAGATGCACAGTGAGTTTGAGATGAGCCTCATGGGTGAGCTCAAGTACTTCCTAGGGCTCCAGATCAAGCAAACCAAGGATGGCATCTTCATCCACTAGAGCAAGTACACGCGGGACATGCTAAAGAAGTTCGACTTCGGTGGAGAGCTGAAGCCTCAAATTACCCCAATGGGTACATCTGGGGGCCTAGACAAGGACGATAGCGGCGTCAAGGTCAACGATAGAGAGTATCGAGGGATGATCGGATCGCTGTTGTACCTAGCGGCAACAAGACCGGACATTCAGTTTGCCGTGGGACTATGCGCGCACTTCTAGTCTTCACCACGCGCATCTCATCGACAGGCTGTCAAGTGCATTTTCAGGTATCTTACTTATGCGCCTGATCTCGGTCTTTACTATTCAGCATCATCATATCTTGAGTTATATGGCTTTTCCGATGCTGATTTTGGTGGGTGCCACTGTATCGCAAGTCGACTTCCGGTACTTGCCAGTTTCTCGGTTCTTCACTTGTTTCTTGGTCTTCTCGAAAACAATCTAGAGTTGTGCTTTCCAATACTGAGGCTGAGTATGTAGCTGCTGCTAGTTGCTGCTCACGGTTAGTTTGGATGATTTCCACTTTGAAAGATTTTGGGTTGTCTTTCCCTGCCAGAGTACCTTTGTTTTGTGATAGCACCAGCGCGATTAGTGTAGGGAAAAACCCATGTCTTCATTCAAAAACCAAACATATCGATGTGCGCTTTCACTTTTTGAGGGATCAATATGAGAAAGGTGTCATTGACCTTGTTCATATTGATACCCATCATTAGTTGGCTGACATTCTTAACAAACCCCTAGATCAGTCTACATTTGAGAGTTTGCGAGGGGATTTGGGAGTTGTGTATCCTTTTTAGGATATTTTTGAGTTTTTTCTTTTTTCTTTACTCTTTTATTGAGTCTTTTCGTGTGAGTTCATACCATTCACATTCATATATCACACTTTGAGCTTGCTTCTATTATATGATTGAATTGTTTTACGTATTCTAGCTAGTATATGCTTTTGAATACATGTTGATGATCATGCTTTGCTTCAGTTCACATGGTATATCTGATATTTGTCATATGCATGGCTTTTATGCTTTAAAATTGAAAAATGATCACCATTGCTTCTGGTAACTAGCATGTGTAGGCTGAATGCTTTTGCTATCTTTTACATGCCTGGTAGCTAGTTCCTTACTTAGATGTAGATATGCAACTTGGACATCTATAAAAAAATATAAAAAAAATCAGAAAAATGAGAAATCCATGCCTTTTATGCTTAAATGAAAAGATCCAGGCGGGTTTGCTATGTCACATTGCATTGTTCTGGGCTGCTTACCATAGCACTTTGGTATAAACTAGGACATTATAATGTATGCCAAGACCAATGTCTTAAGCTTCTGATGGTCTTGTTCTGGCCTAGGCTTGACTTGGTCGGTTAACATAAGGTTGACATGCAAATAACCCCTAGCAAAAAAGAAAAAGAAAAAGAAAAAGAAAATCCTAGAATTTAAAAAGATAACAAGTTTGCTGAAGTTTTCTATTCTGGACAATGCTTATCTTGGTAGATATCATCTAGCCTTTGCATTTCATGTTTTACCTTGCTTGTCGACTAGAAAATGTGGTGATGCTTTTATTTGCAAAAATCTAAAGATGCGTGCTAATGACTTTCTTTGGATATCATCTATTGCACTGATCATGCCATGTGTCTTAGACAATATCTTGTGCTATACTTGCTAGATGTTGTAATTGCAGTCAATCATATCTGAGAAGCATGTTTTTTACACTCCACTTGCACCCTAGTTGCATTCATTGCATATTTTGAGGGGAGTTGCATTCCAGAGGGAGATTGAGTTTGTGTCTCTTTTGAGTCCATTTAGTCTCACTTGATGAGTCCAATTGTCAACAAGGGGGAGAATTTTTGGGTTACTTGATCTTTTAGAAGAGTTTAGGGGGAGTTTTGGCTTTTCTATGGGATTTATTTCAGGGGGAGTTTTAGTCTCTTTTGCCCTTACTCTTTGGATATCCTTGTTGATAATTGAGAGATTGCACTCGTTTTGCGTTTTTATTTTTGTTTAACCATAATGACCATTTTCTGGCTTTTGTTTGGCATTTGGTCATTAGGTTAAACCTTTTATTTTATTTTCTTCTTTCTTTCTTCTTGTGTTTTGTTTTTCGTGTTTTCGCATGTATTGACAATGCACTCATCAAGGGAGAGATTGAGGAGTCATGTTGAAGATCATGGGCCTCATGGCTCCAGAAGTGATGAGTGATTGTCAACGGAAGTCAACGATGATGAGATAGAGGAGACGAAGAGGAGCCGAGACCTGTCGTGTCTTGGGCCGCGTGTGACTCAGGTACACGGGCAGTGAGCAACTGTCGGGCATAGGGGCTACGGAGTTGGGCCACCCAATCCGGGTACATTGGCTAGGAATGAGAGGGGATCTATTGGTCTGTTGACCGGATTTGACCGAGGTAAATGAGCGGCGAGCGATTGCCGGGCTGAGGGAGCCGCGGAATTGCGCTGGCCAAATCCGGGTACCTGGTGCGAAGACAACAGACGCTTTGTCAGTTTCGGCGTAAAACCGACGCAACCATCTAAGACCGCCCATTGGGGATCCGACTGCCCTGAAGCGAAGCCATAGCTACTACGAAAGCTCCACATCAAGACAAGTTACTTTTAGATAGGATTTTACTATTTTGCCTTTTAGGCCCACAATCTGTGTTACTCGAGTCTGTAAAAATCCTAAGGGCATTTTGGTCTTTTCTAGTTTATTTCGGCGTTTGTAAAAAACCCTTAGGGTAAATTGGGCATTTCCTGATTTATTCGGCTGCCTATAAATAGGGCCCCAATTCCCCCTAGGGTTTCTCAACTCAACCACTTTTGAAATCTGAGTTCACTTTACCAAATCACATATAGAATGTCTTCTGTTTTCGCGTTCATGGCGTCCATTGTTCTGCAGCATAGCCAACGCCGCCGCCATTCATCCCTATGTCGCATAGTCTCTTTCTCGTTGCGATTTTTTTCTCTGGGATCAGGCTGATCTGATCCAAGTGGTTTTTGAACAGAAGCTAGATCGGTTGGTTTTCTTTCGGAAGTCAGAGCACGCGCAGTGTTCAACAAATTGTTGCACAGCTTGTGGAAATGTGTGTGGGTGTACCATCTTCTTTGTATTTCTTACATCCTTGTTGCTGGCTCTGTGCGGCGGATGAGCTTGGCTGATGCATTGAGAAACCATGTTGAAGAATATGGTTTTGATATTCCAGATGTGATGAGTGATTGTCAACGGAAGTCAAAGGAAGGGAGATAGGAAGACCTACCGAGTCTGAGGCGTGTGTGACTCAGGTCCACGGGCAGCGAGCGACAGCTGGGCAGAGAAGCCGCGGAGTCGGGCTGGCCCAGTCCGGGTACATGGCTAGGAGCGGCAGATGATCCACTGGTATGTTGACTGGGTTTGACTCAGGTACACGGGCGGCGAGTGATTACCGGGCTGAGGAAGCTGCGGGGTCGGGTCGGCCCAATCCGGGTACCCGGTGCGAAGACGGTGGACACTTTGTCAGTTTCTGCGCAAAACTGACAACCTATGGTTATTTTATCTTTAGGATATTAATATTTAGTTTTTAAGTTTAGAATATTTTTATTTGAGTCAAGTGATTTTTTAAGAATATTTTAGTAATTTTCGGAATTTATTTTAGAGTTAGTTAATTCACCCTAGGGGTAAATTAGTCTTTTCATGTATTAGGAGTCGCCTATAAATAGGCCCCTATCCTTTTGGGTATAGACGACTGTTTCTTCAATTTTTCAATCTACAGTCCACGACGTTTCAGTGTTTTTCTATCTGCTATTCTTTTTGGTTGTTGTCGTAGCTGGTACTTCATTCTTCGGTGCATCGGCCCACTGTGTCGTCATTCCATGGCAGGAAAGCTTTCACGCAACTTCTCGTGTGCACGCCGGCCAAGCGCGTGCGGTGCACATACAGGAGAAAAGCCGGCGAGTTGCTTTTGGCCTCTTTTTCTTGTGGCACGCGTTACGAGGAAAGGGGGTTTGGAAGAGGCACGCATATTTCTTTGGCCTGTTGTTGGCTACTGTCCTTCACGGTGTCAGTGCGTGCAAAATTTTCTTTGCAGCAGCATACGGCAGCAGCTTGCTAACACGGCAGTCTAGGCATTGCGTCAGGGCGGAAGTTTTTTTTTGTGGAAAGCTTCTCCTGGCGCAAAGCAGCTTTGCTGCCACCAGCTTTCTGTCCTTCACGGGTGTCCACGACGGATCTCAAGTGCAGCTCATCACGGCGGGCGGAAAAAGAAACCTTCCGGTTTCTGCGGCAGGCGCATCACACGGCTCAAGCGAGCAGGCGGCGACGACTTGGCGCGGTGAGCGGCGCGTTCTTCCGGCAAATTAGGTGATGAGTGTGAAAGATGATAAGGAACTAAATAAGGTATGTAAGCATCTAGGTCAAATTATTCATCTTAGGCAATAAAACCAGTAACAATTTCCCCTTAATGTTGGCACCTTCTTTTTGACCCTTCAAACCTCAGGATGGCCAATAACCAAGGATTAGAAGCTCCACACGATGGAAACACCTCAGGCAATCTGCCTCAGTGGGGTGCAGCTGGACATCAGCAGACCCCTGTTGTCAATCATCCCACACTTGCGGAGATGATGACAAACAGAACCAACTAATCGCCACGCTGCTTACCCAGATGCAACAACTACAAAAGCAAATGCAAGAGCAGCAGGCACAGTTGTTCCGTCTCCAACAACACCAACACGAGCTCTCCCTTCAGCTGATCCACGGGGACTTCGCCAACTTTCAGAGATTGGTAAACGAAGCAACTATACCAGAAACCAGAGTGATTCCACCTCAAGCCCCAACCCCTGCCAAGCCACGAACCACCCTAAGAGGGCCAAGCACAGACATCCTGCCCCAAGCACCACCAGCCGGAAGAACTCCAGCACAAGCTACCGGATACAAGAGGGACAGGAACGGCAAGCCGATTGTGTGCTACAACTGCCGCCAAGGAGGCCACTACGCCTGCAAGTGCCCCTACCCCAAGCGGGCGCCATCCTCCATCCCAAACCCAGAGGGACCTACCCTAGTTCACCACAAAGAGAACCCAGATACAACCAAAGACACCCTCAAGATAATCTCAACCAACCCAGTTCTAGAGGTCGCTTTGCCTACTTCTGATGTAACTCCTCCTCCTAATCCGGAGCACCAGTAGAACTCAGTCCCTCAGTTTTCCCGAGGTTCGCTTCGAATCTCGAGGACGAGATTCTCTGTAAGGGGGATAGGATTGTAACAGTCCCAAAATTAAAAGGAAATAAAATAAAGGAAATAAAATATTCAATGAATTTCTGAAATTTTTTATTTATGAAAATTCCAAAAGAGCCCTATTAAAGCCAAACAGAGACAAATATTCAAAATTTGGACTTGAAAATTTTATGGGATAAACTAGAGACCAAGAAATATTTCTGAGAATTTTTATAAAATTTTTCCAAATAGATCTTCAAGCCTTAATCAAATATTTGATTTTCTGGAATTAAATTTAATCAGAACACAATTTTTAAATGCCGTTGGGTCGCAACCCCCAATTCCTCGCACGAAGCCTTTCGGCCCGGCCCAATCCAGCCCCGCCCGCTGACGGGAGGGACCCGCCTGTCGGCGCCGTCCCTCTCTCCTTTCCCGCGTGCCCGCACCCGCTGACATGCGGGGCCGCTCTGTCAGCGCTCTCTCCTCCGCTCTCTCCTCTCACCCGCGCCTCAGTGGCCCACCCGTCAGTCTCCGAACCCCGCCCTCCAGCCACTGCCACGCCGGGCCCGCCTGTCATCCTCTCTTCTCCTCGCGCCCGCCCGCTGACAGGTGGGGGCCACCTGTCAGCTCCGTCTTCCTCGATGGAAAGGGGGATTCCCTTCCATCCGGCGACCCCCCCTCCCCGATCTCGCCGCCGGCCGCTCGGATCCACGAAATTAAGCCTCGGATCCCCTTCCCCGAACACCGGTGATCCACTTCCCCCCCTTAGCCACGCGATTTCGTCCTTTTGGAAGCCAATCCGAGAAGCAATGGAAGCTCGTCGGAGTAATTGGGGAATTCCCCTCGGTTTCCCTCCCTCCGCCTTCCATTCACGCCACCGGTGAGCCCTATAAGACCCCCTGAGTCCACCGCATCCGCCCACACCTCAACCACTCGAGCCCTCCTCATCCCGAGCGCCGCTACTGCCTTTTCGGGAGTTTTCCCCTGCTTCGGCTCTGGCAGCCCTTCGCCGACGCCCTGAGCCGCCGCCACTCTCGCCAAGGCCACCGCCGGAACCGTCGTCTCCCGGCATCCTCGGCCTCGCCTCCGTTCGGGTTCCCCGCCACCGGATCATCGTCACCGCCAACGACCCGAAGGTCTTCATCGCCTCCCCTCACCGCCGGTCGCCATCGGTCACTTCTCGCCGCCATCGCCGGTATGCCTGAGCTCCCATTGCCTTCCTGGTTCCATTTTAGGCCCTAGCCTAGCTGGTTAGCCCTCGCCACCGTCAGAAGCCCTCGCCGTTGCTCCGCCGGAGTCGGGAACGAAGGGGTACTTACCCCTTCGCTGCGTGCCGTGCCGGACGAAGCCGTAGCCGTTTGATCTGCAGCGAACGGCCAGGATTAGATCCTGAAACCGAGCGCCCAGATGCGTTTGACTGAGGTTGACCGGTATCGGTCGATCTCAGCCGTTGGTTGTCACTTAAGTGACTCGCTGCGCTGGAAATCGTTGGATCTGGATCCAACGGTCCAGATCCGATTGGCCCACGTGCACAGTGCGCGGGTCCATGGTGGACCTGGCTCATCGTGGACCGACGCAGGTTTTCTGGTTTAAAATAAAATTCAGAAAATGGTTTAAACTTCCAAAATTCATATATTGCTCAAATTAACTCCAAATTTCACCATTTAATTCTGGAAAATTTGTCTTTTCATTCTCTACACTTTTATGCAATAAAAACAATATGTTTATTTGGCACATAATAACCTTATTAAATAATAAAGAAAATTCCCCTTTAGGGTTTAATTAATACTTTAAAATAAATAATTCAGAAAAACCCTTAAAAATTTACATATTAATTCTAGATGAAATATTGACTCCAGTACACTGTGTATAAGCCAATAAATATATAATAATTCATTTTGCTCATTTTAATTTATTAAACAACATTCCCAAGGCCCTTTAAAATAAATGATTAAATAAAAATGCAACCCTTTACAAAATATCATGAATTCAGAAGACTTAATGAGGTTATTCCACAATTTTAATGCAACAAAAATAACATGTTCACTTTGCCCACTTTAATCTAGAAATTAATATTGCAAAAGCCCTTGTATGATAATTAAGTAATTTGTATAATAGAAGTTAAACACTTTATAAAAATGTCATGACAACTTATATAATAACTTCAGAAAACCTAACAACTTGAGTTCACTATTTTTAATAAAAATAGAATATTCATCTTGTCCACTTTAATCTATTAAATAATATTACAAAGGCCCTTTTGGGACATTTAACTAATGCATTTAAGAAAAAGTCAACCCTTTATGGAAATATCCTAAAAATTTATATAACAACCTCAGGTAACCTAATAACTTAAGTCCAGTATTTTTACTACAATAATAATAAGGTTATTCAATACCTTTTTACTACAACTTTAAAAAGGGAAAAATAAAACCCCCTTAGGAAAAATAATTATATCAAGTTATAAAATTAAGGAATCTCATTAAAAATTAATCTTAAATGTTTAAGTAACAAATCCCTAAAAGTTAAGACTCTATCTCCTTTACTTAATCCAACATAAACATGTATGTTAGTATGGTTGATTGTTTTGGATTGTTTATTGAATGTTTTATTTACTTTTCCGTATCGAGAAGTCTACGACGTCGTCGAAGATCCGGAGTTCTATCCCAAGGTTCCTCCTTCACCCTTTGCTGAGCAAGGCAAGTTATCGACCACCTCTGTGGAAACAGTTGATCATTATTGAGCCCATGTTTTAATAAATTATCGCTATAACTCATAGGCTAATATTGCATTAGTCCAATGATCAAGCCTTACACTTATATTTATTAGATCCCCGTCCTTGTGTGCAAACCCAAGCCATGCTTATTGAGCCTTAACTCCTTGTCACTCTACTATAAAAATATTAGCTAGTGCCCAATGTACCGGCACAACTGCTATAGGATAAAAAGAATGAGTCGTAGATAGCTGGATTCTGTATATGAATTCCCCCGTTATTCTCGTCTCTGGACTCTGTTGGAGTTGGCTAAGTTATAAGTATGGTGGGTTTCGGGTGCAAGCTCGGGCACTGGTTTGTCGCACCCGGGGCACTATAAGGACCGGTCTGCGGGATCTGTTGCAAAGCACTTCCGTACCAACCACAAGTCTAATGGGTAAGTCCTAATTGGAAGTATGGAATACTCCGGCTCGATGCACCATAGAGGAGGGGGCAAGGGGCTAGCCTGCGGGCGACTTGTACCGATGAGGCTCAAGGGGGGGTATGGTGGGGCTCCGATGTGTCGGGACACCATATGAAACCCATAAGAGGGTGCTATTGGGTCGGGGAGGACTATATGGAAGGTTTTGGCACGAGTTCCCGTGTGATGGGTCATCTCGTTACACTTTGGTGTAGTTGATGAGTGCGTGCCTTGTGGGTACAGTGGTACATCTCTGATCAGAGTAATTTAATCTTTTCGAAAAGCCGAGCCCACGGTCAAGGGCGGGTTGTGTGACTACTCGCAGTTAGTTTACAATTGTTTGAATGGTCGAGTTATTCTTAGCACGTAAGGACTGTTGAGCGAGGTGGGGCTGACTGTACCCCTCGAGTTAGAAGATGATGATGCATACACATGTTTATTTTTCCGTACTAATAAATTGCTCGCAATTAATGCTTTACAATTATGCTGCTTCCGCAAAACTAGCCACTATCTCCCTTGTTATTTACCTTGCATTATAATTGCATTCGGTGGCTTGCTGAGTACATCTGTACTCACCCCGTTGACTTACACCATCAGAGCCCGTCTACTACGAGGAGGATGAAGGTCTGGAGTAGCGACCCAGTCAAGGCGAGACTGGAAGGAGGCGTTCATCTAGGACCCTTTGATTTATTAGTTTCTCTTCACCTTTATTCACTTTTGTATTAATGCGGTCTACGGACCGTGAATGATTGCCCGTATTGTACGTGGTCGCATGATGAACGTCTTGTTTTATTGATTTTCTATGGAATTTCAATAAAGTCCTGATTTATTAAATCGGGGTGCGACAAGATGGTATCAGAGCCGACTTGACTGTAGGAAGCCAAACAGACCTGACCTTAGGACTTACACTTACTATATTTTCTTACAAACACTGCTTATCCTCTCATCTTCCGAGATTTTCACAAAAACTTTCTCTCTTTTGTAGATGCCGGTCCATACCATGAGCGGGACTCTCCGTGATGAGGCCGGATTCATCCGCGAGCTTCGCGTGCTCGTCGACTTCTTGGGGTTTCCCCATGAGCCCGCGTTCCACGGGATCTTTCCCGATGCGAACGAGAGCTACTGCGAGGTCACGGTTGTTATCCGCCCCTCCTCCACGCAGCCACCCTTCTACACCCATGGAGTTGGAGGACCTTCGTTCGTGGTGGCCAGCCAGCAAGCCGCTCTTCAGTCCCTCGTCGAGCTTCGACTGGTCTACGACTGCCACCTCCGCGACACCGTCTACCGCTTCATGCCCATGCGTACACCAGGGAGTCACCGCAGCATCTACGTCAGCTCCCTCCCTCAGAACAACTCCGCCATCACCCGCACCATGAGACTCTTGGAGGCCATGGACAACCTTCACACGGAGGCCGTCCTCGACGCAGATAGCCAACACGACACCATCGAGTTCTACCGCCACACTTCTGAGAACCTGACCCATGAGAATGCCGAGCTCCGTCGACAGCTTGAGCAGAACCCCCTGTTGACCCTCGAGGTGGAGGAATTGAGGCGCCAGAACGAGATCCTACGTCAGGGCGCCATGGTCAACACACAGCTCCGCCATCAGCTCAAGGAATTAAAGAAGGATCTCGAGGAGATCGCCCCTCTTCTGCCTCGCCAACGGAAATCGCTTTGGTTTCCCACAGTGAAGCCCAAGAGGATTTCCCGCAGCGCACCTCCCGCCGGACCCTCCAGTTCCTCGACCCCAACCGTCTCCCACGAGCCCGTGATCGAGCCGTCCCCTGACCTACCATAGACGTAGTTTTACGACTGATTGTTTTCTTTTACTTGCTTGTATTGCCACCCATGTGGAATATAAGACATGCGTGAAGATTAAATAAAAAAATCATAAATGTAATCGCAAGAACGATACATTTTGAAATAAAAGCTTAATCCCATTTCCTTTTTTCTCATGTACCTATTAGGTCATAATCCCAATATAAAGGAGAGAATCTACCTCTAGTCTCAACTCAACATAATTCATTCGTCGCCATTCTGCAAGATCAACTCCAATCATGAAATCAATACACGTTGTCAGGAAAGCCCTAATTTAGCTAAGCACAATCTAAACTTAAAAGCCTCTCTCGTAAAGAAGGGATCCATGGCTGAAGCATAATCATGGCTTTCTACTTCTAACCTTTCCGAATCTCGAGGACGAGATTCTTGTTAAGGAGGTTAGGATTGTAACACCTTCATTTTTGTCAGGCGTTAAGAATAAAATAAAGTAATTAATAAATAAACTTCAAGGAAAGGATTCCCTATAAATCAAGAAAGAGGAAAGCTAAAATATAGGCCTAAAAATTTCATTTAAATAACAATTAGCTAGAGTATTCTCCTAAAAATTCTCCTAAGCATTAAATCACGTTCCAAAAATTTTCTGGAAATTTTGGTACCAAGGAATTCAATAAGATATAATCAACATCACTTCATCTTAAACCTCTAACACTAATAGAATATATTACAACATGAATGTTGAGTGAATAAAATACATGATAAATCATTTATATTATAATATAAGGCATGAGTGTGAAAGATGATAAGGAACTAAATAAGGTATGTAAGCATCTAGGTCAAATTATTCATCTTAGGCAATAAAACCAGTAACAATTTCCCCTTAATGTTGGCACCTTCTTTTTGAACCCTTCAAACTTCAGGATGGCCAATAACCAAGGATCAGAAGCTCCACACGATGGAAACACCTCAGGCAATCTGCCTCAGTGGGGTGCAGCTGGACATCAGCAGACCCCTGTTGTCAATCATCCCACACTTGCGGAGATGATGACAAAACAGAACCAACTAATCGCCACGCTGCTTACCCAGATGCAACAACTACAAAAGCAAATGCAAGAGCAGCAGGCACAGTTGTTCCGTCTCCAACAACACCAACACGAGCTCTCCCTTCAGCTGATCCACGGGGACTTCGCCAACTTTCAGAGATTGGTAAACGAAGCAACTATACCAGAAACCAGAGTGATTCCACCTCAAGCCCCAACCCCTGCCAAGCCACGAACCACCCTAAGAGGGCCAAGCACAGACATCCTGCCCCAAGCACCACCAGCCGGAAGAACTCCAGCACAAGCTACCGGATACAAGAGGGACAGGAACGGCAAGCCGATTGTGTGCTACAACTGCCGCCAAGGAGGCCACTACGCCTGCAAGTGCCCCTACCCCAAGCGGGCGCCATCCTCCATCCCAAACCCAGAGGGTGAGGAGCCATGCTGAATAGCGTGGGCCTCATGGCTCTAGAAGTGATGAGTCATTGTCAACGATAGTCAAAGGGGACTGAAGAGAAGAAGAGATCTGCTGTTTCATGGGCCGCGTGTGACTCAGGTACACGGGCAGCGAGCGACTGTCGGGCAGAGGAGGCTGCGAAGTCGGGCTGGCCCAATCCGGGTGCATGGGCCAGAAGCAGTAGAAGACCCACTGGGCTGTTGACCAGGACTGACTCAGGTACACGGGCGGTGAGCGATTGCCGGGCTGAGAGAGCTGCGGAGTCGGGCCGGCCCAATCCGGGTATCTGGTGCAAAGCTGGTGGAGGCTTTGTCAGTTTCGGCGTAAAACTGACAACCGTTGATTCTGTATCCGACTGTCCAGAAGAATAGCTTCAGGATATGTCATCTGTTACTCTAGGCCCACAGTCAGTCAGTTGTGTCTGTAAAAATACCTAAGGGCAGTAGAGTCATTTTCTGTATTTTTGAGTCTGTAAAAACCCTAAGGGGCTGGTAGAATATTCCTAGTGTTGGGCTGCCTATAAATAGCACCCCAATCCCTAGGGTTTGGACTACCCTTTTGTGCTGAAATCAAATCCACCCATTGGGTCACTTTTCTCTCCCTTCTCTCTCCTGTGTGCGCCGCCAGGACTGGCTCCTCTCTGTTCTTCCATTATTTTGTCTCAAATTTGTTGGATGCATTTAATCCTTGGTCTCTGGTGAATTTATTGCTTGCATCTTGTTCGGTTTGGGAAGTTAATGCCTTGGGCACGAGCTGGTGATTTTATTTCTTGGGGAGAAGCTTCTTCTGTTGTTGGTGTTCTTCACGGTGGTAGTACTAGTTCTTGCTGTTGCAAGTAGTACTGCTTTACTGTAGCTACAGTGTTCGGCTGCAGCTTTTCACCTTCTATCGCCCAGCTTTTTGATCGAAGCTGACAGTCTCTTTTGCTTTTTCCTGGTGTGTCTGGCGAAGCTCGTTTCAGTGCGAAGCCCCTCAACTCCGTGAGGCAGGCTTCGATCGAACATCTTTAAAGACTTCGCTTAGACTTCGAACTTTGGTCTTTGTGTTTGAGTTGCTAGCCTCGAAGTTCTTCCTGTATTGGATAGCATCGCATACTTCGAACTAGCATACTCCGAATCTATCTGTTCGAAGTGCACACTTTGTTAGGCTTCGAAGTTGGGTTCGAAGTTTGTCTTTTCTGATAGACTTCGCTTGGATTTCTTTGTGGAGTGTCAGCCTTCGATTCTCCTTCCGAAGCTTTCCCTGTTCGAAGATAGAGTGTAGGCTTCGGACTTGCTTTTCTGTCGCGTGACAGACTTCGCTACTTTGTTCGAAGGTAGTCCGTCTGTTTTGTGTGTTCGAAGTTTTCTGTTCGAAGATTGTGCTTCGAAGCTCTCGGTTCAAGGTGTGTTCGAAGTTTTGTCTTCGAAGCCCTCACTTCGAAGCAGGCTCCGACTTTGTCACCTTGCTCCGAAGCTTTTGGTTCGAAGCTGTGTTCGAAGTCCTGTCCTTGAAGTACACACTTCGAACCAGGCTCCGGCACTGTTTTTACTTCGCTCCGAAGTACACTTCGCTTCTTACCACTTCGAACTAGGCTAGACAGTGACACCTTCGGCACTTCGGACAGACTTCGTCATCAACCTCCGAAGCGGACCTCGACGTGCGAAGGGGGCTTCGCCAAGTTCCGAACAGGAGACAAATTCGGACAGTAACTTCTCTTTTCTTTGTATACATACTTAGATCATTTCATTGAGAAGTTTAGGCCCGTTACAAATTGTTCATCTGCCTAGTTGCACCACTTTAGTCTATACACTATTTATCATCAGTTGCTTCTAGGTTAGAAACCTTTAGACTTAGGCCTTCTGTTTATTTTCTGCTGCATAGTATTTTGAGGTGCATTGGGTATTGGGAACAGGCCATTGATTCGAAAGAATTTTTAAGGCGCCCATTCACCCCCCTCTGGTCGCTACTTTCGGTCCTACAAGTGGTATCAGAGCTTGGTTAGGGTTTTTCCATACCTTAACCGGTTCTAAACCCCGGTAGTGACCATGACGTCTCCTGGCAAGGTCCCGTCCTTGGAAGCCTATGGCTATAATTATTGGAAGACTCGCATGCGAGCCTATCTCATGAGCCAGGGTTCGGACATATGGGACATTTGCGTTCACACCACATTTGTCATTCTGCCAGTTACTGAGCAAGGTACTGCTGGTATCATTGCTCAGCATCTGAGCAACAGTAAGGCTATGAACATTTTATTTTCTGGCTTAGGTCCCACTGAATTTGAGCGAGTGAGTCATCTCTCCACTGCGAGAGAGATCTGGGCTACCCTCAAGGCACACCATGAGGGAACAGCACAGGTCAAGGCTCGGCTCTATCAGACCTACCGGCGTGAATATGAGAATTTCACACAGAAGCCGGGTGAATCTGTTGAGGCTTTGTTTGGTCGCTTTCAGTCGATCATTAACAAGCTTCGGGACAACAAGGCTGAGGGTGCTCAGTTAGTCTCAGATCACGAGCAGGCGCTCAAGGTTCTTCATACCTTGGACCCAAAGATCTGGGAGATCAAGGTATCTTCTATCGTTGAGAGTACTTCATACGATACCTTGACCATTTCTGAGCTTTTTAGCAAGTTAAAGGCCACTGAGGTAGATATCCAGTTGAGATCAAATCTCACTGGCTCTGGATCAAAATCACTGGCCCTTGCTGCACCTTCAGTTGATCCCTCTGCTGTGAGCTGTGCTGGGTTCTCCTTGATGTCTATCACTGAGGACCAGCTTGAGTTGTTGGGAGATGATGATTTGTGTCTTTTTAACAACCGGGTGCGTCGTGTCTATGATAAAAGAATGTTCAAAAGACACGGCACAAAATCCGGATGCTTTGAATGTGGTGATCCAGGACACTTCATCGCCGACTGCCCCAAGCGCAGTGGATACAAGAAGGGCGCCGGTAGCAGCTTCCACGACTCCGGCAAGCATGAGAGCCCCTCCTTCAACAAGGGCAAGCCGAAGACTCGATTCTTCAAGAAGGCCCTGAAGGATTACCGGCGAGAGAACAAGAAGCGCAACAAGGCCTTCTTCGCCGAGATGGAGAAGAGCTACTCCAAGAGATCCACGTCTTCTTCCTCTTCATCGAGCTCAAGTGATGAGGAGATCACCATCAAGAAGGGGAAGGACAAGGATGATCCGGCGGGCCTCTGCTTCATGGCCTTTCGGAGACAAGCCGAAGAGCCGCTCACACCAGCGCCGAAGATCCCGCAAGAGCTTCTGCTCCATGGCTCTTGGGGATAGAAAAGAAAAGAGCTCCTCCGACGACTCCGACGACGACGATAGCAAGGTATCGTCTTATGAGCGTGAAATTGTAGATTTACTTGAGAGCAATCGTCAGGAGTTGAAGTATCGGGAGAAACTGCTTAGGGGGGCTAAGAAAAGGATAGACGAGTTAGAAAGTGAGCTTGCCGTAGCCAACGGTAGAATAGAAAGTCTATCCTCTTCCCCTTGCTTGGGTGATAGCAGTGAGTGCCCGAAGTGTGAGGTGCTTCTGTGTGACCTGTCGACTTTAAAGTCCAGGTACACAGAAAGGGTTGATGAGAGGGACGCTTTGGCCACTGAGCTTGAAAGTGCTCAGCTGGAGCTGAAAGATGCTCAAGCCACTGTCGTCGCACCCTGTGTTGATTGCCCATCTCATCTAGCTGCCTTAGCTGAGCTGAAATCCAAGGGCAATGAGTATTTGGGTGATTTGGAGAGGTTGAGAGCTGAGCTTGCCCAGACTAGGCTAGAGCTTGAGACACTATCAGTTCCACCCACTGTTTGTGAGAACTGTTTGTCTCTTAGAATGGAGTTGATTAAGCTAAAAGCCGGAAAGTCTGTCCAATTAGAGAGTGAGTGTGAGACCTGCTTGTCTCAGGTGGAGGTTCTAGCTTCCTTGAGAGAGGAGCTAGCAGATTCTCAGAATGAGAACTTTTACCTCCGTTCTATCCTGAGTTGGATCAGTGCCAGAGAGCCACAGCTTGGCATGATGATCCAGCAGTTCAAGAGGAAGGATGGGTTTGGAGTAGGTTACACCTACACCAAGGCTGACTTTGAGAGTGCCCTCAGCCGGGCAGTGGAGTGGAGCAAAATGACTCCAGAACAGAGGTATCCCAAGACTCACTCCACTGAGACCTCTCAGGCTTGTCAGCCCAAGGATGGAGTGATCCATGAACCACCCAAAGCTCCACCCAAGAAGCCTATCTGGGTTCCTAAGCCCAAACACCTCCACTCTTCTCTAGACTCTCTTCCTGGACCCTCTAAGCCCAAGAAGACCACACCAAACACTACCAAGCCCAAGAACCCCAAGCCTCAACCACATCCCAAGAAGCCTACCTATCATTGTGAGTATTGTCAGAGAGACGGGCATCTTGCGGAGTTTTGCTTCAGGAGGAAGCGGGTTGAGAGAGCAGAGAGGGCTCGTAGTGATCAGGTGCAGTTCTACCAGCAGGGTGGTAGACTGCGTGTTCCTCGGCGCGGGGAGAGGCTAGAGGCCAGGCCGCGTCGTGCAGGTGGTGGTAGAGGAGACGGCTTTCTTGCCCGTGCTCCAGTTGGTGGTGTTCGTTCCGGCAGAGTTCCAGACCGTGTTGGCTACGGTTCTGGACCTCGTGGCCGCAGGGTTAGGAAGGACCGTGGACCGCGTTTTGAGCCGCGTTTTGGTCCAAACTCTTTTGATGGTTTTCGCTTTCCATCTTTTGAGCAGATGGCTCGACACTGGTTTAGCTCTTTTGCTAAACCTGGTGCCGGACCATTTGCTCCCACTTACAGACATTGATTGTGCAGGACCGGGGACTGGAGGATGTTTGGATCATGGACTCAGGATGCTCTCGCCACATGATGGGACATCGCAGATGGTTCTCCAGTCTCACTCCCCCGAGCTCCAAAGAGTACATCACGTTCGGGAACAGCGGTCAAGGGAAAGTAAGTGGAATAGGCTCAATTAGCATTTCAGACCAATTCTCTTTAAAGAATGTTGCTTTGGTTAAAAATATGAACTTTAATTTAATCTCTGTTTCGCAACTTCTTGAGGATGGTTTGGAAGTACGTTTTAAGAAGGGCAATTCTTCTGTAGTTGATTCTAGAGGGTCTTTGGTTTGTCAGATTTTACCCTTCGGTAAAGTTTTTCGAATTGACTTCTCTAGTTCTTTTGGCCCTTCTCGCTGTTGATTGCTGGATCTTCTTCTGAGCTCTGGAAGTGGCATAGGAGGTTAGGTCATTTGAGTTTTGATCTGCTAGTCAGATTAAGCTCTATGGATCTCATCCGAGGATTGCCCAAGCTTAAAATGGAGAAGGATCTGGTTTGTCATCCCTGTCGTCATGGGAAAATGGTTGCCGCTTCTCACTCACCTGTGACTCAGGTGATGACTTCGTATCCAGGCGAGCTTTTACATTTGGACACTGTCGGTCCAGCTCGGGTACGCTCAGTCGGTGGGAAGTGGTATGCACTTGTAATTGTTGACGACTTTTCTCGTTTCTCGTGGGTTTTCTTTTTGGAGTCTAAGGATGAAACTTTTCAATTTGTCCATGATCTGATTTTGAAGCTGAAGAATGAGAACAATGGTCGGATGCGAGCAATTCGCTCCGACAACGGCTCTGAGTTCAAGAACTCTCAGTTCGTCAGCTTCTGTGGTGATCAGGGTCTGGACCATCAGTTTTCTTCTCCTTACACTCCCCCACAGAATGGCGTTGTGGAACGAAAGAACCGCACGCTAGTTGAGATGGCCAGGACGATGCTCGACGAGCACAGGACTCCTAGGCGTTTTTGGGCTGAAGCCATGAACACGGCTTGCTATCTTGCCAACCGTATTTTTCTTCGAGCTTACATTGGTAAGACTTCATATGAGTTGCGGTTTGGCAGACAGCCCAAGGTGACCCACTTGCGAGCGTTTGGCTGCAAGTGCTTTGTGCTCAAGAAGGGAGGGCATTTGGACAAGTTTGAGTCTCGTTGCTGGGATGGTATTTTTCTTGGTTATGCATTGCATTCTCGAGGTTTCCGTGTTTGGAACCTCGAATCCCAGCTGCTTGTCGAGACATGTGAGGTTTCTTTTGATGAGTCCTTGCCTTCTTTGACTCCTTCTTTTGAGCTTTCTGGTGATGATGAGCTCGGAGAGTCCATCTTTGAGGAAGATGAGGATACTCCAGCTGCTGTTGAGGGCGGGCCTTCTGCATCCCCCGCAGAGCCCACACCCTCTGTGACTTCGACTGATGATGAAGGCGGACCTCTGATCACTTCTTCCACTTCGATCGAGCCCCTTCAGTCGAGTCCAGAGGTGCCAGCTGCTGACTCCGGTGAGGTGACTTCAGATCACCAGGGAACCCGAGCAGTTCAGCGTGACCACCCCTCAGAGCTCATCATTGGTGACTTGACTGAGAGGACTTTGCGTTCTTCTGCCTCTCTCGCTGTGTTTGCTGAATCTGCGTTTGTTGCATCTTTTGAGCCCAGAGACATTTCTCATGCTCTTTCTGATTCTAATTGGATTAATGCTATGCAAGAAGAGCTTGAGAATTTTGTCCGCAATCGGGTTTGGACACTAGTTGAGCCGCCACCAGGATGCAACCCCATAGGCACCAAGTGGGTATTCAAGAACAAACAAGGTGAAGATGGGGTTGTGGTGCGCAACAAGGCTCGACTGGTTGCCCAGGGTTATTGCTAGAAGGAAGGTATTGACTTCGAAGAAACCTTCGCTCCTGTGGCCCGTCTTGAGTCCATTCGTATTCTTCTAGCTTTTGCCGGTTCGAAAGGTTTTAAGCTTTTTCAAATGGACGTTAAGAGTGCTTTTCTGAACGGGTTCATAGAGGAGGAGGTTTATGTTAGGCAACCCCCCGGTTTTGAGAACCCTAAGTTTCCTCGACATGTTTTTAAGTTGCACAAAGCTTTATACGGGTTGAAGCAAGCCCCCAGGGCTTGGTATGACCGGTTGAAGCAATTTTTGTTGGGGAAGGGCTTTGTGATGGGTTCTGTGGACAAAACTCTTTTCTTGCTCAAGGATGTTTCAGATTTCTTAGTCGCTCAGATTTATGTGGACGATATTATTTTTGGCGGTACTACTGATTCTCTTGTGTCCAAGTTTTCTGAGCAGATGCACAGTGAGTTTGAGATGAGCCTCATGGGTGAGCTTAAGTACTTTTTAGGACTCCAGATCAAGCAGACCAAGGACGGCACCTTCATCCACCAAGGTAAGTACACTCGCGATATGTTAAAGAAATTTGACTTTGGTGGTGAATTGAAGCCGCAGATGACCCCGATGGGCACTTCTGGGGGTCTGGACAAGGACGAGAGCGGTGTCAAGGTCAATGAGAGAGAGTTTCGAGGGATGATCGGTTCGCTGTTGTACTTAACGGCAACAAGACCGGACATACAGTTCGCCGTGGGCCTTTGTGCGCGTTTTCAGTCTTCACCACGCGCGTCTCACCGGCAGGCTGTCAAGCGCATTTTCAGGTATCTCACCTATGCGCCTGATCTTGGTCTTTATTATTCAGCATCATCATCTCTTGATTTATCTGGCTTTTCGGACGCTGACTTTGGTGGGTGCCGGTTGGATCGCAAGTCGACTTCCGGTACTTGCCAGTTTCTTGGTTCTTCCCTTGTATCTTGGTCTTCTCGAAAGCAATCTGGAGTTGCTCTTTCGACCACAGAGGCTGAGTATGTAGCTGCTGCCAGCTGCTGCTCACAGATGGTTTGGATGATTTCTACTCTACGAGACTTTGGGTTGCTCTTTCCTACCAGGGTTCCATTGTTTTGCGACAGCACGAGTGCTATTAGTGTAGGGAAAAACCCATGTCTCCATTCAAAAACCAAACATATTGATGTGCGCTTTCACTTTTTGCGGGATCAATATGAGAAAGGTGTCATTGACCTTGTTCATGTTGATACCCATCATCAGTTGGCTGACATTTTCACCAAACCCCTAGATCAGTCTACTTTTGAGCGTTTACGAGGGGATTTGGGTGTTGTGTATCCTTTCTAGGATATTTTGCGTCAGTTTTTCTTTCTTCTTTACTCTTTTCTTGAGTCTTTTTGTGTGTGTTCATATCATACATATTCACATATCACACTTTTGAGCCTGCTTCTGTTATATGATTAAACTGCTTTACTTATTCTAGCTGGTACATGCTTTTGATTACTCGTCGATGATCATGCTTTGTTTCAGTTCATTTGATATGTCTGATATCTGTCATATGCATGGCTTTTACGCTTTCAACTTGAAAAATGATCACCATTGCTTCTGGTAACTAGCATGTGTAGGCTGAGTGCTTTTGCTATCTGTTACATGCCTTGTAGCTAGTTCATCACATAGATGCAGATATGCAACTTGGACATCTTTATGCTTTAACATGGAAAATATGCTATAAAAATGATAAAAAATCAAAAAATGAATGAAAATTCCATGCCTTTTTATGCTTGAGTTGAAAAGATCCAAGAGGGTTTGCTTTGTCGCATTGCATTGTTCTGGACTGCTTACCATAGCACTTTGGTATGAACTAGGACAGTGTAGTGTATGCCAAGACCAATGTCTTAAGCTTCCGATGGTCCAGTTTTGGCCTAGGCTTGACTTGGTCGGTTAGCATAAGGTTTGACATGCAAATAACCCTTGGCACAAATGAAAAAGGAAAAATGAAAAAGCCTGAACATTTAACAAGATAACCAGTTTGCTGAAGCACTTTGTTTTGAACAATGTTTATCTTGGTAGACATCAGTTAGCTTCTGCATCTCATGCTTTACCTTGCTTATTAACTAGGAAATATGGTGATGCTTTTATTTGCAAAACTTGACAAATGCGTGCTAAATGATTTTCTTTAGATATCATCTCTTGCACTGATCATGCCATGTGTCTTAGACAGTATCTCTTTTGCTATACCTGTTAGATACTGTATTTGCAGTCAATCATATCTGAGAAGCATGCTTTCTACACTCCACCTGCACCCCAATTGCATTCACTGCATATTTTGAGGGGGAGTTGCATTTCAGGGGGAGTCTGTGTCTCTTTTTGAGTGCTTGATGAGTTCACTTGTCAACAAGGGGGAGAAAATTGGGATCAGAGTTTAAGGGGGAGTTCTTACTCTGTTGTTCTGAAATCGCACTCATTTTGAGCTCTTTGTGTTTTGGTTAACCATAATGACCGTTTCTTGCTTTTGGTTGGCTTTTTGGTCATTAGGGTTAAACTTTTACCTTATTTTTTCTTCTTCTTTGTTTTCTTGTGTTTTTGTTTTCGTGTTTCCACATTCGTTCGCAGGTGCTGAAGAGCTGAGAATTGAGGAGTGTTGACAATGCACTCATCAAGGGGGAGATTGAGGAGCCATGCTGAATAGCGTGGGCCTCATGGCTCTAGAAGTGATGAGTCATTGTCAACGATAGTCAAAGGGGACTGAAGAGAAGAAGAGATCTGCTGTTTCATGGGCCGCGTGTGACTCAGGTACACGGGCAGCGAGCGACTGTCGGGCAGAGGAGGCTGCGAAGTCGGGCTGGCCCAATCCGGGTGCATGGGCCAGAAGCAGTAGAAGACCCACTGGGCTGTTGACCAGGACTGACTCAGGTACACGGGCGGTGAGCGATTGCCGGGCTGAGAGAGCTGCGGAGTCGGGCCGGCCCAATCCGGGTACCTGGTGCAAAGATGGTGGAGGCTTTGTCAGTTTCGGCGTAAAACTGACAACCGTTGATTCTGTATCCGACTGTCCAGAAGAATAGCTTCAGGATATGTCATCTGTTACTCTAGGCCCACAGTCAGTCAGTTGTGTCTGTAAAAATACCTAAGGGCAGTAGAGTCATTTTCTGTATTTTTGAGTCTGTAAAAACCCTAAGGGGCTGGTAGAATATTCCTAGTGTTGGGCTGCCTATAAATAGCACCCCAATCCCTAGGGTTTGGACTACCCTTTTGTGCTGAAATCAAATCCACCCATTGGGTCACTTTTCTCTCCCTTCTCTCTCCTGTGTGCGCCGCCAGGACTGGCTCCTCTCTGTTCTTGCATTATTTTGTCTCAAATTTGTTGGATGCATTTAATCCTTGGTCTCTGGTGAATTTATTGCTTGCATCTTGTTCGGTTTGGGAAGTTAATGCCTTGGGCACGAGCTGGTGATTTTATTTCTTGGGGAGAAGCTTCTTCTGTTGTTGGTGTTCTTCACGGTGGTAGTACTAGTTCTTGCTGTTGCAAGTAGTACTGCTTTACTGTAGCTACAGTGTTCGGCTGCAGCTTTTTCACCTTCTATCGCCCAGCTTTTTGATCGAAGCTGACAGTCTCTTTTGCTTTTTCCTGGTGTGTCTGGCGAAGCTCGTTTCAGTGCGAAGCCCCTCAACTCCGTGAGGCAGGCTTCGATCGAACATCTTTAAAGACTTCGCTCAGACTTCGAACTTTGGTCTTTGTGTTTGAGTTGCTAGCCTCGAAGTTCTTCCTGTATTGGATAGCATCGCATACTTCGAACTAGCATACTCCGAATCTATCTGTTCGAAGTGCACACTTTGTTAGGCTTCGAAGTTGGGTTCGAAGTTTGTCTTTTCTGATAGACTTCGCTTGGATTTCTTTGTGGAGTGTCAGCCTTCGATTCTCCTTCCGAAGCTTTCCCTGTTCGAAGATAGAGTGTAGGCTTCGGACTTGCTTTTCTGTCGCGTGACAGACTTCGCTACTTTGTTCGAAGGTAGTCCGTCTGTTTTGTGTGTTCGAAGTTTTCTGTTCGAAGATTGTGCTTCGAAGCTCTCGGTTCAAGGTGTGTTCGAAGTTTTGTCTTCGAAGCCCTCACTTCGAAGCAGGCTCCGACTTTGTCACCTTGCTCCGAAGCTTTTGGTTCGAAGCTGTGTTCGAAGTCCTGTCCTTGAAGTACATACTTCGAACCAGGCTCCGGCACTGTTTTTACTTCGCTCCGAAGTACACTTCGCTTCTTACCACTTCGAACTAGGCTAGACAGTGACACCTTCGGCACTTCGGACAGACTTCGTCATCAACCTCCGAAGCGGACCTCGACGTGCGAAGGGGGCTTCGCCAAGTTCCGAACAGGAGACAAATTCGGACAGTAACTTCTCTTTTCTTTGTATACATACTTAGATCATTTCATTGAGAAGTTTAGGCCCGTTACAAATTGTTCATCTGCCTAGTTGCACCACTTTAGTCTATACACTGTTTATCATCAGTTGCTTCTAGGTTAGAAACCTTTAGACTTAGGCCTTCTGTTTATTTTCTGCTGCATAGTATTTTGAGGTGCATTGGGTATTGGGAACAGGCCATTGATTCGAAAGAATTTTTAAGGCGCCCATTCACCCCCCCTCTGGTCGCTACTTTCGGTCCTACAGAGGGACCTACCCTAGTTCACCACAAAGAGAACCCAGATACAACCAAAGACACCCTCAAGATAATCTCAACCAACCCAGTTCTAGAGGTCGCTTTGCCTACTTCTGATGTAACTCCTCCTCCTAATCCGGAGCACCAGTAGAACTCAGTCCCTCAGTTTTCCCGAGGTTCGCTTCGAATCTCGAGGACGAGATTCTCTGTAAGGGGGATAGGATTGTAACAGTCCCAAAATTAAAAGGAAATAAAATAAAGGAAATAAAATATTCAATGAATTTCTGAAATTTTTTATTTATGAAAATTCCAAAAGAGCCCTATTAAAGCCAAACAGAGACAAATATTCAAAATTTGGACTTGAAAATTTTATGGGATAAACTAGAGACCAAGAAATATTTTTGAGAATTTTTATAAAATTTTTCCAAATAGATCTTCAAGCCTTAATCAAATATTTGATTTTCTGGAATTAAATTTAATCAGAACACAATTTTTAAATGTCGTTGGGCCGCAACCCCCAATTCCTCGCACGAAGCCTTTTGGCCCGGCCCAATCCAGCCCCGCCCGCTGACGGGAGGGACCCGCCTGTCGGCGCCGTCCCTCTCTCCTTTCCCGCGTGCCCGCACCCGCTGACATGCGGGGCCGCTCTGTCAGCGCTCTCTCCTCCGCTCTCTCCTCTCACCCGCGCCTCAGTGGCCCACCCGTCAGTCTCCGAACCCCGCCCTCCAGCCACTGCCACGCCGGGCCTGCCTGTCAGCCTCTCTTCTCCTCGCGCCCGCCCGGTGACAGGTGGGGGCCACCTGTCAGCTCCGTCTTCCTCGATGGAAAGGGGGATTCCCTTCCATCCGGCGACCCCCCTCCCCGATCTCGCCGCCGGCCGCTCGGATCCACGAAATTAAGCCTCGGATCCCCTTCCCCGAACACCGGTGATCCACTTCCCCCCCTTAGCCACGCGATTTCGTCCTTTTGGAAGCCAAACCGAGAAGCAATGGAAGCTCGCCGGAGTAATTGGGGAATTCCCCTCGGTTTCCCTCCCTCCGCCTTCCATTCACGCCACCGGTGAGCCCTATAAGACCCCCTGAGTCCACCGCATCCGCCCACACCTCAACCACTCGAGCCCTCCTCATCCCGAGCGCCGCCACTGCCTTTTCGGGAGTTTTCCCCTGCTTCGGCTCCGGCAGCCCTTCGCCGACGCCCTGAGCCGCCGCCACTCTCGCCAAGGCCACCGCCGGAACCGTCGTCTCCCGGGCATCCTCGGCCTCGCCTCTGTTCGGGTTCCCCGCCACCGGATCACCGTCACCGCCAATGACCCGAAGGTCTTCATCGCCTCCCCTCGCCGCCGGTCACCGTCGGTCACTTCTCGCCGCCATCGCCGGTATGCCTGAGCTCCCCTTGCCTTCCTGGTTCCATTTTAGGCCCTAGCCTAGCCGGTTAGCCCTCGCCGCTGTCAGAAGCCCTCGCCGTTGCTCCGCCGGAGTCGGGAACGAAGGGGGTACTTACCCCTTCACTGCGTGCCGTGCCGGACGAAGCTGTAGCCGTTTGATCTGCAGCGAACGGCCAGGATTAGATCCTGAAACCCAGCGCCCAGATGCGTTTGACTAAGGTTAACCGGTATCGGTCGATCTCAGCCGTTGGTTGTCACTTAAGTGACTCGCTGCGCTGGAAATCGTTGGATCTGGATCCAACGGTCCAGATCCGATCGGCCCACGCGCACAGTGCGCGGGTCCATGGTGGACCTGGCTCACCGTGGACCGACGCAGGTTTTCTGGTTTAAAATAAAATTCAGAAAATGGTTTAAACTTCCAAAATTCATATATTGCTCAAATTAACTCCAAATTTCACCATTTTAATTCTGGAAAATTTGTCTTTTCATTCTCTACACTTTTATGCAATAAAACAATATGTTTATTTGGCACATAATAACCTTATTAAATAATAAAGAAAATTCCCCTTTAGGGTTTAATTAATACTTTAAAATAAATAATTCAGAAAAACCCTTAAAAATTTACATATTAATTCTAGATGAAATATTGACTCCAGTACACTGTGTATAAGCCAATAAATATATAATAATTCATTTTTCTCATTTTAATTTATTAAACAACATTCCCAAGGCCCTTTAAAATAAATGATTAAATAAAAATGCAACCCTTTACAAAATATCATGAATTCAGAAGACTTAATGAGGTTATTCCACAATTTTAATGCAACAAAAATAACATGTTCACTTTGCCCACTTTAATCTAGAAATTAATATTGCAAAAGCCCTTGTATGATAATTAAGTAATTTGTATAATAGAAGTTAAACACTTTATAAAAATGTCATGACAACTTATATAATAACTTCAGAAAACCTAACAACTTGAGTTCACTATTTTTAATAAAAATAGAATATTCATCTTGTCCACTTTAATCTATTAAATAATATTACAAAGGCCCTTTTGAGACATTTAACTAATGCATTTAAGAAAAAGTCAACCCTTTATGGAAATATCCTAAAAATTTATATAACAACCTCAGGTAACCTAATAACTTAAGTCCAGTATTTTTACTACAATAATAATAAGGTTATTCAATACCTTTTTACTACAACTTTAAAAAGGGAAAAATAAAACCCCCTTAGGAAAAATAATTATATCAAGTTATAAAATTAAGGAATCTCATTAAAAATTAATCTTAAATGTTTAAGTAACAAATCCCTAAGAGTTAAGACTCTATCTCCTTTACTTAATCCAACATAAACATGTATGTTAGTATGGTTGATTGTTTTGGATTGTTTATTGAATGTTTTATTTACTTTTCCGTATCGAGAAGTATACGACGTCGTCGAAGATCCGGAGTTCTATCCCAAGGTTCCTCCTTCACCCTTTGCTGAGCAAGGCAAGTCATCGACCACCTCTGTGGAAACAGTTGATCATTATTGAGCCCATGTTTTAATAAATTATCGCTATAACCCATAGGCTAATATTGCATTAGTCCAATGATCAAGCCTTACACTTATATTTATTAGATCCCCGTCCTTGTGTGCAAACCCAAGCCATGCTTATTGAGCCTTAACTCCTTGTCACTCTACTATAAAAATATTAGCTAGTGCCCAATGTACCGGCACAACTGCTATAGGATAAAAAGAATGAGTCGTAGATAGCTGGATTCTGTATATGAATTCCCCCGTTATTCTCGTCTCTGGACTCTGTTGGAGTTGGCTAAGTTATAAGTATGGTGGGTTCCGGGTGCAAGCTCGGGCACTGGTTTGTCGCACCCGGGGCACTATAAGGACCGGTCTGCGGGATTTGTTGCAAAGCACTTCCGTACCAACCACAAGTCTAATGGGTAAGTCCTAACTGGAAGTATGGAATACTCCGGCTCGATGCACCATAGAGGAGGGGGCAAGGGGCTAGCCTACGGGCGACTTGTACCGACGTGGCTCAAGGGGGGGTATGGTGGGGCTCCGATGCGTCGGGACACCATATGAAACCCATAAGAGGGTGCTATTGGGTCGGGGAGGACTATATGGAAGGTTTTGGCACGAGTTCTCGTGTGATGGGTCATCTCGTTACACTTCGGTGTAGGTGATGAGTGCGTGCCTTGTGGGTACAGTGGTACATCTCTGATCAGAGTAATTTAATCTTTTCGAAAAGCCGAGCCCACGGTCAAGGGCGGGTTGTGTGACTACTCGCAGTTAGTTTACAATTGTTTGAATGGTCTAGTTATTCTTGGCACGTAAGGACTGTTGAGCGAGGTGGGGCTGACTGTACTCCTCGAGTTAGAAGATGATGATGCATACACATGTTTATTTTTCCGTACTAATAAATTGCTCGCAATTAATGCTTTACAATTATGCTGCTTCCGCAAAACTAGCCACTATCTCCCTTGTTATTTACCTTGCATTATAATTGCATTCGGTGGCTTGCTGAGTACATCTGTACTCACCCCGTTGACTTACACCATCAGAGCCCGTCTACTACGAGGAGGATGAAGGTCTGGAGTAGCGACCCAGTCAAGGCGAGACTGGAAGGAGGCGTTCATCTAGGACCCTTTGATTTATTAGTTTCTCTTCACCTTTATTCACTTTTGTATTAATGCGGTCTACGGACCGTGAATGATTGCCCGTATTGTACGTGGTCGCATGATGAACGTCTTGTTTTATTGATTTTCTATGGAATTTCAATAAAGTCCTGATTTATTAAATCGGGGCGCGACATCTATCTTGTGCATTATGAAATGTTTGTGAGTTGAGTACACTGTTTATCTACCTTTAAGCACTTTGATGGTGTCTTTTCAATTAGGACACCAATCATTTTTTAGGCATGATTATTTTCAGTATTTGAGATCAGTATTTTGAGGTGCGTTGGTTGTTGGGAGAAGGCCATTAATTCAAAAGAATTATTGAGGCACCCATTCACCCCCCCTCTGGTCGCTACTCTCGGTCCTACACTATATGCCCTACTTCCCGAACATATTCCCTTCGTTGACGTTTTGACATATTACCGAGGGTCCCCCCTCTAGAGATGGGTAGGACCACTCATTTGCCATTATCTTGAGGGTCTTCTTGCTTCGGTGGTGGCATAATGTTGGCCACCTAAAGTTGCATGGGAGTTTCAGGATTGCTTGGAGGACCGACCGCTTGTACGGGCTCCGGCGGTGCTTGCAGTGGAGCTCGATCTGTAGTACCTTGCCCTGAGTTTCTCGCTAGATAGTCGCCTAGAGAGTCAGTATAGACTTGCAATCTTTGGTGGCATGGCTTTTGTTTTCACCATGCACACAACAAAAAAGAGTCTGACCTAGGCCAACCGGTTTTTCTAGTGAATTCGAGCTTTGCTGCCACCAGCTTTCTGTCCTTCACGGGTGTCCACGATGGATCTCAAGTGCAGCTCATCGTGGCGGGAGGAAAAAGAAACCTTCTGGTTTCTGCGGCAGGCGCATCACACGGCTCAAGCGAGCAGGCGGCGACGACTTGGCGCGGTGAGCTGCGCGTTCTTCCGGCGAGAACAAATATTTTTTAATGCAAGTTAGTTTCCTATTTTCTTGGTAGATCAGTTTTAGAGATAACCATCTGTTAATCAATTAGCTGAAAATCTATTTCGAAATTTCGTTGTTATTTTAGTCTGTTAAATTTTTATTAGTTATCTCGTATTATTTTTATCTGTATAATTTGCTCATATAAAAAGAAAAGAAAAATTTATTAGTCGCAGTTATATTTTTATTCTAGTTTTTACCTGCAATATTTTCGGTTTAATTCTGAATTAATTTTTAATGATCCATGTTTGTATTCATTTAATTAGTATTTTATTTCTAGACTGAAATATTAATATCTCGAGTTTTATCTAGGTATTTTTATTTACTGCTGTATTTTTATTTAGTTTATCTTTAATCTCATTTTAATTAGGACACTAGTCATTTTTAAGCTAGAAAACTTTAATTCCTGTAATTTGTTTTGATAACATTAGATGTCTGGTTAAGTTTGTTTGGGTATTGGATTTAAAATATAGTTTAGCAAGAAATTTTTAGGCGCCCATTCACCCCCCTCTGGTCGCTACATTCGGTCCTACATGCATGCGCTGCTGGGGTGGTGTGTGAGACTAAAGCATTCAGCAGGACAAGACATGTCTATACGGAAGGAGCTAGGCGCTTGGTAGGCTGTGCGCTAGGCCATGAACCTAGAGAAGCAGAAGCAGCAGCGGCGGGCGTGCGTAGTGTGACGCAGGCACCATCGTATCATAATCACAGTAAGCAGCGCAATCGAGGCTGAAGAAGCAGAGTGTGTGCTAGCTTTGATGATCTGATCCGCACACTTCGGCGGCCAAGTGCGCAGGCCTCAGCTACTAGGCATGCAAGCCTCAGCTGCCAGGCGTGTAGGCTTCGGTGGTAAGGCACACAGGCTTCGGCTAAGTGCTGAATAGGAGGCAAACTTTTGAATAGTAATTGTTTTCTCCTCAATCTGCTTGCAGTTACTGATTTACTTTCTTAAGTATTCTGAGGTAGATTAAATAGCTACATGTTTTTATCTCAGTTAGGTTCATGCATGCCTGTTGATATTCCTATGTGATCTAAGTGCTTGTCATGTGGTTGTTTAAATGCATATGAACTGTTTAATCTATCTTGTGCATTATGAAATGGTTGTGAGTTGAGTACACTGTTTATCTGCCTTTAAGCACTTTGATGGTGTCTTTTCAATTAGGACACCAATCATTTTTAGGCATGATTATTTTCAGTATTTGAGATCAGTATTTTGAGGTGCGTTGGTTGTTGGGAGAAGGCCATTAATTCAAAAGAATTATTGAGGCACCCATTCACCCCCCCCCTCTAGTCACTACTCTCGGTCCTACACTACATGCCCTACTTCCCGAACATATTCCCTTCGTTGACGTTTTGACATATTACCGAGGGTCCCCCCTCTAGAGATGGGTAGGACCACTCGTTTGCCATTATCTTGAGGGTCTTCTTGCTTCGGTGGTGGCATAATGTTGGCCACCTGAAGTTGCATGGGAGTTTCAGGATTGCCTGGAGGCCCGATCGCTTGTATGGGCTCCGGCGGTGCTTCCAGTGGAGCTCGATCTGTAGTACCTTGCCCTGAGTTTCTCGCCAGATAGTCGCCCAGAGAGTCAGTATAGACTTGCAACCTTTGGTGGCATGGCTTTTGTTTTCACCATGCACACAACAAAAAAGAGTCTGACCTAGGCCAACCGGTTTTTCTAGTGAATTCGAGCTGCTAGCTTTATTGCCTTGAGTCTATTGACAGTTGGAAGGCATCTTCAGAGTGCCGGGGGCAATATTCAACACTTTGGAGTGAAATTGCTTCCTTCCCCTTCTCTGATTGTTAGAACGATTATCGAGGGGGGCCTACGGAGGATTTAGAGCCCCTGGCTCCAGCTTGACTTCGTGGGGGAGGGTTGGTGTGGATACCACAGTCCTCGGAGGAATCTCTCTTATGCCTTGGCATACTGCTCGAAGGTATACCATCAATTGCGGTACTAAAGACACTGGCTTTCGGTGAAGTTTGCTAAGGAGGTCGGGATTCATTGCACCTTCGTGTGCCACATCCACCACTGATGATGTGGACAACCCTTTCATCTAGGACTTGGTGTGGGCAAAGCACGTGAAGTATTCTCGAAGAGTTTCTCCCACCTACTTCTTCACCTGAAAAAGGCTTCTAGTAGACATAGGGGCTACAAAAGTCCCCTGGAAATTGCTCACAAATTTCTTCTTCAACTGCTCCCATGACTTAATGATCTTGGCTTTAGAGACCAGAACCAACGAAGGGCTACACCTTCTAATGCGAGGGGGAAACACTTTGCCATCATATTTCGGACCCCACCAATGGCTTCTATTGCAAGGGCGTAAGAGCGAGAAAGTTCTCTGGGATCAAACCCTTCGGAGTACTTGTGCAGCTTCGAGGCTCAGAACCTGGGATCGTAGTGCACCTTCTGCAAGTCCATATGAAGCAAAGATTCATCGTCGAAGGAGGCATTCTCAGCATTTTCTTGGACTTGAGGAGCTTCAGGATAATTATTGTTGTCGTTGTATTGATGCACCTCTAAAGCAGGAGGGTTAGCTTGAGGGTGAAGCCTATTGGAGGCCTCCTGCCTCCATCTTTCTACCTCTGCCTGAAGCCGTGTCATCTGAGTGGCCACGTCTTTGGGGAGGTCTTCACTTCCTCCTGAGGGATCCTCCGGGTCTCGAGAACTGACATAGTTAGTTCAAAGTACAGACAGAGCTACCTGAGGAGCTCCGGCTGTTCGAGGCCTATTGACTACTTCAGGAGTTTGAGGAATGTCTGAGGATCCTACACCGGAGGTCCGAGGGGACCTTCGGAGGGGATCGGTGGCTAAACTCTACTTGGGAGGCATGACTCACAAAGCTAAGTAGGGTCTGAAGACCAGGAGCTTCGAATGGTGGTGGAAGGCGAAAAAAGGCCTTCGAATTGTACTTGAAGCCCCTTGTCGAAGGGTGCATGGAATCCTAGGACTCCAAAACTCCCTCCGCAAATGCGCTTCGAAGTACAGGCAGTGGCAGATAACTAGCTTTTAGTACTAGGTGAGAAACCATGTTGAAGAACATGGGTTTTATACTCCAGATGTGATGAGTGATTGTCAACGGAAGTAAAGAAGAGACATGAAGACCTGCCGTGTCTGGGGCGCGTGTGAGTCAGGTACACGGGCAGCGAGCGACAGCCGGGTAGAGCAGCCGTGGAGTCGGGCTGGCCCAATATGGGTACATGGGCTAGGAGCGACATAGGATCCACCGGTCTGTTGACCGGGTTTGACTCAGGTACACGGGCGGCGAGCGATTGCCAGACTGAGGAAGCTGCTGGGTCGGGTCGGCCCAATCCGTGTACCCGGTGCGAAGACGGTGGACGCTTTGTCAGTTTCGGCGCAAAACTGACAACCGATGATTATTTTTTTAGGATATTAATATTTAGTTTTTAAGTCCAGAATATTTTTATTTGAGTCAGTTGATTTTTCTAATGGTATTTTAGTAATTTCGGATTTTATTTTAGAGTCAGTGTAATTTACCCTAGGGGTAAATTATTCTTTTCATGTATTAAGAGTCGCCTATAAATAGGCCCCTACCCCCCTAGGGATAGGGTGATTGTTTTTCCCGAGATTATTTTTCAGTCCATCGCAAATTTTTCATCTACTATTTTTCCTTCGGGTTCAATCTGCATCAACGCAACACTGTTCTTTGGTGATCGTTATCTGCGCGTGCTGGTGCAAAGCATAGAGGCAGCGACAGCGGCTTGGCAGGCCGTGAGCAGTAGCACTGCTTTCCATATGCGGCGCCCGGTGTGCAGCACGGGCAGGGAAGTCCACGGTAAAAATTTTCCTTGCTTGTTTCCTTAACGCACGGTGTCTGAGGTGCAGGTTTGCTACAGCAGACCAAAGCAGCAGCAGCCTATGGCAGGCGGGCGCGGCATGGCGTTGTCAAATCAGCGCAGGGATTTTTTTCTTCCAGCAGCACTTTCCATGCGTGCGGCAGGACTTGGCAGCACTCTTCGGCACGGCTTTCCGTGGCAGCTGGCTAGCTGACTAGCTAGCAAGCTAGCGCATAGGGCGTCAGCGTTTTTGTTGCTGCAGCACGGCGACAGGCGTTTCGCGCGAGGGACGCAGGCGAACGAGCGGCGCACAGTAGACGGAAACAGCCGAAGAAATTTTTTCCCGGCGAATTGATTTAGCAGATGCAGGTTAGTTAGTTTAATCTACTATTTTTTATCTGTTTAATTAAATCAATATTGATTTATTTTTAATTAGCAGTAAAATTGTTTTTAGTATTTTCATAGATTTTTTTTATCTTCTAGATATTATTATTTAATCTGCTTATTAGTTATCTCGTATTATTTATTTAAATATATCTGTTTAATCTGCTCATATAAAAAGAAAAGAAAAATTTATTAGTCGCAGTTGTATTTTTATTCAAGTTTTTACCTGAAATATTGTAGGTTTATTTGTGAATTAATTTTTGAATGATCCAAGTTTTATTCATTTGATTAGTTTTTTATTTCTAGACTTCAATATAAATATTTCATGGTATATCTAGGTGTTTTTATTTTCTGCAATATTTTTATTTAGTTTATCTTTAATATCATTTCAATTAAGACACCGGTCATTTTTAGGTTAGACAACTTTAGTACCTATATTTTGCTCTACTAATATTATTTGTTTGGTTAAGTTCGTCTGGGTGTTGGTATTAGGTCATAGTTGAGCAAGAAATTTTTAGGCGCCCATTCACTCCCCCTCTGGTCGCTACTTTCGGTCCTACAAGTGGTATCAGAGCAAGGTTAGGGTTTTTCCCATACCTTAACCGGTTCTAAACCCAGGTAGTGATCATGACGTCCTCTGGTAAAATCCCGTCCCTTGAAGCTTTTGGCTACACTTATTGGAAGACTCGCATGCGAGCCTATCTTATGAGCCAGAGCTCGGACATTTGGGATATTTGTGTTCATCCTACTTTCACCATAGTGCCTAATGCTGAGGGTACTGCTGCAGATGTAATTGCCCAGCATCAAAACAATAGTAAAGCGGTGAACATTTTATTTTTGGTCTAGGTCCTAGTGAGTTTGAGCGTGTTAGCCATCTCACCACTGCTCAAGAGATCTGGGCTACCCTCCAGGCACACCATGAGGGGATGGCTCAGGTCAAGGCTAGGCTCTATCAGACCTACCGACGTGAGTATGAAAATTCTCACAGAAGTCGGGTGAGACTGTTGAGGTTTTGTTTGGTCGTTTTCAATCGATCATTAACAAGCTTCGGGTCAACAAGGCCGAGCGCGATCAAATGGTCTCAAATCATGAACAGACGCTTAAGGTTCTCCTTACCTTGGACCCTAAGATCTGGGAGATCAAGGTTTCGTCTATTGTTGAGAGCGCTTCCTATGATAACTTGACTGTCGCAGAGATTTTTAGTAAGCTCAAGGCATCAGAGGTCGATATCCAGTTGAGATCAAATCTCACTGGTTCTGGCTCAAAGACTCTGGCACTTGCGACACCATCTGCTGATCCTACTTCCTTGAGTTGTACTGCTTTTTCCTTGATGTCTATCTCCGAGGAACAACTTGATTCGCTAGGAGATGATGATCTTTGTTTGTTTAACAACCGGGTGCGACATGTCTATGATAAGCGAATGGTTAAAAGACACGGCACAAAGTTCGGATGCTTTGAGTGTGGTGATCCAGGTTATTTCATCGCCGATTGCACCAAGCGGAAGAGCTACAAGAAGGGAATCAGCGACAACTCCTATGACTCCGGCAAGTACGACAACTCCACTTCCACAAAGGGCAAGCCCAAGACAAGATTCTTTCGAAAGGCTCTGAAGGACTACAGGCATGAGAACAAGTAGCGAGACAAGGCCTTCTTCGCCGAGATGGAGAAGAGCTACTCCAAGAGATCTTCGTCTTCCTCCTCATCTTCGAGCTCAAGTGATGAAGAGATCGTGATTAGGAAGGGGAAGGACAGGGACGATCCGAAGGGCCTCTGCTTCATGGCCTTTGGGGACAAGCCGAAGAGTCGCTCACGTCACAGCCGAAGACCCCACAAGAGCTTCTGCTCAATGGCTCTTGGGGATAAGAAAGAAAAGGACTCCTCCAACAACTCCGATGATGACGACGATGATAATGTATCTTCCTAACTATGAGGTGTTGTTGTCTGACCTGACGACTCTTAAGTCTAGGTACACAGAGAGAGTAGATGAGAAAGACGTTATGGCCACTGAGCTTGAAAGCGCTCAGCTGGAGCTGAAAAATGCTCATGCCACTATCATCGTATCCTATGTAGATTGCCCATCCCATTTAGCTAGTATAGCTGAGCTGAGAGCCAAGAGTGATGAGCAGACTAAGCTAGAGCTTGAGACCTTGTCAGTTCCACCCATTGTTTGTGAGAACTGCTTGTCCATGAGAATGGAGTTGATCAAGCTAAAAGCTAAGAAGTCTGTCGAAGTTGATAGAGAGTATGAGATCTGCTTGTCTCAGGTGGAGGTGTTAGCTTCCTTGAGAGAGGAGCTAGCTGATGTTCAGAACGAGAACTTTTACCTCCGTCAGATCCTGAGTTGGATTAGTGCCAGAGAGCCACAACTCGGCATGATGATCCAGCAGGTCAAGAGACAAGGATGGGTTTGGGGTAGGTTACACCTATACCAAGGCTGATTTTGAGAGTGCCATTAGCCGAGCAGTGGAGTGGAGTAAGATGACTCCCGAACAGAGATATCCCAAGACTCACTCCACTGAGTCCTTTAAGGATAGTCCGCCCAAGGATGGAGTGTACCAAGAACAACCTAAAGCTCCACCTTAGAAGTAAATCTGGGTTCCAAAGCCTAAACCTCTCCACACTTCTCTTGATTCTTTACCTGGACCCTCTCACACCAAAGATGCTACACCCAACACCACCAAGCCTAAGAATCTCAAGCCTCAACCACATCCCAAGAAGCCTACCTATCACTGTGAGTTTTGTCTGAGAGACGGGCATCTTGAGGAGTTTTGCTTTAGGAGGAAGCGGGTTGAGTGAGTAGAGAGAGCTCAAGGTGGGCAGGAGCAGTTCTACCAGCTAGGTGGTAGATAGATAGTTCCTCGACGTAGAGAGAGGCTAGAGGCCAGGCCACGTTTGGTAGGTGGTGGTAGAGGAGACAGTTTTCATGACCGTGCTCCGGAGGGTGATTTTCCTTCGGGCAGAGTTCCAGATCATTATGGATACGGTTTTGGACCTCGTGGCCGTGATTTTAGGCAGAACAGAGGACCGCGCTTTGAGCCGCGTTTTGGTCCAGACTCATATGATTCCTTCTGCTTTCCTACTTACGAGCAGATGGCTCGACATTGGTTTAGCACCTTTGCTAAACCTAGTATTCGACCGTTTGCTCCTACTCATGACCATTGATCTTGCAGGATCGAGGACTGGAGGACGTATGGATCATGGATTCAGGATGTTCTCGCCACATGACGGGACACCGCAGATGGTTCTCTAGCCTCTCTCCCCCGAGCTCCAAGGAATACATCACTTTTGGGAACAGTGGTCAAGGGAAGGTACAAGGTATTGGGTCGATTCGCATCTCTGATTATTTCTCTTTGAAGAATGTTGCTTTAGATGGAAATCTGAATTTTAATATAATTTCTGTTTCGCAACTTCTTGAGGATGGTTTAGAGGTTCGCTTTAAGAAGGGCATGTCTTCTGTTGTTGATTCTAGAGGATCTTTAGTTTGCCGGATCTTACCTTTCGGTAAGGTTTTTCGTATTGATTTCTCTAGTTCTTCTGGCCCTTCTCTCTGTCTGATGGCCGGATCCTCCTCTGAGCTCTGGAAGTGGCATAGAAGGTTATGCCATTTGAGCTTTGATCTGCTTGTCAGATTGAGTTCTATGGACCTTATCCAAGGGTTGCCTAAGCTTAAGATGGAGAAGGATCTAGTTTGTCATCCCTGTCGTCATGGGAAAATGGTTGCTGCTTCTCACGCACCTGTGACTCAGGTGATGACTTCGTACCCGGGAGAGTTGTTGCACATGGATACAGTAGGTCCAGCTCGAGTACGCTCAGTTGGTGGGAAGTGGTACGCCCTTGTGATAGTTGATGATTTTTCTCGATTTTCATGGGTTTACTTTCTAGAGTCTAAGGATGAGACTTTTCAGTATGTTCATCACCTGATTTTGAAGCTGAAGAACGAGAACAATGGTCTGATGCGAGCAATTCGTTTGGACAACGGTTCTGAATTTAAGAACTCTCAGTTTGTCAGCTTTTGTAGTGATCAGGGTCTTGATCATCAGTTCTCTACTCCTTACACTCCCCCACAGAACGGCGTTGTGGAACGAAAGAACCGCACGCTAGTCGAGATGGCCAGGACGATGCTTGATGAGCATAGGACTCCTAGGCGTTTTTAGGCTGAAGCTATGAACACAGCTTGCTATCTGTTGGAACAATTGTGTTAGTTCCAGCAGGTTTTCATGTGGTGGAGTGTGATGTGGAGAATGAGCCTCGAAGGACTCTAACAGACGGAGAAGAAGGTTTATACTGGTTCGGGCCTCTCCTGGGAGATAATAACCCTACGTCCAGTTGTGGTGGATTTGGCATGGTATGCCTTAGTGTGGAGAAGAGAACTACAGGGTCTCATGGCCCCCTCCCTCTCCCTGGTACAAGGGCTTGGCCCTGCTTTTATAGGCACGCAGGCCTTAAGGAAAAGACTAAGATACCCTCTACAAGCCCGTAGGCTTATAGGGTAGACAGGGAAAGGGGCTAGCTACTGAGCAAAAGTACCAGACAACTTTACAGCTTTACAGACGTGTCAGGCTATGCCAGGCTTTGACCAGCTAAAAGATACACCGAAGGTGGAGGCTGGGGGAAAGGCTTCGAAGTGCACCCGGAGGGGGGGCTTCGAAGGATGCTCCGGAGGGCGGCCTCCGGACTTGGCTCCCGGAGGGTGGTCTCCGAACTGGGTCCCGGAGGGTGGCCTCCGGACTTGGCTCTAGAGGGCGGCCTCCGGACTTGGCTCCGGAGGGCGGCCTCCGGACTTGGCTCCGGAGTGTGGCCTCCGGCTTCCTGTGCCCGTAGGGTGGCCTCCGAACTGGATTTCGGAGGGTGGCCTCCGGACTTGGCTCCCGGAGGGTGGCCTCCGGACTTGGCTCCGGAGGGCGGCCTCCGGACTTGGCTCCCGGAGGGTGGCCTCCGGACTTGGCTCCGGAGGGCGGCCTCCGGACTTGGCTCCCGGAGGGTGGCCTCCGGACTGGACTCCGGAGGGCGACCTCCGAACTTGGCTCCGGGGAGTGGCCTCCGGCTTCCTGTGCCCGGAGGGTGGCCTCCGGCGCCTTGCGCCAGGGCCCGAAGTGGGGGCTCGAGCTGGACCCCTGAGAGGCACCCTGGGACCTGAAAACAATACTTAGAGAGAAAGCAGGCTCCGACAGTGCTGGGCTCTGGGCCGAAGGCTGTCGGAGGCTGACGTCATTTGGCCCCTGTTCAGGGAAATATATTTCCCCCAACAGTAGCCCCTCGCGTGTAGGCCTTCGGGATGAAGGGGTGCACGCGCCCTTAGGACAAATGACCTGAAAACACAATTTCGGAGAAAACATACCTTCGGAGCCTGGACCGAAAGGTGACCTCGATACCTGGGGGCAATAAATGCCCGCGCTTGCCGCCAGAACGGCCTCGGGGAGCCCGAACGGCTCCACAATGGTCAAAAAGGTTACCGTTACCTTGCTCTGGGCCGGTTCGCCTTCGCTGGAGGCCCACCTGGCGGTGGGTTCGGCCCACGACGGTTGAAATTCTTACCATGCCTATAAATAGGGACTTACCGCGTGCGGCTTCGGCACACCTTCATTCGCTTTTCTCCTTGTTGCCTTGCAACCTGTGCTCTCTTCTTCTTCCAGCTTCGCTTCGAGCCACCTTCGCTAGTTTTAGCCCTTCGCGGCGAAGTCCCATCAGCATGCCGAAGAAGGCGGTGACGAAGCCTCTGGCTTTGGGCTCGAGCTCGGGCTCCGCCCAGGTGCAGGCAGCGGCAGCTGCGGCGGCGAAGACTGCGCCTAGGCGGCTGGGGCCGAGGGACCTTTGGACGCCTTCTGACAAGTTCGAGCAGACCCTAGAGATGAGGGCCTCGATCTCCACGGAGGAGTCGGTCCGGAGGGCCTGCGAGGGGAAGATTGCGGTGAAGATCCAACTTCGGGTTCCGGCGAAATCGGAGGCCATACCAGAGCCTCGGGCTGACGAAGTGGTGGTGTTCGAGGCCTTCTTTGAGGCCGGCCTTGGACTGCCTACAGTGGGGATGCTTAGCGAAGTCCTCAAGGCCTACAACCTCGAGCTCCCTCAGCTTTCGCCGAACGCAGTGGCGAGGCTAGCTGTCTTCGAGTGGGCCATGAGGGCCGAGGGTTGCGAGGGCCGCGCGGACGTCTTTGTTGCCCTTCATGACGCCAACTGCCAGCCGAAGCCAAGGGAGGGGACAGACCGTATCAAGAGGGCGCTGGCCTTCGGCAGCGTCAACTTCCAGCTCCGGAAGGAGTTCCAGGACGCCTTCCCTGCGAGGGCTGTGAACAACAAGTGGTACTCGAGGTGGGACCAAGAGTGGTTCTATGCCTCCGTTGGTGCGAACTCTCCCCTTCGGAGTACCAACGCCCATATCTTGTACCGGCGCGAAGGGGTGGTGAAGACCAGCGAAGACCTCCTTCATTCGCGGATCTCGCTGCTCCGAAGGGTGGCGGCGAAAATGAGCATGAGGGACCTCGCGGAGGAGTTCATCACCCTTCGGCTCAGCCCCCTCGCGCGCTCCTGGCCGGAGGGTCTCTTCCAGGCTTCGGATCGAGGTGAACTTAGCGAGTTGGCCTTCAATCGCTTCTGTAAGGCTTCACACTCTTCTTGCTTTTAACACTTCGTAGATCTTCGCCTCTAATTCCAACTTTAATGCAGCTGCCCTCGACTTGAGGACCCCAGAGGAGGCCATCGCGGCGGCGGACCGAGTCGTCGGGACTCCGACCCCCGAGGAGCAGAACCAGCGCCTTGCACTGGTGGGGTCCTGGGAGCGCTGGAACAGGGTATGGACCGCGCTCGACCCCAGAGGGCTCCCTGCCCTGCCGGACTTCGCCCACCTGGCCACCTCGTCGGCCGGAGCCAAGAGGAAGAGAGGGGATGAGGACGAAGCGGATACTTCGGGGCTTCAGCCGGAGGCTCCGGCGGCCGAAGTCCCTAATCCGGGAGAGGTTGCGGCGAAGCCCGCAGCTGCCCCGACTCCCAAGAAGGTGGCGAAGCCCCCAGCGACGAAGCCCTCAGCGGCGGAGGTCGACGCGCATACCCCTGCCGCTAAGGAGGCCACGGAGGCCCCGGAGGCGACAACTCCGGGCGCGGAGGCGGATGCGTCGGCTTCGCAGCGAAGGAGTTGGAGGGCACACCTAGCCCCAACTTCCTTTCAAGAAATCTCCGACGAAGGTAAACCCTTTTTGCCTTCTTCTTTTCAACACCCGATCCTGACTTGGCTTCTCTACAGATGAAGAAGCCGATGCGAGGCCCGTAGGGGCGAAGCCGCCAGGCGAAGCCGTAGCGAAGCTCGATGAAGCGAAGCCTTCGGAAACTTCAGGAAGCGGCAGCAGCGGCAGCGACAGTGAATCAGGACTCCGAGGGGTCTTCATCCGAAAACGGAAGCAGCGAAGGCCGCGGCACAGAGGACCCTCAGAGCGACGAAGATGTCGACGTGGTGGGCCTGAGCCCTGCCAAGCCGAAGCCTGTGGAGGCGACCGTGGCCATCGTCCACCCTTTCAAGCCGAAGGGAGGCGTGACGGAGGCAGCAATCAATGGCTTCCGCGAGGCTTGTGCTGTTGCGGAGGCAGGAGACTTGGTGGCCCAGCTCAGCCACCGAGACCCCACGGATCTCTTTGTTAGTTCGAACGAAGTCCTCCTGCGGGTGAGCGAAGCCCCTTGCAACTTCGAACTATACTTTGTCCCTTGGTTAACACTTGTGGTTTCTTGAATTTCTGCAGGCCCTCGCACTGAACGCAGCGGCTTCGACTGCTGCCGACAGGCGGATGGAGCGCCTCGCAGAGGAGAAGGAGGCCCTTCGCCACGAGGTCTCGGAGGAGGCCGAGAAACGGAGGCGGGCCGAGGCTTCGGCTGCTGAGGCGAAGGAAGCCTTGGCCTCGGAGACGGCTCGGCTCCGCGCGGAGCTCCAGGCTTCGAAGGATGCCGAGGCCCGACAGGCGAAGGAGAACGAGGAGCTCCGCTAACGGGCTCAGGATCTTGAGAACTTCGTCGTGGCCAATCTTGATGAGGCCACCCAGAGCCTGACCGAGGTCCTTGAGAAAATAGGGACCGAGTGCCGGACTACGGATTTTGGCGATCAGGACCCGATTGGGGACCGCGCCGAATTCTTGAAGACCGCGGCTTCGATAGCGGATGAAGCGCTGACGGGCTTCGCTCTTATGGCCGGTCGCGTCGCGGGCCAAGGGGTGCTGCACATGCTCCATGCCGCGGGGTGTGACCACCTTCGAGCGGCAACCTCCGTGACCGCAGTGGCCTTCAGGGGTCCGCACCTGGTGACGCCTTCGCCTGACGTCCGCGGAGCCTGGCGGCGGCTGCAGGAACCTTGGAAGGAACAAGGCTGCGGAGCAGTCCTTGACCTCATGAAGGCCCTTCGACAACGCCGGTCCAAGGGGCCCGCTGCGCCGGACAAGCCTTCGACCTCGACGCCTCCGCCTCCGAAGGTGTAGATCTCCTTAGGCCTTTTGTAATCCTTAGCTGTAGGCTTGTAAAACTCTATCAGCTTATTAATATGAAATGCGGGGGTTTTTTATTCCTGCCCAGGCTCAGACTTCAAGCGTAGACCTCGAAGTCCTCGAGGACTCCGAAGAGCTTCAACAGCTGTGGGCGATCCTCGAAGTAGCTAGGTCCGAAGGCCCCCCTCGGTTTAAGCTTCCGAGGGGGCCTAGCGGCGAAGCCATTTCTGAAGTAGCTCAGGATTTATTAGCCGCTGTGAAGACGGAGTCCCTTCAGGGCCCTTTGTCTTTGCCTTCGCGAACGGCCTTAGCAGGCGACGAAGCCCTAGACTTTTCTGCCTTCGATACGGCACCGCCTGCTTCGCTAACTTCGAGCGACCTGCAAGGTGGAAGACAGAGCTTACGGGCTTCGGAGCCTGGAGGGGCTAGTCGAGGGAGAGCGGGCTCCGACGAGGCAACGTCCAGCCGAGGTGGCCCTGGCCGAAGAAGGGGCAAGCGAGGGTTGGGGCCTCGCACACGGTTCTTCTTAGGTTTAGATACATATTATACGTAATTTTGCTTCCGAAGTATGTTTGTAACACACTTCTCAATATACAATGAATAGAGTTTGCTATCTTTGCACACTTCGTCTGTATGCTTCGTGTTGTTTGGCTTCGAACGTTTTAGCTTGTTACGCTCGTACTGCGTATTACATTCGCACACCTCGCATACATGCTTCCCCCTTTTGCTCGTGGCAGCTAGGGACTTAGCCGTTGCTGGTGCGGGCAAAAAATAAACGATGCGAAGGGTGCGCCTTTCGGCGGCTTCGACGCACGAATTCAAGCGAAGGCCTCTTTTGGGCTTCGAACGCTTTAATTTGGTGCGATGCAAGGCTTCGGCTGCTCGAAATTTCACTGAGCGAAGGCCTCTTCCGCGCTTCGAACGTGCTAACTTGGTGCGAAGCAAGGCTTCGGCACAACCAAGCCTAGCGAGGCATGCTTCGGCATGGTAGGATTTGAATGTTGTGCGTGAGCGAGGCTCCGAAACGCACTTAGGTTTTAGCGAAGTATGACTTCGAGACGCTTAGGCGTATATTACATTAACACGCGAAGCAAGGCTTCGGAGCGTGTTTGGATAATGAAGCAGGGATTCGGAACTTGGTCCTGTAATGAGAAGGATATTTGGTGTGGATTCACCGAACCTGTGATAGTGTGAGCCACCTTCGATTCTGGGTCACCTTCGACCCTGGGATGCTTCGGGTGCGGAACCCGGAATCCCTGGGATGCTTCGGGTGCGGAGCCCGGAATCCCTAGACGCGTCGGGCCAGTGGCCCGGAGTCCTTATTACGGCTACGGGCCCGGAGGCGCCGTGTAGCCTTCGGAGGGGTGCTCCGGATTTTATAAAGTGAAGCGGGGCTTCGAGTTTTTAAACAAGGTGAAGCGAAGCTTCGGGTTTTTGATAAGGCGAAGCGAGGCTTCGATTTTTTTAAATAAGATGGGGCAAAAACTTGCTGTAAGGGCGAAGCTAGGCTTCGCATTTTAAGGCGAAGCAGGGCTTCGAATAAATATCAACATGATTGCGAAGTGGTAGGCCGAGGTGGTACTTCGGATAGCGGACGTACCTCGCAAAGTGGCTAAAGGTTGACCTCGTAGCCCCTGGGGCTTCGACGGCATCCGACGTGTGGAGCGGAGCCCTTGCCGGAGGGTGAGCTCCGGTATGTGGAGGATGGAGGAAGGCGAGGATGGCCTTCGAGCCGCACCCGAAGCCCCTTGTCGGAGGGTGCGCGAAGCAAAAAAGCTTCGAAGCTCCCCCCTCAGGCGTACTTCGAGTTGCAGACAGTGGCAGAGAACTTAGCTTTTAGTACTAAGTTCCCCACGGACGGCGCCAACTGTTGGAACAATTGCGTTAGTTCCAGCAGGTTTTCGTGTGGTGGAGTGTGATGTGGAGAATGAGCCTCGAAGGACTCTAACAGAGGGAGAAGAAGGTTTATACTGGTTCGGGCCTCTCTGGGAGATAATAACCCTACGTCCAGTTGTGGTGGATTTGGCATGGTATGCCTTAGTGTGGAGAAGAGAACTACAGGGTCTCATGGCCCCCTCCCTCTCCCTGGTACAAGGGCTTGGCCCTGCTTTTATAGGCACGCAGGCCTTAAGGAAAAGACTAAGATACCCTCTACAAGCCCGTAGGCTTATATGGGTAGACAGGGAAAGGGGCTAGCTACTGAGCAAAAGTACCAGACAACTTTACAGCTTTACAGACGTGTCAGGCTATGCCAGGCTTTGACCAGCTAAAAGATACACCGAAGGTGGAGGCTGGGGGAAAGGCTTCGAAGTGCACCCGGAGGGGGGGCTTCGAAGGATGCTCCGGAGGGCGGCCTCCGAACTTGGCTCCTAGAGGGTGGTCTCCGAACTGGGTCCCGGAGGGTGGCCTCCGGACTTGGCTCCGGAGGGCGGCCTCCGGACTTGGCTCCGGAGGGCGGCCTCTGGACTTGGCTCCCGGAGGGTGGCCTCCGGACTTGGCTCCGGAGTGTGGCCTCCGGCTTCCTGTGCCCGGAGGGTGGCCTCCGAACTGGATTCCAGAGGGCGGCCTCCGGACTTGGCTCCCGGAGGGTGGCCTCTGGACTTGGCTCCGGAGGGCGGCCTCCGGACTTGGCTCCTGGAGGGTGGCCTCCGACTTGGCTCCGGAGGGCGGCCTCCGGACTTGTCTCCCGGAGGGTGCCTCCAGACTGGACTCCGGAGGGCGACCTCCGAACTTGGCTCCGGGGAGTGGCCTCCGGCTTCCTGTGCCTGGAGGTGGCCTCCGGCGCCTTGCGCCAGGGCCCGAAGTGGGGGCTCGAGCTGGACCCCTGAGAGGCACCTTGGGACCTGAAAACAATACTTAGAGAGAAAGCAGGCTCCGACAGTGCTGGGCTCTGGGCCGAAGGCTGTCGGAGGCTGACGTCATTTGGCCCCTGTTCAAGGGAAATATATTTCCCCCAACACTATCTTGCCAAATGCATTTTTCTTAGAGCTTACTTAGGTAAGACGTCATATGAGTTGCGATTTGGCAGACAACCCAAGGTGAGTCACTTGCAAGATTTTGGATGCAAGTGCTTTGTGCTTAAGAAGGGAGGGCATTTGGACAAGTTTGAGTCTCGTTGCTGGGATGGAGTCTTTCTTGGTTATGCCTTGCACTCTCGAGGCTTTCGTGTTTGGAACCTAGACTCTCAGCTTCTTGTCGAGACTTGTGAGGTTTCTTTTGATGAGTGTATTCCTTTGCTGACTCCTTTTGAGCTTTCTGGAGATGATGAGCTTGGAGAGTCCATCTTTGAGGAAGATGATGACACTCTTGATGATGATGAGGGTAGGCCCTCTGCACAGCCTACAGACCCCACACCTTCTAAGACTTTGACTGAGGGTGAGGATGGACCTCTGACTACTCCTTCTACTTCGATCGAGCCTCCTCAGCCGAGTCCAGAGGTGCTAGGTGCTTACTCCGGTGAGATGACTTCTCAGCCGAGTCTAGAGGATCCAGTTGCTGACTCTGGTCAAGTGACTTCAGATCACCTAGGATCCCGAGCAGTTCAGCGTGATCACCCCTCAGAGCTCATCATCGGTGATCTTACTGAGAGATCCTTACGTTCCTTAGTTGGTTCACTTGCTATGTTTGTTGAGTCTGCTTTTGTTGCTATTTTTGAGCCTAGAGACGTTTCTCATGCTCTGTCTGATTCAATTGGATAAGCGCCATGCAAGAAGAGCTTGAAAACATTGTTCGCAATCAGGTTTGGACACTAGTTGAGCTGCCACCTGGATGCAACACCATAGGCACCAAGTGGGTGTTTAAGAACAAACAAGGTGAAGATGGAGTTGTGGTACGCAACAAAGCTCGACTAGTGGCATACGACTTTTGCCAAAAAGAAGGTATTGATTTTGAAGAGACCTTCGCCCCTGTTGGCCTTTGCTGCTTCTAAAGGTCTTAAGCTTTTTCAAATATATGTCAAGAGTGCTTTTCTAAACGGGTATATAGAGGAGGAGGTCTATGTTAAGCAGCCACCCGGTTTTGAGAATCCTAAGTTTCCTCGACATGTTTTCAAGTTGCAGAAGGCTTTATACGGTCTGAAGAAAGCCCCCAGGGCTTGGTATGATCGCCTAAAGCAATTCTTGTTGCAGAAAGGTTTTGTGATGGGTTCTGTGGACAAGACTCTTTTGTTGCTTAGAGATGGCTCACACTTATTGGTTGCTCAGATTTACGTGGATGATATTATTTTTGGTGGTTCTACTAATGAGCTTGTGTCCAAGTTTTCTGAGCAGATGCATAGCGAGTTTGAGATGAGTCTCATGGGAGAACTCAAGTATATCTTTTGCTATACATGTTAGATGTTTGTAATTGCAGTTAATTATATTTAAGAAGCATGCTTTTCACACTCCACCTGCACCACATCTGCATTCATGGCATATTTTGAGGGGGAGTTGCATTTCAGGGGGAGTTTGTGTCTATGTCTCTTTAAAGTGCATTTAGTCTCACTTGATGAGTCCAATTGTCAACAAGGGGGAGAAATTTTCGAGTTTAGGGGACATTTTTAGCTTTCTCTGGGATTTATTTCATGGGGAGTATTTCAGTTTTTTTGCCTTACTCTGTTATCCTTGTTGGTAGTTCTGAGATTGCACTTGTTTTTGAGTCTTTATTTTTGGTTAACCATAATGACTGTTTTCTTGCTTCTATTTGGCTTTTCGTCATTAGGGTTAAACTTTTATTTTCTTCCTTCTATTTTCTTTTGTTTTTTTCGTGTTTCCACATGTTTTTGCAGGTTCTGAAGAAGTGCTGAAGACGGTGTTGACAATGCACTCATCAAGGGGGAGATTGAGAAATCATGTTGAAGAATATGGGTTTTATACTCCAGATGTGATGAGTGATTGACAACGGAAGTCAAGAAGAGACATGAAGACCTGTCGTGTCTAGGGCGCGTGTGACTCAGGTACACGGGCAGCGAGCGACAGCTGAGCAGAGGAGCCGCGGAGTCGGGCTAACCCAATCCGGGTACATGGGCTAGAAGCGGTAGAGGATCCACCGGTCTGTTGACCGGGTTTGACTCAGGTACACGGGCGGCGAGCGATTGCCGGGCTGAGGAAGCTGCGGGGTCGGGTCGGCCCAATCCGGGTACCCGGTGTGAAGATGGTAGATGCTTTGTCAGTTTCGGCGCAAAACTAACAACCGTTGATTATTTTGTTTTTAGGATATTAATATTTAGTTTTTAAGTCCAAAATATTTTATTTGAGTCAGTTGATTTTTCTAAGAGTATTTTAGTAATTTCGGATTTTATTTTAGAGTCAGTGTAATTTACTCTAGGGGTAAATTAGTCTTTTTCATGTATTAAGAGTCGCCTATAAATAGGCCCCTACCCTCCTAGCGATAGGGTGATTGTTTTCCCGAGATTATTTTTCAGTCCATCACAAATTTTTCATCTACTATTTATCCTCTGGGTTCAATCTACATCGTCGCAGCACTGTTCTTTGGTGATCGTTATCTGCGCATGCCGGTGCAAAGCGGAGAGGCAGCGACAGTGGCTCGGCAGGCCACGAGCAGTAGCATTGCTTTCCACGTGCGGCGGCCGGTGTGCAGCACGGGCAGGGAAGTCCACGGTAAAAATTATCCTTGCTTGTTTTCTTGATGCACGGCGTCCGAGGTGCAGGTTTGCTACAGCAGACCAAAGCAGCAGCAGCCTACGGCAGGCAGGCGCGGCACGACATTGTCAAATCAGCGCATGGATTTTTTTTCCGGCAGCACTTTCCACATGTGCGGCAGGACTTGGCAGGACTTTTCGGCATGGCTTTCCGTGGCAGTAGGCTAGCCGGCTAGCTAGCAAGCTAGAGCATAGGGCATCAGCGTTTTTGTTGCTGCAGCACGGCGACAAACGTTTCGCGCGAGGGACGCAGGCGGACGAGCGGCGCACGGCAGACGGAAACAGCTAAAGAATTTTTTTTTCCCGGCGATTGATTTAGGAGATGCAGGTTAGTTAGTTTAATCTACTATTTTTTAGCTGTTTAATTAAATCAATATTGATCTATTTTTAATTAGCAGTAAATTTGTTTTTAGTATTTTCGTAGATTTTTTTATCTGCTAGATATTATTATTTAATCTGCTTATTAGTTATCTCGTATTATTTATTTAAATAAATCTGTTTAATCTGCTCATATAAAAAGAAAAGAAAATTTTATTAGTCGCAGTTGTATTTTTATTCCAGGTTTTACCTGAAATATTTTAGGTTTATTTCTGAATTAATTTTTGAATGATCCAAGTTTTATTCATTTGATTAGTTTTTATTTCTAGACTTCGATATAAAAATTTCGTGGTATATCTAGGTGTTTTTATTTATGGTAGTATTTTTATTTAGTTTATATTTAATATCATTTCAATTAAGACATCAGTCATTTTTAGGCTAGACAACTTTAGTACCTGTAATTTGCTCTGCTAATATTATTTGTCTGGTTAAGTTCATCTGGGTGTTGGGATTAGGTCATAGTTGAGCAAGAAATTTTTAGACGCCCATTCACCCCCCCCTATGGTCGCTACTTTCGGTCCTACACTAGGTTCCCCATGGACGGCACCAACTGTTGACACAACGGATTACGCTAACAGATTCTATAAGACCAAGAACTCACAAACGAAGTATTTGTGAATGTGGACTATCTCAAACCTTCGGATAGGATAATAGCTCGGAATAGTTCGAAGTGTGTATTGAATATCTGAATATTCGATGCCTCTTACAAGACGGGAAAGGGGTATTTATAGGTAAAACTCTCTAGAGAAAAGACATTTTTACCCCTCAATTACAACCGACATAGCGTATACTATTTTGGTATCCCTTATAGGGTTAATACGGTAAAACATGTCCGCAGGATGTTGATAAGGTAGATGTTCCATCCTCCTAGCTATTTTCCACTTCGGAGAGGAAGCCTTTCGGAGGGTCTCTCCAGACCTGAACCTGAACGGACCCTTCGGCTTTGAACCTATTAATCCGGAGGTAAGTCTTGAGCTTCGAGATCAGACTTGCATTTATCTTGATTACATGGATCATTAGCTTGGAATCTTGGAGGATAATGAGGATGAAGTATTTTCCCCCAACAGATACCATATCGGAACTTCCGATCAGTACAAAAATTCCCCAATTCCGAATCGAAACTTCCGGCTTGTTGGAACTTCCAATACCATATCGGAACTTCCGAAGCAACAATTGCTCTATATATCGAGACCAGAAATTAACCAGAACTTCTGATACTCACTATCAGAACTTCCGATCCATGGAATTTTCTTGGGCATATCATTCAATCTCCCACTTGCAGAAGAACCAATTCTTTGCATGTTTTAAAACATCCCCTTAAGTGTGTAACCCGATAGGTTCATACACTAACGGCTGTTCACCGGAAACCATTTCCGACTCATTGATCAATAGCGGTACCTAGCAGCAAATATTGACCCCTGGAAGCATACAAAATCAAATTTTCATGAACCTTGACATACGCATGCACTAGTCCCTTCACCACGCGCCATCAGTCAAGTCCAAGGAGAGATACGTGCCACCCTTGTTGGTTAACTTGACATGTTCACTCGATCAAGTATCAGATTCAAATCATTACTAACTCCTTAGTCATAGTGGCATGGCCATGCACTTTTCTAATCCAATACCTCGAGGGGCCCAGAGACCACTCTCCCGTTATTAGGAGGGGAAAATTCCATCTTGACCGCTCACATCCCAAGGCATGTTTCACAACAAACCTAAAAACAATCCTTATTACTACCCTGTAACGGAATAGTGTTAGGAAGCATCTAAGCGTGTCACTACGCATTCTAGAATCGAATCACGATCTCAGGTCCAAGGACTCTACAAGTACACCATTTGAGATGACAACTGTTGGAACATTACAATCTCAGCAGTATCTCAAGTGGGTCTGTCCAACACCATATTCACCAACATGTGTCCACATTACTGATTTGAAATCTTTATGTCTATGATCTGAGAAACACAATCATCAATCTGTCGGGTGTGCTAATCCATGTATCATCATTGTCCCACATGATGACAAGATTAGGGACCCTTTTGAACAACATCATCATAAAGCAAAAAGTTTAACATAACAAGTCGTACTCATTAATTAAATGCAAATGATATTTATTCAAGGAACAATATAACAATTATCCTCATACATTAATATAGACTCTACTAGCGTCTTCCACAAACACATGACTCACTCACGCAAGTATCTAATACCCATGGAGCTCATATGCACCTCATGCTTGGGCTGTGGAAGAGGCTTCGTCAATGGATCCTCCATGTTCAAATTCGTGTGCACCTTGCAAATCTTCACATCACCTCTCTCAATGATCTCGCGGATCAGGTGATATTGCCGAAGTATATGTTTGGATTTCTGGGGCGATCTAGACTCCTTGGCTTTCGCAATGGCACCACTATTATCACAATAGAGGTCCACTGGACTAGACGCACTAGGAACAACACCCAGCTCAGAAACAAACTTTTTGATCCGAACGGCCTCCTTCGTTGCTTCTGAAGCAGCGATATACTCAGCTTCCATTGTAAAATCGGCAACTGTTTCTTGCTTGGAACTTTTCCAACTCATTGTGCCTCCATTGAGGTAGAACACAAAACCAAATTGCGATCGAGAATCATCTTGATCGGTCTAAAAGCTAGCATCCATGTAACCACTTACAATGAGCTCCTCTTTACCACTGTAAACAAGGAACATTTCCTCAGTCCTTCTCAAGTACTTGAGTATACTGTTTACTACAGCCTAGTGACTTTCACTCGGGTTCGATTGGTACTTGCTCGTAACAATTAGAGCACATGACACATCTGAGCGTGTACATAGCATGGCATACATGATGGATCCAATTGCGGAGGCATACGAGATCACACTCATCTTCTCTAGCTCATCAGGTGTCACAGCACACTGAGTCTTACTAAGAGAATACCATGTGACATTGGCAGGAATCCCTTCTTAGAATTCTGCATTTTGAACTGTTTCAAAACCTTATCAATGTACATACTTTGGCTTAATCCAATTAACCATTTTGATCTATCTCTATAGGTATTTATGCACAAAATGTATGCTGCCTCTCCAAGATCTTTCATCGAAAAACTATTTTTCAGTGAAGTCTTGACAGCATTCAACAAAGGAATTTTGTTTCCGATCAACAATATGTCATCCACGTATAGGACCAAAACACAAGTGAGCTCCCACTAGCCTTTTGTAAACACAAGGCTCTTCTTCATTCTTGATGAAGACAAACCCTTTGACTACCTCATCAAAACAAATATTCCAACTCCGAGAAGCTTGCTTCAATCCATAAATGGACTTTAGAAACTTACAAACTTTCCCGGCATTCCCCGGATCGTCAAGACCTTCAGGTTGTGTCATGTACACATCCTCACTTAGGTTTCCATTCAGGAAAGCCATCTTGACATCCATTTGCCATATATCATAATCATAAAATGCGGCAATAACTAGGATGATCCGAATAGACTTAAGCATAGCGACAGGTGAAAACGTTTCATCATTATCAACACCTTGAATCTGTCTGAAACCTTTTGCCACCAATCGTGCCTTATAGATGTGAACATTTCCATCAATGTCTATCTTTTTCTTGAAGATCCATTTACACTCAATAGTTTTTACAACATCGGGTGGATCAACCAAATTCCAAACTTGATTAACACGCATGGACTCCAACTCAGATCTAATGGCTCTAAGCCATTTCTTAGAGTCTGGTTCCACCACTGCTTCCGCATAGGTCTTGGGTTCGTAATTGTCCAACAACAACACATCGCGATGCCCTGTGGTCAAGAACATGTACATATCTGGCGCATGGACTACTCTCCTAGACCTCCGTGGGGCTATTGCATCCACAACAATATATGTAACAGCTTGCACCTCCTGCTCTGGCTCAGTGGGATTTGGAACACTTTCTAGTGGCTCTCGAACCTCTTCGAGATTGACTATCCTCCCACTAACTCCTTTTGAGAGAAACTCTTTCTCAAGGAACACACAATTTCGAGTGACAAACACTTTGCCCTCCTCTCTATTATAGAAATAGTATCCTTTGGTTTCCCTAGGATACCCCACAAAGAAGCACTCGTCAGACTTAGGACTGAGCTTGTCAGACGTCATACATTTGACATACACCTCACATCCCCAAATCTTTAGAAAAGACAAACTGGGACACCTCCCAGACCACATCTCATATGGTGTCTTCTCCACCGACATAGATGGAACTCTATTAATCGTGAAAGTTGTGGTTTCTAGAGCGTCACCCCAAAAGGACAATGGAAGATCAGTGTGACTCATCATGGACCACACCATGTCCAAAAATGTGTGGTTTCTCTGCTCGGACAACCCATTCCAGTGAGCCATGCTAGGTGGAGTCAGCTGTGGAACAATTCCACACTGCTTCAGATGATCACTAAACACATGGCTCAAATATTTAGCCCACGATCCGATCGTAGAAATTTAATTGTCTTGCCCGTATGATTTTGTACCTCATTTTGGAACTCCTTGAACTTTTCAAAGGATTCCCACTTATGCCTCATCAAGTAGATATAACCATATCTACTAAAGTCATCGGTAAAAGTAATAAAGTACTGAAATCATTTCCTAGCCGTGTGACTCATTGGACCACATACATTAGTATGTACTATGGCCAATATCTCACTTGCCCTCTCACTTTGTCTAGTGAAAGGTGTCTTTGTCATTTTGCGGAGTAAACAAGACTCACATGTGTCATATGATTCAAAATCAAATGACTCCAAAGGTCCATCACTATGGAGCTTTCATACATGCTTCTCATTTATATGACCCAAACGACAATGCCAGATGTAGGTGGGATTCAAATCATTGAGTCATTGTTTATTAGTATTAATGTTATAAATGTGTGCATCGTCAAGACACAGGATATACAATCCATTCATTAATGGACAAACACCATAAAGCATGCCATTCGAAAATATTGAACAACTCTTGTTCTTTATTATGAATTCAAAACCATCTTCCTATAAACATGAAGAAGAGATAATGGTTCTACCTAAGGCGGGAATGAAATAACAATAATTTATCTCCAAAACTAATCCTGATGGTAGCGACAGTGAATAGACGCCGACGACCAACGCTGCAACCTTTGCACCATTCCTGATGCGGATATCCAGTTCACTACTTGCACACTTTCTTACTCTACTCAGACCCTGAAACAATTTGCAAGTATGAATCATTGATCCAGTATCAAATACCCATGAATCATTTGTACGAGTATCAAGATTAATTTCAATAACATTAATACCTGAAGCAGAAGTACTACTTCCCTTCTTGTTTTTCTACTCTTCAAGGTACACCTTGTAATTGCGCTTCCAATGCCCGGTATTGTGGCAATGGTGGCACACGTCAGAGTTGGTAGGACCAGACCTGGACTTTCTAGTTGGCTTAGACTGTGCCCTAGCGATCGCTTCTGTAGTATTATCCTTCTTCCTCCTCTTCTTTTGGCCCTCATTCTGAACCACCATCACATGGTTTGGAGCCTTTATGATACTCTCCTCTGCAGATTTCAGCATCCCATGCAACTCAGCTAGTGTCTTCTCCAGTCCAACCATGTTGTAGTTCATGATGAACGGCTCGAAGCTCAGTGGGAGCGACTAGAGAATATCATCAATGCTGAGATACGAATCCAGTGGAGTGCCTAGTCTCTCTAGAGTCTCCACACAACCAATCATCTTAATCATGTGAGGGCTCACTGGGCTCCCTTCATCCAGCCTACTACCAAACAAGAATTTAGACACATTGTATCTTTCTGCCCTTGCTTGTTCATGAAACATGCCCTTAAGCCCCACGATCATATTGTAGGCATCACAATCCTCATATTGTTTCTGAAACTGAGAGGACATGCAAGCAAGCATCAGGCAGCTGACATCCACAGAATCACCAGCATGCTTCTCATAAGCACATTTATCTGCTACAGAAGCATCTTCTCCTGGTTCATCAGGGTGGGATTCCTCTAGAACATAAGCACTACGAAAATGACATGCAAGCCGTAATGAATTTTACATCAGCCTTGGGCTATAAATAACCATGATACGAAGGCCATATTTAATTTACATTCTTTGCATGCATCTCATACATCACATTTTAACCAAGGCCATGCCAGTCACGACATTCTCTACAAAACAAAGTTAGGCGAGCAATCTACAAATGAATGGATTCAGGATCTAAAAAACTCGGGTCAGCATGCTCGGTTTTTTCAAAATTTCACCGGTCGGAACTTTCGATCCGGCATCGAAACTTTCGATCTGTCGGAACTTCCAATCAATATCGGAATCCCTCATCACAACAATTGCCTTCCGTATCGAATCATTATTCGATATCGGAACATCCGATCAGTATCGGAACTTCCAATCCGCCATCAGAACTTCTGATCTGCCATGGATAGAAACAGATCTAATATGTTTTTCCACCATGTATCTCCATACATGAGAGATCCAGATCGAACACTATGCACGTAGGCTCTAATACCACTGTTGGGGAATAGGGGAGCTACGTTAGCCGGCAAATTCAAAATTTTCGTCGTAAAGCCCAAGACCCATGCGCGTGTGAGATCATAGATTGGTACCTTCTAGAACTTGATGTGCAAGGTGCAGCGGAAGAAGAGGTTGATGAAGCGCATCAAGCCTATCCTCGCTTTGTCCCAGTCGTTCCTCGCCGATCTGATCAATGAAGAAGTTGTGTTTCCTCATGGTGAAAGCCAAAAGCGTCGCTTATGGAGCAATGCCTCCACGGAGTCCACACATACAGGGATGGAGTTCCTCCCACGGCAGCGTGCTAGTACCGCACGTGAGAGACGCAAAATCATTGATCTCAATGTTTGGGATCAAGAAAGGGAGGAGAGGACTCTATGGTTGCTAGGTCTAATCTAGGCTTATTCCTTGTCCCAAGACCTCCTCCTCCTCTCCTTATATAGGGCTAAAAGCCCCCTGGGTCATGCACATCTTGGAGCCCCCAAATTAGTTACAACTAATTCGTATTTGTAACAGATCTAATCTGATCCTGGATCGGAACTTCTGACAAGGTATTTTTCAGGTCTCCAAATTCAGCACGACACGCAACAGATCCAATCTGTTTTCGCCCACCTTGGAACTTCTGATCAGTACAAAAATTCCCCAATTCCGAATCAGAACTTCCGATACCATATCGGAACTTCCGAAGAAACAATTGCTCTCTATATCGAGACCAGAAATTAACTGGAACTTATGATAATCACTATCGAAACTTCCGATCCACGGAATTTTCTTAGGCATATCCTTCACTTTTATCGTGTCGGCGGGTAAGTTCTTAGGATTCATGCATGTACCAAACTTCGCCACTATCTTCTATCCGACACATGTATTGTTACTTGTCAAACTGATGTTATAAAATACATGTTGCAAAAGCCAATTCTAAGTGGGAGAATAGGAAAGTGGGCATACGCTTTGATTGAGTACGATTTGGCTTATGAACCCTTGAAAGCTATGAAAGGTTAAGTCCTCGCAAATTTTATATTTGATCACCATGTAGATGTCAATTAGAGTAGTGATACTACTTTAATTGAGGTAGTACCATGGAAACTTTACTTTGATGGTTCGGCTTGCAAGAATGGCCAAGGTGTTGGGGTTGTGCTCATATCACCTAGTGGTATGAGTTTCGAGACCTCGACCCGGTTAGAATTTCCTTGTACTAATAACCAAGTCGAATAAGAAGCTCTATTACTAGGACATGAATTGTTCAGCTCCATGGGTGTTAAATTTGTTCATGCATATGGTGATTCACTATTAGTAGTTCAACAAGTAGCTAAGGATCCCCAATGTTTTAATAGTTTGCTAAATAGTTATTTGGATAAATGTCTAGACATAATTTCTACTTTTGATGATTTTGAAATTTCACATGTGTCTAGAGAAGCCAATTCAGTAGAAAATGACTTGGCTCAGCAAGCATCTGGTTACCAAATTAAAAGAGGTAGATTTTTTGCACAAGAAAAATGGATGCTTGACTTTATTTCACTACCCGAGTCAAAACACATCAGTCTGACCGCCGTGACATGGTCGGTCTGACCACAAGTGTCTGGTCGGTCTGACCGGCCATGCTACGCCGGTCTGACCATCCTGTGTCAGCTGACTGACAATAGCCAGTCTGACTGGCCTACTATGGCTGGTCTGACCGTCCTGTGTCAGAGTGGTTTGGGAGACAGGGGCAAGTTGAAATTTGTGATTTGAATGACAATTCGAGAAAGTATTTGGCGAGTACTTCAAGAAATCATGAGGATGATTAGAGAACTCCAATTATTCAATATTTGAGAAATCCTAGCAAGCTGGTTGATCGAAAAGTTCGGCGGAAAGCGTTTCAATTTGTATTGCTTGATGATGAGTTGTATCACTGAACCATTGATGGAGTTCTTTTGAAATGTTTGAATGCCGACCAATCTAGGCTTGCTGTAGGTGAAGTACATGAAGGTATTTGTGGTACTCATCAGTCGGCTTAGAAAATGAGTTGGATGTTTAAAAGAGCGGTTTTTCATTGGCCGTCTATGACAAAAAACGAGGTAATCGATTTTATCTGGAAGCACATTATACATAGATTCGGTATTCTTCAAACTCTTACTATAGATCAGGGTGCTTCGTCTGTTTCTAAAGAAGTCTGTGATTTTGCCAAATCTTATGGTATATAGTTGATAAACTCTTCACCATACTATGCTCAGGCCAATGGTCAGGCCGAGTCTAGTAATAAAATTGTGATTAAGCTCATTAAGAAAAAGATTGAAGAGTTTCCTAGATGGTGGCATGAAGTTCTTTCTGAGGCATTATGGGCATGTAGAGTTGCAAAGGATGGTGCCACCAAGGTGAGTCCATATGAGTTGGTGTATGGACAAGAAGCCGTTTTACCCGTAGAGGTGAATCTTTACTCTTTGAGCTTACTTAAGCAAGATGGCTTATCGGTTGATGAGTATGAAACTCTTTTGAGGGATGATTTGGAAGAAGTGACCGATAAGAGGTTAAGGGCTCTAGAGGCTATAGAAAGGGACAAAAGAAGAGTGGCTAGCTACAGCTTATAACAAGAAGGTGAGAGCAAAATCGTTTCAAGTTGGTGATGTTGTTTGGAAGACGAATTTTCCATTAGGCACTAAGAGCCCAAAGTTTGTTAAATTTTTGTCTAGTTGGGAAGGTCCTTTTAGAGTTGTTGAAATCGCTCCGGGTAATGCATATTTGCTAGAGTATCTATAAGGAGAGTGATTTCGTAGAGCTTTGAATGGTAGGTATTTGAAAATATACTTCCCAAGTGTGTGGAAAAATTCTTGAAGTGTCGAAAAGCCAATATGGAGCATATCGTCCTTAGCTCATTGTTCTTTTGGCTCACTAAAGTTTGCCAAAATGCAGGGGGCATGTGTTGATAGCAAAAATTGGCATTAATGGTCAGAATTGTCAAAATATCACTTTTTAGTAATTTAGGCCGAAAATATGCCTAGACCTGGCACATGCCGGTCCAACCTGCCATGAAGGCCTGCTCTGACCAGCCATGTAGGCCCGGTCTGACCGGCCATATTGGTCCGGTCATACTGGCCCACTCTGTATCCAATTCAAATTAGTTAATTTCGGGTCTATTTTATCTCTAATTAATTATTGACAATTTGGATCCATATCAAAGTCCAATTAGAGTCCAGGCATGTCATGTCCAACCCCTATAAATATAGGGGCAAGGACAATTCAAGGACCCCTCCCCGCAAAAACCCTAATAGATCCAATTTATTACCTTGAATCATACTTTTTACCATTCAATCTACTTTCTTGCCCTAGGTTTAGCTTAGCACGCACATCTTTACTGGTTTGCACTGTAAACCACCCGTCGATTGCATCGTAATCATGGTAATTCCTTGTCGATTGGCTTGTGAATCATCCATTTCATCCATGTAACATATTTCTATCGTTTTATCAGTTTTTACTCTTGATTCGGTCTCTTGGCCGAATTGCCTTTGGTTTCCTGGTGTTTTTTTGCAGTGTTTCATCTCTCCCATCTTCACCAAGACATCTTGCTACAATTTGCCCATGGCAAGATGGTTGCGACAGTATGGAAATCACTTTCCAAGGGTTGTCGGTCTGACCAATGGGTATTGCCCAGTCCGATCGGCCCGTGCCAGATCTGTTATCCGTTGCCAGCACACGGCGGTCCGACCTGGCGACACATAAGTTGTCTGACCGGTGGCTCATAGGAGGTCTGACTGATGACCAACAGTTTACCCCACACTATTTTCTTTTTCTAGTGGTGCATTAACCAACACCTTCATCGGTCTAACTGACTCTATTTGGCTAGTCCAACCGACTTCTCTGTTTCCATCCAATCGGCTTTATTTGGACGATTAGATTTATTTCCACTATATTATTCACACTTCAGTTAATTGAATTAGTCTGATAATTTTATTTCCTGGCGACTCCACCCTCCCTTGTCACTAACAAGGGTCATCAGAACGCGATGTCAGCGTCGTGTTACACTTAGGGGTTTATCGCTAAGTATCCACATGCTTTTGGATCGTTGGATTAGTGTAAGTGTGTTTGGCACTTTGACCATCGTATTTTAGTGTCAACAACCATATCAACTAAAGTCGTCGGTAAAAGTGATAAAGTACTGAAAACCACCTCTTGCGACATGGCTTATTAGTCCACATACATCAGTATGTACAATGGGTAGTAGGTCACTCGCCCTCTCACTATGTCCATTGAAAGGTGTCTTTGTCATTTTGCCAAGTAAGCAAGACTTATGTGTGTCATATGATTCAAAATCAAATGACTCCAAAAGTCCATCACTACGGAGCTTCTGCGCACTCTTCTCGTTTATATGACCCAAACGACAATGCAAGATGTAGGTAGGATTCAAATCATTGAGTCGTTATTTCTTCATACTAATGTTATATATGTGTGCAACTTCAAGACTCAGAATATATAATCCATTCACCAATGGACAAACACCATAGAGCACACTATTCGAAAATATTGAACAACGCTTGTTCTTTATTATGAATTCAAACCCGTTTTCTTCCAAACATGAAGAAAAGATTGTCTTTTTTCCTAAGGCGGGAATGAAATAAAAATTATTCAACACCAAAACTAGTCCTGAAGGTAGTGATAGTGAATAAATGCTAACGACCAACATTGCAACTTTTGCACCATTTCCGACATGGACATCCAACTCGCCACTAGCATACTTTCTTGTCCTACTCAGCCCCTGCAATGATTTGCATGTAGGAATTAGTGAATCGGTGTCAAATACACATGGATCATTTGGATGAGTGGCAAGATTAATTGCACTAGCATTAATACCTAAAGTAGAAGTCACACTTCCCTTCTTGTTCTCTGTTCTTCTAGATACACCTTGTAGCTACGCTTCCAATGCCTAGGCTTGTGGCAATGGTGGAAAACATCAGAGCTAGCAAGACCCGACTTGGACTTTCCAGTTGGTTTAGGCTTTGCACTAGAGATCATATCTGAAGTCTTAGCAATGCCCTTCCTCTTTCTCTTTTTGCCCTCCTTCAGAACCATCATCACATGATTGGGAGATTTCTTGATACTCTCCTCATTAGTTTTAAGCATCCCATGCAACTCAGCCAGTGTCTTCTCCAGTCCAACCATGTTGTAATTCATAATGAATGACTCGAAGCTCAAGGGGAGCAACTAGAGAATCACATCAATAGCCAAGTATGGATGTAGAGAACCTAGTCTCTCTAGAGTCTCAATGTAACCAATCATTCTGATCACATGAGGACTCACTGGGATCCCTTCGGCCAACCTACTCCCAAACAAGGCCTTAGAAACATTGTATCTCTCAACCCTTGCTTGGTTCTGAAACATGCCCTTGAGGCCTACGATCATATCATAAGCATCTCTTTCCTTGTGTTGTTTCTTAAACTAAGAGGACATGTAAGCAAGCATCAGACAACTGACGTCCACATAATCACAAGCATGCTTATCTACTATAGAATCATCTTCGCCTGGTTCATCAGGGTGTGGTTCTTCTACAACATAATCATTTTTCTCTTACTTGAGAACAATTCTCAACTTTCTGTACCAATCCATAAAATTTGTTCCACACAATTTCTCTCGTTCAAGAATAGATCGCAAATTAAAAACTGAAGTGCTCTTAATAGTAGTAGTTGGTGCCATGATCTACAAAGATTAAATGCAAGGTTCAACACTATGCAATGTTTATCTTCTATACAATAAAAGATTTTCTACTATTTAAAAATAGTCACTTTCCCTATAATGACTAATAGTGACACAAGATCCATATTCATTCTATCTCCTAGTGAGCTTTAGCATCACTCCTATAAGCTTGGTGACATAGGTAAGCAAAAGTTTGCTAATCACATCGTATGTGAGTCTTATCATGGGAGAAGCATCCAATGTGCATCGTCCAACTCTATGCCCCAAGGCCTAAAACCATTTTGATAGCCTCGTTAAGCAAACCAATACTATGCGTTCGGAAGTCTGACTTCCACGCCAACTAGTCAAGATAAAAGATAGCACCCTGCTTTGGCAGACCCACTATCTATGATCGATATCCTTGCTGGGTGCAACTATTAGAAAGAGCATCAATACTTGATTTTCTGAGGGAAAACTATTCTCGTAAGGTGATGTTCCTAGCACGCACGAAACATGCAAGAATAGTATGACAAGAACATAAGTAAGCACTACAGAAAACACATTGAATGTGACATAGTATGGACCCTTCACATGACGTTCTCCATCTCAATGGCTCCAATCATTGTGTGTTTCCGACCTCCATGAACTATACTAGCCTATCAAAATAGCACATATACTAGTTACATGAGCCGAAGCATCAAAAATCGACACACAGGTTGTATTAATGTATACAAGCCTTAGCCCGTAAATAATCACAACATGTAGGCCATATTTAATTTACATTCAATGCATGAATCTCATACATCACATTCAACAGGGCCATACCAGTCACAACATTCTCTGCAAAACAAAGTTAGTCGAAGAATCTACTAGTGTCTAAACTGGATTGGAACATCCGATGACAATATTGCTCTCTATATCGATTAAAAATCGACATTGGAACTTCCTATCTAATTTTGGAACTTATGTTCCAATATTGGAACTCCCGATAACAAATTTTCTCTCTATATTGAATCTTATGAATTATTAGAACTTCAGATCAAGTACCGGAACTTTCAATCTGTCAAGCATCGGAACTTCCGATCTTTTGCGGACAGAAAATAGATCTAATTTGTTTTTCCACCTGTTCAAAGCAAAAAATGGCATTAATGGTCAAAATTGTCGAAATATAAATTTTGGTAATTTGGGCCTAAAATACACAAGTCCTGTATCAGGCCAAAGGCCCATAGAATATTGGGCTTCAGAGTGATGAGGACATTGATAACAATGATAAAGACATCCAACACTCTATCATTCCTGGACCAATCACTCGCTCTCGTACCCGTAAGCTTAATTATGAGGTGTGTTCGTTTCTTACTTTATATAATGATTTGGATATGGATGGGATGCTACTTATGGGTGATATTTTGACTATAAGGAACATGGGAGAAGCACTTCTGGATCTAACACAAGAGGGAGAGGCGGCACAACAATCCAATTCGGATTCCACTTCAAACTCCGATTTCGGTTCGGTTTTAGCAGAACACACGTCATTAAAATAGGCATAACTTTCTCGTACGGAAGCGGATTGAGGCTTTCTTTAAGGCGTTGGAAATATAACGAAAATATATTTCGAATGAGTCTAGTGCCAAGTCCTGGTTTATTACAAAATGTTATGTGTCATCCGAACAAATCATTAGGTGCTGTGTCACCATTTTGGGCCACTTTGGGCCTTGTATCAATTTGGGGCCTTAAGCCCAACATTAGGGAAGACTTTACACAAACCCTAAGTATTAGTACTCTGTAGCCATCATGAATTAGGGTTGGGTTTTGCTTAGTTTCGTACTGCCTTGCAGATTGAACTCTGAGGTTCGTCAGATTGTGGAACCCCACTCGAAAAATCGATCTCTCATTTGTTGCGAGATTGTGTTTTCATGTTCTTGCTTGTATTCTCGATTCGCATACAGGGATAAGCCTTCTTGATGAGTTCAATCGTGTTCGTGCATGGTTGATAACAAATGGAGCCATGGTGTAGCGAATGCGGTGTTCGGATCAGTGCTGATCGGAAACCAAATCGTCAACGTCGAGTCCTCCACCAATCGAGTTTACCCCCTCTGACAGAAGATCAGGCACCCATGCTCATCAAGTGGTATCAGATCCCAAGTTGCCCATCAGGTATCATTGTATCCCTTAGATTATTTTTCGCCTTGTCCTAGAACTCCAGAAAAAGCCACAAAAAAGAGTCGTAGACATCTAGGGCAAATTATCCTTATCGTCCTAGTGTTTTGAGCCTTTGCAATTTCGTCACGGTGTCGTATTACTGAGTTTTGATCTATGGTCGATGTTGGGTTGCTGGTTTAGAGTTGTGTTCTTGATCACGAGTCAAAGCCATAACCTTGCTTAGTCCCGGGATATCCGAATCCAACCCTAAACCCTAGTCGGAGTTGGTTCGGAGTCAGTTTGACCTTGCCTCGAAAAACGGCCATAACTTTTGCATACGGACTCCGTTTGAGCTCTACCACCCATCAAAATGATTGGGACGAAAAAACGCATCCATCCACTTCCGATTGGGTTAAGGGGGCAAATTTGGCCAGGAAGACAGAGTTCTAGAGATTGTTTTGTTTGCAGCCAGCGTAACTTCTTCCTTTTTGGGTACCTCGTTGAATACTTATTGTTTGAGCAGTCTGTAAAAAAAGGTCCAAAAACGGAAAAAAGAAAGAGAGGCCCAAAATAAAAGAAAAAAAATAAGCCAAAAAAGAAGAAGAAAAAATATGCGAGGCATAAGAAGAGGAAGTTGTTCTAGTTTAAGTTCAGTGTTGTTACTTATATTTCTAATTGTTGTGTTTTGGTGTTCTTGCTATTTGAGTTGGCTTCTCTTCTCATTTCTAGGAGCACAAGTTAGACCAGCAACCAAGACAAGTATTGTGGATTATTATTGAGCTTTACTAACTGTTGTCGATATGTGCTAATCCTTTCTACCAAAGATCAGCCTTCCGAGCTCCACCTTCCTTCTGATCAGTACAATTTCCAGCCGGCAATCATTATACTCATGACTTCAATGGTATCATCCCAAAGCCAACTGGTTGTGCCACCTGCTATGATTGATAAGAACCTTGCAAGAACATGGTGAAACACTTGAGTTTGAGCGACTCCACATCCTAGTAGTTCATAGGAAACAAACTAACACACTTGTGAGCTTGTTTGTGTTTTGTGTTTCCACTAACCATGGCAGGATCAAAACACCAAGACGATGGAGATAAATGTGTGTCCAAGTTCGAGCTTGGAAAGTTGCTGCAAGAACTCAATGCCAACATCATTAAGAGCTACCAAGACAATGCGAACAGATTGGAGAGGATAAAGAGGAGCATTGCCACCCTTATCACCAGGATGGAGAACATAGAGAAACAGCCAGTGACACCGAACGATAGAGCTAAGGATCTCGAGGCAGAAGGCATAGATCAAGAAGAGTATATCCATCCCCTTACTCGAGACCCTCCTCCCTGTCAATGAAATCCACGTCGTCAAGGTATGGGAGGTAATAATGAAAACAACCCTTGTGTTGATAATTCATTTGCTAAGGTTAAGTTAAGTATACCACCTTTTTCTGGCTCTTATGATATTGAAACATATCTGAATTGGGAGATGACAGTAGAACAAAAATTTAACTCTCATCTTGTTCCAAAAATTCATAGAGTTAGACAAGCCACTAGTGAGTTTACCGATTTTGCTATCATTTGGTGGAATGAGCTATCAAATGTAGGCTTAGCACCTGACACATGGGATGGGCTAAAGAGAGCTATACATAGTAGATTTGTCCCTACTACTTATAAACGTGATTTGCATAAAAAATTACAGCATTTAAACTAGGGAAATAAATCTGTAGAGGAGTACTACCAGAAACTACAAATAGGAATGTTGCATTGTGATGTAGTTGAGGATGAGGAGAGTAAAATGGCTAGATTTTTTGGTGGGTTAAGAAGAGAAATACAGGACATAGTAGATTATAAGGAATATAATACACTCAATAGATTGTTTCACCTTTCTATGAAGGCAGAAAGAGAATTGCAGTGATGACAGCCGAAGTCGAAGGGTAACTTCACCGACACAAGACCGGCGTCTGCAACAGGGAAAATCAACACTACCTTCTCCCGCACGGTCTGCTGCCCCCTTCGTATTTAGGGCGCGTTCCGCAGCACCTTCGTCTTCACTACCACCAGAGGAGAAGAGTAAGACAAACCTACCAGCTACTAGTTCCTCATCGGTTGCTTCTACAGGCCGAACCAGTGGAGTCATTTGCCACAATTGCAAAGGGAAGGGCCATTTCATGAGAGATTGCCCAAGCCAGAGACGAGCATTCATTGCTACTGAGGATGGAAGGTATGTTAGTACTAGTGATATTGAAGATGGTGGTACTGACGATGCAGGTGATGATGAAGAGCCTGAAAGTGATGGCGAGGAGGTTTTAGGTATTGCCGCCACAGAGAAGTATCAGGCATTGATTGTACAACGTGTTTTAAACACTCAAGTGGATCAAATGGACACACTACAGCGACATAACGTATTTCAAATGTTCCTCATTGTCAATGATCATCGTCTTCGTGTCATAATTGATGGAGGAAGCGACAATAACTTGGTGAGCATAGAGCTGGTTAATAAGCTTGGATTGACCACACGCCCACACCCTCATCCCTACTATATTCAGTGGTTCAACAATAGTGGTAACGGTCAAGGTAACACACTCTGCGAGAGTTCACTTTTTCATTGGTACATACCATGACTTTGCTGATTTTGATGTTGTACCAATGCAAGCATGTTCACTTTTATTTGGTCGGCCATGGGAATTTGATACGGATGCAACACATCACGGTAGGAGTAACAAATATACACTTATGCACAAGGGAAAGAAAATTACTTTGCTTCCTATGACTCCCACTGAAATTATGAAATGTGACAAAGAGAGTTTTGAGAAGAGCAAGAAGGAGACTGCACCATAATATAAAAATCAGCAAGTAGCTAACACTATCTCCCCACCTAAGAAAGATAAGAAAGACAATAGCTCTAAGTCGGATGGAATTAAACTGAAAGGGGGTGTTATGCTTGCTACTAAATCTGATTTGGTTGATGTTAATGAGTTTGATTCTCCTTGTTATGCATTGATATGCAAAGGAGTCTTGTTTTCATTTGAGGATTCTTCCACTTCTTTGCCTCCTGCTATCACTAACCTTTTGTAGGAGTATAAGGATGTGTTTCATTTGAGCGACATTGCCAAACCGTGCTGCATATAGAACAAATATGGAGGAGACTAAAGAAATTCAACGACAAATCAAAGAACTGTTGGACCGTGGGTACGTATGTGAGAGCCTTAGTCCATGTGTTGTGCCTGTTCTTTTAGTCCCTAAGAAAGATGGTAGTTGGCGTATGTGTGTTGATTGTAGAGCCACCAATAATATTACAATAAGGTATCGTCATCCTATTCCTAGGTTAGATGATATGCTTGATGAGTTGAGTGGGTCTATCATTTTCTCTAAGATTGACTTGCGTAGTGGATAGAACCAAATTCGAATGAAATTAGGAGATGAATGGGAAATAGCTTTCAAAACGAAGTTCGGGTCATATGAGTGGCTAGTTATGCCTTTTGGGTTAACTAATGCACCTAGCACTTTCATGTGTTTAATGAATGAAGTATTGAGTGTTTTTATTGGCAAATTTGTGGTGGTTTACTTTGATGATATCTTGATATATAGCAGATCTATTGATGAACATTTGAATCATTTGCATGCTGTTTTTAATGCTTTGAGAGATGCACGCTTGTTCGATAACCTTGAAAAGTGTACTTTTTGTATGGATCGAGTCTCTTTTCTTGGCTATGTTGTTACTCCACAGGGTATTGAGATAGATGAAGCAAAAATTGAAGCCATCAAGAGCTGGCCAACACCACAAACTGTTACGCAAGTGAGAAGTTTTCATGGACTTGCTGGTTTTTATCAATGGTTTGTGAAGAATTTCAGCACCATTGCTGCACCACTGAATGAGTTGACAAAGAAGGGAGCTTCATTCATATGGGTTCCAGCACAAGAACAAGCTTTTAACATGCTTAAGGACAAACTTACACATGCCCCTCTACTCTAACTTCCTGACTTTGGTAAGACGTTTGAGCTTGAATGTGATGCTAGTGAGATTGGGATAGGAGAAGTTCTCATACAAGAAGGTAAACATTACCTTTGAATTATTCTACTTATGATAAGGAGTTGTATGCTCTAGTTAGGGTGTTAGAGACTTGGCAACATTAACTTTGGCCTAAGGAGTTTGTCATTCATTCTAATCATGAATCCTTGAAACATATTAGAAGTCAGGCAAAACTCAATAAGTGACATGCAAAATGGGTTGAGTTCATAGAGTCTTTTCCCTACATCATTAAACACAAACGTGGTAAAGACAATATCATTGCAGATGCTTTATCTAGGCGTTTTACTATGTTATCTCAGCTTGATCATAAGATATTTGATCTAGAAACAATAAAGGAGTTATATGCTACTAATCTAGACTTCAAGGGTGCTTTTGAAAATTATAGAGAGTGCCGAACTTGGAATAAATATGTGCTAAATAATGGCTTATTATATCGTGCTAACAAGCTATGCGTCCCAGCAAGCTCCATCCACCTTTTATTTTTACATGAAGCCCACGGGGGAGGATTGATGGGACATTTTGGAGCAAAGAAAACTGAGGACATGCTGTCAACACACTTCTTTTGGCCAAGGATGCGGCGGGATGTCGTGCGCTATGTCTCACGCTGCACTACATGTAACAAAGCTAAGTCACGGCGCTTGAATCCATTTGGACTTTATATGCCCCCTCATGTTCCTAGCGTCCCTTGGGAGCATATATCAATGGACTTTGTCGTAGGTTTACTATTGGCATAGATGACTAGGCCAACATGTTTCTAAGATGTTTTGAGTGGAAGACACGGCTTAGAGTCGTATTCTTGAATTGTGTGTCTCTGTTCTGTACAATACGAGGAGGGGGAGGGTATTTATAGTGGAGCCCTATAGTGGCTCGATACTTCAAAACCCCTCTGACAGATGTACGACATACAACGGACACCCCTTACAGACAAGGGTACAACCCCAACTGCCCTGTCAGACACTCTGTACATGGCTATAGTGTCAGCAGCTGCACACACAATCGTAATCTTGCCACCATCCTAGTTTGACTAGATTGGTACCAGTCACCCGTCTTAGCTGCTAGGCAGCAGTGGCTTTTGGGGGCGCACCTTCAGCCTCCAGATGGTCCCCCAGGCTTAGAGGCCTCTTCGGATTCGGGCCACGAGCTGAGGATCCCCGGGCTCTAGGTCTTGAGCCAGGGGTGGACCCCTCCTCCTGCCTCGTCCCGGACTTGAGGCTCCCCTCCGAAGGGAGTCGGGTTTGGCTCGGCCTCAGTATAGTTCCGCTCCGGAGCTTGCGACTACGCTGGCCATTGCCTTGCGTAGCCCCTTCTTCAAACTCAGCTCCGCGTACTTCACGCTCCCCAGATACCATCGGGATTATCTCCCCCAACAGTAGCCCCTCGCTTTCTCCCGTTCGACGGTCCTGCGCAAAGGAACGGAGGGAGCACCAAAAATAATCTCGATGGAATGTCTTATCGAAAGTCAAACTCACTGAGGGACTCCTGTCGTGCGGATGTGGAACCCCGGAGCGACCCCGATCGACACACCAAACGGATTGCCTCCCTGATGCCGTGAAACCCACCTAGGGCGCTATGCTCGAAAGCAGTTTTAATGCGGTTTTCCCACGTTGCATGCCGACGCTTGGGAGAACTTGGACCGACGGGGCATTTAATGAACCCGGTGCCTGCTCGCGGGTATAAGTTTTCTCCCTTGGCCATGACCCGTTCTCTACACCATCCCGCAAGTCTCGCCCACACCTTGCACCAAGGTGCCATTCTTGCGCCTATCGCTCTCAGCCCCATCCCTTCTCAGCCGTCGCCTCTAGAGATGTTGGGGTAGAGAGGGCTCCCTTCTGTAGTTGACCCACGGTTCCTGTACTGCCAAGCGGTTGTGGCTGCGGCAGCAGCGGTGGCCCCCAATCTAGCCAAGACTCATGATCCCCGAGAGCTTTGACCAGCGTTAGAGAGATTTCGGGAGCTGAGTTTAGTGCTGGAGAAGTCAGCCTGCACAGCCGAGTCGATCGCGCTGGCGGTCTGGCACCACCTAGGCCCCGGTGTGGAGGCCAGGAAGCCAGACCTAGAGATCGTCCTGGAGCCGCGCGAAGGAGAGGTCGTCGTTTCGAGGCTTTCTTCGATGCGGGGCTCGGGTTCCCTGCCTCAGAGCTTCTAGCGGGGGTCCTCAACGTGTTTCATCTCGAGTTGCCCCAATTGTCTCCGAACGCAGTGGCTTGCCTCACTATCTTTGAGTGGGCCATGCGGGCGGAGGGTTGTGAAGGGCGAGCATAGGTCTTTGCGAAGTTGCATGAAGCGTGCTGTCAGCCGAAGAAGAAGGAGGATTTGGTGCTGGCGTACGGGAGCATCAACTTTCAACTCCAGAAGAAGTACGCCGACTTTTTTCCTGCGAAGGACATTAACCAACAGTGGTATTCAGAGTGGATACGCCATTGGTTCTATATCAGGGTGGGGCTGGACTCCAGACTAGTTGGACCTTCGTGCCATATCTGGTTCTGGAAGGAGGCGAATATCGAGGTCGACGCCGGCTCGATCTCCGCCCACGTTTGACTTCTTCAGATCGTCACCCGCTGGATGAGCATACGGGATTTGGTGGAGGAGTTCGTAGCCCTCGAGATCCCTCCCCTGAAGGAGGCGTGGCCGGTCTCCCTCTGAAGTGCGCAGGACGGGTCACCTTCGGAGGCATTCTCCAGCTCACAAGGTTCGGCTGCCCTACCTTCCCTGTAACAAATCACTCACAATTTCAGGGGTCATTGAAGGTATTGAGTACTCATCTTGACTTGCAGGGTCACTCGTGATGAAGACCCCGGAGATGGTGGCCCGAATCATAGACAAGATCCTCAGAGCCCCCACTCCGACTGAGCGCAAACGGAGGATAGAGCTCGTGGGATCTTGGGAGCGATTCAACCGCATGTGGAGCGCGCTCAAGATTCCTCCTCCGAGCCTCCCGGATACGGACACCCTGGGTATGACTTCGAAGAAGAGAGTGGATGATTCTGACGCTGCGGGGCCCTCTAAGCGCCCCTTGAAGAAGACTTCAAAGGGCCCGAAGCGTCTCTCCCAGCTTCCTTCTTCCAGCTCCACCTCGGAAGGGGAATTCCTTCGAGGGGAAACGGAAATGGAGCCGGACGCTCCCGTGCTAGATCTTGGTACGTCCCGGTTGAGCCGCTCGGTACTCGTTGACAGCGGCGGTGGGGCTCCAGCCTTGGGAGATCCACCTCGCCCTCCCCTAAGGTCTGAACCGGAGTTAGGCGATGCTAGGTGAGGGTTGCCCTGCGGGCTACTTCTCCCCCTGGCATGGCGTCGGAGGAGGTCCCTGATAGGTCCCGTAGGAGATGGGAGGCGGATAGCCTGGATCTCAGGGGTTGGCTGACCCCTTGGCAGAAGTGGTGGGGAGCGCCAATGTCACAGATGAATTGGTCGTGGTGCTAGGTGGCTCTCCGATGAGTTCGATGGATGAGTTCTTTTTTCGGCCTCAATCCCCCGCAACAGTGCACTCCTTAGACCCCCTGCTCGAAGGCGGGAACAAAGGTAGGGAGCTTTGTGCAAGTCACCCTTCAATCCTGTGGATTTCATTTGCTTTGTTATCTCACGACTCACCTCGCTCCTAGGCAGGTGCTTTGATTCGGGCCCCGTCTCCACCACCTGGTCCTCCCCAAGACATCGCTGATGCTAGGGACAGGGCCCCTGTCGACATAGTGAAGATCTTGGGGTCGGATGAATAGGTGGAGTCGGGGAGAATCTGCAACGGTGCCGCCCCACAAACCGAAGCTCCTCCGGCCGTGGACCCTACGCGCGCGCGTGCGTGCCTCTCTTGGTCCCCTTCGTGGAAGCCAGCCTGGAGTTCGCGACGAGGATCGCGCACCTCCATCAGGCTTACCTAGGCCTAAGGGGCACCGAGCTGCTGTTGGAGATTGGCCGGTCAGATGGGGTCGACCTCGGGTTCGCCATTGAGAGTGTGGCGAGCCAGGTAAACCTTCCCAGCACTACTGACCGAGCCCCTTGCTCTTCCTTTCGCATTTGTCTTACTTTTACATACCTTCATGTGTAGATAGTCGCCTTGGCACAAGGGTCGCTGGTGTCCCTCTCTGCCGAATGGAGTCGTCATGAGCGTGAGGCCACGAGGCTCCACGAGCATGCCAAAGCTGCCGAAGAGGCCGCCCAGGAGCGTGCTGTCGAAGTGGACCAGCTCCGTGCACTGGAAGAGGAGATCATCAGCCTTCGCGCCCAGGTCGCTGAGGTTGATGGACTTCGAGCTCAGGTCGCGGAGGTCGACGTGCTCTGGACCTAAGTCGTCGAAGTCGAAGAGCTCCAGACTCGGGCTGCTAAGGTCGACGCGCTCAAGGCCCAGGTTTCCGAAGTCGAAGAGCTTCGCTCGAAGGTATCTGCCGCTGTTGGACCGGAAACGGCGACCAGAGGGGGGGTGAATGGGAGCTTTTAAAATTTCAGGCTAAAAACAGCCTTCGGTTTTAATTCTGTCTACTGCGGAACAGGCTTCGAACACCAACCTTCGAAGGTCTGGTTCGGAGGTACTTGACAGCTCCGAACATAGGCTTCGCAAGGAGCAAAAGTCCGAAGCCAAGCAGACTTCGCGCCACCCACAACCCTGAAAACAACTCTGCTAAGTCAGTGCAGGCTCCGCACACAGGGTGCTTCGAGCAGGCTTCGCACTTCACCCTTCGCAAGAGTGGACTACCCTCTGAGGACTTCGACCTAAAACTTAGCGACAGCAACTGGTGCTGGGCTTCGTTTTGCGAAGGTCTAAACGCACACTAAACGGACACCGCTAAGGGCTTCGATACGAGAAACAAAACGGGCTTCGATCAGGGCTTCGCTAGTAAGCAGCGAGGTCTAGCCTCCTGTTACACAGAGCGAACACACACTGAAAAACACACTTCGCACACAACACACTTCGTCAACACAGGCTTCGATGCACTGTCACAAGTCACTCAAGATGACACACAAATGGATGAAGGATGCAGCGAGGTATGTAAAACGAGCTCAAGCAAAAAGCACACAGAAGCAGGGCTTCGCCGCTTGAACAAGGAACACTAAAATGAACTCACTGGATGTATTCGAAGTGTGAGAGGGCTAGTACAGGAGCTCAACAGTAAATGCTCAAAGTGTTAAATGTTACCTACCGAGCCCCCATATTTATAGCCCAAAGTTCACCCAAGTGAATTGACTACTTTACCCCTAGGGTTTACAAAGGTTTTGTCTCTATAGAACTGAGGGGTACAAAAGGTAGTCTACTTTATTCTGGAGGCTTCTCTGCCAGCTTTGCAGAGGGGACAGCATCAGCTTTTTGCAGAGCAGACAGTGTCAGCCTTTGCAGTCTTTGACCTTCCTGAAGCCCCCCTTCGCACGCGAGGGGTGCGGTAGCTTCGGTGAGAAGCCTTGAGCCTGATGGCCTTCGCTTCACCGAAGATAGCCTCCGATACAGTGACGGTTTTGAGCCAAAGCCGTCAAAGCCCTTGAGCCTTCGCACCACCACCTCCGGAGTGGACCACCACGGCTTCGCAGCTACTCCCAGCTTGAACTCCGTAGTCCGTGTACCGAAGCCATGCATGGCCGAAGTATCACAAGTCAACTTCGCTCCGGAGCTAGCCTCGCTCCGAAGCCTGCTTCACTCCGAAGCCCCACCTTCGGAGTACCACCCTTCGAAGTCCCTCCTTCGTCCAAGGCCTCCGCATGAAGCATTCCATGAGCCCTTCGTCGCAGTGTCTCTCCCCGAGCATACTCCTCGACGAGCCTCACCCGGACCATGCCTTTGATGCACCTTGACTTCTGAGACCTTCGTCGGGTACCTTCGAATGTCTCCCTCCGGAGCACACTTCGAACGCCTTGCCTCCGCAGAGGACTTGATCCACCATACTCCGAAGTCACTCCATCTAGAGTACCCTTCGAAGTGCCTCGCCTCGGAGGACTTTGTCTCGGAGTACCTTCACCCGGAGCCACGCTCCGCACTTACTGCATTCTCCTGATGCACCTCGACCCGAGGACCGACCCGGACCCCTTCGCAGCCACTGTGATGGAGCTCCCCGCTCCCCTGGCAACAAGCCTCCCACTTGACCCAGGTTCACCTGCTGCGTCCGTCTGTCGCCTCCGAAGTCCCCTGCGCACCACAGACAAACAGACAAGTGTATCCAGTACTCCGGAGACCTCTCCGGGTTAGCAACCTTCGGCACACACTCCGGTGTACCGCCCAAAGTACCGAGGCCTTCGGTACAACCCAGTCATCGTGTACTGTCGGACCACTCTGACAGACACACTCCGCTGCAATAGCTGCAGCAACAGAACCACCGAACCCTCCGGTGTTCCAACCTCTGAACCCCCTTCGGAGATCCAACCTCCGAACCCCCTTCGGAGGTACCCCTTCGAACCAGATGTTAACAAGCCTGTCAATCACTCATCACAAACACCGAAACCAACCCTTGGTTTCTCAATCTCCCCCTTGATGAGTGCATTGACAACCAATTTCAAATTCAAGAAAAATTAAAGAATTTCAGCACACAAGTGACCATAAAAACTCAGAAACGAGCCAAATCATGTCACTTGACAAAAGAATTTCCTCCCCCTTTTCTCAAGATAAAAACTCCCCCTGAATAAATTAATTGTACCTACCCCCTTGCAACAGAGAACTCAAAAATCTCTCCCCCTTTGGCAATGCAAGCATCAAGGAGCATGTAAAAGACGCATTGCTTGGAAATGAGCAGAATTGCAAAGACATATAAAGCAAAAATATGCCAGTACTTAATACCAAATATCAGGTGCTCAGCTCAATTTAACATTCTCTAAAAGCATGATGACAGCATGTGATTTTGTCATTTTGAAATAAAAGCATCACGACTTAATCAAGGAAACTAGACAAGGAAAAGCAAGGACTGCGCAAAGCTAGTCAATTTCTACTCTAGACGAACAAGTCCAGTTCAAATGGAGCATGAAAAGCAAACTTGATGATCAATGAATTTTGTTGTTCTTTTTCATAATGCCAGGGGTCATTTGTTTGCCCACCTTATACTTTCCAATCAGGCCAAGCCTAGGCGTGAAAGCCATTAGAAGCTTAAAGCAATGATTTTGGCATACACTACACTATTCCAGTTCAGACCAATGTGCAATGGAAAGCAGTCTAGAATAGAGTAGTGCGACAAACAAACCCACCTGGATCTTTTAACTTGAAGCATGTAAATCATGGATTTTTGAATTTTGATTAAGTGAACCAATTTTTAGCACTTGATGAATATCCATGAGAAAGTAGAACAATTTTTCAAGTTGCAATTTTTAGCATCCAAAGAAAAGTGTCTTGCTATCAAGCAGATAAAAAGATAGCTAAAGCAGTCCTGCCTATACATGCTAGATACAAGATTGAGCAGTGAGCATGATTTGAGTTTGGAAAGAAAACATCATGCACATTAATGTTTCAGATAAATTAAAAAGAGCTGAGCTATCATGATTTCACGAATTAAAGTCGGGCATATAAGTGCAAAAGATGTAAATGCAATTTCAACACACACTTAGCAAATGTACACCAATCTAAATCTGCTCCCCCTCACAAAATGCCGTAAGGGTGACAAACACCAAGTTCCCCACGCAAGTAGGCAAATTGAGAAGCATCGAGGGGTTTCGTGAAAATATCGGCTAGCTGGTGTTGGGTATCAACATATTGAAGTTCAATATCACCCTTCTCATTGTGATCTCTGAGAAAATGATATCTCACATCAATGTGTTTGGTTCTGGAGTGCTGAACCGGGTTGTTTGCAATACAAATGGCACTAGTGTTATCACAGAAAAGTGGAACACTCTTATAATCTAACCCGAAATCCCGCAAAGTGGAAGCCATCCACAAAATCTGAGAGCAACAGCTAGCTGCAGCAACATATTCGGCCTCAGCCGTCGATTGTGTAACACTAGACTGTTTGCGGGAAGACCAGCAAACCAGAGAAGTACCCAGAAAATGACAAGTACCAGAGGTACTTTTCCTATCAATTCTACACCCAGCAAAATCTGCATCGGAATAACCTCGAAGACATAAAGATGAAGATGAGGAATACCATATGCCAAATTCGAGGGTATGTTTGAGATACCTTAGGATGCGTTTTACCGCTTGGCGGTGCGAAGCTCGTGGTGAAGCCTGAAAACGAGCGCACAGGCATACGGCGAAGTGTATGTCCGGCCTCGTAGCAGTCTAGTAGAGAAGGGAGCCGATCATGCTTCGGAACTCCTTCTGATCTATGGCTTCTCAATCTTCGTCAGGATCCAATGCTACAGATGTAGCCATAGGAGTGGCGAGGGGCTTAGCATCTGCTATGTCAAATTTCTTGAGCAGGTCCTTGGTGTACTTCGTTTGATGGATGAAAGTACCTTGTTTGCTTTGCTTGATTTGCAAACCAAGGAAAAAGGTGAGTTCACCCATCATGGACATTTCAAATTCCCTGCTCATGGCATCTGCAAACTCGGCAACCAAAGCATGAGAAGAGCCACCAAAGATGATATCATCCACATAAATCAGAACTAGGAGGAAATCTTTGCCATGCTTGAGAGTAAACAGGGTTTTATCAACAGAGCCCATCAAATACCCTCGCTCAAGCAGAAAAGACTTAAGTCTATCATACCATGCCCGAGGGGCCTGCTTGAGTCCATAAAGAGCCTTATGAAGTTTAAGGACTTTATGTGGGTACTTGGGGTTTTCAAAACCAGGGGGTTGTTTTACATAAACATCTTCACCTATGAAGCCATTAAGAAAAACACTTTTGACATCCATTTGATAGAGTTTGAATCCCCGGGATGTCGCAAAGGCAAGCAAAATCCTAATGGCCTCAAGGCGAGCAACAGGTGCAAAAGTTTCAGTAAAATCAATCCCTTCTAGTTGAGAATAACCCTGAGCCACAAGTCTAGCCTTGTTTCTAACTATAGTCCCATCCTCCCCTTGTTTATTTTTGAAAATCCATTTTGTTCCAATGAAATGAACATTTGGTGGAGGATCAACTAAAGTCCAGACTTGGTTTCTCTCAAAATTTTCAAGTTCCTCATGCATGGCATTCATCCAACTAGAATCAGAAAGTGCATGACTAACATCTAAAGGCTCGAAAGAAGCAACAAAAGCAGAATTAGAGAAATGAGCATGTGAACGAGTTACCCTTTGATCAAGCTCACCAATGATCTGCTCTGGAGGGTGCATCCTTTGAACATGATGTGGAGCCTCGCGGCGGGATGCAGTCTCCCCCTCAACTTGTGCGTTGGAGTGGTCCAAGATGACCGATGTCGAGGTAGTTGCTTCGGGACCTCGTGCCGAAGTGGTCAAAGCGGGGTCAGCTTCGGGGGTTGATGTCGAGGGTAGTAGGGGTTCATCCTCGAAGTCTCCAGGATCTTCTTCTTCGAAGATGGTCTGTTCCATGTCGTGTTCATTTGCCTGTTCAAGAGCAGAACTAACAGAGGGGGTTGATTCATCAAAAGTCACATCACATGACTCGATGACAGTGTTAGTTTCCAAATTATAAACACGATAAGAATGACCATGAGTAGTGTAACCCAAAAAGATCCCGTCAGAAGATCGCGACTCAAATTTATCCAAATTACCACGTTTTAGGATAAAGCAACGACAGCCAAAAACTCGAAGATGAGTGACCGTGGGTTGTCTCCCAAAACGTAGCTCATAAGATGTCAAGTTTAAAATTGAGCGCAAGAAGATTCGGTTTGAGATGTAACATGCTGTGTTCATGGCCTCAGCCCAGAATTTTCTAGGAGTCCTGTGCTCATCGAGCATCATCCTAGCCATCTCAACCAAAGTGTGGTTCTTCCATTCAACGACACCATTCTGTTGAGGAACCCACAGAGCAGAGAATTGATGTTCTATGCCATGCTCCATGCAAAAGTCAACAAAGAGACTATTTTTGAACTCGGTGCCATTATCACTTCGAATGAATTTCAATGCACCTGGGAGTTTAGTGAAAAGTCTCAAAGCCAAGCTATGAAAGTGTGAAAACACTTCATCCTTGCTGGCAAGAAAGAAGACCCAAGAGTAGCGAGAGAAATCGTCGACAATAACTAATACATACCACTTGCCGCCTAAAGAACTAACCCGAGACGGACCTACAGTGTCCATATGGAGAAGTTCTCCGGGTTGTTCAGTCATCACTGTGGTGACTGGCGAATGCGAAGCAGCAATCATTTTTCCATGACGACAAGGAGCGCACACTAAATTCTTCTCAAACTTGAGCTTGGGCAATCCTCGGATCAGACCTAGGGCACTCAGACGAGCGAGCAACTCAAAGCTCATATGCCCTAGTCTCCTATGCCACTTCCAAAGCTCAGAAGTAGAATGTGCAACAAGACAATGAGAAGAACCAGATGATTCTAAAAAATCAGCTCCAAAAACTCTCCCAACTCTAAAGATCTTACACACCACAACGCCATCAGAATTGAGCACTTGCGAAGTATCGCGATGAAATCGCACTTCGAAGCCCTCATCAAGCAACTGAGATACAGACAGCAAATTGTATCCCAGGTTTTCAACCAAAGCAACATCTTTGAGAGTGAAATTTGAATTAATTCTTACCACACCTTTACCTTTCACTCTACTCCTTCGATTATTTCCGAAGGTGATATGTTCCCTTTGCTTGGTTGTGGTGAGGCTGGAGAACCATGCTGCATCTACGGTCATGTGGCGCGAACAACCGGAGTCCATGATCCACGTGCCCTCCAAGCCTCGATCTGTCGCCTACACATGATAAGAAAATCTCGATCGCTCAGTGCTGGGGTGAGTGAAAAAATGACGAGGCATCCAGCACTGAGTGACACGAGCAGTAGGCGCAGTAAAAGTAGACTGTCTACGCACAAGAAAATCGAAGTGATGCAAAGTGCGAGGTCTACCTACATGCTGTGATCGAACAACATGTCGAGGTCTCCTACTCTGACGAGGTACAAAGCTACTCGCCCGAGGTCTACCACCATATGGAACATGGTGAACACCTCGAGGAGCAAAACCTCTCCGAGAAGTACGAGGAGCCTCAAAAACAGGACGATAGTAAAACTCAGACTCATGCATACCTAAAGATGGGTAATGCATGTCCCGGTAACTCATCGCCTGAGAGCGTCGCTCATCCTTGATGCGACGAAAACAGAACCCAACCAAATGACCCGCCCGCTGACAATAGGAACAATGAAACACTCTCCTCGGGGCACTCTCATGGGTCTTAGGAGCAACTCTCACAGGCTCCTTGGGTATCTGTTGAGTGGTTTTCTTTGGAGGGATTTTCTTGGCAGGAGGAGTGGTTTTCTTTTGTGGTCGGGTAGGCTTTTTGGCTGATGGGGTGTCTAACAATGCTCTCTCTTTCTCTAGGGTAGTGGGAGAGGTAAAAACAGTTTTGTTTCCATTCTCTGAAGGAATCCTCTCGAAACCCAAACCTATAGCTAACCCTGCTCTGTCAGCACACATCTTGGTCTTGGCCAAGAGCAAATTCATCCTACCCTTTCCCTCGGTGCATTTGTTAACCACAGAAAGAAGATATTCATTTTCAGACATGAGGTTCTCAGCTTGCTCTCTAACGATGCCTAGCTGGTCCTTAAGGATAATGCACGTGTCACAAACAGGCTGCACATCCTTAGAACTACCGGCCCTCTCCAATCTAGCCTCTAAATCATGAACATGTTTATCACGTAAATTAATGCTCTCACGCAATAAAGAACAGTTCATGCATTCAATAATATCATGAGATCTAGAATCAACCACCAAAAGCTGCTTCTGTGCAGTCTCAAGCTCAGAAAGAGTTTGGGCATGTACAGAACGCAACTGAGCAAGCTCACTCATGACTACAGTACAAGATTCACATTCAGCATCATTTAATTTAGACTTAAGCATGGCATATGCAGTAGAAACAGATTCTAGCCTAAGTCTAAGGTCTTTTCTTTCTCTAGCGGCTTGCACAAGTAATCTATCCTAACCGAGAACTACTTCATTCAGCTCATCTAGTTTAATTAAGAGCTGGTCAGATGATAGAGGTACCTCAGATGAGTCAAGCTCATCGCCGCTGTGATCGCTGTCGGCCATGAAGCAAAGGCCGGTGAAGTCTCGTCCCTTCTTGTCCTTTTTGTCCTCCTTCCTTGGGGACTCCTCCTCCTCAGAGCTCGACTCCTCAGTTGAGGAAGTGTCGATGTCGCTGAGAGCAGCAACAAATGCTCTAGAAGCGGCTTTGGCTACTCTCTTAGCCACCTTGCCGCGCTTGCCCTTCACAAAGGGTTTCCTCTCCTTCTTGTGGTATTTGGGGCGCTCACTCTCATCTCTCTTCTTGAGTTTTGGGCAATTTGCCTTGATGTGAGAAGTGTCACCGCATTCAAAGCAACCACTAAAACCACTTCTCCTCTGATCCCGTCTTTCATGATGAAAACGGGTGAACCTTCTAGCAATGAGAGCAAGCTCATCATCATCCAGAGTGTCCACCTACTCCTTAGTGACGGAGACTAGGGAGGACAAAGCAAAACCATCTGCAAGAACACAAGTACCAGATGTGCTTGGTTCTGCAGCGGTGCCACGGCTAGTGCTAGAAACCAATGCCAATGGTTGTGGCAAAGAGCTTCTGTGCACTGCAAGAGATGCCTTGGCAATCTCTGTGGACTTCAGCTTGCTGAAGAGCTCATCACAGGTCAAAGTGTCATAACCTGCAGACTCCTCAATGCTGGATATCTTCACTTCCCATATGCTACGGTCAAGAGCATAGAGAAGCTTGATAGCCCTGTCATGATCATTGTAAGCAAGCGTCCCGTTGGACCGCAAGTTACTCACTATCGCATCAAAGCGAGAAAACATGGCATCTATAGATTCACCAGGTGCCTGCACAAACAGCTGATACTATTGATTGTATGTGCTTTGGCGCCTGGCCTTGATCTGTGTAGAGCCCTCATGAAAAATAGTGAGAGTGGTCCAAATTTCCCTAGCAGTCCTAAGGTGCTGCACCCTATCAAACTCACTCCGACTCAAACCAATGAATAGTATATTTCTAGCCTTGGAGTTGGCATTATACTGATCCTTCTCTGTTTGAGAGGTGCGAGTCTCAGGGATGGAGTATTGTGAGTCCACAATCTCCCAAATTGCATTTCCTTGGCTTAACAAGTAAGCCTCCATGCGCACCTTCCAGTATACAAAGTCAGTCCCATCGAACAGAGGAATTTTACTAGCTCTGTCCATGTCGCCAATAGATCACAAAACCGGTTAAGGTCAACTTGTGATCTTAACCTGCTCTGATACCAATTGTTGGACCGGAAACGGCGGCCAGAGGGGGGGTGAATGGGAGCTTTTAAAATTTCAGGCTAAAAACAGCCTTTGGTTTTAATTCTGTCTACTGCGGAACAGGCTTCGAACACCAACCTTCGAAGGTCTGGTTCGGAGGTACTTGACAGCTCCGAACACAGGCTTCGCAAGGAGCAAAAGTCCGAAGCCAAGCAGACTTCGCGCCACCCACAACCCTGAAAACAACTCTGCTAAGTCAGTGCAGGCTCCGCACACAGGGTGCTTCGAGCACGCTTCGCACTTCACCCTTCGCAAGAGTGGACTACCCTCTGAGGACTTCGACCTAAAACTTAGCGACAGCAACTGGTGCTGGGCTTCGTTTTGCGAAGGTCTAAACGCACACTAAACGGACACCGCTAAGGGCTTCGATACGAGAAGCAAAACGGGCTTCGATCAGGGCTTCGCTAGTAAGCAGCGAGGTCTAGCCTCCTGTTACACAGAGCGAACGCACACTGAAAAACACACTTCGCACACAACACACTTCGTCAACACAGGCTTCGATGCACTGTCACAAGTCACTCAAGATGACACACAAATGGACGAAGGATGCAGTGAGGTATGTAAAACGAGCTCAAGCAAAAAGCACACAGAAGCAGGGCTTCGCCGCTTGAACAAGGAACACTAAAATAAACTCACTGGATGTATTCGAAGTGTGAGAGGGCTAGTACAGGAGCTCAACAGTAAATGCTCAAAGTGTTAAATGTTACCTACCGAGCCCCCATATTTATAGCCCAAAGTTCACCCAAGTGAATTGACTACTTTACCCCTAGGGTTTACAAAGGTTTTGTCTCTACAGAACTGAGGGGTACAAAAGGTAGTCTACTTTATTCTGGAGGCTTCTTGTCAGCTTTGCAGAGGGGACAGTGTCAGCTTTTTGCAGAGCAGACAGTGTCAGCCTTTGCAGTCTTTGACCTTCCTGAAGCCCCCCTTCGCACGCGAGGGGTGCTGTAGCTTCGGTGAGAAGCCTTGAGCCTGATGGCCTTCGCTTCACCGAAGATAGCCTCTGATACAGTGACGGTTTTGAGCCGAAGCCGTCAAAGCCCTTGAGCCTTCGCACCACCACCTCCGGAGTGGACCACCACGGCTTCGCAGCTACTCCCAGCTTGAACTCCGTCAGTCCGTGTACCGAAGCCATGCATGGCCGAAGTATCACAAGTCAACTTCGCTCTGGAGCTAGCCTCGCTCCGAAGCCTGCTTCACTCCGAAGCCCCACCTTTGGAGTACCACCCTTTGAAGTCCCTCCTTCGTCCAAGGCCTCCGCATGAAGCATTCCATGAGCCCTTCGTCGCAGTGTCTCTCCCCGAGCACACTCCTCGACGAGCCTCACCCGGACCATGCCTTCGATGCACCTCGACTTCTGAGACCTTCGTCGGGTACCTTCGAATGTCTCCCTCCGGAGCACACTTCGAACGCCTTGCCTCCGTAGAGGACTTGATCCACCATACTCCAAAGTCACTCCATCCGGAGTACCCTTCAAAGTGCCTCACCTCCGAGGACTTTGTCTCGGAGTACCTTCACCTGGAGTCACGCTCCACACTTACTGCCTTCTCCTGATGCACCTCGACCCGAGGACCGACCCGGACCCCTTCGCAGCCACTGTGATGGAGCTCCCCGCTCCCCTGGCAACAAGCCTCCCGCTTGACCCAGGTTCACCTGCTACGTCCGTCCGTCGCCTCTGAAGTCCCCTGCGCACCACAGACAAACAGACAAGTGTATCCAGTACTCCGGAGACCTCTCCGGGTTAGCAACCTTCGGCACACACTCCGGTGTACCGCCCAAAGTACCGAGGCCTTCGGTACAACCCAGTCATCGTGTACTGTCGGACCCCTCCGACAGACACACTCCGCTGCAATAGCTGCAGCAACAGAACCACCGAACCCTCCGGTGTTCCAACCTCCGAACCCCCTTCGGAGATCCAACCTCCGAACCCCCTTCGGAGGTACCCCTTCGAACCAGATGTTAACAAGCCTGTCAATCACTCATCACAAACACCGAAACCAACCCTTGGTTTCTCAGCCACTGAAGTCTTGAGGATCCAAGGGATCAAGTTGGAGCAGACCATCGCGGACCTCCTTGCCAGGAATGAGGCGGCGACCTAAGCCTTAGCCCAGGGCGAGAAGACTATGGCTGACATAGTAGGGGCCCTTCGAGGGGTCTTAGAGCGCTTTGGGACGTCATGCACGCCCTTCGACGCCACTCGGGAGCCCCTTAGTTGCCGGCTGAGGTTCATACAAGTCGTTGTCTAGCAGGTGGACTCCATGGCATCCAGGTACGGGGAGGTGTCGGGGCGAGTGGCTGCCCTCGGCGTCCTTCACCATATGGAGGACTTCAGAGGCGTCTTGCCTTCAGCCTCAGACTCACCTCCAGATGCTTTCGGGGGGAGTCGCCTTCTCTCCCTGACTCCTCCAGTCGCACAGGCTTGGAAATCTCTTTAGGCGACTTGGAAAACGGAGGGCCCGAGCGCGGTGAAGGCTTGGATGGACGAAGCCCTCCGGTCGCTCCTTCCTTGATCTTCCTCGAAGCCTCCTGCTGCTGCCCCTCTTCCGGACCGGAAGGTGTAGTTCCTCCCTAGGGCTTTTGTAGCGCAGGTTCCTGTAATAGAAACTTTTCATGACTCATCAATAAAGGAGAGCTATTTTCTGAAAATCGCCTAGGGCGTGTGTGATGCTTCTGGTCTCGAGGTCGAAATACTTGATGGGGTCGAGACCCTTCGACACCAATGGGCTATCTTCGAGGCCCTCAAGGGCTAACCAGCATGCGCACTTCAATGTGCCTCGAGATGACAACTGAGCGCATTATTCCCAAAGTGCTACACGAAGTCTTAGCCTTTATTAAGGAGGAAGAGAAAGGGAAGCGCGTCTCGTCCTCATCGCTAGTGGTCAATCGACTCACCAAAATGGCACATTTATACCTTGTCATAAGAGCAATGATGCTACAAACATTGCTGATTTGTTTTTCAGGGACATCATTTGCCTACATGGAGTACCCACCACCATTGTCTCTGATCGTTACGCGAAGTTTTTGAGCCACTTTTGGAGAAGTTTGTGGTGTAAGTTGGGTACCAAGTTGCTGTTCTCCACCACGTGCCACCCTCAAACTGATGGGCAAACTGAGGTAGTTAATCGTACATAGACACCATGTTGCGGGCTGTTTTGAAGAAGAATTTGAAGATGTGGGAATAATGTTTACCTCATGTGGAGTTTGCATATAATCGAACAGTACATTCTACCACCAAGGTGAGTCCTTTCCAAGTTGTGTATGGTTTTAATCCCCGTTCCCCAATTGATCTTTTCCCATTGCCTACTTCTGAACATGTGCATTTAGATGCTAAGACACGTGCTGATTTTATTCTGAAATTACATGCCACAACTAAAGAACACATTGAGAAGATGACCAAAAGGTATAAAATTGCTGGTAGTAAGGGTAGAAGACATATAACCTTTGAAATAGGTGATCTTGTTTGGTTACATTTGCGTAAAGATAAATTTCCGGAATTGAGAAAGTCTAAATTGATGCCTCGAGCTGATGGACCTTTCAAGATAGTTAAGAAAATTAACGACAATGCATACCAGCTTGAGTTGCCTGCAGATTTTGGGGTTAGTCCCACATTTAACATTTCAGATTTGAAGCCATATTTGGGAGAAGAGAGTTCGAGTCAAGGACGACTCCAATTCAAGAAGGGGAGGATGATGAGGACATTGATAACAATGATAAAGACATCCAACACTCTATCATTCTTGGACCAATCACTCGCTCCCGTGCACGGAAGCTTAATTATGAGGTACGTTCGTTTCTTACTTTACATAATGATATGGATACGGATGGGATGCTACTTATGGATGATATTTTGACTCTAAGGAACATGGGAGAAGCACTTCTGGATCAAACACAAGGGGGAGATGCAGCACAACAATCCAACTCGAATTCCACTTCAAACTCTGATTTCGGTTCGGATTCAGCGGAGCACCCTTCAGTAAAATGCGCATAACTTTCTCGTACGGAGTCGGATTGAGGCGTTCTTTAAGGCATTGGAAAGATAACGAAAATATATTTCCAATGGGTCTGGTGCCAAGTCCTGGTTCATTACGAAACGTTCTGTGTCGTCGAAACAAATCATCTGGTGCCGCATCACCGTTTTGGGCCACGTCGGGCCTTGTATCTGTTTGGGACCTTAAGCCCAACATTAGTCTCGACTTTTCCACAAACCCTAGGTATTAATACTCTGTAGCCGCTAGGGATTAGGGCTGGGTTTTGCTTAGTTTAGAATCTCTTGTAGATTGAACTTTGACTTGGTCAGATTGCGGAACCCCACTTGAGAAATCGATCTCTCTTCTGTTTGTGAGATTGTGTTTCCATGTTCTTGCTTGTGTTCTTGATTCGCAGGCAGGGATAAGCCTTCTTGGCGAGGTCAATCGCATTCATGCGTGGTTGATAACCAATGGAGCCGTGGTGTAGCGATTGCGGGGTTCAGATCTGTGGTGATCGGAAGCCGGATCGTCAACGTCGAGTCCTCCACCAATCGAGTTTACCCCTCCCCCCTGACGGAAGATCAGGCACCCATGCGCATCACTATATTTGCATACTTCGTCTACATGATTCGCATAATTTAATTGTTTGGAACGTTTTAGCTTGTCATGCTCATACTACACATTACCTTCACACACTTCGCATACATACTTCGGTCCCCCCTTGCGCGTGGCCGCTAGGGACTTAGTCGTTGCTGGTGCGAGCAATTTAAAAATGTGAAGGGGTGCGCCTTTTTGGTGGCTTCGGACGCTTATATCACGTCAAGCGAAGTCCTCTTTTGGGCTTCGAACGCATTAATCTGGAGTGAAGGAAGGCTTCAGCATAGCCAAATTAAGCGAATCATGCTTCGACATGCTTGGATTTGGATAACGTGCGCGAGCAAGGCTCCGAAATGCACTTAGATTTTAGGCGAAGCATGACTTTAAGATGCTTAATTTTTAGATTAGATCACATCACATGAAAGCGAGGCCTCGGTGCGCATTCAGATAGCAAAGCAAGGCTTCTTGACCTTGATCCTATAGTGAATGAAAAGGATATTTGGTGTGGATTCACCGAACCTGTGATGGGTTGAGCCACCTACGACTCTGGGTCACCTTCGACCCTGGGATGCATCAGACCAGAGCCTGGAATCTAGGACTTGTCGAGCCGTCGCTTGGAAGCCTCAAAGCCCACTACTACGGGCCTAGAGGTGCTGTGTAGCATTCGGAGGGGTGCTCCAGTTTCAAATAGTCTTCGAAGTCGTGCTTTGGTCCTTAACAATACAAAGTTGTAACCTCGGTTCTTAAAAGAACGAGGCTGTTGGCTTCAGATCTTGATAAGGACACAGAAGAGCTTCAGTTTTAAATGAAAAGGAAGCAAAGCTTCGATTTCAAAACGCGAAGCGAGGCTTTGGCTTCAAAACATGAAGCAAGACTTCGAATTTTAATAAGATGGAGCAAAATTTTGCTTTAAAGGCGAAGCAAGGCTTCGATTTTAAGGCGAAGCAGGGCTTCGATTTTTTATTAAAGTAATTGAAAATTTTTACATCGAAGTGGTGCTTCGGATAGTGTACATACCTCGTAAAGCGGGTGAAAAACTTGTCTCGTAGCCCCTGAGGCTTTGAAGGCCTTCGGCGTACGAAGCGGAGCCCCTTGCCAGAGGGTGAACTTTGAAGCGTGAAGAATGATGGAAGGCGAAGAAGGACTTCAAACTGCACCTGAAGCCCCTTGCCGGAGGGTGCGCGAAGCAAGAAAACTTCGAAGCTCCCCCTCAAGCGCACTTCAAAATGTAGATAGTGGCAGAGAACTTATCTTTTAGGACTAGGTTCCCAACGGACGACGCCAAATGCTATGGCAATTGTGTTAGCTACAACACAGGTTTTGTGTGTATACGGTGTATAAAATGAACCTCGAAGGGTTCTCTCAGAAGGAGAAAGGATTTATACTGGTTCGGACCTCCCCAAAGGGATAACAACCCTACGTCTAGTTTGTGGTGGATTTGGCATAGTTTGCCTCGGTTGAATCTAATGAATCTGGAGGATCCTGAGAGTCCGACTATTACAAGGGCTTGGTCGTGCTTTATTAGGCACGCAGGCCAAAGGAAAAGACCTAAATGCCCTCTATAAGTCATAGGCTTTATAGGGGCAAGAAGGGAAAAAGGCTAGTCTACTATACAAAGTGCTTTATAGCTTTACAAATGTGTCAGATAAACGTTACTTCTGAATAGCTAAACGACATACTAGGGGCAGAGGGGCCCTTGGTATGGCTTCTACACTGTAGCGAAGTACATATATTTTCCTGGTTCGAAGTAGCAGCTAGAGCTCTTCGGGCGGAGACTGCGATGAAGGCTTCGAAGGACACTCCGAAGTGGGCTTCGAAGCATGCTCTGAATTGAACTCCGAACTGGGCTCTCGGAGACTTAGCTTTGAATTGACTGGAAGGTCCGGAGACGAGCTCTGGGGAGCTCCGAAAGAAGACCGGGGTTAACTCTGAAGATCACTCGGAGGTTAACTCCGAAGTGAGCTTTGAAGAGAGCTTGGGGACTTGGCTCCTGGCAGACTTCGGAGGGAGCCTGGAGGATTCGCTCTGGAGGGCTCCGAAAGGAGCTTGGAGGCTTGGGCTAAATGCTGCTTGGAAATAACTTCAGTAGGCGGGAATCTGCTTCGACAGTGTCAGGCTCCGGGCTAGAGGCTTACAAAGGCTGACGTCATTTGGCCCCTGTTCAAGGGAAAACTTATTCCCCCAATAGTAGCCCCTCGCCCGCAGCCCTTTGGAACGAAGGGGTGTGTACGCCACTGGACAAATGACAACAAAAAATGCAACTTCAAAGAAGACAGGCCTTTAGAGCTTGGACCGAAGGGGGCTTCAACTTGTGCAGGCAATAATTTCCTACCTCGACTAACAGAGCAACCTCGAGGATACCAAGCGGCTCGGCAACGACTACAAAACTGACTATTACAGTGCGCCGGTTCGCTTCAACTTCGCTTAAGGCCCACCTGTCAGTGACTTCGGCACGGGAACCGTTAGGATTTGTACCGCCTATAAAAAGGGGTTTACCACATACGGCTTTGGCACGCTTCTCATTTGCTTCTTTCTCAACTCCTAGCATCCTTCGCTCTCTTCTCTTCACCTCTAGCTTCGCGCGGAGCCGGCTTTGCAGGCTTTAGCGCCCTTCACACCAAAGCCCCACAAGATGCTGAAGAAGGTTGCATCGAAGAAGGCTTTGGCCCTGGGCACGAGTTCGAGCTCTGCCCAGGCGCAGGTGGCGGCGGCAGCGGTGGCGAAGCCTACAACGAGGCGGTTGGAGCCGAGGAACCTTCGGTCGCCGTCGAACAAGTTTGAGCAGACTTTGGAGATGAGGGCTTCGGCCTCAACGGAGGAGTCTTTCCGAAAGGTTTGCGAGGGGAAGATAACGCCGGAAATCCAGCTTCAGGTACCGGAGAAGTCAGAGGCCATACAGAGGCCTCAGGCTGATGAAGTGGTACTCTTCGAAGCTTTCTTCGAGGTTGGCCTCGGTCTACCGACTGTGGAAATGCTGAGCAAAGTCTTGAAGGCCTACAACCTCGAGCTTCCTCAACTGTCGCCAAACGCCATGGCGAGGCTAGCAGTCTTCAAGTGGGCTATGAGGGCCGAAGGCTGCGAGGGGCGCGCCAATGTCTTCGTAGCCCTTCATGATGCCAACTGCCAGCCAAAGCAGGGGGAAGGATCAGACTGCGTCAAGAGGGCCTTGGCCTTCGGGAGCGCTAACTTCCAACTCCGGAAGGAGTACCAGGACGCCTTCCCAGCGAGGGCTGCCAATAGCAAGTGGTACTCAAAGTGGGACCAAGAGTGGTTCTACGCCTCAGTTGGCGTGAACTCTCCCCTCCGGAGTACCAACGCACTCATCTCCTACCAACGCGAAGGTGTGGTGAAGATGAGCCCCGACATCCTTCGTTGAAGAATTTTGCTCCTGTGGAGGGTAGCTTCGAGGATGAGCATGAGGGACCTCGCGGAGGAGTTCATCACCCTTCGGCTCAGCCCCCTCGCGCTCTCTTGGCCGGAGGGGCTCTTTCAGCCTTCGGGCTCGAAGGGCCTAAGCGAGGTGTCGGTAGAACGCCTTGGTAAGACTTTGATGTCTTTTCACTTTCATACTTCACAAAATAAACTTGTTCTGACTTGGAATCTTGATGAAGCCGCTCGTGAAGTAAGGACTCTGTAGGAGGCCATCATGGTGGTGGAGCGCGTCATCGGAGCCCCGACACCTGAGGAGCAGGCTCAACGGCTCGCTCTGGTGGGGACTTGGGAACACTGTAATAGAGTGTGGACTTGGCTCGGTGTCGAGGGGGTCCAAGCTCTGCCAGACTTCTCTAGCCCTGCACCCTCGGCGAGCGGCTACAAGAAGAAGAGGGTGGACGACGACGAACCTAATGCCTCGAGGGCTCGCTTGGAGCTCCCAACAACCGAAGCCCCTACTGTGGAGGAGGCAACGGCCACGAGCCTTGGAACCGGAGCGGAGCCAACAGGGGCTCTGGCGGCAGCTACCACAGTGGTGGCGACGAGGGAGCACACTTGAACATACTTCTATTTTCCCACATGGATATTAACTTGAACTTTTTTGCAGACGTCAATGCTGGCGTGAGGTCCGCCGTACCGAAGCCGACGGAGGCCTCCGACAGTAGTAGCAGCGACAGCAGCAGCTCGGAGTCCGACAGCACTTCGTCTGAAGAAGATGGAGGCGACAACCATAGCGAAGGGAACCTTTGGGACGAGGCCGATGAGCACGTCGAAGTGATGGACCGGAGCCACTACCAGGACCGAAAACCAAAGCAATAGAAGGCAACAAAGTTTTTCCGAATCCTGGACGAGATGCCTTAGCTATCTCGGTGGACTTAAGCTTACTAAAGAGTTCATCGCAAGTCAAAGTGTCAAAACTTGCCGACTCTTTAATACTTGAGATCTTCACCTCCCATATGCTACGATCAAGAGCATAGAAAAGTTTGATCGCCCTGTCTTGATCAGAGTAAGCTAGTGTCCCAGTGGAGTGCAAATTACTGACAATACCATCAAAGCGCGCAAACATGGCACCTACAGATTCGCCAGGGCCTTGCACAAATATTTGGTACTCTTGATTATATGTGCTTTGCCTCCTAGCCTTAATCTAGGTAGTGCCCTCATGAAAAGTTTTCAAAGTAGTCCAAATTTCACGCGCAGTTTGTAGGTGCTGGACCCTGTCAAACTCTTTGCGACTCAGACTGATGAACAGTATGTTTCTCGCTTTGCTATTGCACTCGTACTGTGATTTTTCAGTCTCTGAGGTTCGAGTTTTAGGGATCACATATTGGGAATCAACAATGTCCCAAATAGCACTTCCTTTGCTTAGAAGATAAGCCTTCATGCACACCTTCCAATAGACAAAATCATGACCATCAAACATCGGTATTTTCGAATTTCTTTCCATGTCACCAAAACAAGGATCACAAACCGGTTAAGGTCAATTGGTGATCTAACCGGCTCTGATACCAATTGTGGGATCGGGATGGCGACTAGAGGGGGGGCGTGAATAGGCACCTCAACAAATTCTAACGAATATTGATAGACTGATCAAAACACCCAATGCACCTCTAATATCAACAGAGTCAAATTGATGCAGAATAGTAGCGAAATAGTGCAAGACTTGGATAAAAATCATAGTTCAGAGAAAGTCGGAGAATGAAGTGCCGAACTAGCTCAGTCGGAGTTTGAAGTGCCGACTTCCTCAGTAATTCAGAGTTTGAAACTCTTACTTGGTCAGTCAGTCACTGAAGTGCTGACAGAGTTCAGAACTCAGCAGGAAAAGTAGTCAGAACATCAGTTAGGAATTTTGAATCTGCTCTTGTCCAGAATAAAACATTTTCGATCGTAATCAGAACAGTGAACAGAGTTTAAATCTGACTATGAATCAGATATGTGTTAACACTTTGATTAAATAGTACATGAACCAATTCATAAAACACAACAGGTTTGAGCAAACTGTTCTGAAGATGAACACAACTTCTGAAAATTCAGTGTAATACTCAATTGGATCAGGAACAAGATATACTTTTACACTTCAATTTTGCCAACAATGTAATCTATAAAGAACTCAGATCAATGATAGTTTTTCAGAATCAGAACAGATCTGAATTCTAAAATAGACAAGAGTAAATCTGGACTGAAATTTGCTGAACAAAGAAGACAAGCAGACTTCTCTACCAGATATATTCAGGTGGTTGGAGCACAAGAATACTTCTAGAAATAGAGATGAATTCAATCAATTTAATTCAGACCTGAACACATATTGCAGTTACTATTTACTTCAATTCAGATTCTAAACAGAAATTCAAAAACTGCAACTACACATTCTGAAACTTCCTGGATGAGAAACAGTATAAAAGAACTAGACAGATGTGCTACTGAAATCTTGCAGTGGATGAAAACAGTACATCAATTGAAAATATAATTTTTGAAATTTTCTAGACACTGAATAGTGACACAGATTCACTTCAGCACAAAAATGGATAAATGCACAGTACTAGAGAACACAGATCTGAATCAGAGCAATAACTGAATCAAAAAGGATCAAAAACATTCAGAGGCAAAGTTCAGCTTCTGAACAATTTCAGATGACCTGTACTGAACATGCTTGAGTACTTATACAAGTTGTGCTTACTTGGAGAAATGAATCTGAAGAATTCTTGGCAAATCACATACAGCCAGTTGGATAGAATAAAATTGATGCAGTGTAATTCATGGTTGAAATCTTACATCCAACAGTAACTTGCCAGCAGTCCGTGTGAATGATGGCAATTCATCTAGAACAAAAATAATTCACCCAGAAAACAGAATCATCAAAAGAAGATGTAATCTGCCAATGTTAAAATCAAGTTCTCAAAAGTTTACTGCAAAAAGTAATTCAGGGACAATATTTTTGTCGTCCAAGTAGTCATTGCTGATTGGAATATTGACAACATATGCAGTGAGCTTTTAGCATCAGACCAATACAGTTAACAGGGACTTTTATCTGCTGAGAAGATATCCAAAAATTCTGCAGAACAGTTACACAAACAGTAGAGACAGAACACACTTTTTGTCAGAATCTGTCTCCAGAATCAGCAGAGCTGATGTGAGCAATCAGATTCTCTTTTTCAGAAACTTGTCTCCCAATCAACCCCTTTCTGATCAGATCACAGAAACATTTCATCACCCTTTTAGTGATGACAAAATTTCATTTGAAGACTTCAAGAAGTTTCATGTCAGGTTCAGAGATTAGAATATGATGAAGAACACACACACTCAGCTTGATTTCACAACACAGATTTCAGTACTATTTGAAACTGAAGATCAAAACAATTTCTGCTCAAAACTTTTCGGTCAGTTCTTGAGGTGTACATCTCAGAGATGCCATAGCATATTAAGTACACAAGAACTTCAAGAAACAGTGATTTGATCCAAGTGCAATCTTGAAAAATGGAACATCCAGATCATGTACATCAAAAGTTACATGGACATCAAGATCATGTTCTATAGTGAAATCATCAAAGAACAGCCCTCAAAAATTGAATCCAAAATAAAAGAACTTGATATTTCTAGAGATAGGATCCATTTCAGAACTGTGATATCACTTTTGATTAGCAGAATAAGCATGAAGAAATGGCAGAACCAAGATGCAAATTCCAAAAATGGATCATTCAAAACATCCTCAACAAAAGATGTATAAACCTCAACTTCAAGTTATGTAGGGAAATCACAAGAAAAGAGGATCACAAAACTCAATCCAGACACAACACACCTCTATGCCAGCCATTGTTTGTGTCCGAGATGTTCAACAGGAGCAGAGAAAGGATTAAAGGCTATAAATATATTTAAAAGTAGCTACAAGATTAATCCAGCAAAAAAGAGAACTGAAAGGAGAGGGGAAAGAGAGGAACCTGCCCATGGCTATGGTCCTCTATTTATAGGCCAGGGGGTAATTTTTTGAAAAAAGACCCTCTAGAATTAAAATATTACACAAAGGTCCTATTCCTTGTAATATATTTTCAGAATTAAGAAATTCTGAAAATATACTAAAGGAGTACATTTTCACTAGACTCTTACTAAAATTAACTCTAATTTATTACACAAAGACTCAACACTTTAAATATAATTTCAGAATTGGGAAATCCTGAAAAATACTAAAAGTTCACACTTTACTCTAAATTACTCAAAACAAAAGGACTCCTAATTATTGAAACTAGCAAATTAGAGATGTGACGGTTTTCATCAAAAACCGACAAAGCCTCTCAACCCTTCGACTCATGACACCGCTTCGCAACTCCAAGCGCCAGCAAGCCACTTCCGCTCTCGAACCCCTCGAGTCGTCGGAATGCTTGTCCTGGCCTCCCTCTCGCTCACCCGGTCATCATGCCGTCGCAAACCTTGCCCTGTCAGCGCACATTTTTGTTTTGTCCAAAAGCAAATCCATTTTCCCTTTCCATTCAGTGCATTTGTCTACCATGGAAAGCAGATAATCATTCTCACACTGAAGTTTTTCTATTTGCTCTCTAGCAAAACTGAGTTGGCCCTTAAGGATAATGCAAGTGTGACACACCGGCTGCACATCCTTAGAACACTCAGGACTCTCCAATCTAGCCTTGAGCTCATCAATATGCTTTTCTCTCAGATTAATGCTTTCAATAAGTAAAGAACAATTCAAGCATTCATCGATGACACAAGGACTAGAATCCACCTAGAAAAGTTTCTTCTGAACATTTTCAAGTTTTTCAATGTTTTGAACATGAATCAGACGCAACTGAGCAAATTCATCCATAACTACAATACATGACTCACATTCAGCACTTTCAGACTTAGATTTCAACAAAGCAAGTTCAATAGATAGAGATTCAATTTTAAGCTTTAATTCCTTCCGTTCTTTAGCAACAAGTTTAAGTTGTCTATCTTGTGAAATAATTGCATCATGTAATTCATCATTTTGAACAAGTAACTGGTCAAGTGATAGACTAACCTCAGAAGTGTTGAGCTCGTCGCTGCTATCGTTGCCGCCGACCACGAAGCAAAGGTCGGTGAGGTCCATTGTCTTCTTTTCTTCACTCTTGCCTGGTTCTTCTTCATCAAAATTTGGTTCTTCACTCGAGGTGTTGTCAATGTCACTGAGTGCAGCCATGAAAGCTCTAGCCATCCTTTTTGCCACTTTTCTTCTTTTGCCTTTGAAGTATGTTTTTTTGTCTCTTTTCTGATATTTATGTTCATATTCATTCATGGCTTTCAGTTTTGGGCAGTTGGCTTTAATATGATCAAGATTACCGCACTCAAAACACCCTTGAGAACCTCCTCTTCTTTGATCTCTTCTATTATTGTAGAACCTAGTGAACTTTTTGACTCTAAGAGCAAGCTCTTCATCGTCCAATGTGTCCACTTGTTCTTTTGTGATAGAGACCAACGAAGACAAGGCAAAACCCCCAGATAAAGCGCAAACTCCAGACACATTACCTCCAGATGAGGTGCCACTGCCAGGACTGGAAACCAAAGCAATAGAAGGCAACAAAGTTTTTCCGAATCCTGGACGAGATGCCTTGGCTATCTCAGTGGACTTAATCTTACTTAATACTTGAGATCTTCACCTCCCATATGCTACAATCAAGAGCATAGAGAAGTTTGATCACCCTATCATGATCAGAGTAAGCTAGCATCCCAGTGGAGCGCAAATTACTAACAATCCCATCAAAGCATGCAAACATGACATCTACAGATTCGCCAGGGCCTTGCAAAAACATTCGGTACTCTTGATTATATGTGCTTTGCCTCCGAGCCTTAATCTGGGTAGTGCCCTCATGAAAAGTTTTCAAAGTAGTCCAAATTTCACGTGCAGTTCGTAGGTGCTAGACCCTGTCAAACTCATTGCGACTTAGACTGATGAACATTATGTTTCTCGCTTTGCTATTGCACTCGTACTGTGATTTTTCAGTCTCTGAGGTTCGAGTTCTAGGGATCACATATTGGGAATCCACAATGTCCCAAATAGCACTTCCTTCGCATAGAAGGTAAGCCTTGATGCGCACCTTCCAATAGGAAAAATCATGACCATCAAACATCAGTATTTTCAAATTTCTTTCCATGTCGCCAAAACAAGGATCACAAACTGGTTAAGGTCAACTGGTGATCTAACCGGCTCTGATACCAATTGTGGGATTGGGATGGCGACTAGAGGGGGGTGAATAGGCGCCTCAACAAATTCTCGTGAATATTGATAGCCTAATCAAAACACCCAACGCACCTCAAATATCAACATAGTCAAATTGATGCAGAACAGTAGCGAAACAATGCAAGACTTGGATAAAAATCACAGTTCAGAGAAAGTTGGAGAATGAAGTGCCGAACTAGCTCAGTCGGCGTTTGAAGTGCCGACTTCCTCAGTAATTCGGAGTTTGAAACTCCAACTTGGTCAGTCGGTCACTAAAGTGCTGATAGAGTTCAGAACTCAGCAGGAAAAGCAGTCAGAACATCAGTTAGGAATTTTGAATCTGCTCTTGTCTAGAATAAAACATTTTGGATCGTAATCAGAACAGTGAACAAAGTTTAAATCTGAATTTTCAGAACATGACCTCAAAAGACTATGAATCAGATATGTGTTAACACTTTGATTAAGTAGTACATGAACCAATTCATAAAACACAACAGGTTTGAGCAAACTGTTTTGAAGATGAACACAACTTCTGAAAATTCAGTGTAATACTCAATTGGATCAGGAACAAGATATACTTTTACACTTCAATTTTGCCAACAATGTAATCTATAAAGAACTCAGATCAATGATAGTTTTTCAGAATCAGAACAGATCTGAATTCTAAAATAGACAAGAGTAAATCTGGACTGAAATTTGCTGAACAAAGAAGACAAGCAGACTTCTCTACCAGATATATTTAGGTGGTTGGAGCACAAGAATACTTCTAGAAATAGAGATGAATTCAATCAATTTAATTCAGACCTGAACACATATTGCAGTTACTATTTACTTCAATTCAGATTCTAAACAGAAATTCAAAAACTGCAACTACACATTCTGAAACTTCCTGGATGAGAAACAGTATAAAAGAACTAGACAGATGTGCTACTGAAATCTTGCAGTGGATGAAAACAGTACATCAATTGAAAATATAATTTTTGAAATTTTCTAGACACTGAATAGTGACACAGATTCACTTCAGCACAAAAATGGATAAATGCACAGTACTAGAGAACACAGATCTGAATCAGAGCAATAACTGAATCAAAAAGGATCAAAAACATTCAGAGGCAAAGATCAGCTTCTGAACAATTTCAGATGACCTGTACTGAACATGCTTGAGTACTTATACAAGTTGTGCTTACTTGGAGAAATGAATCTGAAGAGTTCTTGGCAAATCACATACAGCCAGTTGGATAGAATAAAATTGATGCAGTGTAATTCATGGTTGAAATCTTACATCCAACAGTAACTTGCCAGCAGTCTGTGTGAATGATGGCAATTCATCTAGAACAAAATAATTCACCCAGAAAACAGAATCATCAAAAGAAGATGTAATCTGCAAATGTTAAAATCAAGTTCTCAAAAGTTTACTGCAAAAAGTAATTCAGGGACAGTATTTTTGTCGTCCAAGTAGTCATTGCTGATTGGAATATTGAGAACATATGCAGTGAGCTTTTAGCATCAGACCAATATAGTTAACAGGGAATTTTATCTGCTGAGAAGATATCCAAAAATTCTGCAGAATAGTTACACAAACAGTAGAGACAGAACACACTTTTTGTCATAATCTGTCTCCAGAATCAGCAGAGCTGATGTGAGCAATCAGATTCTCTTTTCAGAAACTTGTCTCCCAATGAACCCCTTTCTGATCAGATCACAGAAACATTTCATCACCCTTTAAGTGATGACAAAATTTTATCTGAAGACTTCAAGAAGTTTCATATGTAAGGTTCAGAGATTAGAATATGATGAAGAACACACACACACTTAGCTTGATTTCACAACCTAGATTTCAGTACTTTTTGAAACTGAAGATCAAAACAATTTATGCTCCAATCTTTTCTGTCAGTTCTTGAGGTGTACATCTCAGAGATGCCATAGCATATTAAGTACAGAAGAACTTCAAGAAACAGTGATTTGATCCAAGTGCAATCTTGAAAAATGGAACATCCAGATCATGTACATCAAAAGTTACATGGACATCAAGATCATGTTCTATAGTGAAATCATCAAAGAACAGCCCTCAAAAATTGAATCCAGAATAAAAGAACTCGGATATTTCTAGAGACAGGATCTATTTCAGACTTGTGATATCACTTTTGATTAGCAGAATAAGCATGAAGAAATGGCAGAACCAAGTTGCAAATTCCAAAAATGGATCATTCAAAACATCCTCAACAAAAGATGTATAAACCTCAACTTCAAGTTCTGTAGGGAAATCATAAGAAAAGAGGATAACAAAACTCAATCGAGACACAACATACCTCTGCGCCAGCCATTGTTTGTGTCCCAGATGTTCAATAGGAGCAGAGAAAGGATTAAAGGCTGTAAATATATTTAAAAGTAGCTACAAGACTAATCCAGCCAAAACAAGAGCTGAAAGGGGAGGGGAAAGAGAGGAACCTGCCCATGGCTATGGTCCTCTATTTATAGGCCAGCCATGGGGGCAATTTTCTAAAAAAGACCCTCTAGAATTAAAATATTACACAAAGGTCATATTCCTTGTAATATATTTTCAGAATTAAGAAATTCTGAAAAATATACTAAAGGAGTACATTTTCACTAGACTCTTACTAAAATTAACTCTAATTTATTACACAAAGACTCAACACTTTTAATATAATTTCAGAATTGGGAAATCCTGAAAAATACTAAAAGTTCACACTTTACTCTAAATTACTCAAAACAAAAGGACTCCTAATTATTGAAACTAGCAAATTAGAGATGTGACGGTTTTCATCAAAAACCGACAAAGCCTCTCAACCCTTCGACTCATGACACCGCTTCGCAACTCCAAGCGCCAGCAAGCCACTTCCGCTCTCGAACCCCTCGAGTCGTCGGAATGCTTGTCCTGGCCTCCCTCTCGCTCACCCGGTCATCATGCCGTCGCAAACATCCATCCGTTCAAGTCTTTCTCAGTCTCTCCGTGCACTCTTGAGATCTTCTCCAACTTCGCCCGGCCTCCCTGATCCTCCGGCAACGAGATACCCGCTTGACCCTCGATCACTCACCGTCGACAGTTGGTCAGCATCTCCACCCTGCACAAACCAGACAAGCCAAAACAAGAACGTGACGTACCACCAAATCCCTCGACAACTAAACCTCAATTCTGCATCGAACCCTCGATGTACACAAACCAACTCTCAACCACTGAACCGCGCATCCTTGTCTCAAACTCTCATCCTTGTCAATCACTCATCATCCAGACAGAAACCACCCTTGGTTTCACACGCCAGTACTCAAACAGCAAAGACACTTCATGCCATCGGCGCCCAGAGAAAAATAAGTAGCGGTAGAGAATAAAGTCTTGGTGGCCGATGAAACCTATAGAAGCAGTTGGTGCGAGATAATGCAGAACGGTGGCGAGATTTCTTCTATGATGAACATAGGAACAGAGAAGCAGTGGCAGCAAAATATTTCGGGAGGAAGAAGGGTAAAAAGTAAAGTGAACTCTGATTTGCATTGAATGAGTTGACCCTAAACCTAGGGGATTGGGGCCTATTTATAGGCAGCCCAATAGAAGGGAAAAGACAGATTTACCCCTAGGGTAAATTACACAGATGATGAAATAAAATTGGAAAATACCGAACTGCCCCTTAGGGTTTTTTACAGACTCGACTAACACAGACTGTGGGCCTAAAGGAAAAATAGTAAAATCCTAAATAAAGATAACTTGTCTTGATGCGGAGCTTTTGTAGCAGTTACGCCTTTGCCTAAGAACGGTCGGATCCGAGATTAGCGGTCATCAGTTTTGCATCGAAACTGACAAAGCGTCCACCGTCTTTTCATCGGGTACCCAGATTTGGCCGGCCCGATTCTGCAGCTCCCTCAGCCCGGCAATCGCTCGCCACCCGTATACCTCAGTCAATCCCGGTCAATAGACCAGTGGATCCTCTGCCGCTCCTAGCCCATGTACTTGGATTGCGCCGGCCCAACTCCGTAGCCCCTCTGCCCAGTAGTCGCTCGCCGCCCGTGTACCTGAGTCACACGCGGCCCAAACACGGCAGGTCTCATCTTCTCATCTCTTCTTGTTGACTTCCGTTGACAATCACTCATCACATCTGGAGCCATGAGGCCCATGTCTTCAACATGGCTCCTCAGTTAGCTCCGGAGAAAATAGCCAGGGCTACAGAACGGGTGCTCGGAGCCCCTACTGTAGTAGAGAAGCAGCGGAGGGTGGAGCTTGTTGGGAGCTGGGAGCGCTCCAACCGAGTGTGGAGTGCTCTTGGAATGGAGCCTCCTCCCCTACCGGACTTCGACTCGACGGGAGCGGTCTCTCGACAGAGAAATACCAGCACCGAGACCTCCAAGAAGGCTACTAAGACTCCCATCAAGAAAGGAAAAAAGACAGCCAAGCTCCCCACAACCAAGCTATAGCCCCCCTCCAAACTTGCCGTAGTTGACTTAGAGCCGGAGTTAGGAAATCCTAGCTCGCCCGTGATCGTAGTAGTGGCGACGAAAGTCAGGGCTTCGACATTGGCTACTCCAGCACAAACTTCGAGGTATGACCTTAATGAATACCTCTAGATGTACGAGTTTCTGGGGACCCATAAATTCTTCCTCAAAGTGTGGACGGAGGTATACCTCGGAACTCTTCCTTTGAAATTCCTGAAATGACTTCACTGCATCAACAAATATTTAACGAATACATTGAATTTTGTAGATGCGTCGAGGAGCAGTGTGGCTCTAAACACTAGTGGAGCTTCGTCTCCACTCGAAGTTGTGGCTCTGGTTGAGGCTATGGCTCCGATGATCGGGGTTGTTTCGGGTGAAGTGACTCCGCCCGAAGGAGCAACTATCGAAGGAGGATCCACTCCAATCGAAGTAGCAGCTCTGGTTTTTGTACCGGGGAGAGGTAAGTGCAAGACAGGTCTTGGCCCTCTCCCCTCTCTAATGATGACGCCTTCATCCAACGATCCTTCGGTGGGAGCTTCGGAAGAAGAACCCACTGAAGACGATCAATGGGCCCTGTCTTGGCTCCCCCTACTGGCTCCGTTCCTGGAGCAGCAGACAGGGCTCCGAACCCTTTTGGAGCCCTTGGCAGACAAGTGCCAAGAGATCGGGAGCTCCGAACTGGTTTCTATCTTGAGTGAAGCTAGTAGACCGGAGCTCGACTTGGCCCTCGAAAGGGCTACCCTTCAGGTATGCAACATACAATAGATATATTTAGTTAATAAAATTGCATTGTACTCACTTTGCTTTTTTGCAGCAATTCATCCTCGCTAGAGCGGCATCGACTTTCAATGAGCTTGAAACCAATCGACTCAAGAGGAAGGTTATAACCCTCCAGAACATCCTCAAGGGCTTCAAAGACAAGACTTTACAACTAGAGGAAGAGCTCCTTGAAGAGTGGAGGGCAAAGGCCATTGCGGATGAAGCACTCCGAGCCGAACAGCAGATCTACGCTGCACTCAAATCTTCAATTGAAGAAATCCAAGCTGAGCGTATGGTGCTAAGGGCTGAGGTTGAAAGGCTTCGAAAAGCAGAGTTGGACTCCGGCGCTCAGCTAGTAGAGCTTCAGAAATCAGTCAAACAAGCGCTGTCTCAAAAGAACTACTTGTTATCAAGGATAGCTGAGATCTCCGCTACTGCTTCTGAGCTATCGATCGCCGAGGAGAAGCACATCGTGGTCGCTGATCAAACTATGGACACCTTTCGGGGTGTTCTGGAATATTTTGGCACGATGTGCCCTTCGTCTTCATCTGTGACAAGTGGGCCTCTTGACCGGAAGCTGAAGATGATCCAAGCAGCGACAAGGATGATGAAGGCCTACGGGACTAGCTACGGAGAGATCTTCGGGAAAGTAGCCGGGATCGGAGTCCTTCGACACCTCAAAGCCGTCGGGGTCTTTGTTGCTCCAATGGGGTTCGACACCTGCAGGCTTCACTGACGAGGATTTGCTGCAACCTTCTTTGGACGTGGCTTCAGCCTCGGAAGCCTTTCGGGCAACCTGGAAAATAGATCATGAGGCTGCGGCCAAGGCTTGGAGCGACGAAGCCCATCGGCAGAAGCTATCTTAGACGAAGCCTCAGGCTCTGGCTCCACCAGCTCTGCCAACCGACCCGCAGGTCTAGCTCATAGGGCGCTTAACTTGTACAAGAAATCTTGTAATGTCCTTTTATTTTAATGAATGAAAGGTTTATAAATGAGAAGTCTTTGCTTGGATGTTTGTTTTTAGGTTTTGTTATATACTTCGGAGCCTGAACTCGAGGTATTGGAGCTTAGTGAAGGGCTTCGCCAATAGTGGGCTATCCTTGAAAGCTTAAGGCCTTATTGGCGTTCGCGATTTTTTGTTCCTCGAGGGGAGCAAGGGGAAATAGCACCCGACGTTCGTAGAGAAGTCCTATCTTATATTAAGGAAGAAGATAAGGAGGTAGCATCTTCATCCTCAGAGTATGTAGATTGGTCTGACTCAGAATATCAAGCCGAAGACCCAACGGAGGCTAGCTCCAAAAGACTTCTGTCCTAGGCTGAACATCAAGAAGAGCAGAAAAAGATGCAAGATTTGAAGAAGAAATGCACTCGTACTAAGAGGAAAGTTTTTAGAACTCTGGGCTCCGAAGACCGAAGCGGTCCTAGAAATAGCTCTAGAGGTCGGAGGGGTCTCCGTTTTAATTTAGGCTTGGACCATAATTTCTCTTAATCATGATATTTGTAATATGATTACCCAATCAATATAATCTATTTAAGAAGCATCATTGGAATGTGCCTTACTCCCCTGCCCCTCCTTGTGGGTGGGGGACCATACGCAATGCGATAGGGTCCGTCGGACACAATGATTGATATAACAACCTGATGCTTCGAATAATACTTGGTAATCATAATCTTCTCTTTCGTAGAGTTCTTCGAACTATACGTCTGTATTGCGATGTTTAGAAATTTTGGAACTAAGTTTATACTTGTAAGCTCCGATAATAGTCACTTAGGACTTTAAGAAGTGTTTCATTTGGTCGAAGCCTTGAAACCTTATTGCTTGGTCGTCTACGACTCTTTTACAGATGCTTTGAACCCGTAGGGCTGGAAATATATTCTTTTAAAGTCCTTAGACTCTTCTATGGATCCTAACAAAATGGAGCCTAGAATTCGTAGGCTTTGGCCACCTTCGGCTCTTTTACAGATGCTTCGAACCCGTAGGTCGGAAATCTATTCTTTTAAAGTCCTTAGACTCTTCTACGGATCCTAACAAGCCGGAGCCTAGAATCCATAGGCTTTGGCCACCTTCGGCTCTTTTACAGATGCTTCGAACCCGTAGGTTAGAAATATGTTCTTTTAAAGTCCTTAGACTCTTCTACGGATCCTAACAACCCGGAGCCTAGAATCCGTAGGCTTTGGCCACCTTCGGCTCTTTTACAGATGCTTCAAACCGGGAGGCCAAAAATCTGCTCTTTTAAATTCCTTAGACTCTTCTACGGATCCTAACAAGCCAGAGCCTAAAATTCGTAAGCTTTGGCCACCTTCGGCTCTTTTACAGATGCTTCGAACCCGTAGGTCGGAAATATGTTCTTTTAAAGTCCTTAGACTCTTCTACGGATCCTAACAAGCGGGAGCATGGAATCTTTAGGTTTTGGCCACCTTTGGATCTTTTACGGAATCCTTGAACCGTTGGTTCAAAGGCCATTTACTAGGTTCTGATGAAAGATGCTTACCTCCGCAAGCATCTCTGTTCCCTTGATGTGTCCACCAGGGGTAAGGAATATTTGAAGAGTAAGCATAATTCAAACCTCCATCTTTATTTATCTTAGAAAGGTACTTTACAACGGATTACAAGGAGCCCCTAAGCGTAATAATGCTTAAGGTGCTCCGCATGCCATGCATGTTTTAACTCTTCCCCTTCTAAATTGGCTAATTTAAAAGATCCGGGGCGCCCTGAGCGTAGGATAATATATGGTCCTTCCCATTTGTTTCCTAGCTTCCCCGGAGCTATTACACTTCGCATCACCAAGTGACCTGGTCTAAGTTCATTTACTTTAATCTTCGGGTCATACCATGCCTTCGTTTGGTCTTGGTACTTCGTCAGATTGGCGACAGCTCGAAGCCTTATTTCTTCTGACAAGTCCAGTGAAGTGTTCCTTTCATTATCATCTCAAGGCTCTGTTACGCGAAGGGATCCACCTTTAAGCTCCGTAGGAGTCATGGCCTCATCTCCGAATAGCAGTCTGAATGGGGTGAAACCTATGGACCTAGCTTGAGTGGTCCGAATGGACCATAGAATCTTAGGAAGCTCTTCGGTCCACAGACCCTTAGCCATCCGAACAATCCTTCGATTCAAACCAGAGAGAATATTTCCATTTGCCCGCTCGATGGCTCCATTGGATTGGGGGTGGCAAACAGCTGCGAAGCATAACTTGATGCCCAAATATTTGCAAAACTCCTTAAATGGTTCTGCTTCAAACTGAGTGTCATTATCAACTGTTAACTCCCTAGGCACTCCGAACCTACAGATGATATTCTGCCAAAATAATTTTTGTACATTTTTTGAAGTGATAGCAGTTAGGGGTTCAGCTTCAAACCATTTAGAAAAGTACTCGATTGCTACCACCGCAAACTTTGAGCTGCCTTTTGCCATTAGAAAAGGGCCGATGAGATCTATTCCCCATCATGCCATTGTCCATTTCGGAGCAATAACTTGAAGAGGTGTCGGTGGATGATGGTTCCGCCTACCCATCCACTGGCACCCTTCGCAGGTTCGAACCAATTCTTCTACATCTCTTACGGTTGTTGTCCAATAAAGCCCTTGGCGAAGTATCTTTCCCGCTAGAGCACGAGGGGCTAGATGGCTGCTGCACAGGCCTTCATGAATCTCCCGAAGTATATCTTGGCCTTTGGGTTGTGAGATGCACCAGAGTAGGGAGAACAAACTCTGGCTTTATAAAGTATTCCGTTGACAAGCTCATATTTTCAAGCCCTTGCTTCGAGCCTTCGAAAATCCGGATCTTCTAACGAAGCTGCACTATTTTGCAAAATATCCAAAATTGGGGTCTGCCAATCAGTGACTGGAATGCAAAGGACCTCTACAGAGGGTAGTTGATGCACTTAAGGTTTAACAAGTTCTTCATAAAACGCACCCTCCGGGACGTCCAATGCTCCGGCTGCAGCCTTCGCAAGATTATCTGCAAGTTGATTATCTGCTCGAGTGATGCTTCGAATAGAAATTCCTTTAAATAATGCTTCCGTCTTGCGGATTTCTTCTAAATAGTTTGCAAGATGTGGATTCCTGGCTTGAAAGCTCTTGTCAACATGCCCTGCGATGACTTGGGAATATGTTTTTGTTGTATTTCTTGTTGCTCCAAGCACTCTTTCTTTTCGGAGGCCTAGCAGGATTCCTTCGTATTCTGCAATATTGTTAGTGGTCTTAAAGTTGAGCCTTGCAGAATACATGGCCTTCTGCCCTGACGGCGATATTATTATATCTCTAGCTCCGGCACTAGATGCCTGATAGGCTCCATCAGAAAAATTGTCCATAGCCCTTGGGAGGTTTCTTCCGGAGCCCAAACTGCAGACAGAGTCCATTCGGCCACAAAGTCAGGTATAACTTGGGATTTGATAGCTGTTCTGGCAGTGAAGGAAATACCGAAGGGGACTAGCTCGATAGTCCATTTTCCAATCCTACCCATGGAGTCTTTGCTCCGAAGCAAATACCAAGAGGATACGAGGTAGGGACAATTAGATTATGTGCTAAGAAGTAATGCCTTAGCTTCCGCGAGGCCATTACCAAAGCATAAACAAATTTTTCGAGCTCAGAGTATCTTGTCTTTGCTTTGGACAAAGCTTCTGACACGAAGTATACTGGGTGTTGCACTAGTTTTGCCTTAAGCTCTACTTCCCTGACTAGCACTACACTTACTCCGAAGCCCGTTGCTGCAAGGTAAAGGAGAGTTTCTTCTAGGAGGGGCACAATAAGGATTGATAGATTTCCGAGATAATCTTTAATATCATCGAAGCTTTTCTTGAACTTCGGCATCCATTTGAAACTCTCATACCCCTTTAGGGCTTTAAATATTTGGAGGCTTCACTCTGTTGATCTGGCTAGGAATCTGTTGAGGGCTGCGAGCCGTCCTATCAGCTTATGGACTTGTTTCAAATTTTCTAGTGGAGCCATCCTTTGTAGTGCACTTATCTGTGTCGGGCTAGCTTCGATTCCTCTACTCAAAACTAAGTACCCTAACAATTTTTCTTCTTGCGCCCCGAATATACATTTTCTAGGGTTGAGGCGAACTACACATGATCGGAGGCTCTCAAAAGTTTCTGCTAAGTCTAAACTATGATTATGCTTTACAACACTTTTTATTACAATGTCATCCATATAGGCTTCGACATTTCGGCCTATCTGGTAACCTAGAGCCTTAGCAATAAGACGTGAAAAAGTAGCCCCGACATTCCGTAGGCCAAAAGACATTCAGACATAACAAAATTCTCCAGAAGGAGTTATGAAACTCGTATTGGCTTCTTCTTCGCGCTTTAGCCAAACTTGATGATAACCGGAGTATGCGTCCAAGAAGCTTAGAAGTTCAGAGCTAGCCGTAGAATCCACAAGTTGATCGATATGGGGCATAGGGTAGGGGTCTCGAGGGCATGCTTTATTTAGTGAAGGGAAATTGATGCACATGCGCCACTTGCCGTAGCATTTTCTCTTGACAAAAACAGGGTTAGCCAACCACTTCGTGTGGGCTACTTCCCTGATGATTCCAGTTCTCAGCAATTTTTCCACCTCCGCTTTGGTGCAGTCTGCCCTTTCAGTTGACAATTTACGAAGCCCCTGGAGAATTGGCCTAGCCCTAGGGTTGATGAGTAAACTATGCTCGATGATGCTCCAGTCAACTCCGGAGATATCTTCATCGGACCAGGCGAAGATATCTAAATTTTCTCTAACTACTTCCTCCAATGAAGTAAATATTTTTGAAGGTAGCCCCTTGCCAAATTGGATTGGATATTCGTTGCCATCTTTGAGGATCATCTTTGTGATTACATCATCTTATGGGCTTAGTTTTAGGGAAGGGCCCTTCGAGGGGTCTGAGGACCCCGAAGCTTCTTCTGAGTGCTCCAGCACACTATTCACTTGCCGAGGGTCCAGAGGTGGACCATGGCCATACTCCGCTCTTCGGGCTGTAGCTTGGTCTCCTGAAATAGTAAGAACTCCATGGGCATCTTGCGACATTGATAGTTATGATGTGCTACAGCTCCGAATTGATTAAGCATTCCCCTCCCGAAGATTACGTCATAGGCGTACGGGGTGTCGATGACATCAAAGATAACCTCCTCAACTCTGGCCACGGGCTCCTCTCTGAAGGAAACCTCGAGGCCTATCTGGTCGAGGGCATCAAGAGGAGGACCTGCGAAACCTTGGAGTGGGCGGGCTGCCGGATGTAAGTGTCTTCGGGGAATGCACATCTGGTCGAAGGCTTGGACGAAGATATATCAGCAGAGCTTCCACCGTCCACCAATATCCTTCGGACTTCAACTCCCGCTATGTCAGCTAAAATGACAAGGTGAGAAACCAAGGGTTGGTTTCGGTGTCTGTGATGAGTGATTGACAGGATTTTAACCTTCGATTCGAAGGGGTACCTCCGAAGGGGGTTCGGAGGTTGGATCTCCGAAGGTGTTCGGAGGTTGTTTTGTTTGCTGCAGCTGTTGCAGCGGAGTGTGCCTGTCGGAGGGGTCCGATAGTACACGATGTCTGGGTTGTACCGAAGGTCTCGGTACTTTGGGTGGTACACCGGAGAGTGTGCCGAAGGTTGCTAACCCGGAGAGGTCTCCGGAGTACTGGATACACTTGTCAGCTTGTCTTTGGTGCGCAGGAGACTTCGGAGGCGACGGACGGACGTAGCAGGTGAACCTGGGTCAAGCGGGAGGCTTGTTGCCAGGGGAGCGGGGAGCTCCGTCACAGTGGCTGCGAAGGGGTCCGAGTCGGACCTCGGGTCGAGGTGCACCAGGTGAAGGCAGTAAGTGCGGAGCGTGGCTCCGGGTGAAGGTACTCCAAGACAAAGTCCTCGGAGGCGAGGCACTTCGAAGGGTACTCCGGATGGAGTGACTTCGGAGTATGGTGGATCAAGTCCTCTGTGGAGGCAAGGCGTTCGAAGTGTGCTCCGGAGGGAGACATTCGAAGGTACCCGACGAAGGTCTCAGAAGTCAAGGTGCATCGAAGGCATGGTCCGGGTGAGGCTCGTCGAGGAGTGTGCTCGAGGAGAGACACTGCGACGAAGGGCTCATGGAATGCTTCATGCGGAGGCCTTGGACGAAGGAGGGACTTCGAAGGGTGGTACTCCGAAGGTGGGGCTTCGGAGTGAAGCAGGCTTCGGAGCGAGGCTAGCTCCGGAGCGAGGTTGACTTGTGGTACTTCGTCCATGCATGGCTTCGGTACATGGACTGATGGAGTTCGGGCTGGGAGTAGCTGCGAAGCCGTGGTGGTCCACTCCGGAGGTGTTGTTGCGAAGGCCCAAGGGCTTTGACGGCTTCGGCTCAAAACCGTCACTGTATCGGAGGCTGACTTCGGTGAAGCGAAGGCCGTCAGGCTCAAGGGTTCTCGCCGAAGCTACCGCACCCCTCGCGTGCGAAGGGGGGCTTCAGGAAGGTCAAAGACTACAAAGGCTGATACTGTCTGCTCTGCAAAAAGCTGACGCTGTCCCCTCTGCAAAGCTGACAGAGAAGCCTCCAGAATAAAGTAGACTACCTTTTGTACCCCTCAGTTCTGTAGAGACAAAACCTTTGTAAACCCTAGGGGTATTGTAGTCAATTCACTTGGGTGAACTGTGGGCTATAAATATGGGGGCTGGGTAGGTAACATTTAACACTTAGAGCATTTACTGTTGAGCTCCTGTACTAGCCCTCTCACACTTTGAATACATCCAGTGAGTTCATTTTAGTGTTCCTTGTTCAAGCGGCGAAGCCCTGCTTCTCTGTTGTCTTTCTGCTTGAACTTGTTTGCATACCTCGCTAGTTGTAGTACACCGAAGCCTGTCTAGGCGAAGTGTGTTTTTGTGCGAAGTGTGTTTTTCAGTGTGCGTTCGCTCTGTGTAACAGGAGGCTAGACCTCGCTGCTTACTAGCGAAGCCCTGATCGAAGCCCTTAGCGATGCCCGTTTAGTGTGCGTTTAGACCTTCGCAAAACGAATCCCAGCACCAGTTGATGTCGCTAAGTTTTAGGTCGAAGTCCTCAGAGGGTAGTCCACTCTTGCGAAGGGTGAAGTGCGAAGCCTGCTCGAAGCACCCTGTGTGCGGAGCCCGCACTGACTTAGCAGAGTTGTTTTCGGGGTTGTGAGTGGAGCGAAGTCTGCTTGGCTTCGGACTTTTACTCCTTGCGAAGCCTGTGTTCGGAGCTGTCAAGTACCTCCGAACCAGACCTTCAAAGGTTGGTGTTCGAAGCCTGTTCCACAGTAGACAAAATTAAAACTGAAGGCTGTTTTTAGCCTGAAATTTTAAAAGCTCCCATTCACCCCCCTTTGGTCGCCGTTTCCGGTCCAACACAAGGGGGTCGGCATGGGGGGATTTCACCCCTGCAGCATCATGAGCAGAAAAAGAAATAGGTACATGGGACCACTTGATGGGGGATAGGTCCCGATCTTCCGCTAGGTAAAGGATAACTTGGGTTGGTGGAGAATCTCGACGTTGGCGATCCAAGGCTCCGGTCCGGCGGATCAAAACCTTGCAATCGTTACACCACTGTCTCCGTTGGTTATCAACCACGCAGGACGCGATTGACCTCGCCTCGAAGGCTAATTCCTGCAAGCGAACCCAAGAACACAAGCAAGAACAGGAAGGATACAAATCGAATGCCAAATCACAGACAAACGATGAAAGGTGAGGTTTCACAAACGCCTATGCAGCAGCCAATCGGTCCGGTGCAAGGGGCGAGATCTAAACACAACAGTGTAGATGCAAACAAAGCAAAACCTAACCCTAAAGGCGGCTGGAGTGAATATATAGGGCGTGGGCAGCCTGTGGAAGGCGTACAGACTTGGGTTGTGGGCTAGAAGATGTACAGACTCGGACTATGAGCCAACACGGCCCAGTTCTGTCACGCAGGACTGTTTTAAACACACAGGTCGACTCGAGACTCCAAATGAGACGAAACCAACGGCAAATATCCGTCTTCTCCTTAGCTTTCCAAAAAGTCCAAGAACACGCCAATCGGACTTCGTATGAGGAAGTTATGCCCATTTTGGTGCATGGTGGTCGATATAGTCCGAACCAGCGAATTCTTGACTTCAAGTCATCCGTGCGACTCTGTCTCCAACTCCAACTCTTCTATTCCATCTCCCATGTTCCTAAGCAACAAAATATCACTAGTATTCAGTAGCATCCTTTCCAAAAAAATATTAACATAGTTGCTAAGGAAAGAATTAACCTCATGGTTCAAGCGACGGGCACGGGCGCGTGTGATTGGTCCTTGTAGTTGAATTGTAGGTGGAGGCTCTATGTGTGTATCATGTGAAGTGATGTCCTCATCATCCTCCCCCTCTTGAATTGGAGTCGTCCTCGACTCAAGCTCATCATCATCTCCCAAATAGGGCTTTAAATCTGAAATGTTAAATGTGGGACTAACCCCAAAAGCTGCAGGCAACTCAAGCTTATATGCATTGTCATTTATCTTCTCAAGCACACGGAAAGGACCATCAGCACGGGGCATCAATTTAGACTTTCTCAAATCAGGAAAACGATCCTTGCGCAAGTGCAACCAAACAAGATCACCCGGTTCAAATGTTATCTCTTTTCTACCCTTACTACCATAAGCACGATATTTCTCATTCATTTTCTCTATGTTTGCTTTAGTAGTTTCATGCATCTTAAGTAATAATTCAGCACGTGTAGTAGCATCAAAATTCAATTTTTCAGATGGTGGTAATGGTAGCAAATCAATGGGAGCACGCGGATTAAAGCCATAGACCACTTGAAACGGACTTACTTTAGTAGTGGAGTGTACTGACCTATTATATGCAAACTCAGTATGAGGTAGACACTCTTCCCAAAGCTTCAAGTTGGTCTTCAAAACAGCCCTCAACATGGTGGACAATGTGCGGTTGACGACCTCGGTTTGCCCATCCGTTTGGGGGTGACAAGTAGTAGAAAACAGCAGCTTCGTCCCCAACTTATGCCACAACGTCCTCCAAAAATGACTTAAAAATTTAGCATCACGATCGGAAACGATGGTATTGGGAACTCCATGCAAGCGGACGACCTCTCTGAAAAACAAATCAATAACATTTGTAGCGTCGTCGCTCTTGTGACAAGGTATAAAATGCGCCATTTTAGAGAAACCGATCTACCACCACAAAAATACTATCTCTCCCCCTCCTAGTTCTAGGTAATCCTAACACAAAATCCATAGAAATATCCTCCCAAGGTACACTAGGAACGGGTAGAGGCATATAAAGACCATGTGGGTTTAGACGGGACTTAGCTTTATTGCAAGTAGTGCATCGTGCCACATAGCGCTCAACATCTCGTCTCATCCTAGGCCAATAGAAGTGTGTGGACAGCACATCTTCGGTTTTCTTTGATCCAAAATGACCCATCAAACCACCACCGTGTGCTTCCTGCAATAACAACAAGCGAAGAGAGCTAGCCGGCACACATAACTTGTTAGCACGAAAAGATATCCATTATTCAGCACATATTTGTTCCAAGCACGGTCATTTGTACAATTTGCAAAAGCATCTTTGAAGTCCAAATCAGTAGCATACATGTCCTTCAATGTTTCTAAACCAAAGATCTTATAATCAAGTTGAGAAAGCAATGTATAACGTCTAGATAAAGCATCGGCAATCACATTATCTTTCCCTTTCTTATGCTTAATGATATATGGAAAAGTCTCAATAAATTCTACCCATTTAATATGTCGTTTATTCAGATTTGCTTGACTACGTATATGCTTCAATGCTTCATGATCCGAATGAATAATAAACTCCTTAGGCAAAAGGTAATGTTGCCAAGTTTCAAGCACACGGACTAAGGCATATAATTCCTTATCATAGGTAGAATAATTCAACTGTGGACCATGTAATTTTTCACTAAAATAGGCCACGGGTTTACCTCCTTGTAGCAGCACACCGCCTAATCCAAACCCACTAGCATCACATTCTAACTCAAAAGGCTTACTGAAGTCGGGTAGCTGAAGTAGAGGTGCATGTGTAAGACGATCTTTGAGTGTAGCAAAAGCTTGTTCATGTGCTGGCTCCCAAGTAAAAGTAACTCCCTTCTTGGTCAACTCATGCAAAGGACCGGCTATGGTGCTGAAATCTTTCACAAACGCCGGTAGAAACCTGCAAGACCAAGAAAACTACGTACCTGTGTGATAGTTTGGGGATGCGGCCAGCTATTGATTGCTCCTACCTTTGCCGCGTCAACCTCAATACCATGTGAAGTGACAACATATCCAAGAAACACAACTCGATCCGTGCAAAACGTGCACTTCTCAAGGTTACCAAACATTCTAGCCTCACGGAGGACAGAAAAAACAGCACGTAAGTGTTCAACATGTTCAGTGAGAGACTTGCTATAAACCAAGATATCATCAAAGTATACAACCACAAAGCGTGCTATAAAGTGTCGTAGGACTTCATTCATCAAGCGCATGAAGGTACTAGGTGCATTAGTAAGTCCAAAAGGCATGACAAGCCACTCATATAATCCAAACTTTGTTTTAAAAGCAGTTTTCCATTCATCACCTAGTTTCATGCGAATTTGGTGGTAGCCACTACGGAGATCGATCTTAGTAAAGATAATGGCACCACTAAGCTCATCAAGCATGTCATCCAATCTAGGAATAGGGTGTCGATATCGAATGGTGATATTATTAATAGCACGACAATCAACACACATGCGCCAACTACAATCTTTCTTAGGTACCAAAAGAATGGGTACTGCACAAGGACTAAGGCTTTCACGGACGTACCCACGATCAAGAAGGTCCTGTACTTGGTGCTCAATTTATTTTGTCTCCTCTGGATTGGTACGGTACGCTGCACGATTAGGAAGAGACGCTCCCGGGACCAAATCAATTTGGTGCTCGATGCCGCGTATCGGTGGCAGCCCGGGTGGTATCTCAGCAGGAAAAACATCGTTAAACTCCTGCAAAAGGTCAGTGACTGCAACAGGAACAGAGCTAGGAATGTTCGCAAGTGAAAACAGCATGTTCGTGCAAATCAACCCATATATCATGGGAGTATCATCACAAATTTCAGCAAGGTCAGTTTTAATTGCAAGCATGACACGTCCTTTCAGATTAATAACTTGTGATGAAGAATGAGAAGCAAGTTTATCTTTCTGTTGCCTTGAAAGCGTTTTGGCTACTGCTGATTTTCAGAAGGTTGTTTGCTCTTTTGGGCGTCCCTAGCATGTTTTTCTTGTTCAAATTTCACAATTTCAGCAGGAGTCATAGGAAGCAATGTAACTTTCTTTCCTTTATACATAAATGTGTACTTATTGCTCCTACCATGGTGTGTAGCATCAGTATCATACTCCCAAGGTCTACCAAGTAACAAAGAACATGCTTACATTGGTACTACATCAAAATCAGCAACTCCGAAGTATGTACCAATGGAAAATTCGATGTGAGCAGTTTGTGTTACCTTGACCTTACCGCTATTGTTGAACCATTGCACATGGTAAGGGTGTGGATGCGCACGTGTGGGAAGTTGAAGCTTCGTTACCATGTCCTGGCTCACCAAATTGTTGAAACTACCGCTGTCGATGATGACACGTACACGACGGTAATTGACGACGAAGAAGGTCTGAAACAGATTATTCCGTTGTGCCCGATCGTCCTGCTCCATGTGAGTGCTCAAGACGCGTTGTACAATAAGTGCTTCAAGGTCGGCAGAGGCATCCGGCGCAAAAACAGCGTCATCGTCGTCGAATGTATCGTCATCTCCTGCAATGTTAGCAGCAAGCGCATATTCATCTTCTACATCACTAGCACTTACGTAGCCACCGTCTTCCGTAGCAATATAAGCCCGCTGACTAGGGCAAGTCCTTCATAACGTGGCCAAATCCTTCACATCTGTGACACTGGATCGCTGCAGAACGTGCAGTAGAGGCCACCGAGGAGGTGGGCTTGGCTGGCGCCTTGGATGTTGCAGTCTTGGAACTCTCAACCTGGGCTGTAGATGTAGAAGGTGTTGATGTAGCCGCCGGTCAAGAAGGGGGGTGGGGGTGGTCGTTGCTGCTGCCCACTTGAGCGTGAAGTAGCACCACCAATGTTGATCCTCATGCTGCGTTGTGGTTGTTGGCGACCCTGCAATTCTTTTTCTGCAAGCATAGCAAGGTGGAAAAGACGAGTGATAGTATTGTATTCTTTATAATCAATGATATCCTGAATTTCATGTCTTAAACCACCATAAAAACGGGCCATTTTATCCTCATTGTCCTCCTCAATTCAGCGCGCATGCAACCTATTTGCAGCTCCTGATAATACTCTTCTACCGATTTATTTCCTTGGTTTAGGCGCTGCAATTTTTTTCTCAAATCACGTTTATATGAAGGAGGAACCCATCTACCACGCATTTGCCGTTTTAACATATCCCAATTTTGTGGTTCATTGCCAACCTGAACTATTTCAGTCCACCAAAGAAGAGCATATCCAGTGAAGTCACTAGTAGCTAAGCGCACGCGGTGGATAGCAGGAACCATGTGAGCATTAAATTTTTGTTCGACTGACATCTCCCAATCTAAATATGCATCTAGATCATAGGTGCCAGCAAAAGGAGGTACTGAAAATTTTACCTGGAGTAGGGATCATCGTTCCTGCGGTTGTCATTGTTACCTCGTGGATGGCGGTTGCGGTGGCCGCCATACCTTGATGATGAACTGAAGGGGGATGACGTGCAGCCTCGTCAGGGTCAATGCCATTGTTCCCGGCATAGGATAGGTCATCTTCCTCTTCAATATGGTCTTCGTTGGCTCGTGCAGCAGGCCAGCGTGTTTTCAAGGCAGTCATTCGGTCCACTAGGTCAGCCACAGTACGCGCGAGACGTTCGATGGAATGTTGGGTCTGCCGCTGAGACTCTAGTAGAGCACGTCGTGAGACACAGTCATTAAAATCAGATGGAGGGGTACCGCTATTATCGGCCATGTTAGTGAAAGGCAAAACAACAAAGAATAATCCTGATGGAAAACAGCTAGGTGGGGCGGTGGGTGTGTGGTGGAAGCAATCCGTCAAGCACCTTACCCACGCTTGCAAGTGTTCTTACCACGCCGCAGTGAGGTCACCGGCCTACAGGTGATGAACCAAGTGGAGGGTGGTGGGCAATTGCAAGAAATGAACCTGTACTGACCAAGAGAAAGGTGTAGCTTGGAAGGCAAGTGAGTAGCAAGGATTAGCGATAATAATAACAGTTAAACCAAGTTCAATAAGTATTCCCTAGTACTCGTCAAAGTTGCTGGCCTTAGTGCTCCCAATGTGAAAGTTCAAGCAATAGAGGGAAACTATGTGCCCAAAAATCAAATGGAAGCAAAAACAGGCCAAATTCAACTCTTTGCAGATACGGACTGGCAGATCGGCACAAGCAATC